>CM046950.1:90623541-91243649 GCA_025698515.1 Gossypium sturtianum | reverse complement strand
TGATTGAGAAGGCAAAAATTGCCGAAGAAGTGAAGCGTTACGAGAGACAAAATTGTGATAAGGAAAGGCACGAATAAGAGAGATTCGGTCTTGAGGTCCTTTAGGGGATTTCATAAGAGGCCTAGGTTGGATGGGCGATTCGAGTTGGGGTTCCGAGCTGCTATGGCTCTGGAGTTGCAACCTTGTGTGGAGTGTGAAATTACATTCGAGGGGTCTTTGGAGAAAAATTGGCGGGTGTTTCGAGATGTGGGTCTAAGGATCATCGGTTCAAAGACTATCCTCTGGAGCTGTTCGAACACAAGTAGTAGGTCGGGGTTTTGTCTGCGACAAGGAGAGGTGGTGAGTGAAAGCAGGCACCAAGTGGTGAGTCCGTCCGCTCAGAAATGGGATAGGGCGTGGTCGTGGAGCACCGCGATTGTCTTTGGTAATCTTTTGGTATCTGGATGCAAGACGACCAGATTGGTTTATCTTTTCTTTCGGCGAGAGGATAGCGGCCCTTGTCGGACGTCATAACAAGTGCGTTTCTCATTCATGATGTGCCATTCTGACTTTTAATTGATATTGGGTCTACACACTCTATGTTGCTTGTGCTTTAGTATCATGCCGGAACTCTCGGGTATACAGTATGAATGTCTTGATAGAGAAATGTACGGTAATTAGTCCTTTAGGACAATGCGTAGTAGTGAATAAAGTTTGTATAGAAATGTGCCTCTAGAAGTTCAAGGGGTGGTATTCTCGGCGATTTGATGGAGCTGCCGTTTAGGCGAAGTTGATCTTATCTTGGGAATGGATTGGTTGGTAAAACACCGTGCGAACTTGGATTGTCTTGCTAAGCGTATGGCATTAAAGACTTGAGGAGGATGAGGAAGTGATTGTGATAGGAGAGAAAAGGCATTATCGTCCAATGTAATCTCATTGTTAAGAAGTGAGGAAGTTGGTGCGTAAAGGGTTGTGAGGCGTTCATAGCTTATATCAACAGGCGATCTTTGAGAGTTTATCTCATGAGAATGTCCAGGCAGTAAAGGAATTCCCGGATGTATTTTTTTGAAGAGCTTAGGGGTTGCCTCCAAGTCGCGGTCGAATTTGGCATTGAGAAGGTATTCTGGGAATGGCTCCGGTGTCTATCGCCCCTTATAGGATGGCAACGAAGGCGAAGTGGTAGAACTAAAGGCTCGAGATCCAAGAGTTGGTTGGATCGAGATTGCTCCAGGACCAAGTGTATCTTCGTGAAAGTGCGATTGTTCGTGAAGAAGAAGGATGGGTCAATGCGTATGTGTATTGACTATCATCGATTGAACAAGTTAACGATTAAAAACAAGTACCCGCTACCAAGGATAGACGATTTGTTCGATTGGCTTTGCGAGGAGCTTCGGTTTTCTCGAAAATATTATTAAGCTCGGTATCATCGGTGATGGTCAAGGAGGCATATATATACAAGATCGCATTCGAACTCGTTATGGGCATTACGAAGTTCGGTCATGCCGTTTGGATTAACGAATGCACTAAATTTGCTTTCATGGATATGATGAACTGAGTCTTCCAACCCTATCTAGACCGGTTCATGGTGGTGTTCATAGATGATATTACAATGTATTCAAGAGCGAGGAGGAGCACGATTCATATCTTTGGGTTGTTTTGCGAGATATTGAGGAAAAGTAACTTTATGCCAAATTCAGCAAGTGCGAGTTTTGGTTGAAAGAAGTGACATTTTGGGTCATGTTGTGTCTGGGGGATTAGGGTTGATCTTTCGGAAGGTTGAAGCTGTATTGGATTGGAAGCCACCAAAGTCGATGTCGAGAAGATCCGTTTTACGGGTTTGGATGGGTACTACAGCGATTCGTTGAGGGTTTTCTTTGATTGCTACACCTAACTAAGTTATTAAATAAGGGGGTACCGTTTGTTTAGGTGATAAGCGATAAGAAAGTTTTGGCTTGAAGAAGATTTTGGCGAAGCAAACAGGTGTTGATTCGACTTTGAGGTAGGGAAAAGAATTCAACATCTATTGTGATGTGTCGCACACGGGTTTGGGTTGTATGCTGATGCAAGAAGGGAAGGTGGTAGGCGTATGCATCCGTCAACTTAGGCCACATGAGGTGAACTATCCCACTCATGACTTGGAACTAGGCTGCGATAGTGTTCGCATTAAAAATATGGAGACATTACACCGTATGGGGAAAAGTCGATCATCTACACCGACCATAAGAGTCTTAAGTATCTCCTTACCCAAAGGAGTTGAATCTAAGGCAACGAGAGATGGATAGAGTTGCTGAAGGATTATGATTGCTCGATTGAGTATCATCAGAGAAAATAGCGTGGTAGGTGGCGCACTAAGTCGTAAGGTGGTATCGATTTGAGAGCAATGTTTGCTCGTCTCGGTCTATTCGGGGATGGTAGTTTGTTGGCGAGAACTTCGGTGAAAGCGACTTGAGTTAATCAGTTAAAGAGAAGCGATTATTGGATGAGTCATTGGGTTCTCATTTCCAGCGTGAAAAGTGGAGAGACCGTGGATTTTGAGCTAAATAGTGAAGGAGTGTTATGTTTACGTGGAAGAGTTTGTGTTTCAAGGACTACGAGTTAAGGTTTGGTGATTCTGCGGAGGCGCAGATAGTAGCCTCTTACGCTATGCATCCCGTGGGAAACAAGATGTATCGAGATCTCACGTGAATTGTGCTGGTGGCGGGGTGAAACGTGAGGTTACCGACTTCGTAAGCAAGTGTTTGACATGTCGACAAGTGAAGGCCGAGCATCAATCGCCATCTGAACTATCGCAACTTTGTAAAGATTCCACTTTGGAAGTAGAAGAGGTAGTAATGGATTTTGTTAGTGGCTACCCCGATGCCTACCAAGAAAGATTCCGTGTGGGTAATGATCGATCCGCCTCGGGGTTGAGTCGAGTCGTATGTGAAGTTACCCAATTGTCTATGAAGAGGTTTCGTTCCTGATTTGTTTTAAAAGGGAAAATGGTTGGATTTAAGAAAATGGCAACGGTTTAATAACAAAGAAAATATCCGGAATGATGTTCGAAACAAGAAAGAACCCTTAATAAAGGATTAAGGAACCGAATCTTATATGTTTCAAAGGGATGGTTGAGTTGGATAAAAACCTCGACCCACTATCTAGCAAGATAGGAACCTCGGTACAAAGGTTTTCAAGCGCCACACGAAAAATGTGATAAGTTCAGTTTAACAAAGAAACGATTAGCCTTCACTAATTTAGATAGATAAGTCAATGAATCTTTGGGATGAAATTTGAGAGAAGAATTCTCACAAAAATTTGGCAACAATTCATTAAGCTCAAAAAGTATCTCCACATTCGAAAATGACATGTATTTATAGCCTCTTTCAATGGCTAGTCGAATGGTCAAACATGTACTTAGTAGCTAAGCAAAATTCGGCATTAATGGAGTTAGAAAACTCTGGAAAAATCCCTTAATCTCCTTGCAAGGTTCGGCTGAACTTGGGAGCTCTTGGGATGGCTTCTAGAAGTGGCTATTGGGCTAACCGAACAGCCTTGAAGGTTGTTCATTGCTTCTCACGAAATTGCTCCTTGGAATGGCACAAATATCGGCTCCCTTTGAGCTCCACACAAAGCAACATGCCAAATTCATTCCATGCCTCTTAGTCTCCACGAATGAGCACATAAACCATGAATTACGCCCCAACCAGACCATTTAATGATGTTCCTTTTCATGAAATAAATTCTAGCGACACATTAATGAAGCTCACGCACGCCAAAAAGGGCCTTGAATCGTGCCATGCTTTGTCCAACACCTTCATAAATTCGGTCAATAACTTGAATTAATTTGGTTGTAACTTGCATTAATTCAAAGACTTTAATTTTAGAGTTGGTGTCTTTGAAAGAGGCGCATGGAGAAAGCAATCGAGAGCCCATTTATTGCTATTGTTGTTCATGATGGAGGCTTGGAAAAAGTAGCGACCCTTCATTTATTTTCCTCCCCATGCTAAGCAAGACCTTAAATGGATGTTGAAGTGTGGCGGCGGACTTGGGAATGCACAAACTCCTTATTAATGTTGGCAAAGTCCCTAGAGAACACCAAAATTCGATGAGCCTTTAATCTCCCCTTCATGCCGTTTAAGGTATTGAAACCTGCAGCAAATTAATTAGCCCATTAGTTCATTAATTCAAAGACATTAAATAAAGGCAACTACACACCATATATTCGCACCCTTAGGACATTTAGGCATCATAAATTTGGCACCATTTAGACACATTAAAACATGTTTCAACTAGGACACATTAAATCCTTGTAATGTTTAGGACATATTAAACAAATGAAATAAATCTATCATATTAATATGACTCTAATTAATTTAAACTTTAATGGTGTAACTAAATTATCCAATAATTTATTTAATTAAATTCAACAATTTAGCTAATTTTTTCAAGCAATCAACGCATGCAACTCGAGCTAAAAATGAGTTTCTTGAGCCGGAGTCATGAGCTAGCCGAGCTTGGAGGATATTGCATGGTCGGAGTTTGAATTCATCGCTCTCAAGTTGTCTTTGTGCAACGACGTTACTCCATACTTTGTCTACAAAGGTCGAGACATCTTCCTTGAACCTCTTAGCTCGAGCACGAGTAATCGGCCCCTTCCGGAAGTTCTAAGGGATCTTTAGCTACATTGGTCGTCCGGGCGCGATCGTATCATCCCTTCCCCCTTGAAGCGACTTGTCCTCAAGTTGTCGCCACACATCATAGGAGACAAGTCAGCCACATTAAAGCTAGCACTAATGTTATACTCACCGGAAGATCGATTTTGTAAGAATTATCATTGATCTTTTCTAGAACTTGAAAAGGCCCGTCGCCTCTCGGCATCAATTTAGATCTCCGTTGGGGTTGGGAATCTTTCTTTCCTCATGTGCACCCACACCCAATCTCCGAGGCTCAAAGGTAACTCTCTTGCGCCCTTAGTTGTACTTTTGCTCATATTGCTTGAGTCCGTTCCTCGATATTCCTTCGCACCTTCTCATGCAAGCCTTTCACGAACTTCGACCTTCCTTTTGGAATCTGCATTCACAAATTGTTCGTTAGGCAACGGAATTAGATCTAAAGGTGTTAAAGTTGAAACCATAAACAATTTCAAAGGGAGAGTGTTGAGTAGCCGAATGGGTAGATCGGTTATAGGCGAGCTCAATGTGCGATAGGCGCTCCTCTCACGATTTGAGATTCTTCCGAATGATAGCATGCAACAATGTCGACAAGACTCGATTCACAACTTCCATTTGCCCGTTCGTCTGAGGATGGCAAGTAGTCGAAAACAATAGTCTCGTCCCAATCTTTCCCCAAAGCGTTCTCCAAAAATGGCTTAAGAACTTCGTATCCCGATCAGAAATAATAGTCCTCAGAACTCCATTTAGGCGTACCACTTCCCTGAAAAACAAGTTAGCTACATGCAAAGCATCGTCAGTTTTGTTACATGCAATGAAGTGTGCCGTTTTCAAAAACCTATCTACAATGACGAAAATTGAGTCTTTTCCATTCTTGGTTCTAGGAAGACATAGAACAAAGTCCATTGAGATGTCGATCCAAGGTCCTTCAGGGATAGGCAACGGAGTGTACAGTCCATGGGGTTAAACTTTCGATTTGGCCTTCTTGCAGGTGAAACAACGATCACACACCCGCTCAACGTCTCTCTTCATTTTTGGCCAATAGAAATGTTCACGCAAGGTTGCCATCGTCTTGGCGATCCCAAAATGGCCCATGAGGCCTCCGCTATGCGCCTCTTTCACCAAAATGCTCCGAATGGATCCTTGAGGGATACAAAGCTTGCTTTCTCGAAATAGATAATCATCGCATCGATAGAATTTATCACAAGCACTAGATTCACAAGCTTTGTACATTTCAGCAAAATCAGGTTTTGTAGTATAAAGTTCTTTCAAATTCGCAAAACCCATCAATTTAGACTCTAAGGAATTAAAAAGGGAATACCTTCTCAACAAGGTGTCATACCACATTTTATTTACCTTTCTTATATTTGATGACGTCTGAAAATGACTCGTGGAATTCCATCCATTTGGCATGCCGCTTGTTTCAATTTGTGTTGTCCCTTGAGGTGTTTCAAGGCCTGCGTGGTCCCGTATGGATGACGAATTCTTTGGGCCACAAGTAGTGCTTTGCCACGTCTCCAAAGCACGAATCAATGCGTACATTTCTTTATCGTAAGTGGAGCGATTAAGCGTCGCCCCATTCAACTTTCACTAAAATGCGCTCTTTGGCGTCCTTCTTGCATAAGCCACGGCTCCAATGCCTAATCCAGAGGCATCGCGCACTCAATTTCAAATGTCTTACGGAAATGCGGAAACACAAGTAAAGGCGTTAGTCAAGAGTTCTTTAATAGAATTAAAGCACACTCTTGTTCATCATTCCAAAAGAAAGCACATTTTCTTAATGACACTAGTTAATGGCGGCAATGGTGCTAAAATTTGGACGAAATGCCTATAGAAGCTTGCCAAGCCGTGGAAGCTTGAACTTGGTCGATGCTAGTGGGTCTCGGCCACTCATGAATTTCTTTGACCTTCTCTTGATCCACTTCGAGCCCTTTACGCACTAACGATAAATCCTAAGAAGACAACTTGGTTAGAACAAAAAGTGCACTTCTTAAGATTAGCGTGTAGCGTCTCCTTCACGCAAAACTTCTGGTATGGCTCGCGGATGGTTTATATGATATTCCAACGACCTGCTATAAACAAGAATATCGTCCAAAGTATACAACGCAAAAATTTTCCAATGAAAGCACGTAGAAACGTAATTCATTAACGCATAAAAGTACTAGGTCGTTAGTTAAGCGAAGGCATAACCAACCACTCATACAAACCATGCTTAGTTTTGAATGCCGTTTTCCACTCATCTCCTTCTCGCATGCGGTTTGATGATATCCGCTCTTAAGGTCGATTTTGGAAAGAGTTGCGACCCACTTAATTCATCAACATGTCATCAGCGTGCGGAATGAGATGTCGATACTTGATGGTGATCTTATTGACCGCCGGGCAATCCACGCTTTACGCCAAATACCGTCTTTCTTTGGCACCGAAGCACGCAGGAACAAGCATGCAGGCTTAGACTTTCTTGAATGTAGACTTTGGACATAAACTCGATACTTGTCATTGCAATTCTTTTGTTTCTTCAGGGTTGCTTTGATATGCTAGACGATTTGGTATTGTGGCTCCGGGAACAAAGTCAATCTAGTGCTCGATCCCTCGAATAGGCGAAAGGCCACTAGGGATGTCGTCGAAAGACATCTTGAAATCCTGCAACAAAGATACAATCGAAGATGGGCGAAGCATCAATTGGTTAGTATTAAGAAAAATTCTCCTTATACATAAGAACGATCATTGGTTGTAGAAAGCAACAACATTTTGCAAATCTCTCGTTCTTTTGCAAACACACTTAATTTTGCAATCCCTCCCTCGTCTTGTTTTTCTTGCTCTTTGCTCACTTTTACCTCTTTCTCTTTGTTTTACCTCTTGATTTTACCTTACTCTTTTCTTTTATCTTTTCATTCTTTGTTTCTTCGATCTCATTTCTTTATCTGAGAACTTTTCAAGCGCACTTGGTCTCGTACACTTGCTTGGGAGTCATAGGTGCTAAAGTCACGTTTTTGCCAAGATGTTGGAAGGTGTAGCAGTTTGTATATCCGTCATGGATGGCTCGCTTATCGAATCGCCATGGTCTCCCCCGAGTAAGTGGCTCGCATGCATTGGGACCACATCACAAACAACTTCATCACTATACTTATCGATGGAGAAAGGGATGGCGCTTGCTTGGTGACTTTCAATTCGCCTTCATCGTTCAACCATTGTAGCTTGTATGGTGAGGATGTTTTGTAAGTCGACAAGTCCAACTTCTCCACGAGCATGCTACTAACAACATTCGTCTGACTACCCCTATAGATGATCATCTTTGCATACCTTGCCACGAATATGACATCTCGAGTGGAAGATGTTCTCCCTTTGGAGTTCATCTTGATGCTTTGGATACTCAAACTACGTTTCACCATGAAAAGCTCACCTTCAACAGCAAATTCAAATTCTTCTTCCTTTTCTTCTTCGGTGGGAGGGTCGTGTTCAATCTCTTATTCGTCGCCCAATTCAATCTCACCGTTGGGTTTCACGATCATCACCCACCGATTTGAAAGGCGCGGCTATATGGCCCCTACCAAGACACTTGAAACACTTGATGTCTCGAGTGGAATTGCACGAGTCTCATTATTAGGTTTGGTTGTTTCCCCACTTGGCTTGTTAATCTTCGGACTTGCAATATTTTCTCGTGCCCGAAAGGGGGTTTCCTTCTTTTCGGATCCTTGGTTCCACTTTTGGGTAGGAGTGGAGTTTGGATAGGCACACACAGTGGGACCTTTCCTCTTAAGTTTCTTCTCCACTTTGATGGCCATGTGCACCATCTCTTCGATCTCGACATAGTCTTTGGAGTTCAACTACGTTCGCTATGTCTTTATTTAATCCAGCCAAGAATCTCGCCATGGTTGCCTCACGGTCTTCTTCTTTCGATGTTGGCTCGGATCATGTCTATCTCCATCTCCTTGTAATAGTCATCCACACTCTGACTACCTTGGGTAAGATGTTACAATTTTTGGTACAACTCCCGATGGTAGTATGCTGGGATGAACCTCTTGCGCATCGATGCTTTCATCTCATTGATATTAGCGAGTGGCTCCGTTCCTTCTCCGGCTAGTGGTTAGTTGATCCCACCAGACCATTGCATAATCAGAGAACTTGATGACCGCTATCTTTACCTTTTTGCCTTCCGAGTAATTGTGACATTCGAACACCAACTCGATCTTTTTTTCCCACTTTAAGTATGCCTCTGGGTCAGATTTGCCTTGAAATGGGGGTATGGACAATTTGATGTTCTTCAAATCGTCATCTATTCGGACACGATCTCGTTGACCACGTTGTTGTTGGCCTCTCCGTCGCCCACTTTGATTGGATCCATGTTCACTTTCGGCTTCACTCGGCTCGGTCCAATCTTCTTCGAGTGCTCGTTGCCTTCCTCGTTGCCTGGGTGGACTTGGGGGCATTCTTCCTCGTTGGGCACATTCTTGACTTGGTCGAGCCTTTCTTAGATTGGCTCGAGTTTACGGTCAAACAATCGTTCTACTTCTCGTAACAAGGCTTGTAGGTTGAGATTAGGTACATTCCTAACAGGTTGTCTATCCGTTCTTTCAGCCGTGTTGCGTTCCGGACTTCGGGACATGAATTGAAATTTATTCCTCACTCTAAATCCTCTCGATCACTCAGAAAGAAAAGAGTAGATGTCACTCACACTCATGTTTGCACTCTGTTTCGGCTTTTACCTCCACTCTATTGTGCTCACACACTCGTGCCTTTTTCCACTCGTTTCTTCTCTCGTGATTTACGTATAAGATTTAGGTGACCACATCTACTAGATTAGCGAGTCGGCTTCAAAGGGGTTAACAAAGGTCGAAGTGTTATGGTTCGGGTGGTGAGGAAAGAATAAGGTTGAAGAAGTGTTGCGTTGGATTGGAAAGGATAGGAGCGAATAGATGGAGGATCGGGAATTAAACAAAGAAAAGAAGCTAATTCAACTTTTTTAATTAAATAAATTCTCTTCTTTTTTAAGTTTAATCGTGCATTCCTAACCGGGATTGTTTGAATGTCCAGGAGCTTCTCGTTTAATTAGCTCGATGCGGATGATCGATCCGCCTCGGGGTTGAGTTGAGTCGTATGTGAAGTTGCCCGATCGTCTACGAAGAGGTTTCGTTTGATTTGTTTTAAAAGAGAAAAATGGTTGGATTTAAGAAAATGGCAGCGTTTTAATAACAAAGAAAATAGTTGGATGAATGGAATGATGTTTGAAACAAGAAAGAACCCTTAATAAAAGATTAAGGACCCGAATCTTATATGTTTCAAAGGGATGGTTGAGTTGGATAAAAACCTCGACCTACTATCTATCAAGATAGGAACCTCGGTATAAAGGTTTTTGAACCCCACACGAAAAACGCGTGATAAGTTTGATTTAACAAAGAAAGCGATTAGCGCCACTAATTTAGATAGATAAGTCAATGAATCTTTGAATGAAATTTGAGAGAAGAATTCTCACAAAAATTTAGCGATAATTTATTAAGTTCAAAAAGTATCTCCACATTCGAAAATGACATGTATTTATAGCCTCTTTCAATGGCTAGCCGAATGGTCAAACATGTACTTAGTAGCTAAGCAAAATTCGGCATTAATGGAGTTAGAAAATTCTGGAAAAATCCCTTAATCTCCTTGTAAGGTTCGGCTGAACTTGGGAGCTCTTGGGATGGCTTCTAGAAGTGGCTATTGGGCTAACCAAATAGCCTTGAAGGTTGTTCATTGCTTCTCACGAAATTGCTCCTTGGAAAGGCACAAATATCAGCTCCCTTTTGAGCTCCACAAAGCAGCAACAGCCAAATTAATTCCATGCCTCTTAGTCTCCATGAATGAGCACATAAACCATTAATTTCGCCCACCAACAGACCATTTAATGATGTTCCTTTTCATGAAATAAATTCCAACAGCACATTAATGAAGCTCACGCACACCAAAAGGGCCTTGAATACGTGCCATGCTTTGTCCAACACCTCCATAAATTCAGCCAATAACTTGAATTAAATTTGGTTGGTAACTTACATTAATTCGGAACTTTAATTTTAGAGTTGGTGTCTTTGAAAGGCGCATGGAGAAAAGCAATCGAGGAGCCCATTTATTGCTATTGTTGTTCACGATGGAGGCTTGGAAAAGTAGCAGACCCTTCATTTATTTTGCCGCCCCATGCTAAGCAATACCTTAAATGGATGTTGGAGTGTGACGGCGAGACTTGGGAACCCACAAACTCCTTATTAATGTTGGACGAAAGTCCCCTAGAGAACACCAAAATTCAGTAGCCTTTAATCTCCCCTTCATGCCGTCCAAGTTATTGAAACCTTCAGCAAATTAATTTGCCCATTAGTTCATTAATTTAGCACATTAAATGGGGCAACTAGACACCATAAATTAGCGACCCTTAGGACATTTAGGCATCAAAAATTAAGCGACCATTTAGACACATTAAAACATGTTTCAACTAGGACACATTAAATCCTTGTAATGTTTAGGACATATTAAACAAATGAAATAAATCTATCATATTAATATGACTCTAATTAATTTAAACTTTATTGGTTGTAACTAAATTATCCAATAATTTATTTAATTAAATTCAGCAATTTAGCTAATTTTATTCAAGCAATCAACGCATGCAACTCGAGCTAAAAATGAGTTTCTTGGTGAGTCATGAGCTAAGCGAGCTTGGAGGATATTGCATGGTCAAATTTGAATTCATCGCTCTCTCAAGTTGTCTTTGCCACGGCGTTGCTCCATACTTGTCTACAAAGGTGAGACATCTTCCTTGAAGCTCTTAGCTCGAGCACGATGTCGACCCCTTCCGAAAGTTCAAGGGATCTTTAGCTACATTGAGTCGTCGTCCGGGCGCGATGTCGTATCGATAATTGTTGATCGGTGACTAAATCGCCCACTTCATGCAAGTTCGCACTAATTATTCGTTCTGAAGTTGGCCAAGTTATGCGTGGCGAAAATTGTGAGATTGCATGGGGTACGATGTCTATCATCTCGAGACGGGGACCCCGATTCACATCTCGGTTACGGAAAGTGTTACATGAAGCTTTCGGTACAAGGCTAGATTTGGAATACAGACGTTTCATCCACAGACGAATAGTCGATCGGAGAGGTAATCAGATTTTGGAAGACATGTTGAGAAGGCGTGTGATTGATTTCGAAGGCGATTGGGAAGATTATTTACCTTTAGCGAAATTTGCGTATAACAACAAACTACCAAGCGGCATTGAGATGGCACCATACAAGCATTATATGGTCGTGGGTGGCGTACCCTACTTGTTGGAGCGAGTTGGGTGGCGGCGGATTGTTGGGTCGGAGTTAATTTCGAAAATTGAGAGAAGGTGAAGTTGATTGAGAATTCGGTTAAAGAAGCTTACGCTGGCGAAGTCTTATGCGAATCTTAAGCGTAAAGAAATCGAGTTCTCTGTGGGAGATTATGTATTCTTGAAGGTCTCACCGTGGAAAAAATTTTGAGATTTGGGCGGAAGGGCAAGTTAAGCCCTAGATTCATCGGGCCTTACCAGTGTCAAAGCGTGTTGGACCGGTCGCATATCGACTTAGCTGCTTACGAGTTAAATTGGATACATAACGTATTCCATGTTTCTATGTTGAGGCAGCTACTGTTCGGATCCTTCTCATATAGTGCGGTGGAAGAAATTGAAGCAAGACGATCGACATTTGAAGAGGCAGGTGCAGATTTTGGATCGTGATGTTAAGTTGTTGAGGAGAAAATCCATTCAGTTAGTCAATGTAACATCCCAAAATTGGGCCTAGTAGGTTTGGCCCAATGGGCTTTGAGCGTAGTAGCGTTTAAATTTTTTTTTTTAGAGAACAAGAGAATGGCTTTAGTGCAAGTTGGACTTATTAGGTGAGTGATTTTGGAAGGTTAGAGGGCTTCTATGAAGTCCCGAGATCAAACTTTGGCTTTAGGAAATTTTGGTTTTAGGTGAAAAAACCTAGGAGTTGGTAGGTAGGCTTTAAGAATAAAATGTGGAGAAAAATGACACAAGTGGAGTGTGTGGTGTAGTGGCAATGTAACATCCCAAAATTGGGCCTAGGAGAATTGAGCCCAATGGGCCTTAGGCGTAGTAGCGTTTAAATTTTTGGAGAACAAGAGACC
The DNA here is from genome assembly GCA_025698515.1 of Gossypium sturtianum. NCBI lineage: Eukaryota > Viridiplantae > Streptophyta > Magnoliopsida > Malvales > Malvaceae > Gossypium > Gossypium sturtianum. Next base: position 91,230,893 of record CM046950.1, on the reverse strand, counting down.
GGCAAATGCTAGTTAGACCCATTGGATAAGTGATTTTGGAAGGTTAGAGGCTTCATGAAGTCCCGGATCAAATATTAGCTTTGGGAAATTTTGGTTTTAGGTGAAAAAACCTAGAAGTTGGCGGTGGTAGGCCTTAAGAATAAAATGTGGGAAAAATGACAAGTGGAGTGGGTGGTGTAGTGGCAAAGTGGCGCCACTTAAGAGGCAAGGGAGTGACGCATACAAGGAAGGAAGGAGGTCCAAGGTTCAAGTCTTGGCTTTTGCATTTTGGTTTTCTTTTTACTTGGACCTCGGAATTTGGCTATAGATTTATATTTAGTTGCGCATGGTTTAAGACACAAGAGGAGCTTACGGCCAAGTGGCTAGCGGCGTGGATTATGTTGCAAAGGGAGCACAGGTTTGGATCTCATGAGAAGCAAAGGAGTATTTATTTTGCGATGCAGGGCGGGAAGAGTTTGATTGAATTTAAACTCTACATACGAAGGATCCCACATCGGAAAGACACAAAGAATGAAGGTGAAGAGCTAGCTATATAAGGAGCATCCTAGGAGGAGAGTAAACACATCTTGGAGGCGTTTGGGCACAAGAGTGATCGGGCCGTGGATTAGCCCAGAGTCCTATCAGTGTGTAACTCTCTACTCTAGTTGTAGAGTGGCAAATGCCGAAATGCCGGTCACACGGCATTAGTAGCCACACAGCGTGCGGCGCACGTGTGGGGCTTCGACAGCGATAGTTGAGGCCATCGCGGTATTCTCGTGGGTTGGGTGCTTGGGCCTCGATGGGCGAAGTGGGCCCAATGGGCCCGTGGGCCCATATGAGTAAATTGCATGATTGGTTAGTATATGTTGAACTAGACTAGGTGGAAGTTATATCGTGGCTAGATTAGTGTTAGGTGGGCCACACGGCGTGTGGGCGGATGGGCGAAATCGGGTTTTAGGCCCAATCGTCCGTACAACCGGGAAGTGGTAGGCCCAGTCGCTAGTGGCGACATTAGGCCTTCGAAAGGCCATTGCGGTGTGAATTCTGAAAATACCCTTAGTAGGTAAAATTACGATTATACCCTTAAAGGTTGATTAGCATGATTATGTTGTTTAGTTTTGGCGATTGTAGGGAAGGCTTGATCTACGCATATCTCGGGTTGTGGCTAGTGCTCGAAAAGTGTTAAGGAATGGGGATCTAGTGCGTTAGATCTTGATCTGAGATTTGATAGTCGCATTAGTGTCAGTGTGTAAACTAACACACTATACTTAGTAATATTGTTATTAAACTGTTTGCCTATTAAAATCATGACAATTATGATGGATTATTGGATACCCAAGCGGGGTATGTATGCGTATCCGGTAAGTTTAATTTATTACAAGTTCTATTATGGATACCTTGGGTATTATGATCCATGTTATGTATGCTTTGAGATGTAATGCTAGACATGTTGGCATGATATGCATGATTTGTATGATATGCATGGTTACATGAGTATGGTATGTTGATGGGTGATATGAGAGGAGGAGCGGTGATATTTTGTCTTGTGAGCACCAGTGTTTTGGTAACACACTTTGTGACTTTGGGTCACCGGTGCTTTGGTAGCACATTTGTGTCTTTAGGACACCAGAGGTTGGGCACCTCATTGCGACTTGTCCTGTGGTTAACACCACCGTGGGTTGGCCCCACTTTGAGATATGGGATCGTCTGCTAGTGATTGGGTATCACCACGATGGGTTGGCCCCATCATTCGATTATTGTGACTACGGTCACGGTGCTTTGGTAGCACATTTGTGTCTTTGGGACACGGAGGTTGGGCACCTCATTGCGACTTGTCCCTATGGTTAACACCACCGTGGGTTGGCCCCACTTTGAGATATGGGATGGAATGCGCTGGTGATTGGGTATCACCACGATGGGTTGGCCCCATCATTGGATTTGTGACTTCGGTCACGGTGCTTAGGTAGCACAAAGCGTGTCTTTGGGACACGGTGTTTTGGTAACACATTGTGACTATATGTCACGGTGGTTTAGCACCACCGGTGGTTTGGTACCACCGCGGGGTAGAAAAGGTGTATGGACGGTTAGGATTGGGTGCATATGATTGGGATGCATGATGATCATGATTATGTTTGTATGTGATATTTTGCTAATCCAGGGAAAAGGGTAGCCTGCTGCTGAGTGCAGGTGACTCACCTTTTTCCTTAACCATTTCAGGTAGTGCATAAAGGCTGGGCCAGGATCGAGAGGACAAGGTGGCCCATGCCGAAGATGATGTTCAATTATTTCATGCTTGATTTTGATATAAGTACTTTATTTGAATTGTTGGGTTGTAATAAAGGCCATTTTATGTTTTTGGTATTACTTTAACTATGGTTTATTCAAATTAAATTGCTACGTGAAAATGATTTATGGTTTGCAACCTATTTATTCAAATTGGATATTATAAACTAAAGTTTTAAAAATGAATGAGTTTAATAGCAAAGTTTTATTCCAAAGATATGTTTTCCAAAATTCAACAAACTACGATGTTTTATTTTAAGATTTTCAACCGTCTTTTCCCGTGTGACATAACCAGATTGATCGTAGTGAATGGGCCGGGTTTGGGATGTTATAGTTTGGTATCGAGCCAGGTTCAAAACTCGGCTTTGAGGTTTTGGGCCCAAAAAAACGTTTCAAAATGGGTTTTATGAAAGGTTTTCGAGTTAAGGTGGCATGGCACTGTACCTCAGGCAAAAGTCCACGGTAAGTACCCTTACTATTGCTTGTGAGTTATTGATGTGATCGGATGATTGCAATAGTGGATTACTTTAGAAACTGAAACTTTGATTGCTCGAAAGAGCGACTTCCGAAACTTACATTCATAAAATTTGCTCTGGATTAAGCGATGGAACAAAATTTCTAATGCATAAAACTTTTAATCCAGTTAAATAGCGGCGCTAGATATGAGTTCTAGGGACGTGTTGTCGCGGGCATGGTCTAGGTGGAATGACGACTTTATTAAGATCAGTGCTGCACAAGGCGTAGTGTGGTAGGTTAGGATGTCGCATTTATTAGTTAGATGGAAATTTCGAGGACGAAATTTCTTTAAGGAGGGTAGATTTGTAACATCCCAAAATTGGGCCTAGGAGAATTGAGCCCAATGGGCCTTAGAGCGTAGTAGCGTTTAAATTTTTGGAGAACAAGAGACCGGCAAATGCTAGTTAGACCCATTGGATAAGTGATTTTGGAAGGTTAGAGGGCTTCATGAAGTCCGGGATCAAATATTAGCTTTGGGAAATTTTGGTTTTAGGTGAAAAAACCTAGAAGTTGGTAGGTAGGCCTTAAGAATAAAATGTGGGGAAAAATGACAAGTGGAGTGGGTGGTGTAGTGGCAAAGTGACGCCACTTAAGAGGCAAGGGAGTGACGCCACAAGGAAGGAAGGAGGTCAAGGTTCAAGTCTTGGCTTTTGCATTTTGGTTTTCTTTTTACTTGGACCTCGAATTTGGCTATAGATTTATATTTAGTTGCGCATGGTTTAAGACACAAGAGGAGCTTACGGCCAAGTGGCTAGTAGCGTGGATTATGTTGCAAGGGAGCACAGGTTCGAATCTCATGAGAAGCAAAGGAGTATTTATTTTGCTTGATGCAGGCGGGAAGAGTTTGATTGAATTTAAACTCTCTTGTGAAGGGATCCCACATCGGAAAGACACAAAGAATGAAGGTGAAGAGCTAGCTATATAAGGAGCATCCTAGGAGGAGAGTAAACACATCTTGGAGGCGTTTGGGCACAAGAGTGATCGGAGCCTTGGATTAGCCCCAGTCCTATCGGTGTGTAACTCTCTACTCTAGTTGTAGAGCGGCAAATGCCGAAATGCTGTCACACGGCATTAGTAGCCACGGCGGCGTGCGGCGCGCGTGTGGGGCTTCGACGCGATAGTTGAGGCCATCGATAGTATTCTCGTGGGTTGGAAATTTGCTTGGGCCTCGATGGGCGAAGTGGGCCCAATGGGCCCGTGGGCCCATATGAGTAAATTGCATGATTGGTTAGTATATGTTGAACTAGACTAGGTGGAAGTTATATCGTTGGCTAGATTCGTGTTAGGTGGGCCACGGCGAGCGTGTGGGCGGATGAACTTAAATCGGGTTTTAGGCCCAATCGTCGTACTGAACGGAAGTGGTAGGTGAGTCGCTAGTGGCGACATTAGGCCTTCGAAAGGCCATTGCGGTGTGAATTTATTCTGAAAATACCCTTAGTAGGTAAAATTATGATTATACCCTTAAAGGTTGATTAGCATGATTATGTTGTTTAGTTTTGGCGATTGTAGGGAAGGCTTGATCTCGCATATCTCGGGTTGTGGCTAGTGCTCGAAAAGTGTTAAGGAATGGGGATCTAGTGCGTTAGATCTTGATCTACACAGGATTTGATAGTCGCATTAGTAATCGGTGTGTAAACTAACACACTATACTTAGTAATATTGTTATTAAACCTGTTTGCCTATTAAAATCATGTGATATGATGGATTATTGGATACCCAAGCGGGGTATGTGTATGCGTATCCAGGTAATTTTAATTTATTACAAGTTCTATTATGGATACCTTGGGTATTATGATCCATGTTATGTATGCTTTGAGATGTAATGCTAGACATGTTGGCATGATATGCATGATTTGTATGATATGCATGGTTACATGAGTATGGTATGTTGATGGGTGATATGAGAGGAGGGAGCGGTGATATTTTGTGTGTGAGCACCAGTGTTTTAGTAACACACTTTGTGACTTTGGGTCACGGTGCTTTGGTAGCACATTTGTGTCTTTGGGACACGGAGGTTGGGCACCTCATTGCGACTTGTCCCTGTGGTTAACACCACCGTGGGTTGGCCCCACTTTGAGATATGGGATCGAATGCGCTAGTGATTGGGTATCACCACGATGGGTTGGCCCCATCATTCGATTATTGTGACTACGGTCACGGTGCTTTAGTAGCACATTTGTGTCTTTGGGACACGGAGGTTGGGCACCTCATTGCGACTTGTCCACATGGTTAACACCACCGTGGGTTGGCCCCACTTTGAGATATGGGATCGTGCTGCTAGTGATTGGGTATCACACGATGGGTTGGCCCCATCATTGGATTTGTGACTTGGTCACCAGTGCTTGGGTAGCACAAATGTGTCTTTAGGACACGGTGTTTTAGTAACACATTGTGACTATATGTCACGAGTGGTTTGGCACCACCGGTGGTTTGGTACCACGGGGTAGAAAAGGTGTATGGGCGGTTAGGATTGGGTGCATATGATTGGGATGCATGATGATCATGATTATGTTTGTATGTGATATTTTGCTAATCCGGGAAAAAGGGTAGCACTGCTTTAGTGCAGGTGACTCACCTTTTCCTTAACCATTTCAGGTAGTGCATAAAAGGCTGGACCGGGATCGGAGAGGACAAGGTGGCCCATGCCGAAGATGATGTTCAATTATTTCATGCTTGATTTTGATATAAGTACTTTATTTGAATTGTTGGGTTGTAATAAAGGCCATTTTATGTTTTGGTATTACTTTAACTATGGTTTATTCAAATTAAATTGCTACGTGAAAATGATTTATGGTTTGCAACCTATTTATTCAAATTGGATATTATAAACTAAAGTTTTAAAAATGAATGAGTTTAATAGCAAAGTTTTATTCCAAAGATATGTTTTCCAAAATTCAGCAAACTACGATGTTTTATTTTAAGATTTTCAACCGTCTTTTCCCGGTGACATAACCAGTTCGGTGTGTAGTGAATGGGCGGGTTTGGGGATATTCTGAGCAAAGTGACGCCACATAAGAGACAAGGGGTGGCGCCACAGAGGAAGGAAGGAGGTCAAGGTTCAAGTCTTGGCTCTTGCATTTTGGTTTTCTTTTTAAATGGACTTTATAATTTGGCATTAGATTTATATTTAGTTGCGCATGGATTTAGACACAAGAAGAGCTTGTGGCCTAGTGGTAAGTGGCGTGTTGAGCTATTGAAGGGAGCAAGGGTTCGAATCTCATGACAAGCAAAGGAGTATTTATTTTGCAGTTGGGCGGGAAGAGTTTGAGTTGGATTTAAACTCTGTTGTGGAAGGATCCCTCATTGGAAAGATACAAAGAAGGAAGGTGAGAAGCTAGCTATATATAGAGCATTCTATGATAGGGGAAGGATACCTTGGAGGCGTTTGGGCACGGGGTGGTCGAGGCGCGGATTAGCACCAGATTCCTATCGGTGTGTAACTCTCTACTCTAGTTGTAGAGCGGCAAATACCGAGAAGTGCGGGTCCCGCGGCAATAAGTAGCCACTGCGAGCGTGCGAACGCATGTGTGGGGCTTGACAGCGATAGTTGAGGCCATCGGTGGTATTCTTGTGGGTTGAAATTGGCAGGGCCACGATGGCGAAGTGGCCCAATGGGCCGTGGGCCCAATTAAATAAAATGTATGATGGTGTAGTATATAGTGAACTAGACTAGGTGAATCTCATATCGTGGCTAGATTTGTGTTAGGTGTGCCACACGGCGTGTGGGCCGAATGGGCGAAATCGGGTTTTAGGCCCAATAGTCGAAGTCTGACCAGGAAATGGTAGTTGAGTAGCTCGAGGCGACATTTGGCCTTTGGAAAGGCCATTGCAGTGCAAAATTGCTGAAATACCCTTAGTTTACAAAATTACTGAAATACCTTTGGTTTACAAAATTACTAAAATACCCTTAGTTTACAAAATTACTAAAATACCCTTGGTTTACAAAATTACTGAAGTACCCTTGGTTTACAAAATTACCAAAATACCCCTGGTTTGTAAAATTACCGAAATACCCCTGGTTTGTGAAATTACCGAAATACCCTCAGTTTGCAAAATTACCGAAATACCCTCGATTTGCAAAATTATGGAAATACCCTCGATTTGTGAAATTACTGAAATACCCCGGTTTGCGAAATTACTGAAATACCCTAATTTGCGAAATTACCAAAATACCCCCGATTTGCAAAATTACCGAAATACCCCCGGTTTGCAAAATTAGCGAAATACCCCCGATTTACAAAATTATTGAAATACCCTTGGTTTGCGAAATTGTCATTTTACCCCTAAACAAAAAATGATCGTTGTACCCTCGTGGTAGTACTAGCGTTGTATGTGTTAATTGTATGATTGATTGTGTTTGAGATGCGTTGCATACATGATCTTGGTTTGGCCGAATGTAGGAAAAAGGGATCTAGTGCGTTAGATCGGGATCTTGGGATTCGATGTCGCGTTAGTAACCAGGTGTGTAACTTACACACTTCATAATCGTTGTAAACTTGTTAATAACCTAAACTATGTTAAAAGCCGAAACTGTGTAGATTTCGATATGATACCTTTATGGGTATGAGCAAGGATTTCGGGTAAGTCCGTTTTGTTGAGATTACGGCACATGATTTTTGATGATATTATCTATGTATGTTCGATATATGTCTAATGATTAAGCATGATGGCATGATTTGTATGTGCATTGCATTATTGTGGGTGATATGAGAGGATGGGGAAGATTGATATCTGTGACTTTGGGTCACGGTGGTTTAGCACCACCGGTGGTTTGGTACCACAGATTGATTTCGTGACTTTGGGTCACGGAGGTTTGGCACCTCATAGCGACTCATCCTGGTGGCTTAGCACCACGGTGGGTTGGCCCCACATTTGATAAAACGGGATTGTCACCATGATTTGGTATCACAACGTGGGGTTGGCCCCACAATTGGATTATTCGTGACTTTGGGTCACGGAGGTTTGGAACCTCATAGCGACTGCGTCCCGGTGGCTTAGCACCCTGATGAAGTTGGCCCCATTTGATAAAGCGGGATTGTCGCGGTGATTTGGTATCACAACGTGGGTTGGCCCCACAATTGGATTATTGTGACTTTGGGTCACCGGTGGTTTAGCACCACATTATTATTGATATCGGTGACTTTGGGTCACGATGGTTTAGCACCACCGTGGTTTGGTACTACAGGGGTAGAAAATGGAGTTGTGGATGGCTAGGTTTGGGTGCATGATGTGTTTGCTTGATTATGATTTGTGTAATCATGTTGCAATGTCGGGAGGGGGATTATGCACTGAGTCTTGGTGACTCACCTTCTCCCTTATCTTTTCAGGTGATTCGTAGATCGCGGATGAGGAGCTGAGTGGACTCGAGGTGACCATGCGATAATTGCTTCGGTTTTACATGGACATTTGATTTGGGTATTTTACTTTAAATTCTGGTTTTATTTGGGTTGTAACAAGGCCTTTAAATTATGTTTTGGATTATTTTATCTGCTTTGGATTTGGTTTTAAATATGACTAAGTAATTACTTGATTTGCTTTAATAACCTGATAATTAAAGTTTTCAAACTAAGCTACGCAACGAGTTTTCTAAACTCTACCATCGGGTAATACAATTCACATTATTTCAAAGCAACTTAACATTTTCCACTATACATACATCGGTTTTTCCCAAACACAAGTAATCGAAGAGTTTTCACCGAAAATTAAACCGGTAACCTATTTTCTTCGAATCGTTTTCACTCTGTGACATGCCAGATTCGGTCGTGGTGTGTTGACCGGGTTTGGGGTGTTACAATTGTGGTATCAGAGCTTAGGTTGCAAAACTCGGCTATGGATTGGGTTTTCAATATTGAATTTCTGAAAGTATTGTTTCAGAAAGGTTTGAAAATATTTAAACTTCTGAAATGGTATTGACCGATTTTTGAAAGTGTGATACACCGAGTCTCCGACGCCGAATTCATAAGTTTCCTGACCTTATACTCTGTTATGTGCTGTAATGACTGTATTTTTGGTATTTATTTTGTATGTGTTTTGTTTGGATGTGATGTTTGGATATAGAAATTGGTTGCGTATAAGATATTTATGCCTTTAATGGTTAGGTGTTTTGAGTATGTGTAGGGAGTTCCAAATTCTAGTTAAAATGTGATAGGGATATTAGAATCAGAGTACGCAGCAGTAGCGTAGTGGGGTAGTTGTTACACGACTACCCTGTTAGCTGGAAATTTCGGGGACAAAATTTCTTTAAGGGGGTAGATTTGTAACATCCCAAAATTGGGCCTAGTAGGATTGGGCCCAATGGGCTTTGAGCGTAGTAGCGTTTAAATTTTTTTTTAGAGAACAAGAGAATGGATTTAGTGCAAGTTGGACTTATTAGGTGAGTGATTTTGGAAGGTTAGAGGGCTTCTATGAAGTCCTGGGATCAAACTTTGGCTTTAGGGAAATTTTGGTTTTAGGTGAAAAAAACCCTGGGAGTTGGTAGGTAGGCTATAAGAATAAAATGTGGAGAAAACTGACACAAGTGGAGTGTGTGGTGTAGTGGCAAAGTGACGCCACATAAGAGACAAGGGGGTGACGCCACATGGAAGGAAGGAGGTCCAAGGTTCAAGTCTTGAGCTAGCTATATATAGAGCATTCTATGATAGGAGGAAGGATACCTTGGAGGGCGTTTGGGCACAGGAGTGGTCGGAGCGCGGATTAGCACCAAATTCCTATCAGGTGTGTAACTCTCTCTACTCTAGTTGTAGAGCGGCAAATGCTTCCGGTCACGGCAATAGTAGCCACACGAGCGTGCGAACGCACATGTGGGGCTTCGACGCGATAGTTGAGGCCATCAGTAATATTCTTGTGGGTTGAGGCTGCTTGGGCCACGATGGGCTGAAGTGGGCCCAATGGGCCCGTGGGCCCAATTGAATAAAATGTATGATGGTGTAGTATCTAGTGAACTAGACTAGGTGAATCTCATATACGTGGCTAGATTTATGTTAGGTGAGCCACACGAGCGTGTGGGCCTGAATGGGCCGAAATTGGGTTTTAGGCCCAATAGTCCGGTACGACCGGAAATGGTAGTTGAGTAGCTCGAGCCGACATTAGGCCTTTGGAAAGGCCATTGCAGGTGTAAAATTACTGAAATACCCTTGGTTTACAAAATTACTGAAATACCTTTGGTTTACAAAATTACTAAAATACCCTTGGTTTACAAAATTACTAAAATACCCTTGGTTTATAAAATTACTGAAATACCCTTGGTTTACAAAATTATCGAAATACCCCCGGTTTGTGAAATTACCGAAATACCCTCGATTTGCAAAATTATCGAAATACCCTCGATTTGTAAAATTACGGAAATACCCTCGATTTGTGAAATTCTTGAAATACCCGGTTTGTGAAATTACTGAAATACCCCAATTTGTGAAATTACCAAAATACCCCTGGTTAGTGAAATTACCAAAATACCCCCGGTTTGCGAAATTACCGAAATACCCCCAGTTTGCGAAATTAGCGAAATACCCCCGATTTGCAAAATTATTGAAATACCCTCGGTTTGCGAAATTATCGTTTTACCCCTAAACGAAAAAATGATCGTTGTACCCTCGTGGTAGTACTAGCGTTGTATGTGTTAATTGTATGATTGATTGTATTTGAGATGCGTTGCATACATGATCTTGGTTTGGCCGAATGTAGGAAAAGGGGATCTAGTGCGTTAGATCGGGATCTTCGGGATTCAGTAATCGCGTTAGTAACCAGGTGTGTAACTTACACACTTCATAATCGTTGTAAACTTGTTAATAACCTAAACTATGTTAAAAGCCGAAACTGTGTAGATTTCGATATGATACCTTTATGGGTATGAGCAAGGATTTTGGGTAAGTCCATTTTGTTGAGATTACGGCACATGATTTCTGATGATATTATCTATGTATGTTCGATATATGTCTAATGATTAAGCATGATGGCATGATTTGTATGTGCATTGCATTATTGTGGGTGATATGAGAGGATGGGAAGATTGATATTTGTGACTTTGGGTCACCAGGTGGTTTGGCACCACCAGGTGGTTTGGTACCACAGTTGATTTCGTGACTTTGGGTCACGAGAGGTTTGGCACCTCATAACGACTTCGTCCCAGTGGCTTAGCACCACGATGGGTTGGCCCCATATTTGATAAAAGCGGGATTATCGCCAGGTGATTTGGTATCACAACGTGGGTTGGCCCCACAATTGGATTATTCGTGACTTTGGGTCACGGAGGTTTGGCACCTCATAGCGACTTCGTCGGTGGCTTAGCACCACGATGGGTTGGCCCCACATTTGATAAAACGGATTGTCGCGGTGATTTGGTATCACAACGTGGGTTGGCCCCACAATTGGATTATTTGTGACTTTGGGTCACCAGTGGTTTGGCACCGCATTATTATTGATATCAGTGACTTTGGGTCACCAGTAGTTTGGCACCACCAGTGGTTTGGTACTACACGGGGTAGAAAATGGAGTTGTGGATGGCTAGGTTTGGGTGCATGATGTGTTTGCTTGATTATGATTTGTGTAAGCATGTTGCAATAATCGGGAGGGGGATTATGCACTGAGTCTTGGTGACTCACCTTCTCCCTTATCTTTTCAGGTGATTCGTAGATCGCGAATGAGGAGCTGAGTGGACTCGAGGTGACCATGCGATAATTACTTCGGTTTTACATGGACATTTGATTTGGGTATTTTACTTTAAATTCTGGTTTTATTTGGGTTGTAACAAGGCCTTTAAATTATGTTTTGGATTATTTTATCTGCTTTGGATTTGGTTTTAAATATGACTAAGTAATTACTTGATTTGCTTTAATAACCTGATAATTAAAGTTTTCAAACTAAGCTACGCAACGAGTTTTCTAAACTCTACCATCGGGTAATACAATTCACATGATTTCAAAGCAACTTAACATTTTCCACTATACATACATCGGTTTTTCCCAAACACAAGTAATCGAAGAGTTTTCACCGAAAATTAAATCGGTAACCTATTTTCTTCGAATCGTTTTCACTCTGTGACATGCCAGATTCGGTTGTGGTGTGTTGACCGGGTTTGGGGTGTTACAATTGTGGTATCAGAGCTTAGGTTGCAAAACTCGGCTATGGATTGGGTTTTCAAAATTAAATTTCTGAAAGTATTGTTTCGGAAAGGCTTGAAAATATTTAAACTTCTGAAATTGTATTGACCGATTTTTGAAAGTGTGATACACCGAGTCTCCGACCTTGGATTAAGTAAGTTTCCGACCTTATACTCATTATGTCTTTGTAATGACTGTATTTTTGGTATTTATTTTGTATGTGTTTTGTTTGGATGTGATGTTTGGATATAGAAATTGGTTGCGTATAAGATATTTGTCTGCTTTAATGGTTAGGTGTTTTGAGTATGTGTAGGGAGTTCCAAATTCTAGTTAAAATGTGATAGGGATATTAGAATCAGAGTACGCAGCAGTAGCATAGTGGGGTAGTTGTTACACGACTACCCTGTTAGCTAGAAATTTCGGGGACAAAATTTCTTTAAGGGGGTAGATTTGTAACATCCCAAAATTGGGCCTAGTAGGATTGGGCCCAATGGGCTTTGAGCGTAGTAGCGTTTAAATTTTTTTTAGAGAACAAGAGAATGGCTTTAGTGCAAGTTGGACTTATTAGGTGAGTGATTTTGGAAGGTTAGAGGGCTTCTATGAAGTCCCGGGATCAAACTTTGGCTTTAGGGAAATTTTGGTTTTAGGTGAAAAAACCACAGGAGTTGGTAGGTAGGCTTTAAGAATAAAATGTGGAGAAAAGCCGACACAAGTGGAGTGTGTGGTGTAGTGGCAAAGTGACGCCACATAAGAGACAAGGGGGTGACGCCACATGGAAGGAAGGAGGTCCAAGGTTCAAGTCTTGAGCTAGCTATATATAGAGCATTCTATGATAGGAGGAAGGATACCTTGGAGGGCGTTTGGGCACAGGAGTGGTCGAAGCGCGGATTAGCACCAAATTCCTATCAGGTGTGTAACTCTCTCTACTCTAGTTGTAGAGCGGAAAATGCCAAGTGCTTGTCCACGGCAATAGTAGTAACACGAGCGTGCGAACGCACATGTGGGGCTTCGGCCCAGCGATAGTTGAGGCCATCGATTAATATTCTTGTGGGTTGAGGCTGCTTGGGCCACGATGGGCTGAAGTGGGCCCAATGGGCCCGTAGGCCCAATTGAATAAAATGTATGATGGTGTAGTATATAGTGAACTAGACTAGGTGAATCTCATATACGTGGCTAGATTTATGTTAGGTGAGCCACACGAGCGTGTGGGCCCGAATGGGCCGAAATCGGGTTTTAGGCCCAATAGTCCGGTACGACCGGAAATGGTAGTTGAGTAGCTCGAGCCGACATTAGGCCTTTGGAAAGGCCATTGAAGGTGTAAAATTATTGAAATACCCTTGGTTTACAAAATTACTGAAATACCTTTGGTTTACAAAATTACTAAAATACCCTTGGTTTACAAAATTACTAAAATACCCTTGGTTTACAAAATTACTGAAATACCCTTGGTTTACAAAATTATCGAAATACCCCCGGTTTGTGAAATTACCGAAATACCCTCGATTTGCAAAATTATCGAAATACCCTCGATTTGTAAAATTACGGAAATACCCTCGATTTGTGAAATTACTGAAATACCCCAGTTTGTGAAATTACTGAAATACCCCAATTTGTGAAATTACCAAAATACCCCTGGTTAGTGAAATTACCAAAATACCCCCGGTTTGCGAAATTACCGAAATACCCCCAGTTTGTGAAATTAGCGAAATACCCTCGATTTGCAAAATTATTGAAATACCCTCGGTTTGCGAAATTATCGTTTTACCCCTAAACGAAAAAATGATCGTTGTACCCTCGTGGTAGTACTAGCGTTGTATGTGTTAATTGTATGATTGATTGTATTTGAGATGCGTTGCATACATGATCTTGGTTTGGCCGAATGTAGGAAAAGGGGATCTAGTGCGTTAGATCGGGATCTTCGGGATTCAGTAATCGCGTTAGTAACCAGGTGTGTAGCTTACACACTTCATAATCGTTGTAAACTTGTTAATAACCTAAACTATGTTAAAAGCCGAAACTGTGTAGATTTCGATATGATACCTTTATGGGTATGAGCAAGGATTTCGGGTAAGTCCATTTTGTTGAGATTACGGCACATGATTTCTGATGATATTATCTATGTATGTTCGATATATGTCTAATGATTAAGCATGATGGCATGATTTGTATGTGCATTGCATTATTGTGGGTGATATGAGAGGATGGGGAAGATTGATATTTGTTACTTTGGGTCACCAGTGGTTTGGCACCACCAGTGGTTTGGTACCACAGTTGATTTCGTGACTTTGGGTCACCAGAGGTTTGGCACCTCATAACGACTCGTCCCAGTGGCTTAGCACCACAGTGGGTTGGCCCCATATTTGATAAAACGGGATTGTCGCCAGTGATTTGGTATCACAACGTGGGTTGGCCCCACAATTGGATTATTCGTGACTTTGGGTCACCAGAGGTTTGGCACCTCATAGCGACTCGTCCCAGTGGCTTAGCACCAAAGTGGGTTGGCCCCACATTTGATAAAACGGGATTGTCGCCAGTGATTTGGTATCACAACATGGGTTGGCCCTACAATTGGATTATTCATGACTTTGGGTCACCAGTGGTTTGGCACCACATTATTATTGATATCAGTGACTTTGTGTCACCAGTGGTTTGGCACCACCAGTGGTTTGGTACCACACGGGGTAGAAAACGGAGTTGTGGATGGCTAGGTTTGGGTGCATGATGTGTTTGCTTGATTATGATTTGTGTAAGCATGTTGCAATAATCAGGAGGGGGATTATGCACTGAGTCTTGGTGACTCACCTTCTCCCTTATCTTTTCAGGTGATTCGTAGATCGCGGATGAGGAGCCAAGTGGACTCGAGGTGACCATGCGATAATTGCTTCGGTTTTACATGGACATTTGATTTGGGTATTTTACTTTAAATTCTGGTTTTATTTGGGTTGTAACAAGGCCTTTAAATTATGTTTTGGATTATTTTATCTGCTTTGGATTTGGTTTTAAATATGACTAAGTAATTACTTGATTTGCTTTAATAACCTGATAATCAAAGTTTTCAAACTAAGCTACGCTTTCTAAACTCTACCATCGGGTAATACAATTCACATGATTTCAAAGCAACTTAACATTTTCCACTATACATACATCGGTTTTTCCCAAACACAAGCAATCGAAGAGTTTTCACCAAAAATTAAACCGGTAACCTATTTTCTTCGAATCGTTTTCACTCTGTGACATGCCAGATTCGGTCGTGGTGTGTTGACGGAGTTTGGGGTGTTACAATCAAAGTGTTGTGGCATAATCACGGTTCAGAGGAAGCCACGTGGGAGCCTGAGGAGTCAATACGACAGCAATATCCTCATCTCTTTTGATCAGGTAAATTTCGAGGTCGAAATTTCTTTAAGGGGGTAGAATTGTAACATCCTAAAATTGGGGGGCTGGGATTTTTGCATTATTGCATGTGTTGAGCTTGTCTAGCTTGTTATTTGGGTGTGTTTATGGGTTCTAGGGAGGCCTGGAAAAATTTTGTTTTTGGGCTCTTTAGTGGAGAAGGTTGTTGGAGGCAGGACTTATATAATTAAGGTGTGGTTTTTAACACAAGTTGGCCATGTGGTAGGATGGTTGTGGCATCAATGGGAGAGCAAGGGGGAAGGAGTTCGAATCTTACAAGCTGCATTTTGGTGGCTATTATTTTGTGCTTAGGAGAGGAAGAAGCAGAGTTGGGATCAAACTCTGCCATGGAGGTTGGGGAATGAGTCAAACAATTTGAATGGGAGGTAGAGAGCAAAGTGGGGAGAGAAAAAGGGAGAGAATCAAAGGAGTGGGTGAGTGGTAGTAGTGGCCAAATTTGGGAGTGTGTGGGGATGAGAATTTCGGTCAAAGGAGGGGTCACTTTTGTAGCATATTCGGTCTTGAGTGAGGTAGAGTGTCGTTTTCTGAAGTGTTCTTTTGAGAGAGTTTTTACAGTTTACATTTTTTTTGCTATAGCATTTTGGGTCTTTTTGCTTCAACTCTCTTTTGCCGAAACCTCAACTTCCCTATTCTCTTCTTCTCATCTTCTTCAAACATTCTTCCTTATTATTTTGTTGCCTAAACATCTGTTAGCCGAATCCTTCCTACACAACATTTCGGCTTGTGTCCTCTGATTGATCTTCATTTCGATTTAACCTCCATAGCCGAATTTTGGTTCTTGTGTTTTGCTACTTGTGCCGAAACTCTTCTTCCCATTCGGCTCATCCTTGGTCTAAGGTATGGTTTGCACTTCCTCTAGTTTCTTTCTTTTCTCTCCACTAAAGCCGAATCTTTCACCTTGTTTCTTTTTGACTAAGGCCGAATCGATTCACTCTCTTCTATCTCGAATCCCTCTTGTTCTTTTGGTGTGGGCCGAATCTGTTGGAGTGTTAGCATACCCTCTCATCATTCTTTTAGCCTTCGGATTTTGGAAGTTGGTTGGTAAGTAATGCTAAGGCCGAAAAGAGGTGATGGGTTTTTCTTATTGGTTTGTTCTTACTCAAGCCGAAAGGTTATTATGATTTCAATTTTGGATGTGAGTATTATGGCTAACATCTCCTCTTTGTGTTAACGTTGCAAGGGACTCGGCGTGCTTAAACCAAAGAACCGATTATACACTCTTCCCTTGCAGTGGAACTCTTGGTTTTTGGTAAGTAGTGTAGATTGTTAATCAATCTCAATTCTTGGAGATGTTGTATCAAGGATTAAGATTAACGGTTTGGAGTTATTGATTTCTTAGGTGCGAAATTTCGGGAGTTCAACCTACGCTCGTAAACAGGTGTGTAATCTTACACCAACGTGTTGAAAGCATGTATTGCTCCGTGAATCGGCCAAAAGCCGAAAAGCTAGAAAATCAGCAACCGTGGCCGCTCGAGCGTGCGAGCGCTCGTAGTGGTAAACCAAGACACGAATGATGGCGGTAGGTCGTTGAGAGTGTCACGAGCACTCTCGCGAAACTAAGGCTGTAACGGGCCTGTTCGGGCCAAATGGGCCTAGTGAGCTAACGGGCCTAGATGGGCAAAATTGATAAAAAAACTATCAAATGATAGATGCGATTGCGAAGTTTGCAAAACTGAGACCGAAACCATGCGTAATGGGCCACACGAGCGTGTGGGCCTGTTTGGGCCTAAAATGGATTTTTGGCCCAATTGCACCGTAGAGACCCAAAAGGGGTCCCGTGTCGCTCGAGGTGACAATAGGCCTCCGGAAAGGCCGTTAAATGAGTAAATTACCGAAGTACCCTTGGAGGGTAAATTACCGAAAAACCCTTAATGGGTGAATTACCGAAATACCCTCAATGGGTAAAATTACCGAAATACCCCTAGAGGGTAAATTACCGAAATACCCTTAATGGGTAAAATTACCGAAATACCCCCAAAAGGGTGAAAATGACCGTTATACCCTCGATTATGGTTGGATATCGTGTACATGGTTTTATTTACACTTTTATATGTTTGATACATTGCATTTATATCATGTTGCATGGGTTGGGTTTGATGATCGGAGGAAGTGTAGCCTGGTGGCTCTGCCACATACTGCTTTAGTGGCTATGCAACATATATACTATTATTTTGGTGGCTCAGCCACAAATACCGTGATTAGCAGCTTGTCTGTAATATTGGTGTGTTTGGCGGGGTGGGTTGACTTGATCTCCACAGGTGACGATTGGTTGGTACGAGGGTGTGATTGGTTGGATTGGGTTGGGCTACATTTTATTGTTTGCATTACCATGATTATAAGGCTTAGGCCCAGATTGATACTGTAAGGGCTCAGGCCTAGATAGTGACCGTTTAGGGGATTACACACTGAGTTCTCGTAACTCACCTCCGTTCCCTTAACCTTGCAGGTAATCCCCAGTGTTAGAGGATTTGGAGCTGCGGAGGACTCGGTGGTGGCCATACATCGGAGTTATTTCTCACGAAACTTAGTAAATCCAGTCTTTACTTTATTTTAAGATTATTTATTTTGGAATTAATATGTTGTAATAAGGCCATTGGATTTTATTTTCCTTCTTAAATTTTATTTCGGCTATTATTAAATTGTTAAACGTTTAAATACTAGGTTTTCCTAAAATGATAATAACCGTTTTTCAAAATATCATGTTTTCGCAACTATTCAAGTTCGGTTTTCACAACAAAAAAACAGTTTTTTTTTTCAAAATAATAACAACTTTACAAACGCGGACATTAAGCAAATCGTGTTTTTTCAACAAACAACGAAACTCAGAGTTTCAAAAAGAGATGCAACATTTTTACCGATCGCTTAGCTTTTCAACTACCTTTTGATGTGACATGCTAGATCCGGCCATAACGTCTAGGCCGGGTTTGGGGTGTTACAGTCTCATCGGCCAAGCCGAAGAATGTTGGTATCCAGTACCTCATCGAATCTATCCGAAGTAATATAATGACACCCAGTGTCTCATCGACTCGAGGTCGAAGAATCCTTGAACTCTTCCAATCCTATGGCATGCCAACTATATCCGACTCAGCCTGACTAGTTAATAGGGTTTCCAATTCTCAATTCAAATTCACTTTCTTTTCAAAATTCACTTTCAATATCAAAATTCACTTTTCCATTCACTAATCAAAATACAATTCAATACTAACACATATTTCTCATCCAATTCAATTTTCTAAATTCAATTCAATAAAGTCACTTACCTCAATATTTACTTACCATAAAATAAATAAATTTAAAATTAATATTTAATAATAAATAACTTGAATTATAGTAATACAAACCCGGATTTGTTCGGTTATTCCTTGACAACTTTTTCCTTTCCTTTCGGTGCCGATGCCTCGGGTTCTTTGCTAGCTACGGAAATTAAAATAATTATACTATTAATTACAGTACTAATTATAATAAATAATTGAATTTCTAATCAATTCCTACCTTATTCCCAATTTAATCCTAACTAAGTTTACTTACTTTTCTAATTCAATTCACACTCTATTTCTATTCAAATTTCATCCAAACTCAAATTTAACTATTAAATTTTCAGCATATTTTCCTAATTTTGAATTTTCGTCAATTTAGTCCCTAAAACATAAAACTTGTAGCTTACTTCACAGTTTAATCCTTTTATCAATTATAACTTGAAATTCATTCAATTAAATCCCTAATTCATCTTTTTGTTCAACATAAACTATACTTGAAAACCTATGAACTCTTAAAATATCAACTTAATTAAATATCAACTTTTAAAACATCAAATTTAAGAGAAAGGGACTTAGTTTAGCTTACCAATTAAACTTGAAGCTTCCAAATCCCAATTCTCCCTTTTTCTTTCCTTTCCCTTTCCTTTCCCTTTCCTTTCTTTCTTTTTCGCCTGTTCTTTGTTTCTTCTTTCTATTTTGTTTCCTTTTTATTTTATTATAGTTTATTTACTTTATTTTATTTTCTTTATAATAATAATTTAACAACTTAATAAATATCTATTATATAATTGATAATTTAATACAAATGTATACATTTACTTTTCTACATTTGTACATGATCAATACCATACATTTGTCATGATTTTATCTAATTATTTCATAAAAATCTTATAAATAATTATTTAATTAATAACTATCTTTTTAATTTAATAAAAATAATAAATATCTATTTACTTTGATATTAAGTAAATACATATATAAATTACAAATGTATATATTTTATTTAGTACACTTGGATTCATCATCACCTTACACTTGTCACCATTTAATTTATTTATCATATAAAAATCTTATAATATTATATAATTATAATAAGTATCTATTTAAATAATTATTAATATTAAATATCTATTTACTTTAATAAAAAGTAATTAAATAAATATGTTACAATTGTATATATATTATTATTACATTTGTATATTTTTATCACCATCCATTTGTCAAAATCATATTTTATTTCATAATAATATTAATAATAATAATATAATTCAATTTAATAACAATAATATAATAAGATATGCTAATACATAAAATCTTGGATTTTTATTACTTATAGGCCGCCTCATTCCTCTTTAATGGCTTAATTGCCATTTTGGTCATCTTTTCTTTCTATTAATCTATAATTAAACGTTTACTCTTTATTCAATTTAGTCTTTTTTTCCTAATTTCTCTCAATTAAGCTAAATTCACCTAATTAAAACCTAATCAAGCACACTACTAGACTCCTAAATATTTCTAATAATTGTTTTCGAACTCGATTTACTAAGACGGAGGCCCTATAACTCACTTTTTCGGTGCCCGTGAATTTTGGGTCATTACAAATGTTGTCTTGTGCTGATCTTCTGGTGCTACTGTAATCTGATTATACCCCGAGTATCCATCAAGAAAATAGTAATAGTCTCACCCCGCGAGTCTATCCAGCATCTGGTCCAAGAACGGCAAAGGAAAGTGATCTTTCCTAGTCGCCTTGTTCAGATTCCGGTAATCGATGCAAATTCTCCATCCTGTAACCGTTTTAGTCGGTATCAACTCGTTATTCTCGTTTTCAATGACCGTAATACCTCCTTTCTTTGGCACGCACTGGACCAGACTTAACCACTTGATGATTTCTTTCTTGACTACGTCCTTCATGATGGGATTCAGTCTTCGTTGTCCATCAATCGTCCCTATCTCGCCATCTTCTAGTATGATCTTGCATGCATACAGATGGACTAATACCGCGAATATCAACTATGGTCCATTTGGTAGCCTTCTTGAATCGTTTCAATACAAGGATGAGTTTCTCTTCTTGCTCATTGGTTAATTCTGCTGACACAATCACAAGAAAAGTAGAAGCGTTACCCAAATAAACATATTTTAAATGTGAATGAAGTACCTTGAGTTCTAATTTAGGTGGCTCCTCGATTGACGCTTTTGGTTGGGCATAATCCCTATTCTCTAACTCCAAAGATTCAAAATGGGATTGCGGATTAAATCTCCTTTGATTAGCTTCTAGCAAAGCTAAGTATTCACCCTCATCTTCATCATTTTAAGGGTCTGATGTCAAAATTTGTTCTAATGGATCCTCAACATAGTTGAGTTCCTTCTCCACGATTAAATTCTCTAAATCGGACACTGCAGAATAATCATCAATTGTGTCAGGAAATTGCATAGACTTAAAAACGTTAAATGTTACCTGATCATCCTGAACACGCATAGTAAGCTCGCCCTTCTGCACATCAATAAAGGTCCTTCCGGTTGCTAAGAACGGTCTTCCTAGGATGATTGGCACCTCTTTGTCTGCTTCAAAGTCTATAATCACAAAGCCAGCAGGAAAGATAAATTTGTCTACATGTACCAATATGTCCTCGATTTTTCCTTCTGGATGTGCTAAGGATCGATCTACTAATTGAAGTGTAACTGTAGTCGGTCTAACTTCACCTATCCCTAACTTCCTAAATATTGACATAGGCATCAAGTTGATACTCGCACCCAATTCATATAGTGCCTTACCATAATATGTTGCTCCAATGTTGCAAGGTATGGTAAAACATCCAGGATCCTTCAAATTCGGGGGTAGTTTATTTTGAAGATATGCACCGCATTCCTTTGTCAAGGATACCGTCTCAAATTCTCCAAGTCTTCATTTTTTAGATAGGATGTCCTTCATGAATTTGACGTAGTTCAGCATTTGTTCAAGTGCTTCAACCAACGAGATGTTGATATGAAGTTGCTTGAGTACGTCTAGGAACTTCTTGAATTGAATTTCTTGCTTCTACTTCTGAAGTTTTTGAGGGTAGAGTGGTGGGGGTTTCTTTACTAGAACTGGTTGATTGTCTTCTGTGGTAATTCTGCATCTAACGGAGTTGTTAGTTGATCAGAATTAGCTGGTTCTGAAGTTACCTTGTCAGATTTTACAGATTCTGGTTCTTTTGAAATTAGAATTTCAACACTCGGTTGAACTTCCTCTGAGTCTTGAACGTCAACTAGCTCCTTCTCAACTTTGACGGAATTGGGCTCTAAAGTCTTTTCGCTCCTCAATGTCAACGCTTTACAATGCTCCTTCCCTGGATTCCTCGGATTCTCTGTACCACTAGGTAAAGCACCTTGTGGTCGGTTCTTGAGTTCAGTAGCAAGCTGGCCCATTTAGTTTTCCAGATTTTTCAATGTAGCTGCTTGGGTTTGAATTAAGGCATCATTCTTCGCCATATATGCCTTTAACAAATTTTCTAAGCCATTGGATGGTTCAGCTTGGGTTGGTTTCTGAACTTGTTGGGGAAAATTAGGTGGCTGGGTCGATTTAGGTTAGACGTAAGTGTTACTGGTTCTAGCCTCTTGGTTACTCCAGGAAAAATTTGGGTGGTTTCACCATGATGGGTTATAGAAATTGGATTACAGTCCTTGCCTTCCTCGATTTTGGTTCTGGTTACCCATGTAATATATGGATTCTGTCCTTTCCCACAATAGACACAGGCTATATTTTCAAATTGATTTGGTGGCTGTGCTGCAAAACTATTAGGCCCATTAGTAGTAAGATTTTTTAACATTGAGGATATTGATGATACCTGAGATGCGAGTGAAGTAGGAGCGTCTACTTCATGTATTCCAGCAACTCGTCTTCCTAGCGCTGCTCGATTGGTTGGCCATTGATAATTATTACTGGCAATCCTCTCAATGATTTAATAAGCCTTATTATAAGACTTAGAAATGAGAGCACCATTAGCAGAAGCGTCCACTACCATCCTCGTGTGAGCATTGAGACCATTATAAAACGTCTCAAGTTGGAGATGTAATAGCCCAATTTAGGGGCTAGTCAGAACAGTGACCTCGGGATCACTAATCCGAGGTTAGAGAAAAATATTTTCATGTTATTTTATGTGTTATAACATGTTTATAAGGGTGCATGAAAATTTTGGTGCTTTAATTTTAGCGATTTGTTGCTTAATCGTGAAAAAGGACTAAATCGCATTAAGTGCGAAAGTTCTATTTTATTTGTTAGAGGTTCCAAATAGCTATAGAATATCAATTGGAGGTCCCAAATATGCAATTTGGCCTTGTTTTAAGTGAGTTGACCGGCCATGTGACATAGGGGACAAGAGCATTTAATTTTGGTCAAAATTGGTGGAAATTAGGTGGAAAAATGAATAAAATAAGATGAAATAAGCAAAAAGCTATCATCTTTTTATTTTCTTCTCTTCTTCCACCGAAAATACAAGCAAGAATGGGGGTTCTTGAAGCTGAAAATTTCAGCAAGCTTTTCATCACTCAAGTAAGTGATTTTGATGATTTTAATTGATAAATTTTGTACTTTTGGAGTCCCCAAAGCTTAAGCTAGCTAATGAGGGGACTAATTTGCAATATGGTTGAAATTCTAGGGACTTGTCATGAGAGGTTTTATGTAGGTTTCGGAATTTTTATGGAAGAAAATGAATGTTAGAAAGATAAGAAACAACTTTTGTGAAAGGTGTTGTTATGAAAACACCGAATTAGGACTAATTTGTAAATGTTGCAAATTAGTAATAAGTGCATGAAATAGTTGAAATTTTGAGTTGCTATAGAATAGAATATGATTTGGCTAGGCTTGATTAGTAAAGAAGATGGATGAAAATTTATTTACGAGCCTAGGGGTGAAATCGTAATTTGCCAAAGTATAGGGGCAAAATGGTCATTTTTGCCTAAGTATAGATTAAGTTGTAATATGATCATTAATTGATTAAATGAGTAAATTTTATTATTCTAGATCGAAGAAAACGAGATTCGAACCTAGAACGGGAGAAAAGAGAAATATGGGCAAAAAGGTCCCTTTCTACCCTTTTCGGTATCGAGGTAAGTTCATGTGTTAAATTTTACAACTTTGAGTGAAGTATTTGCAATATTTCGATGTTGTATAAATTGGTTATTTCCTCTATGTGTACGTTAAATATGTTTTGATATGATGTCAATGCATGAAAGTCTTGATTTAATCCATGAATAGTGGAAATGTAATTAGTGTGATATGATGGTAATTAAGGTCCCGTGTAAGACCATATTTAGAATATGGCCTCGGTATGGGATTTTGTATAAGACCATGTCGGGCCATGGCATCGATATGTTAATTCATGTATGACCCTATCGGGGGTATGATGTCAGTGTGACTCTATGTGTATAAGACTCAAGGGAGTTACTTAACAATTTTAATGACTCAACAAATATTTTGAAATTCAGAATGAATGTGTTGTACCATGAGAGGTACATGTATGTGTTAGAACTGAATTGAGATGAATTTGGTGTATGATGAACCCATAGGGGGTTATGTGTAAATGATGCACTTTGGTTGCATAAGTTATAATTATTAATGCATTGTGTGAATGCAAACGATTATAGTAGAAAGCTAAGTAAGAATGGTAGTGTGTGAGGATGTTCCAGGTAAACATTTGAAGTAGATAAACTCATGTGGATAACTATTCATGAATGTACAATAACGGTGGGCTGTGTGCGTTACCACCTTATTAATTATTAAACGATTGGCTGTGTGCGATACCATCGCTTATTTATTTCAGTTGGTGGGCTAAGTGCGATACCACCGAAATTATAAATGATTGGTGGGCTAAGTGCGATACCACCCTAAATGCTTAACTACGATGGGCTGTGTGCGATGTTATCGTTAAGCATATTATCTAGTGGGCTATGTGCGATACCACTATAATTACCCTTTTTGGTAGGCTAGGTGCGATACTACCCTACTATCTGATTGTGGTGGACTAAGTGTGAAACCATCGAGTACTTTAGCATTGTGGGTGGATTAATGAAAATTCATGATGTGTTGTATCATGAGTAATGGGCAGTATGAGTGATTTATTGAAAATGTTTTACGTGATTATGTGGTGACAAGTGCAGGGATGCATGCTAATTAATATGGGAAACTAGCTTGTGGCATGGTTAGAAAGTGGTAAGAGACAAAATGAGTAAGCTTCAAGGGTGATTGTGTAGGTAACTATGAGTTTAAGATGTAAAACTCATTATAATACCTTACGGTTGGGTATAACTAATGGTTATCAATATCTGATTATTATATGCATATGAACTTACTAAGCATTATTGCTTACTCCTCTTACTTTCTCATCTCTTATTGGTTAATTTAGCTAGCTCGGGTTGGAGATCGTCGGGGATGTTTTCACACTATTGAGCGACACTTGGTATGAGGTTTCAAGTCCTTATGAGTCATGGCATGTATAGGGCTAGTATTTAAGGTTGATTAAGTCATAGTTGAGATCGCCAAATGTGATAATCCAAGATTTGTAATTGATGATATGTGGAGTTTTTGTAATAGAATTTGTATGTGTGCAATGTAGAGTGGCAATGGCTTGGTAGATAGCCTGATAATTGCCACATGGGTAGACACACGGGCGTGTGTCAAGACCATGTGGGAGGCATGGCTAGCACATGGGCGTGTGCCCAAGCCGTGTGAAGTCTACACTTTACATTTGGAATTTAATTTGCCCATGGTTGAAGCACACGGGCATGTGTATATGCCGTGTGGATAAGTCAGAATGCTAAGTTTTAGCACACGGGCCATGGCCACTGGTGTGTCAAGGTCGTGTGAAATTAGTCAGTGTCGTCCACGGGCTAGTCACACGGGCGTGTGCCTAGGCCGTGTGACACAAACAAAATACTCATGATTTTATACACGGGGTAGGGACATGGGCGTGTGTGACCACACGGCCTGACCACACGGGCGTGTCCCACTTCACATGGGCGTGTGGCCCCTGTTTTATTAAGAAGTTTCTTGAATTTGTAAAAGTTCCCAGGATAGTTCTGGTACCTCTCGGAAGTATGTGTAGGGCCTCCTAGGCCGAGTATGTACAAGTGATTAGTTTAAACGAAATTTTATAACCCCGATCAAGATGTTTAAGAAATATCTATTAGGTAATGCCTCAAACCCTATTTCGGCTTGAATACGAGTAAGGGGTGTTACATTTAGTGGTATCAGAGCTATAGTTTAGTCGGTTCTCAGACTAACTTAGCGTGAGCAAGAGTCTATCTATACATGCCATATGTGGACCGTGATAGTGTGATATCTCCTGGCTCTAAGTGATAAGCTTATCTGTATTGACTTGATATGCATATGGTGTTTTATACTCGACCTGTAACACCCCAAACCCGGTCAATACGCCACGACCGAATCTGGTATGTCACTAAGGAAAATATTTTTGAAAGAATCGAATTAACAATTAAATTTTGTGAAAAACTCTTTGAAATTCTTTATTTGTATAGAAAACATTTATATCTTTTTAAGAAAATTTGAAATATCACTTTGAAAATCCGTTTGCAATTAAGTATAGAAACTTGAATTTTGGAAATCACTTAATTTGTTGAAAACACTTAACTTGTAATTTTTCTATCGAACTATTCATATTACCCGATGGTAAGATTTTTAAAACCATTGCGAGTTTTTAGTTTAGAAAACTTTGAGCTCAATTATTAGATTAACCAAGTAATTTATAAGCCATATTTTAAATATATTCAAAACATAAAAAATAATCCAAAACATAATTAAACAGGCCTTATTACAAATCCATAAAATATGAAAACCAAATTAAAATAAAGTACCCAAATGGAAGTTCATGTAAAACCAAATTTTATTGCATGGCCTCCTCGAGTTCATCCGGCTCCACATCCGCGATCTCACGAATCACCTGAAAAGATAAGGGAGAAGGTGAGTCACCAAGACTCGAGTGCATATTCCCTCTCACAGGTAAATACCACATACTTACACAAATTATAACAAAGCAACATATATGTATAATGCACCCAACCTAGCCATCCATAACTCCTTTTCTACCCCGCTCGTACCAAACCACCGGTGGTGCCAAACCACTGGTGTCCAAAGACAAAAATGTGATACCAAATCACTTTGGTGACCGTAGTCACGAATAATCCATCTGTGGGGCCAACCCACGTGTGATACCAAATCACCGCGGGCGATCCCATATCACAAAAGTGGGGCCAACCCACGGTGGAATTAACCACGAGGACAAGTCGCTATGAGGTGCCAAACCTCACGGTGTCCAAGACACGAATGTGATACCAAATCACCGGTGGTGCCAAACCACCGGGTGGTGCCAAACCACCGGTGTCCGAAGACACGAATCATCAATCTTCCCCTCCTCTCATATTGCCCATACCAATGCAATAGATAGACAAATCATGTCAATAAACTTTGATATGTATCTCATAATGAATATATCATAAATCGTAGATCATGATTTCAATCCACATGTATTAACAACATATTGAAACGGACTTACCCGAATCTTCATTCATACCATCGTGGTATCATATCCAGATCTCATCGATTTACCCACTTTCATAATATGATTAGTTATATAACACATAAATATACATATATAAACCAAGTTATAAAGTGTGCAAGATATACACCTTTCACCAACGCAAGAACTAACTCCCGAATCCGATCTACCGCACTAGAACACCTTGTCCTACAATCGGCCAATACTAAAATTATGAACAAAGGCCATTCGGCCATACTACTAAATCCCAAAGAGTTATCACTTGTAATACCAAATCTTACCTGAACTTACCAAAATCGATTGATAAAGAAACGAGGTTTAGATTGATTGCTTCCAACGTCCCGAAAAGCCTAAAAGAGATCGGTTTCTACGAACGATTAGAACCTTGCAAACCAATGCCCATAGATTCAGCCTTAATCCACAAGAAAATAACATAGAGACGAGAAAAGTATTGAAGGAAAACGTCCACGAACACTTACCCCTTTTATCAAAATCGATTGAAGAAACCAAAGAGAGTTTACCCTTGAATAATAGGCCAAACTAGAACTAAAAGGAAGTGGGAAAATTCGGCTATGGTGAAGTGAAAAAGAAAAGAAAAATAGAATGGAGGTAGATGTTTTATCTTTGAACAAATGAAAAAGAAATGGTATTTGAGATGGAGAAATATTCGGCCAAGAGAGTGTAAAAGAAAATGTGATTATGAACAAATGTCAAAAAGAAAAGAAAAGATAGATGTGGAAGAGATGAGATTCGGCCAACACCTATTTTGCCTAAAAGAAAAGTGCAAAAATACCAAAATGAAGTTTTGGTTCAAAAGGACAAATGAAAGAAAGGAAATAGCATTTTTGGTTCAACAAAATAAGAGCTAAAACAAAAGCTAAATTTGCACAAAATGCACAATAACATTCGGCCAAAGAAAGAGTTTTTGGAGAGGGAAAACAAAAATGCAAAAAGATGTTCAATAGGAAAAATTGGCCAACTATTCCCCCCCAAGCTACCTAACAAAATTCGGCCACCCCCTTAGACACCCATACCGTCCACATACATTCACTAAAGGCCTTGGAATACTTTCCAAAACATTTTCCTACAACCAAGCCTTATGTCTCCCCAACCTTCCATAACCTTAAGATTCTTATCCCCTATTTCATGCTTTCCTTAATCCAAAATTCAACCTACCAAAAACTTAAGGTCCAACCTATCATAAACATAGGTTGACCGTCCATCAATGCTAGAACACAAAATAAAGTCTTCAAAAAAAACTTTCCATGAAACTCGAACCTCTAACCTCAAGCCACCTTTCAAGCTCCTTAACCAACTTGCCACTTACTCCTCTTATGCTTTAATTAACACTTAAATTAACTTAAGTGTCAAGCTCATAATCCACTTCATTAAATAAACCATACTAAAAATTATCTAACTTCCTAAATAAAATCAAGCCTTCATAAGACTATGCTAACACACAAAATTCATACCCGAGCCAACACAAATAATACTCAAATTTTGGGATGTTACAATTCTACCCCCTTAAGAAAATTTCGTCCTCGAAATTACCTGATCAAAAGAGTTGAGGATCTGCTTTGCCTCATTACATCCTCCGGTTCCCACGTAGCTTCCTCCACGCCATGATTCTCGCCATAAAACCTTCACTAAAGGAACTGTCTTCCCTCGCAAAACTTTCACATCTCGATCTAGAATGCATGCAGTTCTTCTTCTATCATCGAATCTGGACTCACCTCTATTTCTCTTTCGCCACAACATGCGATGGATTAGAACGATAGCGTCTAAGCATGGAGACATGGAACACATCGTGAATCTGACTCAGTTCCGCTGGAAACTCAAGCTGATAAGCTACTGGTCCCACTCGTCTCAACACCTTAAACGGCCCAATAAACCTTGGACTTAACTTGCCTTTTCTCCCAAATCTTAACACTTTCTTCCATGGCGAGACCTTCAGAAAAACTTTGTTACCCACGGCAAACTCTATATCCCTCCGCTTGAGATCGGCATACGACTTTTGCCTATCCGAAGCTTCCTTCAGACGAGCCTGAATCATCTTAACCTTATCCTTAGTCTCTGCAACCAACTCTGGTCCTAACATCTGACGCTCACCCAACTCGGTCCAACATGTAGGAGTGCGACACCTCCTACCATACAACGCCTCATATGGTGCCATCTTAATGCTTGCTTGGTAACTATTGTTGTATGCGAACTCAGCTAATGGTAAAAACTCTTCCCAGCTACCTCTGAAGTCCAATACACAACCTCTCAACATATCCTCTAAAATCTGTATAACTCTTTCCGACTGCCCGTCAGACTGTGGATGAAATGCGGTACTAAAATCCAACCGCGTACCCAAAGCCTGATGTAATGCTCTCTAAAACCTCGACGTAAATCTAGGATCTCTGTCTGAGATGATCGACACTGGTACACCGTGCAACCTCACTATCTCCGCTACATACAACTTAGCTAACTTCTGAAGCGAATAATCCATCATTACCGGAATGAAATGAGCTGACTTAGTCAGACGATCCACAATCACCCAAACTGAATTCTTCTTACTAGGTGTAAGAGGTAATCCACTGACAAAGTCCATAGTGATCCTTTCTCACTTCCATTGTGGAATCTTCACTGGCTAAAGTAACCCAGACGGTAACTGATGCTCCGCCTTGACCTGCTGACACGTCAGACATTTACCCACAAACTCAATTACCTCACGCTTCAGACCTGGCCACCAAAACTGCTCTCTTAAATCCCGATACATCTTGCTTCCTCCAGGATGCATAGCATATGGGCTGTTATGTGCATCCCGAAGAATCCTTTGCCTCAACTTAACATCCTTCTGCATACAAGCTCTCCCTTTAAAACACAGTACTCCATCGCTGGACAAACTATATTCCTCTAAACCTCCATTCTGAACCTGCAACCTCCGATCATTTAAACCATCATCCTCTAACTGCTTCCCCTTGATCTGATCTAACCAAGTCGGCTTGACTTGCAATTCTGCCAAAAGACTCCCATCATCGTATAAGCTAAGTCGAGCAAACATCAATCTTAAATCTGATACAACCTTACGGCTCAACGCGTCTGCCACCATGTTAGCCTTGCCGGGATGATATTCGATCGAACAGTCGTAGTCCTTCAACAACTCGATCCATCTACGCTGCCTCAAGTTCAAGTCCTTCTAAGTCAAAATATACTTAAGACTCTTGTGATCCGTGTAGACTATCGACTTCTCTCTATACAAATAGTGTCTCCAAATCTTTAGAGCGAAAACCACTGCAGCTAATTCCAGATCATGCGTCGGATAATTAGCCTCATGTGGTCTCAACTGTCGAGATGCATAAGCCACTACCTTCCCTTCTTGCATCAGCACACATCCCAGACCAGTATGCGATGCATCACAATAAACCGTGAATTCCTTGCCTGCCTCAGGTTGAATCAAAACTGGAGCTTCAGTCAGAATCTTTTTCAACTTGTCGAAACTTTCCTGCTGCTTCTCGGTCCATACAAATGGAACTCCTTTCCTCAATAACTTGGTCATAGGTGCTGCTATCAAAGAAAATCCCTCTACAAATCTTCTAGAATACCCCGCTGACCTAGAAAACTCGAATCTCACCACCGACTTAGGCGGCTTCCAATCCAACACCGCCTCAATCTTCCGAGGATCCACTCTAATCCCCTCACCGATACAACGTGACCCAAGAAAGTCACCTCCTAAGCGAAACTCGCACTTACTAAATTTGGCGTCACCGCTTTTCCTCGAATCGCAACACTACTCGCAAATGCGCATCATGCTCCTCCTCCGACTTTGAGTATACCAAAATATCGTTTATAAATACCACAACAAACCGATCCAAAACCTGCTGGAATACCCGATTCATCATGTCCATGAATGCTGCCGGTGCGTTAGTCAACCCAAATGGCATCACCAAAAACTCGTAGTGCCCGTACCAAATGCACGCAATGCCGTCTTATGGATATCGACCTCTTTCACCTTTAGCTGATGATATCCGGACCTTAAATCAATCTTGGAGAAAATCGCGCCCTTTTAAGTCGATCAAACAAGTCATCTATCCTCGGCAAAGGATATTTGTTTTTGATCGTCGACTTATTCAATCAAGCGATAGTCTATACACATCCGCATCGTACCATCCTTCTTCTTGACGAAGAGTACCGCGCTCCCCTGGCGAAACACTTGGTCGAATGAAACCTCGATCCAACAACTCCTGAATCGAGCCTTTAATTCCATCAATTCCTTCGATTGCCATCCTATACGGAGCTATAGACACCGGCGCTGTTCCGATAACAGATCTATACCAAATTTAACTTCACGATGCGGAGGTAGTCCCTTAAGTTCTTCAGAAATACATCAACATATTCCTTTACCGTGCGGAAATTCCCACATTAAACTCCTTAGCCTCCAACGCACACACATGGACCACCGAATGCCTCACGACCCTTCCTAACCAACTTCACGACTTTCAACGCGGATACCACGTTGGATAGATAATCTCTTCTATTACCTATCATGACCACCTCTTCGCCCTCAACTGACTTCAAAACCATGCGCTTAGCAGCGTAATCCAAACTTGCTCGGTACTTGGCCAACCAGTCCATCCCAAGTATCAGATCGAACTCCTCAAATGGCAATTCCATCGGATCGACTCTGAACGCTACCCCTTGGAGTTATAGGGGCACATCTCTATCTGACTTATTTACTTCTACAGAGTGACCCGGAGGGCTAAAATCACATCATCGTCCTAGAAGTAGTCTCGAGTCTAGATTCATAGTCTCGACTATGTTCTCGGGCAACATACGAATGTGTTGAACCCACATCTATCAAAGCGATATATGGTTCACCAAAGATTAAGAACGTCTGACATTATGACGTCCGGTGCGTCGCCCTCCTCTCGATGTCTCGCTACATACACCAAACCAGGCTGTCTTGCCTCAGTGCTGCCAGCACCTCTGCCAGATGCTCCACGGCCTCGACTAGAACCATTACCTCCTCTACCATTACCACGACCTCTCTGTGGTGACAGTCCCTCATTTACGAACCGAACACGACCTTGACCTCGGGACCGATTCTGGCTAGCTTACGTGGGCGAGTCTCTCTCACACGATGATCCAAATGAGCCACACTCGAAACATCCTTTCCCTCCGGTCCAACATTCGCCCCAATGATATTTCCCACATCGGTTACACCGTGCTGGTCCCTGATTAGCAGTAACAGGCCTCCCAAACTGATTCGGCCCACTTTGCCTAGCCCTCTTTTGAGGATTACCGGCTGATCCCGATGATCCGTAACCTCTCTTATGCTTGTTCCGTCGTAACTCGCCTTGCGATTCCTTGATTCCTTCGGCTATCTTAGCCTTTTCAACCAAAGTAGCAAACTCGCTCCCGATGTGGAGCAATCAACAATCTCACTCGTCCCTCAAACCATCTTGAATCGAACACATCGTTCGTGCTCGATGCCACAATACCTCCAAAGATACCGCTCGGTCTTAAAAATTCTGCCTCATATTCTCGACACGCACGTACTACCTTGGATCAAACTCGAAATGCCTTACGCCGCACATCAATGTAATTAGACCCAACGTATTTCCGCGATCGCCGCCTTGAAATAATCCCAAGTGAGATCCTCCGCTGCGGCACCATTACATCTTGATCGTGAGCCACCACCGATATGACTCATCCCGAAGAAGCGTCGATCCCTTTCACTTTTCCTCGATATTTAGATCCAAATCATCCATGATTCGCCTCTCGTCGCCTCTAGCCAATATTCAGCCGCACTAGGAGCCACGCCTGAAACACCTTGAAATACCTCAGCTCCATTGGCTCGAAGTTGCTCAGATACGGATTTCCAAATTCCCGCGCCTCCACCTATTCCAGGCTACCCTCTCAAGAACTCGCAGCATCGCCTGAGACACTGCGTCATCCCCCGTTTGATCCTATTGCTCAACTCCAACCGCTGGTGGTGGGGGTAGTGGTACCTCATTTTCGGATCCTTGATTTGGACCTCACTGGCTCGCATACGACCATCCTACCCGACCAAGGTCCACGAATCATACGACCTCGACCACGAGTACTCATGTCTAAAGTCTCGACTTATCTCGATTAAAAAGTTGTATGCATTAGTCAATATTCCACTTTCTTTAAAGCACAGTTTTATGAATAATTTTAATAAGAAGTTGTTTCGTGAGTACATTCAACCTATAGTTTGGGTCTCTAGAGTAGTTCCTACTACTATACGATCATGCCAACATCATCATATCATATCATCAAAATCAACGATTTGATGTACTTACGGAGACGGATTGATGTCGGAGACTCGAGGCCATGCCTTTCCAACCATATAATTTTCAACAAAACATTTTAAAATCCATTCTTTAAAACATTTTGGGCCTCGCCCACACAAACAGCTTTTGAACTTGGCTCGATATCAATTTGTAACACCCCAAACCCGGTCAATACGCCACGACCGAATCTGGTATGTCACTAAGGAAAATATTTTTGAAAGAATCGAATTAACAATTAAATTTTGTGAAAAACTCTTTGAAATTCTTTATTTGTATAGAAAACATTTATATCTTTTTAAGAAAATTTGAAATATAACTTTGAAAATCCGTTTGCAATTGAGTATAGAAACTTGAATTTTGGAAATCACTTAATTTGTTGAAAACACTTAACTTGTAATTTTTCTATCGAACTATTCATATTACCCGATGGTAAGATTTTTAAAACCATTAAGAGTTTTAGTTTAGAAAACTTTGAGCTCAATTATTAGATTAACCAAGTAATTTATAAGCCATATTTTAAATATATTCAAAACATAAAAAATAATCCAAAACATAATTAAACAGGCCTTATTACAAATCCATAAAATATGAAAACCAAATTAAAATAAAGTACCCAAATGGAAGTTCATGTAAAACCAAATTTTATTGCATGGCCTCCTCGAGTTCATCCGGCTCCACATCCGCGATCTCACGAATCACCTGAAAAGATAAGGGAGAAGGTGAGTCACCAAGACTCAGTGCATATTCCCTCTCCCGGGTAAATACCACATACTTACACAAATTATAACAAAGCAACATATATGTATAATGCACCCAACCTAGCCATCCATAACTCCTTTTCTACCCCGTGTGGTACCAAACCACTGGTGGTGCCAAACCACTGGTGTCCAAAGACACAAATGTGATACCAAATCACTGGTGACCATAGTTACGAATAATCCATCTGTGGGGCCAACCCACGTGTGATACCAAATCACTGGCAGACGATCCCATATCTCAAAAGTGGGGCCAACCCACGGTGGAATTAACCACGAGGACAAGTCGCTATGAGGTGCCAAACCTCTGGTGTCCAAGACACGAATGTGATACCAAATCACTGGTGGTGCCAAACCACTGGTGGTGCCAAACCACTGGTGGTGCCAAACCACTGGTGTCCGAAGACACGAATCATCAATCTTCCCCCTCCTCTCATATTTCCCATACCAATGCAATAGATAGACAAATCATGTCAATAAACTTTGATATGTATCTCATAATGAATATATCATAAATCGTAGATCATGATTTCAATCCACATGTATTAACAACATATTGAAACGGACTTACCCGAATCTTCATTCATACCATTATGGTATCATATCCAGATCTCATCGATTTACCCACTTTCATAATATGATTAGTTATATAACACATAAATATACATATATAAACCAAGTTATAAAGTGTGTAAGATATACACCTTTCACCAACGCAAGAACTAACTCCCGAATCTGATCTACCGCACTAGAACACCTTGTCCTACAATCGGCCAATACTAAAATTATGAACAAAGGCCATTCGGCTATACTACTAAGTCCCAAAGAGTTATCACTTGTAATACCAAATCTTACCTGAACTTACCCAAATCGATTGATAAAGAAACGAGGTTTAGATTGATTGCTTCCAACGTCCCGAAAAGCCTAAAAGAGATCAGTTTCTACGAATGATTAGAACCCTGCAAACCAATGCCCATAGATTCGGCCTTAATCCACAAGAAAATAACATAGAGACGAGAAAAGAATTGAAGGAAAACGTCCATGAACACTTACCCCTTTTATCAAAATCGATTAAAGAAACCAAAGAGAGTTTACCCTTGAATAATCGGCCAAACTAGAACTAAAAGGAAGTGGGAAAATTCGGCTATGGTGAAGTGAAAAAGAAAACAAAAATAGAATGGAGGTAGATGTTTTATCTTTAAACAAATGAAAAAGAAATGGTATTTGAGATGGAGAAATATTCGGCCAAGAGAGTGTAAAAGAAAATGTGATTATGAACAAATGTCAAAAAGAAAAGAAAAGAGAGATGTGGAAGAGATGAGATTCGGCCAACACCTATTTTGCCTAAAAGAAAAGTTCAAAAATACCAAAATGAAGTTTTGGTTCAAAAGGACAAATGAAAGAAAGGAAATAGCATTTTTGGTTCAACAAAATAAGAGCTAAAACAAAAGCTAAATTTGCACAAAATGCACAATAACATTCGGCCAAAGAAAGAGTTTTTGGAGAGGGAAAACAAAAATGCAAAAAGATGTTCAATAGGAAAAATTGGCCAACTATTCCCCCCCAAGCTACCTAACAAAATTCGGCCACCCCCTTAGACACCCATACCGTCCACATACATTCACTAAAGGCCTTGGAATACTTTCCAAAACATTTTCCTACAACCAAGCCTTATGTCTTCCCAACCTTCCATAACTTTAAGATTCTTATCCCCTATTTCATGCTTTCCTTAATCCAAAATTCAACCTACCAAAAACTTAAGGTCCAACCTATCATAAACATAGGTTGACCGTCCATCAATGCTAGAACACAAAATAAAATCTTCAAAAAAACTTTCCATGAAACTCGAACCTCTAACCTCAAGCCACCTTTCAAGCTCCTTAACCAACTTGCCACTTACTCCTCTTATGCTTTAATTAACACTTAAATTAACTTAAGTGTCAAGCTCACTTAATCCACTTCATTAAATAAACCATACTAAAAATTATCTAACTTCCTAAATAAAATCAAGCCTTCATAAGACTATGCTAACACACAAAATTCATACCCGAGCAAACACAAATAATACTCAAATTTTGGGATGTTACACGACCTTTGAGTTAAGTGTATATAGTGAGTAATACATATATCCAGAGAACAGGATATGTGTGTATGCACGACTAATTGAATGATGTATGAACAATATGTCCACATAGTTGAATCTCATGTATGACCATTAAAGTAGAGAATGTATAATGTTTTATTTTATGACTCTGTTATGAAGCCACACATATTATAGTGTGGGAGTTAAACTGAGAAGTTTGACTGAGTAGAATGCAGGAGATGAGTACGGTTGTTCAATGATAAATTGATGAATAAGACCATGGTTGGACCATGGCAATACATGTGATCCCATATAAGACCATGTCTGGGGCATGGCATTAGTAACGATACGTGATCCCGTGTAAGACCATAACTGGGATATGGCGTCGGTATCGAATAGTGACTCTGTGTAAGACCACGTCCAGGACCTGGCTTCGGCATGAAATCGTGTAAGACCATATCTGGGATATGGCGTCGATATTGATATAAGATCTCGTGCAAGACCATATCTGGGATATGGCATCGGCATCAACATGAGTTTCCCATGTAAGACCATATCTGGGATATGACATTGGTATTGGTATGAGATTTCGTGTAAGACCATAGCGAGGCTATGGCATCGTGACGACATGTAAGGTAATCACTGGACTATGATGTTATGATACGAGTAAGACCATAGTTGGACTATGGAAATTTAGTAAACGACATACTCAAACCCGTAAGACATTCTTTAATTTGATAAGTGATGGTAAGAGAAATTAGAGTTTAATGTTGAGTACTCGAGTCGACATTAATGTGGAACTTGAGTAAGTGAAGTCACAGTTCGAGATGATAGGTGATAGAAACAATTGTAGCATGAGTAAGTGTGAAAATTCGCCTTGAGCGAGTTATGTGACTACGATGATATTTCATTAATGATGAATGTTAAATCATATGTATGTAGTCATGAGAGTCAAGTTATAGGCTTTATGACCTCACCCCCTTATTACTATCGATTTATAATGAGATCCTTACAAGGGTTAAGTTGAATAAGCTCATGAGTACGAAATGAAAGAGTTTAGTGGAAAAAAAAGTAGTAACGTATATCGAAATAAGGGTAGTTAGAAAGTGAGAACAGCTATGAGAAGAATATCTGAATGTTTTAAAGATTGCACTGATTATGCAATGTTAAGAGTAAAGAGAAAGTTAGCCTAGGCTATTTGACTCAATTGAGTAGGAAGCCTAAGGTGTACGCTTATCGAGACCTTCCTGATTTGATGTTCACTAATGAAAAGGAATAGTCAAGGAGTTTTGATGACGAAAATGGTTAGAGAAACAATATTTGAATTGCGAAAGTGTTCGATCATGACAACCATAGTTGTATGGATTATAATGATCTCTTTGAGTATTACGTATTAATATCTGTTACCTTTCAGGGGTGATGTAGTTGTCCTTTTCATAAATCATGATCGTGTGAGAATGTTAGCTGACCGTAAGATCAGACAAAACGGTTGTCGATTTAGTCAATTGAAATCAACATTCCTTTATCTCTTCGTAACCTTATTCTGGTACTTTGAGGAGGAAGTTGGTGATAAAACTTTATGTGAGATTTCTCTTATAATTCCGTTGATCATGATTATCTTTAAAGTGTGTGTTCTTTGAGTTGTGATAGTTATATCTACTATGATTGCAATTTTTTTTTAATCATAGAAAGGTGATAATTCTAGTATAAGAAGTGAAATCACAAGTTTCATGTTGTATGATGGGTTTTCGGGTAAGCCGGATAGAGTTAATGCACTCGATTGAGATGTCCCCGCTATCTTGGGATATAACGTTAGTAAAGGTTTTATATTAACACATCAAGAGAAACTCAAACGAGAGTGTGTTTGAAATATATTCTCAGTGGGGAGAAAAGAGTAGATTGATGAATTGAGATGCGATTCTAGTTATGTGTATATTTACGCATGAATCAATAAGGAGAATGAAATTCTAGGTGTACTTTAGTAAGGAGCATAATACAGAGGTATGCTCATTGAAACATTTTAACTGTGATGGTTAAGTTGAAAGTCATTAAAGGTACTATTAGCTGAAAGTTTTAGTATTGAGTTCAGTGTGAATCGAGAAAAAGAGTTTGTAAGTTTGTATGTGATTATGCAACATTTATACTAGCATGTTGAGAATGCTTGGCATTATATTGATGTATAATGCTTTACTAAATTGATTAGTTAATGTTGAATGAGATGTTGAAGTCCTAGCGGACCATATTGAATATGAAAATGCCATCATTGAGATATGAAATAGATAAGGTCCCGTATAAGACCATGTTTGGGACATGGCCTCGGCACTGAGTTGAGATCTCGTATAAGACCATATCCGAGATATGGCTTCGGTAATGGAAATAAGAATCGTATAAGACCATATTCGGGATATGGCATCGATACTTGATGTGGAAGTCCATATAAGACCTTATCCGGGACATGGCATTGGCATTTAAAGGTGACTCCATGTAAGACCACCTCGGAGATGTGGCATTGGCTTCGTACCTATAGTAATGATGACGAATATGCGTCTTTGACTATCCCTAGTGATTAATGGGATAAGTATATGAGTTTAGAAGTAGAAATGAGAATTGTACTAAAGTCATGTGAATGAGTGAATACAGGTACTCGTGAATGAGTCACGAAGAAACGAGTATGATGTGTGGCACGGTATGTGCTAACTAAAGGCAATTTTAAGTAAGTTCGGTATGAAGCCTATGACTTGTGTATGGTTAGTTAATGCCATGGATGGTATTTTAAATAAGCTCTGAGTGAGTTTTACTGAGACGTTAAAATTCAGGTCGAATAAGATTTCCATTGTTGATGTTACCTTGAGGTAGATTATGTATATTGATGAATTCAGAACTTATACAGAAGTTTTTGGTATGAGACTTAGTAATAGCAGGTCTACTCATGCAAGACTAAGAAAGGATGCAATTATATGCATAAATGTTTTGACAATTGAGTACGTTTTACGATATGATTGAGTTTATGGTCAGAAGTAGTCGACCACTAAAAGCTGACTTTTCTAAGCATGCAAGTCAGGACTATTACAGTCGGTGAATATCCTAGTGATAAATTGTGATAAAATACAATAGATTTCAAAATTTAAGTGACTTGATTTCCAAGGAGGGGGTTGTCATCTGAACTTCAGTGAAGTATGTGATAAGGATCCGAATGATCATTTTGGCATGTGCCGAACCCACAGTTGTAAGATTACTGAGTATTTATGCCATGGAGAAAGAGTAATCCAAGTTCCAAAGTTGTGCTTCGACCTTACGTACTATAGCTTAAAGGTTGTTGGTGAGAGAAACTTGAGGATAAGTCGATTTGTGATTTTAAAGAGTTGGTGGAAACATTTCAGGAATGTTAAAAGCAATTTCCCCTGGTAAGATTTTCGGGGACGAAAATCCCTAAGGGGGAGAATTGTAATAGCCCGATTTAGGGGCTAGTCGGAACAGTGACCTCGGGATCACTAATCCGAGGTTAGAGAAAAATATTTTCATGTTATTTTATGTGTTATAACATGTTTATAAGGTTGCTGAATTTTTATGGAAGAAAATGAAAGTTAGAAAGATAAGAAACAACTTTTGTGAAAGGTGTTGTTATGAAAACACCTAATTAGGACTAATTTGTAAATGTTGCAAATTAGTAATAAGTGCATGAAATAGTTAAAATTTTGAGTTGCTATAGAAGAGAATATGATTCGGCTAGGCTTGATTAGTAAAGAAGATGGATGAAAATTTATTTACGAGCCTAGGGGCAAAATCGTAATTTGCCAAAGTATAGGGGCAA
Source organism: Gossypium sturtianum (assembly GCA_025698515.1). NCBI lineage: Eukaryota > Viridiplantae > Streptophyta > Magnoliopsida > Malvales > Malvaceae > Gossypium > Gossypium sturtianum. Next base: position 91,190,855 of record CM046950.1, on the reverse strand, counting down.
AATGGTCATTTTTGCCTAAGTAGAGATTAAGTTGTAATAGGATCATTAACTGATTAAATGAGTAAATTTTATTGTTCTAGATCGAAGAAAACGAGATTCGAACCTCGAACGGGAGAAAAGAGAAATGTGGGCAAAAAGGTCCCTTTCTACCCTTTTCGGTATCGAGGTAAGTTCATGTGTTAAATTTTACAACCTTGAGTGAAGTATTTGCAATATTTCGATGTTGTATAAATTGGTTATTTCCTCTATGTGTACATTAAATATGTTTTGATATGATGTCAATGCATTAAAGTCTTGATTTAATCCATTAATAGTGGAAATGTAATTAGTGTGATATGATGGTAATTAAGGTCCCGTGTAAGACCATATTTAGAATATGGCCTCGGTATGGGATTTTGTATAAGACCATGTCGGGGACATGGCATCGATATGTTAATTCATGTATGACCCTATCGGGGGTATGATGTCAGTGTGACTCTATGTGTATAAGACTCAAGGGAGTTACTTAACAATTTTAATGACTCAACAAATATTTTGAAATTCAGAATAAATGTGTTGTACCATGAGAGGTACATGTATGTGTTAGAACTGAATTGAGATGAATTCGGTATATGATGAACCCATAGGGGGAATGTGTAAATGATGCATTTTGGTTGCATAAGTTATAATTATTAATGCGTTGTGCGAATGCAAACGATTATAGTAGAAAGCTAATTAAGAATGGTAGTGTGTGAGGATGTTCTAGGTAAACATTTGAAGTAGATAAACTCATGTGGATAACTATCCATGAATGTACAATAACGGTGGGCTGTGTGTGTTACCACCTTATTAATTATTAAACGATGGGCTGTGTGCGATACCATCGCTTATTTATTTCAGTTGGTGGGCTAAGTGTGATGCCACCCTAAATGCTTAACTACGATGGGCTATGTGCGATGTTATCATTTAGCATATTATCTAGTGGGCTATGTGCGATACCACTATAATTACTCTTTTTTGTAGGCTAGGTGCGATACTACCCTACTATCTGATTGTGGTGGGCTAAGTGTGAAACCATCGAGTACTTTAGCATTGTGGGTGGATTAGTGAAAATTCATGATGTGTGGTATCATGAGTAATGGGTGGTATGAGTGATTTATTGAAAATGTTTTACGTGATTATGTGGTGACAAGTGCAGGGATGCATGCTAATTAATATGGGCATCTGGCTCGTGGCATGGTTAGAAAGTGGTAAGAGACAAAATGAGTAAGCTTCAAGGGTGATTGTGTAGGTTACTATGAGTTTAAGATGTAAAACTCATTATAATACCTGACGGTTGGGTATAACTAATGGTTATCAATATCTGATTATTATATGCATATGAACTTACTAAGCATTATTGCTTACTCCTCTTCCTTTCTCATCTCTTATAGGATAATTTAGCTAGCTTGGGTTGGAGATCACCGGGGATGTTTTCACACTATTAAGCAGACACTTGGTATGAGGTTTCAATTCCATATGAGTCATGGAATGTATAGGGCTAGTAGTTAAGGTTGATTAAGTCATAGTTGAGATCGCCAAATGTGATAATCCAAGATTTGTAATTGATGATATATGGAGTTTTTGTAATGGAATTTGTATGTGTACAATGTAGAGTGGCAATGGCTTGGTAGATAGCCTGATAATTGTCCACATGGGTAGACACACGGGCGTGTGTCAAGACCATGTGGGAGGCACGGCTAGCACATGGGCGTGTGCCCAAGCCGTGTGAAGTCTGTACTTTACATTTGGAATTTAATTTGCCCACGGTTGAAGCACACGAGCGTGTGTATATGCTGTGTGGATAAGTCAGAATGCTAAGTTTTAGCACACGGGCCATGGCCACAGGCGTGTCAAGGCCGTGTGAAATTAGTCAGTGTCGCCCACGGGCTAGTCACACGGGCGTGTGCCTAGGCCGTGTGACACAAATAGAATACTCATGATTTTATACACGGGGTAGGGACATGGCGTGTGTGACCACACGGCCTGACCACACAGGCGTGTCCCACTTCACATGGGCGTGTGGCCCCTGTTTCATTAAGAAGTTTCTCAAATTCGTAAAAGTTCCCGGGATAGTTCCGGTACCTCTCGGAAGTATGGGTAGGGCCTCCTAGGCCGAGTATGTACAAGTGATGAGTTTAAACAAAATTTTATAACCCGATCAAGATGTTTAAGAAAGATCAGTTAGGTAATGCCTCAAACCCTATTCTGGCTTGAATACGGGTAAGGGGTGTTACAGATGCAATGTGGGATTCCATGATGAGGGCACTTCCGTAATAATTCTTTGTGTACATCCGGGATTTAGGGCTTGTGCATTTTTGCATGTGCTAGTATGCCTATGTGTGTTTTGAATGTGTTCTTATGAATTTTGAGAACTTTAGAGTGTAGGTGAATGTCTTAGAAATTATTAGGTTTTAAGTCTTAAAGGGGGAACTAGGCAAATGAGGCCTTAAGAAAATTTATAGGGGAAATTGGACATAAAAATGGGCTTGTTAAAGTGGCAAGGAGGTGCCACTTAGAGCCTTAGTAAGTGACGCCACAACTAGTGTAAAAGGGCTTAGGTTTGAGCAGCAAGGGACGCAAATGGGAGTCTTATTTTGCAGCAAGGATGAGCAGTGGTGGACAGCAATGGGACACTTGATGGATGAGCATTTGATCAAGTCAAATGCATTCAAAATTCGGCTAAGGTAGGAAGATAATTGTTGATTTATTTAAATTATTTTGAATGGGTAAAGAAGAGAGGAAATAGGAGAAAAAGGAGGAAGCTGATAAGGGAAGGAGAGTTGGCCGGCCAAGGGATACTTTGGATGCCAATATTCGGTCATGGGAAAGGGGGGAAAACCAAATGTGCATAGTAAAGTTTAGGCATTTTTCTTGTGCACTTTTCCTCCCTAATTATCTTCTTCTTTTATCTTTTATTTTTGATATAGCCGAAACTTCTTCACCCTCATCAGTGCCGCAACTCTCTAAGTTCAAACTCCTCTTCACTTCTCTTCTTTTCTTTTTGTTTATGTTGGCCGAACCCTCTCCTTGACACGAAAGTTGGATCGCATCCAATCTTAACCTTCATTCTTCTTCTCACAATTCTCCAAAAGCCGAAAGTAAGTTTTCCTAGCCATAGCTGATTGTTCATTAAACTCCATAAGCCGAAACCTATTGATCAACATCTAGCCTATATAGCCGAATCTCTTTGTGATTTCAAGCAAGGGTGCAGCCGATTTCATCATTAGGGGTAAGATCAAATGTTATTCGATTTTCATTCCTTTTTCTTTTAGCTGAAATCTAGGAACTAATCCCATTAATGCACTTTGGCCGAAACTTTGAAGGAGGAATTCGGGATTTGGTTGTTGTCGACTACGAGGAGGAGATCATTCGGGATTTCAAAATCTAAGGTAAGGAAAAGTGTGGTTTAGGCCAAAGCCATTTATTCAAATGTTGGAATCGGATCTAACATACACCATGTAGGTATTTCGACATCTTCAAAGACAAGGGATAAATTCGGGTTTAGATCCGCAAGGTAAGAGAGTGTTAACATTCGGCCAAGGCCATATTAAGTGTTGGTGATTGGCCGATTCTAACTATGATCTTTAGGGAGGAGTATAAGTTGTTTCGGCAAACTTTCGGGATTCAGTGAATACGATAGTAACCAGGTGTGTAGCCCTACACTAATTCCTAATAGATCTATGGTATTATTATGTATGTGTTAATGGAAATATGAAAATATGGCTAAAGGTATCATTCAATGGTACAGCAGTATTGAATGCGTTAACATACTACTACTACTATGTTAATAATGTTTATGAACACTGAATATGACACACATGTGAATTTGTTATAAATATGGAATAAAGTACATGGCATGATCTCTGTTTATTTTGTATTATGCATGGGCATATGGGTGATACTGAAAAGGGGAAGTGATCTGGTGGTTTTTACCACAATATCACGTGACTCATGTGACATAATCTGAATGTGGTGACTTATGTCACATATTAATATCTGTGACTTTGTCACATTATCCGTGGCTATGCCACAATTTATAAGAGGCGATGTGCATGTCGTCTGCAGCGACTGCCTTCGATGATGTGTAGCGGATGGAGGGTCGATTTAGTAATCCCCACGGTCTGATTGGCTGGTACGGGTGATGTGTAGAGGATGGTTATTTAGGTTTGGGTTAGGGATTGCATCATTACTTATATCTCATTATATGTGATTGATATGCCTAAATCGTTTGGGAGTTCGTGGTAGTTGTTACACATTGAGTCTGTTGACTCACCCTTCATGGGATATCTTTTCAGTGATACTCGGTGATTTGGACCGGGTCACGTGAGGACTAGGTGGTGGCCATGCTCATTTCGATGTTTTCTTCCAATTTGGATTTTCCTATTAAGTTTTGGATTTATTTGGGTTTTACTATTGATGTAATAAGGCCACTATTATTACAACTTTGTTTTATGCTTGCTCTCTAAATTTTTATTACGATACGATTCTTATTAACTCGAAGGTTAAATAACTCATCTTTAAAATAAATGTTCAATGTTTTGACACCTAAATACCAACGATTTTCAACTTAATGTTAAACCCTAAAATTCGGCAGTTTCTTCTAACTTATAGTTTTTTCAAATACGAAAATATTGTTTTAATATGGACTTTTAAAAAAAAAAGGACACCATTTTCAACTTGAACCCAACACCTAACGATTCCTCTTCAAAATGACCACATTTTCCAAATTGACAAACAAGATTTGAAATGTTTTACTCGAAGAACATGCCAGATCCGGTCGGGGCTCGTGGGTTAGGTATGGGGTGTTTCAATTTGGTATCAGAGAGCAGTTTTAAACTTTCGGCCTTGGGTTTAAAGCCCACAACGTTTTCAAAAATTGAGCCCAAATGAGTTTTTGTGAAAATTTTTTGAATTGAGCAGGTTTCTCTGGCATGGCACCTAAGTCTCCGACCCGAAGTCCACCAGGTAAGTACCCCTAACCGTTGTGTGAATTAATGTATGATTTGTATATGGGTATAACGGGAATGTAGAGTAGTATATTAAGTTATGGAACCCTAGGATTAGCCTACTTCAATACAGAATTACATAAAACTTTAAGGCCTAATTAAATAAACCTGTGACTTAGTCGCCGAGTTAGGGTGTGGCAACCATTGTGCGCATGTCTAGGATTGGATTCATGAAGAGCCTGGTATTTAAGCAGTCCTAGTGACTCACCTCCTCTTCACTCGAATCCTACCTGGTGCGTGGTAACGGTTCACCCTAACCAAGAGGACTCATTCACAGGCTAAACTCAATAATTAAAACCCAAAAGGGACTAGCCATATTTTTATAAAAACCTTAGTTTTAAAAGCACCAAATTACCCCTTTGATTTGTAAAAACTCTTTTACAAAAATTTTTCTGAAATATTCTCGATTTACAAAAATTTACTAAAATACCCTTGGTTTATGAAATTACCACACTACCCTCAATTTTTCTAAAATATTCCTACTTTACCAAAAATACCAAAAACCCCTATTTTTGCAAAATATCAAGATATCCTAATTTGAAAATTTATCAAAATACCCCTATAGGACAAATTACGAAAATACCCCTAGGATTAAAATGGACAAAAATGTACAAGTGATGAATGTGTGTAGTAGATAATACTGAATGAAGGTGCATCTTTCTCTGAACTAGGATAGAAGACTTGAAACAAAACTCTGAAATGATCGAAAGAACTACTACTAAACTTCCTTACATAAAACTTGTTCGTGGATAATTAGTGAAACAAAAACTAATGCATAAAACTTTCTAAAACAGATTAAATCGCGATCGTAGACATGAGTTCTAGGGGACGTGGTCGTAATGTGCGAGGACGTGGTAGAGGCAGAATGGCCGTATCGGAACCCGTTAGGTCTGGTCAAGGGTCCGAGAATGAGGTACCACCACCACCACCACCACCATCGGCGTTGAGCATCGAGGATCGAGGCGGGGATGATGCGATGCTCGCGACGATCTTTGCGGGTTCTTGAGAGGGTGGCTGGAGCAGGTGGAGGTGGGGGAGCTCGGAAATCTATACCCGAGCGACTCCGAGCAAATGGAGCTAAAGTATTCTGTGGCGTATCTGGTGTGGCACCCAGTACGGCTGAGTATTGGATGGAAACGACAGAGCGAATTATGGATGAGCTGGATCTGACTGCTGAAGAGAAGCTGAAGGGAATGGTGTCGCTACTTCGCGATGAGGCATATCAGCGGTGGCTCACAGTTCGGGATGGTGCTACAGCTGAGGATCTCACTTGGGAGTATGTTAAGGCGGCATATTAGAAGAAGTATGTTGGAACTAGTTATTCTGATGCTCAGAGGAAGGCATTTCTGGGGCTGGTTCAAGGGAACAAGTCCGTAGCGGAGTACGAGGCTGAATTCTTAAGGTTGAGCCGGTATGCTCGAGGTATCGTGGCTACGGAGCATGAGCGATGTGTCCGGTTTGAGGACGGCCTGAGGGATGACCTGAGGTTGTTGATAGCTCCACAGTAGGAGCGGGAGTTTGCAGTGTTGGTGGAAAAGGCTAAGGTAGCCGAAGGGGTTAAGGAATCAGAAGGCGCGAAATACGAGATAGGAACAGGCAAAGGAGATGTTTTGGATCATCGTGGTCATCCGGGAATGCTCAAAAGAGACAGAGGTGGATGGGCCGCGAGGTCGATGAGGTTGCTACGGGAGGCGTGATCGTACTTGTGATCAGTGTGGGAAGAGGCACCTAGGAGAGTGTTGGAAGAAGACAGGGGGATGTTTCAAGTGTGGGTCCAAGGAACACATGATTAAGGACTGTCCTATAAAGATAGACGGGGGCCGACCAACAGGTCAGAGTTTCAATCAGGCTGGAAGAGGTGGATCGCAGCCACCGCGGGGTCGTGGTCCGATTGGCAGAGGTAATGGTTCAGGAAGAGGACGGGGAACACCGGGCAGAGGTGTTGGTAATACGGAGGCAAGACAGTAGTCCGTGTATGCGTTCACGGGAGGGAGGATGGAGACGCACCGGATGTCATAACCGGTATGTTCCTTATAGCTGATAAGCCTTACTTTGCTTTAATTGATGTTGGCTCGACCCACTCTTATGTTGCATGTAGAGTAGTCGAAATGTTAGGCATAGCATCTGAACTATCTAGTAGGGAGATGACTGTAGTAAGCCCGTTAGGTCAAACTGTAGTGGTGAATAGAATATTTCGCAATGTACCTCTAGAGATTCAGGGAGTGATATTCTCTGCCGACTTGATGGAACTACCTTTCGGAGAATTTGATCTCATAGTTGGCATGGATTGGCTAGTGGAACATCGGGCTATATTGGATTGTGCAGCTAAGCGAATGGAGTTAAGGACCCTGGAGGATGAGGAGATAATTATGATAGGAGAAAGAAGAAACTACTTGTCTAACGTAGTTTCTGCATTAAAGGCTGATAAGATGGTTCAGAAAGGGTGCAAGGCATTCTTGGCTTTCGTTAGTGCGTTGGATGCAAAAGAAGAAGGAGTTAGTGGAGTTAGAATCGTAAGGGAATTTGTGGATGTTTTCCCGGAGGAGTTACCTGGAATACCCCCTGATAGGGATATGGAGTTCGGAATTGACTTGTTGCCTAGAACGGCACCAGTATCTATCGCTCCATATAGAATGGAACCAAAGGAGTTGGTGGAGCTCAAGGCTCAAATCCAGGAATTGCTTGATCGTGGGTTTATCCTACCCAGTGTGTCTCCATGAGGAGCACGGTTCTATTTGTGAAGAAGAAGGACGGAACTATGCGTATGTGCATAGACTATCGTCAGTTGAATAAGTTGACCATCAAGAAAAAGTACCCGTTGCCAAGGATAAACGACTTGTTCGATTAGCTTAAGGGGGCCGCGGTATTTTCAAAGATAGATTTACGGTCGGGATATCATCAGCTTAAGGTGAAGGAGGTGGATATCCATAAGACAGCTTTTCGGACAAGATACGGGCATTATGAGTTCGTGGTAATGCCGTTCAGATTGACGAACGCCCCAGCCGCATTCATGGATATGATGAACCGAGTTTTCCAACCTTACTTGGATCGGTTCGTCGTTGTGTTCATAGACGACATCCTAGTGTATTCCAAGTCAGAGGAGGAACATGACGAGCATCTCCGGATAGTGTTGCAAGTGTTAAGGGAAAAAAGCTATATGCCAAATTCAAAGAAGTGTGAATTTTGGCTTAAGGAAGATTGCGTTCTTAGGGCATGTAGTGTCTGCAGAAGGGATAAGGGTGGATCCTAGGAAGATTGAGGCAGTGCTAGATTGGAAACCACCTAAGTCTGTGGCTGAGGTACGTAGTTTCTTGGGATTGGCAGGCTACTACAAAAGGTTCGTGGAAGGGTTCTCATCAATAGCTGCTCCTTTGACGAAGTTGTTGAGAAAGGAGGTACCTTTCGTATGGACAGATAGGCAACAGGAGAGCTTTGAGAAGCTTAAGAGGGTCTTGACCGAAGCTCCAGTCTTGATTCAGCCTGAGGCAGGGAAGGATTCTGTGGTGTACTGTGATGCTTCTCATACAGGATTAGGATGTGTTTTGATGCAAGACGGGAAGGTAGTCGCTTATGCGTCTCGACAATTAAGGCCACATGAGGTTAACTATCCGACGCACGACTTGGAATTAGCGGCGGTGGTCTTTGCTCTTAAGGTATGGAGGCACTATCTATATGGAGAAAAGTTAGTGATTTACACAGACCACAAGAGCCTTAAGTATCTGTTGACTAAAAAAGAGCTGACTCTGAGATAGCGAAGGTGGGTGGAGTTATTGAAAGACTACGATTGTTCTATAGAATATCATCCGGGCAAGGCGAATGTGGTAGCAGATGCCCTAAGTCGGAAAGTAGTGTCGGATCTGAGGGTGATGTTTGCACATCTTAGCTTGTATGACGATGGAAGTCTGCTGGCAGAATTGCAAGTTAAGCCGACATGGCTGAATGAGGTGAAAGAAGGACAGTTGGCAGATGATGATTTAAGTGCTAAGTTGCGGCAAGTGCAGAATGGACGGCTAGAGGATTATGGTGTTAACAGCGATGGAGTTTTGTGTTTCAAGGGTAAGGTCCGTATGCCAAGAACGAGGAGTTAAGACGGAGAATTCTTGAGAATCGCATAGTAGCCCCTATGCTATGCATCCCGGAGGTACTAAGTTGTATAGAGATCTAAGGAACAGTTTTGGTGGTCCGGTCTTAAGTGGGAAGTTACGAAATTTGTAGGGAAATGCTTAACGTGTCGAAAGTCAAGGCCGAACATCAAGTTCCGTCGGGATTGCTTCACCAATAAAGATTCCGCGATGGAAGTGGGAGAGAATCACCATGGACTTCGTTAGTGGGCTTCCCTTACGCCTACTAAGAAGGACTCGGTATGGGTGATAGTGGATCGATTGACAAAGTTTGCGCATTTCATTCCAGTGCGGGTTGACTATTCTTTGCAGAGGTTAGCAAAGTTGTATGTGGCAGAAATTGTGAGATTGCATGGAGTACCGGTTTCGATTATTTCAGACAAGGATCCAAGATTTACGTCTCGATTTTGGAAAGCACTACATCAGGCTTTAGGCATCAGATTGGATTTTACTACGGCATTTCATCCATAGTCGGACGGTCAATCTGAGCGAGTGATCCAAGTGTTGGAAGATATGTTGAGGGGCTATGTGATAGACTTCAGAGGAAGTTGGGAAGAATATTTGCCTTTAGCGGGATTTGCATATAATAACAACTATCAAGCCGATGTTCGGATGGCACCGTATGAAGCGTTTGGATGGGCGGAAGTGTCGCACTCCTACGTGTTGGGCCGTAATTAGGAGAACGTCAAGTTTTGGGTCCGTAGATTGTGGCGAAATCCGAAGAAAAGGTTAAGTTAATTCGGCACGATTAAAGGAGGCATCGGCGAGTGCGTAAGTCGTATGCGGATCTTAAGCGAAAGGAAATAGAATTTGCTGTGGGAGATCAGGTGTTTCTTAAAGTTTCGCCATGGAAGAAGGTGATGAGATTTGGTCTCAAAGGGAAGTTCAGTCCAAGGTTTATAGGACCTTATCGGGTATTGAAGCGGGTTGGACCAGTGGCATACCAGTTAGAGTTGCCTCCGGAGTTCAAGCAGATGCACGATGTATTCCACGTTTCTATGCTACGTCGTTATCGATCGGATCTGTCTCATGTAGTACCGGTTGAGGAGGTGGAACTGAGACCAAATTTGTCCTATGAGGAAGAGCCGATTTAGATCTTGGAGCGAGATGTGAAGGTGTTGCGGAGGAAATCAGTTCCTCTAGTCAAAGTATTATGGCGTAATCATGGATCGGAAGAAGCTTCTTGGTAGCCGGAAGAAGCAATGCGACAGCAATACCCTCACCTATTTTAGCCAGGTAATTTCGAGGTCGAAATTATTTTAAGGGGGTAGAACTGTAATATCCGAGATTTAGGGCTTGTGCATTTTTGCATGTGCTAGTATGCCTATGTGTGTTTTGAATGTGTTCTTATGAATTTTGAGAACTTTAGAGTGTAGGTGAATGTCTTAGAAATTATTAGGTTTTAAGTCTTAAAGGGGGAACTAGGCAAATGAGGCCTTAAGAAAATTTATAGGGGAAATTGGACATAAAAATGGGCTTGTTAAAGTGGCAAGGAGGTGCCACTTAGAGCCTTAGTAAGTGACGCCACAAGCAGTGTAAAAGGGCTTAGGTTCGAGCAGCAAGGGATGCAAATGGGAGTTTTATTTTGCAGCAAGGATGAGCAGTGGTGGACGGCAATGGGACACTTGATGGATGAGCATTTGATCAAGTCAAATGCATTCAAAATTCGGCTAAGGTAGGAAGATAATTGTTGATTTATTTAAATTATTTTGAATGGGTAAAGAAGAGAGGAAATAGGAGAAAAGGAGGAAGGCGATAAGGGAAGGAGAGTTGGCGGCCAAGGGATACTTTGGATGTCAATATTTGGTCATGGGAAAGGGGGGGAAAACTGAATGTGCATAGTAAAGTTTAGGCATTTTTCTTGTGCACTTTTCCTCCCTAATTATCTTCTTCTTTTCTCTTTTATTTTTGCTATAGCCGAAACTTCTTCACCCTCATCGGTCACGCAAACTCTCTAAGTTCAAACTCCTCTTCACTTCTCTTCTTTTCTTTTTGTTTATGTTGGCCTAACCCTCCTTGACACGAAAAGTTGGATCGCATCCAATCTTAACCTTCATTCTTCTTCTCACAATTCTCCAAAAGCCGAAAGTAAGTTTTCCTAGCCATAGCCAATTGTTCATTAAACTCCATAAGCGAAACCTATTGATCAACATCTAGCCTATATAGCCGAATCTCTTTGTGATTTCAAGCAAGGTGCGATCGATTTCATCATTAGGGGTAAGATCAAATGTTATTCGATTTTCATTCCTTTTTCTTTTAGCCGAAATCTAGGAACTAATCCCATTAATGCACTTTGGCCGAAACTTTAAAGGAGGAATTCGGGATTTGGTTGTTGTCGACTACGAGGAGGAGATCATTCGGGATTTCAAAATCTAAGGTAAGGAAAAGTGTGGTTTAGGCCGAAGGCCATTTATTCAAATGTTGGAATCGGATCTAACATACACCATGTAGGTATTTCGACATCTTCAAAGACAAGGGATAAATTCGGGGTTTAGATCCGCAAGGTAAGAGAGTGTTAACATTCGGCCAAGGCCATATTAAGTGTTGGTGATTGGCCGATTCTAACTATGATCTTTAGGGAGGAGTATAAGTTGTTTCGGCAAACTTTCGGGATTCAGTGAATACGATAGTAACCAGGTGTGTAGCCCTACACTAATTCCTAATAGATCTATGGTATTATTATGTATGTGTTAATGGAAATATGAAAATATGGCTAAAGGTATCATTCAATGGTACAGAGTATTCAGGTACGTTAACATACTACTACTACTATGTTAATAATGTTTATGAACACTGAATATGACACACATGTGAATTTGTTATGAATATGGAATAAAGTACATGGCGTGATCTCTGTTTGTTTTGTATTATGCATGGGCATATGGGTGATAATTGAAAAGGGAAGTGATCTCGTGGTTTTACCACAATATCTGGTGACTCATGTCACATAATCTGAATGTGGTGACTTATGTCACATATTAATATCTGGTGACTTTGTCACATTATCTGGTGGCTATGCCACAATTTATAAGGGCGATGTGCATGTCGTCTGCAGCGATCGCCGATGATGTGTAGCGGATGGAGGGTCGATTTAGTAATCCCCACGGTGTGATTGGTGGTACGGATGATGTGTAGAGGATGGTTATTTAGGTTTGGGTTCGGGATTGCATCATTACTTATATCTCGTATATGTGATTGATATGCCTAAATCGTTTGGGAGTTCGTGGTAGTTGTTACACATTGAGTCTGTTGACTCACCCTTCGTGGGATATCTTTTTCAGTGATACTCGAGTGATTTGGACCGGTCAATGAGGACTAGGTGGTGGCCATGCTCATTTCGATGTTTTCTTCCAATTTGGATTTTCCTATTAAGTTTTGGATTTATTTTAGGTTTTACTATTGATGTAATAAGGCCACTATTATTACACTGTTTTATGCTTGCTCTCTAAATTTTTATTACGATACGATTCTTATTAACTCGAAGGTTAAATAACTCATCTTTAAAATAAATTTTCAATATTTTGACACCTAAATACCAACGATTTTCAACTTAATGTTAAACCCTAAAATTCGGCAGTTTCTTCTAACTTATAGTTTTTTCAAATACGATAATATTATTTTAATATGGACTTCAAAAAAAAAAAGGACACCATTTTCAACTTGAACCCAACACCTAACGATTCCTCTTCAAAATGACCACATTTTCCAAATTGACAAACAAGATTTGAAATGTTTTACTCGAGGAACATGCCAGATCCGGTCGGGGCTCGTGGGCCGGGTATAGGGTGTTTCACTTTGTACCTTTCCCATGCCTCATACAAGGACTCATCATCCATTTTTTGGAAGGCAGCGATCTCATTCCTCAACTTAGCATTCTTGCTAGGCGGGAAATACTTCATGAGAAATCTTTCTACTAACTCTTGCCTTAAGGAAATTGAATTTGGTGGCAATGAGTTCAACCAGGCTCAAGCTCTGTCCCTTAGCGAATACGGGAACAACTTCAATCGTAATGCGTCTTCGGGTACTCTGGCTAACTTGAAAGAGTCGCTCACCTCCATAAATAGTCTCAAATGAAGATGAGGATCTTCGGTAGGCATTCCACTGAATTGGCCCACAGTTTGAAGCATTTGGAACATAGCTAACTTCAGCTCGAATTGTTGTGCCTTAATTTCGGGTCTCCTAATACCCGGATTAAGATCATTTAACACTGGCATGACATACTGTCTTAAAGTTCTATCCCTATCATCAGCAATAAGGATAGGATTTTGAGCAGGGTTTGCTCCATTTCCTTGATTCAAATTTTCGAAGTTCATCTCTTTGGTCCTTCTCTAACTTGCTTGTCTTCTTCGCTGTCAAAAAGTTTGTTCAATCTCAGGGTCTACAGGGAGTAAATCAATAATTCGGTCAATACTCATAAACACCGGAAATAATCACAAAAAAATTAATTAAGTTAAAATTGAATAGAAAAATAAACCAAAATGCAAAACTAACAAATTCACAAATAATGACTTTTTAAAACAGTCCCCAGCAACGGCGCCAAAAACTTGGAACGACGGAAATGTGCAAGTGTACATAATCGCAACAAGTAATAAAGTGACAAGTAAATGTCGAGTTATCGCATCTACACGAGGATTTGTGAAAAGAATTATTTATGAATGCTATTTAAAACACTTTGGTTAAGAAAAATATTTTGTTTGAAGAGGGTGATTAAAAACTAAGATTTTAAACTAAGTAAACTAAATAAATAAATCTCAAATGCACGATTTCAAAATATGATTTTGATCAAGTTGACATAATTGTGTTAGATTAATTACATTTCTTAACTTAGAATTATTGAACTCATGTTTATATTGTTACGAATAAATTCACGGCAACTCGGTAATTTGCTAACTTATGAACATACTCACCTACCAAAATCCATTCATCTCTTGACTATATCCCTATGTCAATTTAACCGATTAAACAAATCTTAATAGGCAAATATGTTATTTCACATACATACTTATTAAAACGAAATAATCTCTTGTACATATCCCTATGTCAATTCAAAAGATTAATTAAATATAATAAGCACATAAAAGACTACGTGAGGTAACAAAGTATCCCTACATTGAAACAATTTAATCACAATAATCTTGCAAGTTATGCAAGGCAATTGTATCATCAGATACCGTTGCTAATTTAACCCTCAGCTACCTTAGATGATTAAACATGCACTAATTAAGTACTGTGTCCATTAATTACAATTTCAATCCGTTTAAATAATTAATTCATTAGCTACCTTACAATTTTAATGTAAGAATAACTTAGTCATGATTTTACTTAATCAAGCATCTTACCGAGGCCTATAACAACATAAACACAATTTTAATAATTTTAACAAACAAAATGCAATCAACCTAACACGAATTAAATTCAAGCTAAATTGATTAAATTAACCATTCCAACAACATAAATATTCATAGATATGTTCATCATAACAACAACAAAAATTAAAGAGATAGGGAACAAGAATCAAATCTGGTGTTTTTCTGTGGCTTGACTAGTTTGCTTCGTTCTTCCTTCTCCGTTGTCCTCGTCGACCAAGGCTACTATGAACACCTAATTTTTTCTCCAAATGGCTGATGAATGCCCCTTTTTCCAAGAGGAGAAATCAGCAAGAGAGCAAGGGAATTTGGAATGGAAAAGAAGAGAGAAAATGGAGAGAAGAGATAAAAGATGTGAATGCTTGAGATGTGTTTCAAATGACCAACCTAAGGGGGGTTTTATAGCTGAAGAGGGCTGCTAAAATTAGCTAAAATTATCAGCCAAAGAGCCCTCCCTTGGCCGGCCACACATGTGGCAAGGTTGATAGTTTCAACTTTGCTAATTTAGGCTTGGTGAAAATCTATAAAGCCACCAATTGTAGAGGGGTTTGTTTGCAACTTGAACAAGTCTTCAAGGGCCTCTTTGCAAGCTAAATAATCAGCCAATAAGCTGATTTGGGTCAGCATATGGACGATTTTGGGCTGTCCACTTCTTGGTCGGTTCGATTCACTCGGTTCGGCTCAACTGGACCACTTTTTCATAATTAATTATTAATAATTTATTTAATCCAAATTAAATTAGATATAAATTAAAATTAATTATATCATGAATTAATACACATAATTGGACAGACTTAGGCTGAAAATTCATTCGCCTTGATACTTCAAATTGCTTCTCGATTTTGAACTTCTAGTAGTGTTTGCCGAGTCGTTATTTTCCCTTTGTGCAAATCTGTCGAAAAATGAATAATGAATATATAAACGACACATTTTGAAAATTTTCTGAATAAGTTCACCATCTCTCGGTACACAGATTCTGTCTCGAAACATTAAACATCCTTCAGAACTAATCTGAAAGTCTGATTCAACACCCGACTCACACTGAACTCTCTTGGCTTGCAAATCACTGTCGCCTTTTTGAGCTTCACAAATCTCTTGGAGAAACATTGGTCTAGCTCACAACTCAGCTAGAATGGAACCATCATCTGATAAAGCCAACCGTGTATTCATAGCTCTCAATGCAAACAAATATTTCCTACTTAAAGCATCGGCGACCACGTTCGCCTTTCTTGGGTGGTAGTCAATCACTAGCTCGTAATCCTTTATCAACTCTAACCATCTTCGTTGCCTTAGATTCAATTCCTTTTGAGTCATCAAGTATTTTAGACTTTTATGATTAGTGAATACCCGTCACTTCTCGCCATACAAATGGTGTCTCCAAATTTTCAAAGCAAACACAATGGCGGCTAACTCCAAATCATGTGTCAGATAATTCTTTTCGTGCGGCTTTAGCTGTCTAGAGGCATAAGCTATCACATTGCCCTCTTGCATGAGTACACAACCCAATCCATTCAAGGATGCATCACTATAAACCACAAATTCTTTTCCCGCTTTTGGCTGCACTAAAACTAGAGTCTCAGTCAACAATGCCTTTAGTTTCTCAAAACTCTGTTGGCACTTTTCTATCCACTCAAACTTCACATCTTTTTGTAATAGCCTCGTCATCGGAGTAGCTATCATGAAAAATCCCTTGACAAACCGTCTGTAATAACCAGCTAGGCCTAGAAAACTTCTAACCTCTGAAACGTTCTTTGGCGGTTTCCATTCGACAATGGCCGAAATCTTTCCCAGGTCAACTCTAATACCATCACCCGAAACAATGTGCCCCAAAAATTTGACTTCTTTAAGCCAGAATTCAGTTTTACTAAACTTGGCATATAACTGTTTATCCCGTAAAATTTGTAAGACCATCCTCAAGTGCTCAGCATGCTCATTCTCATCACGGGAGTAAATCAATATATCATCAATAAAGATTACAACAAATTTATCCAAATATGGCTGAAAGATGCGGTTCATTAAATCCATAAACACGGCAGGGGCGTTTGTTAAACCAAAAGGCATAACTAAAAATTCATAGTGACCATACCTTGTCCGAAAGGCGGTTTTCGACACATCTGAGTCTTTAACTCTCAACTGGTAATAACCGAACCTCAAGTCTATCTTGGAAAACATGGTGGCTCCCTTCAACTGGTCAAACAAATCATCGATCCTTGGAAAGGGATACTTGTTCTTTACGGTTACCTTATTAAGTTGCCGATAATCTATACATAACCTCATAGAACCATCTTTGTTTTTCACAAATAATACGAGAGCACCTCACGGAGAATAACTCGGTCTAGCAAAATCTTTATCTGTCAACTCTTGTAACTGAGCCTTCAATTCTTTCAACTCGATCGGAGCCATTCTGTACAGAGCAATCGAAATGGGCGCAGTACCAGGGGCTAACTCAATACCAAATTCTATCTGTCTAACCAGAGGCAACCTGGGCAATTCTTCAGGAAATACATCTGGATACTCACATACTATCGGCACTGATTCAATTCTTAACTCAGTCTCTTTGGCATTCATCACAAAGGCAAGATAAGCTTCATATCCCTTTATTATACATTTCTGAGCAGTCATAGAAGAAATCACTAAGGCACTCTATCCGATTC
This sequence comes from Gossypium sturtianum, assembly GCA_025698515.1. NCBI lineage: Eukaryota > Viridiplantae > Streptophyta > Magnoliopsida > Malvales > Malvaceae > Gossypium > Gossypium sturtianum. Next base: position 91,173,687 of record CM046950.1, on the reverse strand, counting down.
ATCTAATTTAATCCGAAGAATATCACCACTTTCACATTTCAACTCAATACTTTTTCTTCCACAATTTACTACCACATCATGAATGGTCAACCAATCCATACCAAGTATTACATCAAATTCATCAAACGGAAAAAGCATAAGGTTACCTGGAAAACAGTGACCTCTAATCATCAAAGGACAATTCCTACATACTTTGTCAACTAACACACATTTGCCTAGGGGATTTGATACTTTTATCACAAATTCTATAGACTCTACAGGTATGTTCATATTAGATACTAATTTCATACAAACATACGAGTGGGTAGATCCCGGATCAATTAAAGCAACAACGTGAGTATCATAGAGAGAAAATGTACCCGTAATCACATCAGGGGATGACGCCTCTTCACGAGCGCGAATGGCATAAGTCCTCGCAGGCGCTCTACCCTCAGATATTGCAGTCTGCTCTCTAGGTGTATTCTTACTACTCGTTCTATTTCCCAGATTTCTCTGTGGTCTCCCTCTAGTAGTACTTCCTGATCTTGCACTCTGAAGTTTCTCTTTTTCAACCATCTCAGGACAATCTCTAATAAAATGATCTTGGGATCCACACTTGATACAAGCTCTCTCATTTGCTCAGCATTCACCGGGATGACGTCTACCACGCTGTGAACATTCTGGTCTACTTGGTCGAGCATTACCAACACTAGCAATAGAAGTGGTCTGATCTTTAGAACCCGAGTACTGTTTACCTTTACTTCTATTTGAGAACCCAACTGAAGCAGCTGATCGAGTAGTAAACTCTCTTGATTTCTTGGATGAGGATTGAAATGACTTACCCAATTGTCTCTTCCTCGAGTCACGGGACTCAATTTTAGCCTTTCTTTTCTCTTTGGCCAATTCCTCGGCCTTGCAAGCTCTCTCTACTAACACAACAAATTCCTTCAGTTCTAGAATACCAACAAACAATTGGATGTCCTCATTTAATCCATCCTTGAACCTCTTACACATGATGGCTTCAGTGGACATGCACTCCCGAGCGTATTACTGAGCCTTACAAACTCACGTTCATATTCGGTTACAGTTATTCGGCCTTGTTTTAACTCAAGGAATTCCTTTTGTTTTCTGATCGATAAACCTTTGGCTAATATACTTCTTTCAGAACTCTTCTTGGAAAAATTCCCAATTAACTTTCTCCCTTGGTACCACCAACACAAGAGTGTTCCACCACTGGTAAGTCGAATCTCTCAAGAGAGACACAACACATTTCATACACTCTTCGGGTGTACAAGATAATTCATCAAATACCGTGATGGTATTTTCAGGCCAGAATTCTGCTCTTTCCAGATCGTCATATTTATTAGCTCGGAATTCCTTAGCTCCTTGTTTCCGAATTCTATCAACCGGGGGATTTTCCCTTCTTACCATTTCTACAACTTGGGGAGCTACAGGGGTAGGCTGAGGAATAGGTAGGGGTGGTGGGGGTTGAGCGTTCAGGTTCGTTCGAATGAACTCCGTATACTAGGCATTCATCATATAGAGAAAGGCTTCCCTAGCCTCTTCTCCTCCTCCCTGACTCACAGTCACTGGTCTATTTTCATTTTCAGTTGGCACCGTCCTTTGTGCAGGGGTCGGCGCGTTACTTTCTACATCATCTGCCACTGCTCTGTTGGGATCCATTTGCTATATGAAAACATAATTTAAATTGTCAGGAGTCGTCACACTATCATTATGTAAATACTTATACGTATGGCATGTATAGCTAGACTCGTGTATACGCTACGTTAGTCTGAGAATCAACTAAACCATAGCTCTGATACCACTAAATGTAACACCCCTTACCCGTATTCAATACTGGAATCGGGTACGAGGCATTTCCGGACTTGACATACCTAATCATTTAAAATCGGGCCATAAATTTTCGTTCCAACTTAAAACTTTTCATTCGTGTTCATAATGTCCCTATTATGGGCTTACAAGACCCAAAACATACATATAGAGAGGTTCGGGACTGAATCGGAAGCTGACTAACACTTAGAAAATTTTTGCTCAAGATAGGGCCACACGCCCGTGTCTATGGCCCGTGTCCATCACACAGCCATGACACGCCCGTGCCTTAGCTCGTGTGTGAAAACCTTGACATTCTGTTTATGACGTCAGCAAGCATTTAGGGTCACACGGTCGAGTCACACGCCCGTGTGCTAGGCCATGTGGCGAACTTAATTTTCACAATTAATGTGCAGACTTCACACGGCCTGGGCACACGCCCATGTCCTTAGGCCGTGTCCTTCACATGGCTGAGACACACGGCCGTGTCTCTGCCCGTGTGCTTTCTACTGGGCATTCAATTTTGCTAAATTTGAATGCAGGGGAACACACGGCCTATTAACACACCGATGGGGCTGACCGTGTGTCACATACGGCCTAGACACACGCCCGTGTGTCTACCCGTGTGGACAAATATAAGGCTATTTACCAAGCCATTTGCCACCCTGAAAAGCAACCATACTTATACTATTTCCAGCAATGCATAGTATAACAATAATGCACCTCTAATATCCACAATCAAGACATTTGCACCTTAATTTCATACTGCATTTCCTTCACATATTACTCATCCAATTTCACAAGCTTGCACTTCATAAATTTCATCATCATTGAATAGATATAACTTAACTAGTATTGGCCAATTTCAATGACCATTTACAAAATGAAATGAGTAACATTAATAACCAACTCATTGGTTAACCAATATGACATATAACAAAATGACCAAGTTCCTATACATGCCATACCCAAAATAATCAAACTTTACTATACCCAAAAGAATAGCTTGATAGTGTGAGTCGAGCTCCGACGTCCTACGGTCCCTGAGCTAGCTTGGAGATATTACAAGGGAAGGGAAAAGAGAGGGAGTAAGCATAAAGCTTAGTATGAAACACCCCAAACCTGGCCTGGACGTTATGGCTGAATTTGGCGATGTCACATGATAGTTCTTTAGAAAACGTAACTGTGTTAAAACCATTTTTAGGTATCTTAGGCTATCGTCAAAACGTGTCATTTATATATTCATTATCCATTTTCAAAACTTTATACGTTGCGGAAGCTTTTAAAATGATTTGCAAGGTCGTACGTATTTTGATAAAACCTTTGTTTATTTTGAAAACTCGCGTCTTGTCCTATTGCTACCAGTTTATGAAATAATCATCCCAAGTTTTAAACTAAAATCTGAAAGGCCTTATTACATAAAATTTACCCAAATATAACCAAAGCAAAATTAAAAATAAAACATAAATAAGTATCCAGAACTGTGGTCACCGTCGAGTCCTCCGCTGCACCGATCCACCTACTACTGGGGATTTCCTAAACGGATTAAACACAAAAGGGTGAGTTTATGCAAAATCAGTGTGTAATCCCCACAGAAAACATACACACAGAGATATCAGATAGCGGACATAATCTCACAGTTCGGGTATGAGCCCATTACAGAAACGGTGTGGACCATAGCCCACTCAGATTCAGAATCAGACATATTATAGGGCTTTAGCCCATTTCAGACAGGATATGCAGAGAACAAAGTCCTACCCACCAGCCTCTACAAACCAACTCCATCCAACCCTACACACCATGTGGGGATAAAATCAACCCACCCAAATTACACACATATGTTGTGCAAATCGCGACACATAATCGAAATTTGCAAATGAAGTACATAAATAACAGGCTTAAGAGCCTTTCAGATACTTCCTCCAATCAAAATCAACCCACTCCGATGTAATGCAACATACAAGAATGACATGCTACTATGCAATTTAAACTCATATATTCAGATCAGTATACATGCTTAGTACAGAAATCAGACAGACAGATCACTTATATAGAGGTCTAAGTAAAGCTTACCAACCCTACAGTAGGTCCACAGTCGACTTGGGCGACCCGTGCAACCTTATAGAACATTTCAGAAAAATGGGCTCACACGATCATATGGCCTGCCCATGTGTCCCAGACGGCCCAAATTGGCCTTGGCCGTGTGATTCATTTTTAATGTAACCCATGCTAGCTAAATATTCATATATGTTTATTCAAAGCTGTCTACTTGAGTCATTGTCACTAAATTATTTATAACTTGAGCTACAGAATTCCAAATTAAGATCCGCTTGATTTTTACGAAACTAGACTCATATAGTTTCTTACCATAAAATTTTCAGAATTTATGGTTTAGCCAATAAGTACAGTTAGTTCTTAAAAGTCATCCCTGTTCTGCTGTCTGATAGTTTCGGCCCTTCTTCACTAAAAATTTATTTTCTCCTAGTATGAGATTCAGACGATGTTCCCGTTTGTTTCTATTGAAAATAGACTCATTAAAAATTTTAAGCATATAAATTATAATCCATAATTATTTGTTTACAATTTTTTATGATTTTCCAAATTCAGAATAGGGGAACCCGAAATCATTCTGACCTTGTCTCACAAAAATTATCATATCTCATAATTTACAATTCCATTGCTTACATTGTTTCTTGCATGAAAAACAAGACTCAATAAAATTTAATTTCATATTTTATTCAACCTCTAACTCAATTTCCATTTTTTAATGATTTTTCAAAGTTAGGCTACTGCTGCTGTCCAAAACTATTTTCTCTTATCTCTCGACAGCAAGCAATTTTGGCTTTTCGCCGAATCCCGTACCTGTATCATTTTCGACGTAAAAGCAACTCCAAGCAATCCCCAACCTAAAATTGATCAATTTTTCACTCCATTAATCACTTAAACAATCGAATTGAATTAAACCCGAAACAGGGTATTCATCTATCGAACAAAAAACCATTACCTTCAATCGAATAATCAGGAATTCCACTCCCTTAGAACTCCTTTGATTGATATTCAGCCCTTTGAAAAACCCCTAAACACCAAACGAACCCTTCTTAATATTTGAACAAAATATAATTAAAGTTTAGCCTAAAACTAAACTTACCAAATGCGTGCAGTCCACGAAGCATAACAAAATTGAAAGAAAAGAATCGGAAAAGGAAAGGATGAGGGAAAAATTAGAAGAAAATTCGGAAGCAAGAAGACAATGGAAAAGGGAACGGAAGCAAAGAGGGAGAAGAGGAGAAGAGAAAACTGAAAATTTTATTTTGGGGAAAAGAAAAAGATGAACAAAAACTGATAACCCCAAAATCTTTTCCCTTAATTTTCTCTACCAAACTCCCCACTAAATCCACTACTTATATTTTTAGTCCATCTCAAACTCTTCTAGACGAACGAGCAAAAATAATGCCCAAGCTAAGATTCAAACACAGGACCTCCTTCACACCAACACTCCACTTAACCGCCAGACCAACAGGCCCATTCTGTGAATTATCTACCAACTTTTCCTTAAAAGCCTACTGACCAAAAATAAGGCTTTCTTCAAAAAAATACAAAAATTTAGCCAAAGGCTTGGCTTGAACTTGGGACCTCCCACACACACCCAGAACACTTAACCACTGAAGCAGATACACCGTTGTGTGTCAAAATTCACAAAAGCCGAAATTAAAAATTTTAGGCGTTACAACTCTACCCCCTAAAAGAAAATTTCGTCCTCGAAATTTACCTGATCAGAAAAGGTGAGGATACTTTTGGCGCATCGAATCCTCAGGTTCCCACGTGGCCTCCTCAATGCCATGATTCTGCCACAGAATCTTTACCAGTGGAATAGACTTCTTCCGAAGAACCTTTACATCACGATCCAGAACCTGAACTGACTCTTTCTCAAGGGTCAAGTTTGGCCTAACCTCAATCTCCTCAACAGAAACAATATAGGTTGGATCTGAGCGGTAGCGCCTCAACATAGAGACGTGGAACATGTCAAGAATACGATCTAACTCCAGAGGTCGCTCCAACTGATAAGCAACCGGTCCCATTCGCTTCAGAATGCGATAAGGTTCAATAAACCTAGGGCTCAACTTGCCCTTACGACCAAACCTCAGTACCTTTTTCCATGGCGAGACCTTGAGAAATACAAATTCCCCCACAGGATACTCAATCTCGCGTCTCTTCAGATCCGTATAAGATTTCTGTTTATCAGATGCTACTTTAATACGATCCCGAATTAGTCTAACCTTATCCTCTGTCTCTGAAACCAATTCAGGACCCAGAACACGTTGCTCGCCCAACTCAGTCCAACATAAAGGAGTGCGACACTTATGACCATACAGTGCCTCATAAGGTGCCATCTGGATGCTAGACTGGAAACTGTTATTATAAGCAAACTCCGCTAGCGGCAGATAACCCTTCCAACTGCCTCAGAAATCAATAGCATAGCTTCTCAACATATCCTCCAGTATCTGAATCACCCTCTCAGATTGACCGCCGGTCTGAGGATGGAACGCAATACTGAAGTCTAACCTCGAATCCAGAGCCTCATGTAACTTTCTCCAAAATTGAGACATGAAGCGAGGATCCCTATCAAAGATGATCGAAACCGGTACCCCATGCAGTCTCACTATCTCAGAAATATAAAGCTTTGCCAGCTTTTACAGAGAATAATCAGTACGAACTGGTATGAAGTGGGCAGATTTAAACAATCGATCCACGATGACCCATACTGAATTCTTCTTAGTGGGTGTGAGGGGCAACCCACTAACGAAATCCATAGTCACTCGCTCCCACTTCCATAAAGGAATCCTAACCGGCTACAGCCAACCCAAAGGTAACTGATGCTCAGCCTTAACTTGCTGGCACGTCAAACATCTAGCCATAAAATCAGTAACCTCTCGTTTCAATCTTGGCCACCAATATAACTCACGGAGGTTTCGGTACATCTTATTTCCACCAGAATGCATAGTATAAGGGCTACTATGCGCCTCTCTCGATATAAGTTTTGCCTCAAATCGGTATCATTGAACACGATTCTCCCACGAAAATAGAGTACCCCATCACTATTCAGTCCAAAATCCATAGTGCTACCACTCTCAATCTGTCGAAACCGAAGACCCAAAGACTCGTCCACCAACTGCTTACCCTTAATCTGCTCAATCCATGTCAGCTTAACTTGAAGCTCGGCTAATAGACTACCATCGTCAAATAAGCTAAGGCGAGCAAACATCACCCTCAAATCAGTCACAGCCCTATGGCTTAGTGCATCAGCCATGACATTGGCCTTGCCAGGAAAGTACTCAATGGTGCAGTCGTAGTCCTTAAGCAGCTCAATCCATCTATGCTGCCCTAAGATTCAACTCCTTCTGAGTAATGAGGTACTTGAGGCTCTTGTGATCAGTGTAGATGATACACTTCTCACCATACAAGTAATGCCTCCAAATTTTCAGTGCAAACACCACGGCAGCCAACTCCAAGTCATACGTCGGATAATACACCTCATGGGTCTTAAGCTGATGAGATGCATAGGCTACCAGCTTACCATCCTGTATCAACACACATCCCAAACTGACATGTGATGCATCACTATAAACCGTGAACTCCTTTCCAGGTTCTGACTGTATCAAAATAAGAGCCTCAATCAGTACAGTCTTGAGCTTCTCAAAACTCACTTGCTACGCATCAGTCCATATAAACGGTACACCATTACGTAGCAACTTAGTTAAGGGTGTTGCAATCAATGAAAAGCCCTCCAAAAATCATTGATAATAACCCGCCAGTCCTAGAAAACTGCGGATCTCATACACGTTCCTAGGCTGTTTCCACTTCAACATAGCCTCAATCAACACATGGCTACTATCTAGTAGCAGCAACAGGGGGTCCAACTCTAACCGGCCTATTAGCACTTGTAACATCCCAAAATAGGGCCTGGTCGGAAAAGTGGTTTCGAGACCATAAACCTGAAGTAAAAATATTTAATTTATGATTGTTTTAGAGTCTATGATATGTTTGGGTGATGGTGTGCAAATTTTGTTAAGTAATTTTTATCGATAAAGTGCCCAATTTTATTATTGGGATTAAATTGCATTAATTGCAAAATATGAGTTCTAGAACATAAGTACTTATTTTAAATGGGGGTTTAAACTAGAGTTCTTTAAATGGAAAATAGACCGTCATATTTTGTTATGGACAAAACTAGTCATGGAAGGGTGAAAATTGAAGGTTTAGTAAAAAGGGCATTTTTGTCATTTGGGTTTTTTAAGGCATAAAAGACAAAATTGAAACCTAAAAATCTGCTCATTCTCTTCTCCGTGCTGCCGAAATTTTCAAGAAGCCATGGCTAGGGTTTCAAGCTTTTTCAAAGCTCAATTGTAAGTGCATTTGAGCCCCGTTTTTAATGTTCTTCGTATTTTTGAGATTCTAGAAGCTTAACCTTTCTATTTTTACCATTTAATTTGCATGAAAAATGAAGTTTAAAAATTAACCCATGCTAGATATTTGTGCATTTTGATGTTTAATGGTAGAATAAGGGTGCACGAGGTTAGGAGAACGATTTTTGCTAAGTGCTTTTCGTTGAAAATGGTTAAAACGGGTTAATTAGTAAAAGTTGTAAATGCTCCTAAAATAGTGAAATAATAAGAATTTGAGGTTGCTTTGGAAGAGAAAAAGGTTCAGCTGACCTTGAATTTTAAGAAATTGAATAAAAATCATATTACGAGCCCAGGTGCAAAATCGTAATTATGAGAAAGTTTAGGAACAAAATTATAAATTTGCCTTGTATGATTCTTGTATTAAAATGAGTAATGTGAGTGATAATTAAGTGAAATGTGACATTTTAGATCAAATAAATCGAGATTTGGACCAAGTACGGGTAAATGTCAATCAAAATGACCGATTCGCATCAAGGTAAGTTCATATGGTTAGTCTATAGTGAACGATTATTAAATTTGAAATGAGGTGATGTATTATTTTATATATGTTTGTTATCTAATCATGAATTTATGCAAGTACGAGATTGGATTGAAGGATCAATCGTGAGAAATGCAGGGTCAAGTACATTCGTACTACGACTCGTGATGAATTGACGAAAAAGACCATGGTTGGACCATGGCAGTGAGTGTGCCAGTGTAAGACCATGTCTGGGACATGGCATCGGCCTTAGGTTGTGTCAGTGTAAGAACATGTCTGGGACATGGCATCAACACCGAGATGAGTATGAGCTAGTGTAAGACCATGTCTGGGACATGGCATCAGCTCGAGATGAGTGCCAGTGTAAGACCATGTCTAGGGCATGGCATCGGCACCGATATGTGATCCCATGTAAGACCATATCTGGGATATGCCATTGGCGTCCTACTAGGTGTACGAGATATCCCGAACATCTCTAATATTACAAGTAGTTCAATGGGAAATTCAAGGAGTATGCTCAAGATAAGTAAGAATAGGATATGTGAGTATTATGACTAGGCACAGGTATGTATACGAGACTCATAAATAATGTGCTCGGATTATGATGCATTATTGATAAGGATGCAAACGAGTAAGATGTGTCTATGATCACTTGATTGTTATGTGCCAAGTTATAATACGATTTGGTGTAAGTGTGTATAAATGAAAGTGAACACAAAGAATTAATGAATGAGTGAAATTGACATTAAAACAGTTGTGGGCATCAACATTAGTATAACTTTGAAAAATCACCAAAATGGTGGAAATTAAATTAAAGGCTGGGTAAGATATGAAACTAAATCTTAATAAGTTTATTTTTTTATAAAATAAACAGAGTAAGCAAAAGACATGTGAATTATGAGATATTTCAATTTTAGTGAGACAGGGTCAAAATGAGTTTCGGAATCCCCTGTTCCAACTTTGGAAAATCAGTAAAAATTGTACAAAAATATTTATGGAGTTTCAAGTGAAATAAACGAGAACATCATATGAATTTTATACGAGGAGAAGATTGATTCGTAGTGAAGAAGTGTTAGAACTGTTGGACAGCAAAACAGGGGTAAATTTAATGAATAAAATGTACTAATTGGCTAGACCAAAAATTCTAAAATTTCTATGGTAAGAATTTATGTGAGTCTAGTTTCAGGAAAGATTAACGGTTTTTCATTCAGAGCTCTGTATCTCGAGAAATAAATAATTTAGTGACAGTGACTCAAGTAGACAGATTAATGTGAACATGAGTAATAAGGTGTGAGCATGTGATATAATGATTATATCATCTTAAGAAATTATTGTGAGGATTTATCTACGCAAGTTTATTAATTTCTTATTATTTGCATATGAACTTACTAAGCATTTATGCTTACTTCCCCTCTCTTTTCCCTTGCCTTGTAGTATCGCCTAGTTAGCTCGGGGATTTGTGGACGTCGAAGATTCGCTCACACTATCAATTGGAACACTTGGTATATCTAGATACATTAATTTTTGGGTTATGGCATGTATAGTAGGCTTGGTCATTTTGTCATATATGTCATATTTCTTATTGCCTAAAATGTTGGCGCTTATTTAATAAATGTTCATTTTGATTAAGGCTATTTGGAGATGGCCAATATTGATGGTTGTTATACGCTTATGATGTGGTTATTCTTGTATGTGGTAATTACATAATTGAGATGTTGTGGATGTGGTTTACAAATGATTTCATGAATGACGATGTGTATGGGAATGTGTATACAAAATTGGATATTCAGATATCCAATTCATGATACATGTTGATGAAATGGATACAAGAGAGTTTGTGTTTTAGAGTGGGGAACTGGCTTGGAAAATAGCCAACTTCCAGGCCACACGGGCAGAGACACGGCCATGTGTCTCAGCCATGTGACAGACACGGTCTAAGAGCACGGGCGTGTTCCAAGGCTGTGTGACCCTATTTTGATGATGACGTCATAAACAGAGAGTTTCACGGGTTAGGGACACGGGCGTGTCCCAGACCACACGGGCGTGTGACCCCTGTTTTGACAAAATTTTCTAAATTTTCCCAAAAGTGTCCAAATTTCTCGGTTTAGTCCCGAACCATCCTAAAGGATGTTTTGAGCTTTATAAGCCCATATAAGGGAAAAAATGCATGTGTTAGAAAAGTTTTAAATTTGACAAAATTTTATGACCCGATTTTACATGTTCAAGAAATTTTAAGTTCGGTAACGTCTCGTACCCTGTTCCGGCATTGGATACGGGTAAGGGGTGTTACATTTAGTGTTATCAGAGCTATGGTTTAGTCGGTTCTCGGACTAACCTAGCATGAGTAAAAGTCTAGCTATACATGCCATATGTGGGCCGTGATAGTGTGATATCTCCGGGCTCTAACGAAATTGTTTGTTGAGAAAGAGGTGTTTTCCAACCGAGCTATTTTCGAAAATGCTGGCATTGACACTGAGACATTTGAAAATATGTTTGTGATAAGTTGAAATATGGTAAGGTACGAATAAGAGTTCATAATATGTATGTGAGGATGTATAAAATGAAATAACCATAATTTGAGAATTTTGGGTACAATGTTACTGTCCTGGCTGAATGTTGTATTTCGATAAATTATGGTGATTTTATGCAATAGATAAAATGTTATAAATGTTGAGAAGTTATGAAAAAGGAATTAAATGTGTGAACCGAGTAGAACGTTGGAAACGGGTACTTTAGTTTAGAGACATGTGATGGATTGACGATAAAGACCATGGGTTAACCATGGCAACATGTGAATACGTTATTATTGGTGGGCTATGTGTGATACCACCGTATTTATTATTATTGGTGGGTTGTGTGCGATACCACCGTATTTATTATTATTGGTGGGCTGCGTGCGATACCACCATATTTATTATTATTGGTGGGTTGTGTGCGATACCACCATATTTATTATTATTGATGGGCTGTGTGCGATACCACTATATTTATTATTACTGGTGGGCTATGTGCGAAACCACCGTGTATTTGGTATTCTTCCTAAGTGTTTATCGGGAAACTTTGTAATATCCCGGGTTAGGGGCTATTTTGATTATTGCATTGTTTGCATGTATTTGGCCTGCAATGTTGCGTTTCAATTGTTTTGGGGCTTAGTTGTAAGCTTGGTGTAAGCTTTGAGTGGTTGGGGAAACTTTAGTTTTAAGCTTTAGGTGAGGGAGCCGAATGAGTGGGGTTTATAAATATTTTTAGGAGAATGTTAGCACAAGAATTGAGCTAGTAGAGTGGCAAGTTAGGCGCCACTTGGAGCTTGGTTTTGGCGTCACTTGCAGGGAAGGAGGTCCCGTGTTCAAGCTGCAGAAGTCTCATATTTTTGCTTCCATTTTGACTACGGGGAGAAGAAGAAGAAGTTGTGGGCGGTTCAAACTCGCCATAGACCAAGTCAAATTGTTCAAATGGTGGGTGGAGAGTAAATTGTGGAGGTTGACTAGTTCAAACTAGTTTGAATTAGTGGTTGGGAGTGTTTGGAGGTAGTGGCCGAATGTTGGGTGCTTCATGGGGAGTGGCCGGTTTGGTAAGTGGGTAAGTGGAGAGGGTCAAATTCTTTTTGGAATTTTGGAGCATTTTTCATCAAATTTGTGTAAGCCAAAATCCTTCTTTTATCAAAAGCAAGCCGAAATTTCAAGTGAGTTTCTGCATTTTCTTCTTGAAACCGAAAGTCCAAGCACATACTTGCTAGAAAATTGCTTGTTTCTCTTGATATTCTTTGATAGCCGAATGTTCTCTTCCATCTTTCTTTCTTTTTCATTTGTGTAAACCGAAATTAGTACCCTATTCTTCTCATACTTTCTTCCTTTCTTCTCTTGAAACCTTGATAGCCAGAAAGTTATTCCCAAAACATTTTCTCCATTCCTTCTTCTTTTCAAAACCGAAAGTACTTTCCTTCTTCTTCTTCTTTTTTCCCATTTCATTATTGGCCGAATATCAACCCCTTTCTTTTCATCTTTCTCTTGTGTTCTCCTTCTTTGTGTAAGGCCGAATATTCTTCTCCTTTTTGTTTAAGTCTTGGCCGAATATTGGTGTGGTGTGATCTCTCTTGTGTGTGGTGTCCAATCGGGTTTAGAGCAAGGTAAGTGGTTGGCCAAATGTTCATTTCTCTTCTCCCTTGTTCTTTGTCGATTTTGGTTTGGTTAAGAGCCGATTTTGGCCTTTGTTGATAGGAGTTAATCTTTTGTGTTGGAATCGATTTTATCATAGGGCATCCAGGATTTTGGAAGCAAGCAAGAGGAGCCGTCTTTCTCTGTTAATCGATTGGTAAGTGGTGGTAAGGGTTGGTTCTTTTAGTCCACTCTTTTAGTTTCGTTAAGTCAAAGTTTCAAAGGATTAATCTTTCCTCTTAATAGGGTGTGCCGTGTGCATAAAGAAGAACCATCGTTTGGTTTGGGATTTGGTAGGAAACCAAATCAAGTGTAAGGTAAGGGTTCAAACGTTAACCCCTTTGGTTTAATGGTTTTGGCCGAATAGCCTAGGTGCTAATCTCATATGTGGCCGATTATAGGAGCAAGATAATCGAGGGTCTTAGATCGGTTCATTGGGATTAAGGCTTGCATTTTAAGAGGTGTGTAAACTAACACACTCTTTGCTTAGTAATATGCTTAATAATCTGATTGTTTAATAAAGCCGAAACAGTATGGTTGATTGATATGATACCCGATTGGGTATGTGCACGGATTCGGGTAAGTCCGTTTCATTACGAATCTATTGTTGATATACTTGAGATCATGACCTATGATGTATGTGTTATGAGATGCAAGATTAAACATGTAGCATGATTTGTATGATTTGCATACTTTACATGAGTCGGTATGATAATGGGTGATATGAGAGGAGGGGGAATATGATATCCGTGTCTTTTGGACACCAGAGGTTTGGCACCTCCAGTGGTTTGGTACCACAGATTATTTTGTGACTTTGGGTCACCAGAGGTTTGGCACCTCATAGCGTCTCGTCCCAGTGGGTTGGCCCCACAGTTGATAATACGGGATTGACGCCAGTGATTTGGTATCATACGATGGGTTGGCCCCATCACTTGATTCGTGACTTCGGTCACCAGTGATTTGGTATCACATCCGTGTCTTTGGGACACCAGAGGTTTGGCACCTCATAGCGACTTCGTCCACGTGGTTAACACCACCGTAGGTTGGCCCCACTTTTGAGATATGGGATCGTCGCCAAAGTGATTTGGTATCACACGATGGGTTGGCCCCATCATTGGATTCTTCGTGACTTTGGGTCACCAGTGGTTTGGCACCACACTTATGGATATCGTGACTTTGGGTCACCAGTAGTTTGGCACCACCAGTGGTTTGGTACCACACGGGGTAGAAAAGGTGTTGTGGATGGCTAGGATTGGGTGCATTAATGACATTACTCTGTATTGTGTGTGTTAGTATGTTGTATTAATCGGGAGGGGGATTTATGCACTGAGTCTTGTGACTCACCTTCTCCCTTATCATTTCAGGTGACACTTAGATCGCGGACATGGAGTCGGGTGGACTCGAGGTGACCATGCCATGAATAAAGTCGGTTTTGCACTGATTTAAGCACTTGGTACTTTATTTCATTTATTTTCATTTGGTTTTGTTGGGATTGTAAATGGCCTTTTAAAATTATGCTTTGATTATTTATACGCCTAAAATTTGATTTCAATTTAGCCTTAATAAATTACTGGGTTAATAATGGATAAAACTTGGAATGAAACGGTTTTCAAGACTACAAAGCGATATGTTTTAAACTTTACCAACGGGTATCACATTAAAATCTTTAAATGAGAGCAACTCAAATATTTTCTAAACTTGTGATCTTCCACACTAAGTTCAAAATGTTTTTAAGTAACTAAAAGGAATTTCTCAGTCTTCTAAATGATAAAAACTTACTTTTCAACTAAGCTTTCAAATTCCCGGGTCTTCAAAATGCACTATCGGTTTTAAAACAATCATGCCCAAGGTTTTTTTTACAAGTACGGATACATCGAAGAGTTTTCATTAAACCTTTCACCGGAAACCTAACCTCTCAAATACGATTTTCCTGTAACATACAGTTATTCGGTCGTGGTGTCTTGGCCTGGTTTGGGGTGTTACATTTGTGGTATCGAGCTAAGTTCAAAAGCTTCTACTGTGGGCTCGAGGCCCAAAATGTGTTAAATATTGGTTTTTAGTGTTTTATTTTAAAGTATATGGTTTGAAAGGCATGGCACCGAGTCTCCAAGCACCAATCGCCCTGTAGGTACCTCTTACTATTTCTTGTGATTGATGGGTGTGATATGATTGAAAGACTAGCAATAGTGGATTACTTTAGAAATCAAACCGATAGGACTCGTGGACTTGCGAAAACAAAACTTCTTTAATAAGAAATATTCATAAGACTTTACTTTAAAAGCGGTGGAAAAGGTACTGATGCATAAAACTTCTAAATCGGATAAGTCGAGATTTTAGTCATGAGCACTCAAGGTCGGGGTCGTAATACACGTGGGCGCGGTCGGGGTAGGATGACGATTTACGAACTGTAGGGTCCGGTCGAAGTCGAGAATGAGATACCGGTACCACCACCACCGGAGGTGGTGAGTTTCGAGATCGGGCCGGGGATGATGCGATGTCGCAGCGATCTTTGCGAGTCTTTGGAAAGGGTAGCTAGAGTAGGTGGAGGCGCAGTGTTCGGAAATCGTGGCGAGCGACTCCGAGCAAATGGGGCGGAAGTATTTTGAGGTGTTTCGGTGTTGCTCAAAGACGGCCGAGTATTGGCCGGAGGCGACGGAGTGGATCATGGATGATCTGGACTTGACCTGCGAGGAGAAGCCGAAAGGGTAGTATCGCTTCTTCGGGATGAGTCATACCAGATGGTGGCTCACGGTTCGGGACGATCTTTGCAATGAGGATCTTACTTGGGATTATTTCAAGGCCGCATATCGAGAAAAAGTACATTGGATCTAGCTACATTGATGAGCAACGAAAAGCATTTCGAGGTCGGTTCGAGAGGAGCAAGTCGTGTGTCGAGTCGAGGCGAAATTCTTGAGATCGAGCCGGTATGCTAGGGGGCATTGTGGCTACCGAACACGAGAGGTGTGTTCGATTTGAGGATGGTCTAAGAGATGAATTAAGATCGCTGATTGCTCCACAAACAGAGCGTGAATTTGACGTCCTAGTTGAGAAGGCTAAGGTAGCCGAAGGAGTGAAGGAGTCTGTGAGGCAAAACGTGGATAGGAACAGACATAAGAGGAGTTTTGGATCTTCTGGGTCATCGGGTAATCCTCGGAAAAGGGCTAGACAGAGTGGGCCAAATCGATGCGGAAGGTCATTGCCGCTAATCGTGGACCCGCATGCAGGCAACCGTTGTAGGAAATCTCATTAGGGAGGATCTTTGGACCGGTGGAAAAGGATGTTTTGAGTGTGGCTCATTGGATCACCGTGTGAGAGACTGTCCGCGTAAGTTGGCTAGGATTCAGTCCGAGGGTCAGGGCCGTACTCAGTTCAGGAATAATGGACCGCCACCGCAAAGGGGTCGTGGTAATGGCAGAGGAGGCAATGGTTCTGGTCGGGGCCACGGAGCACCGGGCAGAGGTGCGGGTAGTTCTGAGGCAAGACAGCCTGGGTTGGTGTATGCAGCGAGGCGCCGAGAGGAGGGCGACGCACCGGACGTCATAACCGATACGTTTTTGATCTTTGGTTCTCCTTATACTGATTTGATTGATGTGGGTTCAACGCATTCATACGTTGCCAGTAGCATAGTAGAGACCATGGATTTAGACTCTGAGACTACTTCTAGGCAGGTGACAGTAATTAGCCCTCTAGGTCACTCTGTAGTTGTAGATAAGCTATATAGAGACGTACCCCTAGAACTCCAAGGGGTAGTGTTTGTGGTCGATCCGATGGAACGCCATTTGGGAGTTCGATCGATTCTGAGGATGGATCGTTGGTTAAGCACCAAAGAGGTTGGATAACGTGGCTAAGCGCATGGTTCTAAAGACTACCGAGGGTGATGAGGTGGTCATGATAGGTAATAGAAGAGATTACTTATCCAACATGGTATCTCGCTCTGAAGGCCGAGAAGATGGTCGGAAGAAATTTGTGCTTATGTGGTTCATGTGTATGCCTTGGAGGCTAAGGAGTCTCACTGTAGAGGAGGTCCGAACGGTTAAGGAATTTGTTGATGTGTTTCCGAGGAGCTTAGGGTTTGCCACCGGATCGCGAGGTGGAGTTCGGGATAGATCTCGCTGCCGGAATCGCGCCGATGTCTATTGCTCCGTATAGGATGGTGCCAAAGGAATTAGTGGAATTAAAGGCTCGAGATCCGGGAGTTGTTGGATCGAGGCTTTATCGGGCCAAGTGTTTCACCTTGGGGAGCGCCAATACTCTTTGTCAAGAAGAAAGACGATGCGATGCGAATGTGTATAGATTACCGCCAATTGAATAAGCTGATGATCAAAAACAAGTATCTGTTGCCACGAATAGATGACTTGTTTGATCAGCAGAAGGGTGCTTCGGTATTCTCGAAGATCGATTTAAGGTCTGGGTATCACCAATTAAAGGTAAAGGAGGCGGATATCCACAAGACAAATGCCAGATTTCTCGGTATGGGCACTACGAATTTTTGTAATGCCGTTTGGGTTGACTAACGCTACCGGGCGGCATTCATGGATATGATGAATAGGGTGTTCCAGCGATATTTGGATCGATTCGTTGTGGTTTTTATCGACAACATCCCGGTGTACTCAAGGTCGGAAGAGGAGCATGATGCGCATTTGCGAGTGGTGCTGCAGATTTTGAGGAGAAACAGACTTTATGCTAAGTTTAGTAAGTGCGAGTTACGGCTTAGGAGGTGACTTTCTTGGGTCATGTAGTGTCGGCCGAGGGGATTAGGGTGGATCCTCGGAAGATTGAGGCGATTTTGGATTGGAAGCCGCCTAAGTCGATGGTGAGATTCGAGTTTTCTGGTTTGGTAGGATACTACCAAAATTTGTAGAAGGATTTTCGTTGATTGCAAAGACCGGCGACTAAGTCATTAAGGAAAGGAGTTCTTTGTTTGGACCGAGAAACAATGCAGGAGAGTTTCGACAAGTTAAAGAAGATTTTGACCGAGGCTCTGCTTCGATTCAACTTTGAGGCGTGAAAGGAATTCGCAGCAGTATTGCGATGCATCACATACGGGATTGGGTTGTGTCTTTGATGCAGAAGGGAAGGTTGTGGCGTATGCATCTAGGCACCGAGGCCACAAGAGGTCAATTATCCGACGCACGACTTGGAGTTAGCAGCAGAGTCTTCGCCTTGAAAATTTGGAGGCACTACTTGTACGGAGAGAGATCGATAGTCTACACAGATCATAAGAGTCCAAGTACCTTTTGACTCGAAAGATTTGAATTTGAGGCGTACGAGATGGATTGAGTTGCTCAAGGACTACGACTATTCGATTGAATATCATCCGGGCAAGGCTAAAGTGGTGGCGCACGCGTTGAGCCGTAAGGTTGTATCGGACTTAAGAGCGATGTTTGCCCATTTGAGTTTGTATGACGACGGAAGTATTTCGCAGAGAGCGCAGTTAAGCCTACTTGGGTTGCGCAGATCGTGGGAAACACAGTTAGTGGATGAGGTTACGAATGCGCGGAGGTTGCAAGTGCGGGATGGTGGTTTGGAGGGTTACAGATGTCTAGTGATGGGCTCTTTGTGTTTTCAAGGGAGAGCTTGTATGCCGAAGGATATCGAGTTAAGGCGGAGGGATTCTTCAGACGCCCATAGCAGCCCGTCGCTATGCATCCCGGAGGTAGCAAGATGTATAGGGATCTAAGAGAGCGATTTTGGTGGCAGTGCGAAGAGAGAGGTGACAGAGTTTGTTGGAAAGTGTCCGACATGTCGCAGAGTCAAGGCCGAACATCGATTGCCGTCGGGGTTGCTTCACCCAAATGAAGATTCCCAGTGGAAGTGGGAAAGGATAACTATGGATTTTGTCGGTGGATTACCTCTTACGCCGAGCAAGAAGGACTCGGTTTGGGTAATTGTGGATCGTCCGACTAAATCAGCTCATTTTATTCCAAAGGTGGTCGATTACTCCCTTCGAGGTTAGCGGGTTTGTATGTGTCGAGAGATAGTGAGGTCGCACGGTGTGCGATGTCGATCATCTCGGATAGGGATCCCGATTTACATCAAGGTTCCGAAAGCGTTGCATCGGCTCTGGAGTGCACGCGGTTGGATTTCAAAGACGGCATTTCACCCACATCCGACGGGCGATCGGAGAGGGTTATACGTGATATTAGAGGATATCTTTGAGAGGTCGTGTTTTGGAATTCAGAGAGGTAGTTGGGAGGAGTTTACGCCATTAGTGAGTTCGCCTACAACAATAGTTATCAAGCAAGTATCAAGATGGCACCATATGAGGCGTTGTATGGTAGGAAAGTGTCGCTCACCTACATGTTGGACGAGAGTTGGGTGAACGTCGCTTGTTGGGACCAGAGTTGGTTGCGCAGAGACCCAAGACAAGGTTAAGTTGATTCGAGCTCGGTTGAAGGAAGCTTCGACAGGCGAAAGTCTTATGCCGATCTCAAAGCGGAGAGATATAGAATTTCTTTGTGGGAGATCAAGTTTTTCCAAAGGTCTCACCATGGAAGAAAGTGTTGAGGTTCGAAAAGAAGGGCAAGTTAAGTCCGAGATTTATTGGGCGTATAAGGTAATCGAGACGAGTGGGACCATGCTTATCAGCTTGAGTTATTAGCAGAGCTAAGTCAGATTCACGACATATTTCACGTTTCGATGCTTAGGCGCTATCGTTCGCATCCATCGCATGTCGTAGCGGTGGAGGAGATCGAGGTAAATCTGGATTTGACCATGGAAGAAGAACCAGCGATTCTAGACCGAGATGTGAAGGTTCTGCGTGAGAAAGTCGGTTCCTTTGGTAAATGTGCTATGGCGGAATCATGGCATAGAAGAAGCTACGTGGGAACCAGGATATGATGAGGCGAAGAATACCTCAACTCTTTTGACGAGTAATTTCGAGGCCGAAATTATTTTTAAGAGGTAAAACTGTAATATCCCGGGTTAGGGGCTATTTTGATTATTGCATTGTTTGCATGTATTTGGCCCGCAATGTTGTGTTTCAATTGTTTTGGGGCTTAGTTGTAAGCTTGGTGTAAGCTTTGAGTGGTTGGGGAAACTTTAGTTTTAAGCTTTAGGTGAGGGAGCCGAATGAGTGGGGTTTATAAATATTTTTAGGAGAATGTTAGCACAAGAATTGAGCTAGTAGAGTGGCAAGTTAGGCGCCACTTGGAGCTTGGTTTTGGCGTCACTTGCGGGGAAGGAGGTCCTATGTTCAAGCTGCAGAAGTCTCATATTTTTGCTTCCATTTTGAATGCAGGGAGAAGAAGAAGTTGTGGGCGAGTTCAAACTCGCCATAGACCAAGTCAAATTGTTCAAATGGTGGGTGGAGAGTAAATTGTGGAGGTTGACTAGTTCAAACTAGTTTGAATTAGTGGTTGGGAGTGTTTGGAGGTAGTGGCCGAATGTTGGGTGCTTCATGGGGAGTGGCTAGGTTTTGGTAAGTGGGTAAGTGGAGAGGGTCAAATTCTTTTGGCATTTTGGAGCATTTTCGGTCAAATTTGTGTAAGCCAAAATCCTTCTTTTGTCAAAAGCAAGCCAAAATTTCAAGTGAGTTTCTGCATTTTCTTCTTGAAACCGAAAGTCCAAGCACATACTTGCTTAAAATTACTTGTTTCTCTTGATATTCTTTGATAGCTGAATGTTCTCTTCCATCTTTCTTTCTTTTCATTTGTGTAAACCGAAATTAGTACCCTATTCTTCTCATACTTTCTTCCTTTCTTCTCTTGAAACCTTGATAGCCAAAGTTATTCCCAAAACATTTTCTCCATTCCTTCTTCTTTTCAAAACCGAAAGTACTTTCCTTCTTCTTCTTCTTTTTCCCATTTCTCATTATTGGCCGAATATCAACCCCTTTCTTTTCATCTTTCTCTTGTGTTCTCCTTCTTTGTGTAAGGCCGAATCTTCTTCTCCTTTTGTTTAAGTCTTGGCCGAATATTGGTGTGGTGTGATCTCTCTTGTGTGTGGTGTCCAATCGGGTTTAGAGCAAGGTAAGTGGTTGGCCGAATGTTCATTTCTCTTCTCCCTTGTTCTTTGTCGATTTTGGTTTGGTTAAGAGCCGATTTCGGCCTTTGTTGATAGGAGTTAATCTTTTATGTTGGAATCGATTTTATCATAGGGCATCCAGGATTTTGGAAGCAAGCAAGCAAGAGGAGCCGTCTTCCTCTGTTAATCGATTGGTAAGTGGTGGTAAGGGTTGGTTCTTTTAGTCCACTCTTTTAGTTTCGTTAAGTCAAAGTTTCAAAGGATTAATCTTTCCTCTTAATAGGGTGTGTCGTGTGCATAAAGAAGAACCATCGTTTGGTTCGGGATTTGGTAGGAAACCAAATCAAGTGTAAGGTAAGGGTTCAAACGTTAACCCCTTTGGTTTAATGGTTTTGGCCAAATGGCCTAGGTGCTAATCTCATATGTGGCCGATTATAGGAGCAAGATAATCGAGGGTCTTAGATCGGTTCCTTGGGATTAAGGCTTGCGCTTTAAGAGTGTGTAAACTAACACACTCTTTGCTTAGTAATATGCTTAATAATCTGATTGTTTAATAAAGCCAAACAAGATGGTTGATTGATATGATACCCGATTGGGTATGTGCACGGATTCGGTAAGTCCGTTTCATTACGAGTTCTATTGTTGATATACTTGAGATCATGACCTATGATGTATGTGTTATGAGATGCAACATTAAACATGTAGCATGATTTGTATGATTTGCATACTTTACATGAGTCGGTATGATAATGGGTGATATGAGAGGAGGGGGAATATGATATCCGTGTCTTTGGGACACCGAGAGGTTTGGCACCTCCAGGTGGTTTGGTACCACGATTATTTTGTGACTTTGGGTCACCAGAGGTTTGGCACCTCATGCGTCGTCCCAAAGTGGCTTAGCACCACGCTGGGTTGGCCTACAGCTGATAATACGGGATTGACGCCGGTGATTTGGTATCACACGATGGGTTGGCCCCATCACTTGATTCGCGACTTCGGTCACCAAAGTGATTTGGTATCACATCCGTGTCTTTGGGACACCGGAGGTTTGGCACCTCATAGCGACTGCGTCCCTCGTGGTTAACACCACCGTGGGTTGGCCCCACTTTTGAGATATGGGATCGTCGCCGGTGATTTGGTATCACACGATTGGTTGGCCCCATCATTGGATTCTTCGTGACTTTGGGTCACCAGTGGTTTGGCACCACACTTATGGATATCGTGACTTTGGGTCACCAAGTGGTTTGGCACCACCAAAGGGTTTGGTACCACACGGGTAGAAAAGGTGTTGTGGATGGCTAGGATTGGGTGCATTAATGACATTGCTCTGTATTGTGTGTGTTAGTATGTTGTATTAATCGGGAGGGGGATTTATGCACTTTGAGTCTTGCGACTCACCTTCTCCCTTATCATTTCAGTGACACTTAGATCGCGGACATGGAGCCGGGTGGACTCGAGGTGACCATGCCATGAATAAAGTCGGTTTTGCAATCGATTTAAGCACTTGGTACTTTATTTCATTTATTTTCATTTGGTTTTGTTGGGATTGTAAATGGCCTTTTAAAATTCTCTTTGATTATTTATACGCTTAAAATTTGATTTCAATTTAGCCTTAATAAATTCTTCAAGGTTAATAATGGATAAAACTTGGAATGAAACGGTTTTCAAGACTACAAAGCGATATGTTTTAAACTTTACCAACGGGTATCACATTAGAATCTTTAAATGAACGCATAACTCAAATATTTTCTAAACTTGTGATCTTCCACACTGAGTTCAAAATGTTTTTAAGTAACTAAAAGGAATTTCTCGGCCTTCTAAATGATAAAAACTTACTTTTCAACTAAGCTTTCAAATTCGGGTCTTCAAAATGCACTACCGGTTTTAAAACAATCATGCCCAAGGTTTTTTTACAAGTACGGATACATCAAAGAGTTTTCGTTAAACCTTTCACCTAAACCTAACCTCTCAAATACGATTTTCCCCGTAACATACCAGATTCGGTCGTGGTGTACTGACCGGGTTTGGGGTGTTACAAACTTTGACTAAGTGAAATTACGTGTGACTATGTGATGACAAGTGCAGGGTATGAGTGCATGTAAATGTGAGCAATGTTTATGATATGTATTTTGAATGTGGTAAGATTTGAAATGAGTAAGTTTATATGTAAATGATACATCCTTTTTACTTATGTTTTTACATATTAATGTATTATGTGAAATGTGAGTGAATATTATTGATATTTATTAAAATGATGGAAAGTGAGGAAATTCCGGATGAACCTTCTAAGAGACAAAGGATACGGATGAATACCGTGAATATGTGTGTTAAATTGCCTAAAATAACTGGTGTGTTATGATGAAATTTTATGAGAATTATGCTTGAAACATGGAAAAGTACAATGAAATAAGAGTTATAAAGTGTTAAGCACCCATGCTTGATTGTGTCGATATGAGATTATATGTTTATTTAGTAGATAAAGTGAATGTGATGAGTAAACTTACTCAAGATTTATTGAATCTATTTATAAGTGCGCTTGTTTGCCTAATATGATTAGAAAGTTTTTGAGACATGAGTATATAAGTTAAATTACTTGAAGCAAACTCAGTATGGATCGTGATAAAATTTTGATGATAATATGTGTCAAAATTGTTGACTAAGTGAATGAATTCAAGATTAATAGAATGCATGAATAAGTACGTTCATTTGCATAAGGTGAGCAGAAGGTTATTATGAGATGCAATTCCAATGTGGTTCAGTATTTTGAGAATTAACAGTAAAATGAATTTTATTAGATGTGATCTATCCTTAGATTTTGGGAAAGGAATCAACATTGATAAAAGAGTAAACAGTGAAGGATTGAGCTGGAATCCGCGCTATGGTTGTTATTTCTGAGTAATTTGATATATCTCAAAGAGTTAAAACGAGTTTGTTATGTATCATTGAAACTGTATAGTTGATTTAAGGATCATTGATTCGTAACTGGAAAGAATTGCAATAGGATACATGTCTGAGTTATCATGGCAACCAGATGAAAATGGTTCCTTTAGAAGGGTACTGTGAAATAGCCAAGACCAATTCAATTATTCAGTCTGGATAGTTTATTGGTTTGAAATGTATTTTGATACAAGAACGTGAAAATGGTAGCTTATGCTTGCACTCAGTTAATACTGCATGAAAAGAATCTTATGATGTGAATTAGAAATTGATTATTATTCAGAAATAATGATGCTTATTCCATGATTTTGTGAAACTTAGAATTTTGTAAGTAAATGGTAAGTTAGAAGTGTTCGATAGGAACTAACTTCTGATTCAAAACTCCAGGCCGAAAACTAACCATTTATTTGTTGTTTCGAGACAGAGTTTGTGTACCAAGAAATCAATTATAGATTATCGAAATTGTATACGAACCAGAAAGGTAAGAGTATTGAAACTTAGATAAGTGACAAAAGCTTCAAAAGTATCTTTGTGACAGAATTTTTTTTTATTTTTTTTGGTAAGTAAAGAAAAGTGATTTACGGTTCATCGAAGAGTATAAGACTATTGATAGAATGAGGCCAGTTACTTATCAGTGTGTATTTCGTCAGAACTTGAGAAAATTCATGATGTGGTTCTTATGTCCAGGATAAGAAAGTACAGTTGTAACATCCTGAAATTGGGCCTAGTAAGATTGGGCCTTGGGCTTTAGGAAAAATTTGAGTATCATCTTGTTGCTTGTGTTAATTCAGGTATGAATTTTTGTGTGTTAGCATAGTCTTGTGAAGGCTTGATTCTATTTAGGAAGATAGAATAATTTTTAGTATGGTTTATTTAATGAAGTGGATTAAGTGAACTTAGTACTTAAGTTAAGTTAAGTGTTAAATTAAACACAAGAGGAGTTAGTGGCAAGATGGTTAGGATGCTTGAAGGGTTGCTTGAGGTTAGAAGTTCGAGTAGCATGATTAACTTTTTGGGAGACATTATTTTCATCCTAGTATTTATGGACGGTCAACCTTTATTTATGATAGGTTGAACTCTCAACTTTGGAAAGTTGAATATTGGTTTAAGGAAAGCATGAAATTGGGGATAAGAATCTTAAGAATTAAGGAAGGATGGGGGGACAAAAGGCTTGAATGTTGGAGAGTGTTTTGGAAACTCTATTATGGCCTTTAGTTCATGTATGTGGACGGCATTTTGGTCTAGGGAGGGCTTGACCGATTTTGATGGAGGCTTTGGTAGGTTAGTAGCTAGTTGGCCATTTTCCTAAGCATTTGAACACCAATTTCTTTTCTCTCCACAAACACTTTCTATAGCCGAATGTGTCTTGGACATAAGGTGAGTTTTTGGTATTAGTTTTGGCCTTCGATATTTGTTCTGGTGTCATAACCGAAAATCCTTTTTAGTTTTTGCAAATTTCTCCCTAGTGCATCAAAGTGTAACAAAAACCGAAATCATCGTAGTGCTTGGCCGAATCTCTTTTGTTCATAACTTCTTTTCTATTCTTGTCATACTTGTTCAAAACCCACTTTTCTTTTATTTTCTCTGGGCCGAAACTTCCTTCTCCCCATTTCTCTTTTTGTATTGTCTTAGCCGAATATCAATAAGGGTAGATCTTCATTTGGTTTTCTTCAATCGGTTTTGGAAGATAGGTAAGTGTACATTGCCTTTCTCTTTTCTATGTCATTTTCTTGAGGGCAAAGGCCACTTTCTAATGCTTTTTGGTGCGGAGGCCGAAACTAATATGGTTCCATTTAGGGATTTCGGTAGACTTTTAGGTGCAAACGTGTGATCTCGGGTTTTAGCCGACTGTGCCAAAAAGGTGCGTAGTTATCGGACTGTTCTTTTGTTGTGTGTATGTGTTTTAATATATAAATATGTATATGATGTGCATGGTAGCCGAATTAATGGCTAAAAAGGGTGGATGCCTATGTTGGGTAATCAATTGACAAGGTCAGTATTTTATGATTTTAATTTACATATGATCTATGTATGAAAATGTGATGGCATGTGATATATGCTTATTTTAATGATATTGTGGCATGATACATGGGACTTGGGATGTGACTATCGAAGGAAAGGGTGTACATTATGTACGTGGTCTGATGTTAGCCTTGTGCTACATTGGCGCTTGATGGTGGCTATGTGCTTCATCAAGGGAGGTGTTGGCTAGGTGCCCATCTCGGCGGATGATAGCCAGTGTGCATCACCGTAGATTGAGGATGACCTCGAGTCACCTTGTGGATACTGAGATATGTGGATCATTATGTGATCGGTGGCTTAGCCACGGCCTTAGCGACAAAAGTCCGCCAAGGTAAGATATGAGGATCATTATTTGATCGGTGGATTAGCCACGGCCTTGGGCGGGGGTCCATGCTAAGGTAGGTGTAACGGATGGACACTAGGTTGGGTTGGGCTTCATAATTGCATAATTTTGTATGTGGATCAGTGTGGATATGGGCCAAGCCCATATGTGGGAACATGTGTAATAACTATGCACCGAGTGTGTGTGACTCACCCAATTTTTCTCAAACCTTACAGTGATGCATAAAGCTTGGACCGGGTTGGAGTGGATGCGAGGTGGCCCATGCAAGTTATTTTCCTTATTTTATATATTATATATATTTTCAAAATTTGCGAATATTTGGTTATTGTAATAAGGGCCATTTAAAGGTTTTGAAGTTTATTATTATGTTTTAAAGTGGATTGACAATTTTTATTATTTGGATATGTTTTATTTTTAGCAACTCATATCTTAAAGATATATGTTAAAATTACAAATCGAAGGATTTGTAACAACTTGATTTTATTTGGATTTATAAATATACAATGTTTTATTAAAGACAATAAATTTTTATGTTTTCACTCTAAGTCAAAATATTTTTCAAACGTTTTCCATGAGTGGCATTCTAAATTCGGCCGTGGCGTATGGGCCGGGTTTGGGTGTTACAGATTGGTATCGAGCCGGTTCAAAACTAGGCTTTGAGGGTTTTGGGCCCAAAATATTTTTTTAGATGGGCTTTTCAAAGATTTGGGCTTTCATAAATTTTTCAGTTTTATTCTCGCATGGCACCTATATCTCCAACCCAAGTCCACCAGGTAAGTACCTCTGACTATTGAAGTGATTTATATATGTGATTGTTATGGGCTTATTTGGGCTCGTAGATTAGAATATTAGGACTATTGGACCGTAGGGCTAGTGCACTCAAACACATGCATAAGACTTAAAGAACAATTGAACAAACCTGTGACTAAGTCACCGAGCTAGGGTGTGGCAACCATTTTGCGCATGTCTAGGAGTGGATTCAGTAAGAGCTTGGTATTTAAGCAGTTCGAGTGACTCACCTCCTCTTTACTCGAATCCTACCTGGTGCGTAGCTACGGTTCACCCTAACCAAGAGGACCTCTTCACGGGCTAAACTCGATAACTAAAACCCAAAAGGGACTAGCCATACTGTTTTATAAAGATCTTAGTTTTAAATTTACCAAATTACCCCTCTGATTTATAAAATCCTTTTAGACTTGAGAATTTTCCGAAATACACTCGATTTGCAAAATTACTAAAATACCATTGAGTGGTAAAATGACGAAACTACCCCTGGGTCGGGAATGGTCAGAAATACCTATAATGATGTGTTGAATGTTGTGGATGAATGTGAGTGTGATTCTCTGAATTAGAATAGTGAACTTGAACTAGAAATTTTTATTGATCGAAAGAACAACTTTTGAAAACTTTGTTTCATAAAATAGTTCGCGCATAAACAAGTGGAACAAAAGTATTAATGCATAAAACTTCTTAATCAGATTAAATCACGATGTTAGATATGAGTTCTAGGGGACGTGGTTGTAGTGGGCCAGGTAGAAGCAAAATGGTCGTGTCGGAACCATCGCTAGTGAAGTATCTAGAACCTTGAGTGTGAACTTGGAGACTGTGACTTAGAAAGTATATTGGTTTTATTAAGATCAGAGTGCGCAACAGAAGAGCATAGTGTGGTGAGATAGGATGTACGATTGTTCGTTAGTAAGTAATTTCGAGGACGAAATTATTTTTTAGGAGGGTAGAATTGTAACATCCTAAAATTGGGCCTAGTAAGATTGGGCCTTGGGCTTTAGGAAAAATTTGAGTATCATCTTGTTGCTTGTGTTAATTCAGGTATGAATTTTTGTGTGTTAGCATAGTCTTGTGAAGGCTTGATTCTATTTAGGAAGATAGAATAATTTTTAGTATGGTTTATTTAATGAAGTGGATTAAGTGAACTTAGTACTAAGTTAAGTTAAGTGTTAAATTAAACACAAGAGGAGTTAGTGGCAAGATGGTTAGGATGCTTGAAGGGTTGCTTGAGGTTAGAAGTTCGAGTAGCATGATTAACTTTTTGGGAGACATTATTTTCATCCTAGTATTTATGGACGGTCAACCTTTATTTATGATAGGTTGAACTCTCAACTTTGGAAAGTTGAATATTGGTTTAAGGAAAGCATGAAATTGGGGATAAGAATCTTAAGAATTAAGGAAGGATGGGGGGACAAAAGGCTTGAATGTTGGAGAGTGTTTTGGAAACTCTATTATGGCCTTTAGTTCATGTATGTGGACGGCATTTTGGTCTAGGGAGGGCTTGACCGATTTTGATGGAGGCTTTGGTAGGTTAGTAGCTAGTTGGCCATTTTCCTAAGCATTTGAACACCAATTTCTTTTCTCTCCACAAACACTCTCTATAGCCGAATGTGTCTTGGACATAAGGTGAGTTTTTGGTATTAGTTTTGGCCTTCGATATTTGTTCTCAGTGTCATAACCAGAAATCCTTTTAGTTTTTGCAAATTTCTCCCTAGTGCATCAAAGTGTAACAAAAATCGAAATCATCATAGTGCTTGGCCGAATCTCTTTTGTTCAAAACTTCTTTTCTATTCTTGTCATACTTGTTCAAAACCCACTTTTCTTTTATTTTCTCTGGGCCGAAACTTCCTTCTCCCCATTTCTCTTTTTGTATTGTCTAGGCTGAATATCAATAAGGGTAGATCTTCATTTAGTTTTCTTCAATCGGTTTTGGAAGATAGGTAAGTGTACATGGCCGTATTTCCTTTCTCTTTTCTATGTCATTTTCTTGAGGGCAAAGGCCACTTTCTAATGCTTTTTGGTGTAGAGGCCGAAACTAATATGGTTCCATTTAGGGATTTCGACAGACTTTTAGGTGCAAACGTGTGATCTCGGGTTTTAGCAGACTGTGCCAAAAAGGTGCGTAGTTATCACACTGTTCTTTTGTTGTGTGTATGTGTTTTAATATATAAATATGTATATGATGTGCATGGTAGCCGAATTAATGGCTAAAAAGGGTGGATGCCTATGTTGGGTAATCAATTAACAAGGTCAGTATTTTATGATTTTAATTTACATATGATCTATTTATGAAAATGTGATGGCATGTGATATATGCTTATTTTAATGATATTGTGGCATGATACATGGGACTTGGGATGTGACTATCGAAGGAAAGGGTGTACATTATGTACGTGGTCTGATGTTAGCCTTGTGCTACATTGGCACTTGATGGTGGCTATGTGCTTCATCAAGGGAGGTGTTGGCTAGGTGCCCATCTCGGCGGATGATAGCTGTGTGCATCACCAGAGATTGAGGATGACCTCGAGTCACCTTGTTGATACAGATATGTGGATCATTATGTAATCGGTGGCTTAGCCACGGCCTTGAAGCGACAAGTCCGCCAAGGTAAGATATGAGGATCATTATTTGATCGGTGGATTAGCCACGGCCTTGGGCGAGGGTCCGCTAAGGTAGGTGTAACGGATGGACACTAGGTTGGGTTGGGCTTCATAATTGCATAATTTTGTATGTGGATCAGTGTGGATATGGGCCAAGCCCATATGTGGGAACATGTGTAATAACTATGCACTGAGTCTGTGTGACTCACCCAATTTTTCTCAAACCTTACAGGTGATGCATAAAGCTTGGACTGGGTTGGAGTGGATGCGAGGTGGCCCATGCAGAAGTTATTTTCCTTATTTTATATATTATATATATTTTCAAAATTTGCGAATATTTGGTTATTGTAATAAGGGTGACAATTTTTATTCTTTGGATATGTTTTATTTTTAGCAACTCATATCTTAAAGATATATGTTAAAATTACAAATCGAAGGATTTGTAACAACTTGATTTTATTTGGATTTATAAATATACAATGTTTTATTAAAGACAATAAATTTTAATGTTTTCACTCTAAGTCAAAATATTTTTCAAACATTTTCTGCAGTGGCATTCTAAATTCGGCCGTGGCGTATGGGCCGGGTTTGGGGTGTTACAACAGTTCAGAATCTTAGTTTAAGAAGTGAGATGTTGAGGATGCCGAAGCTGTATGAGAATTTGACAGTGCTTTGCGAAATCAATCCTAACTTTATCTTTTGGTAAAATTTTCGGGGATGAAAATCCCTAAGGGGGAGAATTGTAACAGCCCAAAATAGGGCCTAGTCGGAACAGTGGTTTCGAGACCACAAACCCGAAGTAAAAATATTTAATTTATGATTGTTTTAGAGTCTATGATATGTTTGGGTGATGGTGTGCAAATTTTGTTAAGTAATTTTTATCGATAAATTGCCCAATTTTATTATTGGGATTAAATTGCATTAATTGCAAAATATGAGTTCTAGAACATAAGTACTTGTTTTAAATGGGGGTTTAAACTAGAGGTCTTTAAATGGCAAATAGACCGTCATATTTTGTTATGGACAAAACTAGTCATGGAAGGGTGAAAATTGAAGGTTTAGTAAAAAGGGCATTTTTGTCATTTGGGTGTTTTAAGGCATAAAAGACAAAATTGAAACCCAAAAATCTGCTCATTCTCTTCTCCATGCTGCCGAAATTTTCAAGAAGCCATGGCTAGGGTTTCAAGCTTTTTCAAAGGTCAATTGTAAGTGCATTTGAGCCTCGTTTTTAATGTTCTTCGTATTTTTGAGATTCTAGAAGCTTAACCTTTCTATTTTTACCATTTAATTTGCATGAAAAATGAAGTTTAAAAATTGACCCATGCTAGATATTTTTGCATTTTGATGTTTAATGGTAGAATAAGGGTGCACGAGGTTAGGAGAACGATTTTTGCGAAGTGATTTTCGTTGAAAATGGTTAAAACTGGTTAATTAGTAAAAGTTGTAAATGTTCCTAAAAGTGTGAAATAATAAGAATTTGAGGTTGCTTTGGAAGAGAAAAAGGTTTGGCTGACCTTGAATTTTAAGAAATTGAATAAAAATCATATTACGAGCCCAGGGGCAAAATCATAATTATGAGAAGGTTTAGGGGCAAAATTATAAATTTGTCGTAGTATGATTTTTGTATTAAAATGAGTAATGTAAGTGATAATTAAGTGAAATGTGACATTTTAGATCAAATAAATTGAGATTTGGACCAAGTACGGGGAAATGTCAATCAAAATGACCGATTCGCGTCGAGGTAAGTTCATATGGATAGTCTATAGTGAAGGATTATTAAATTTGAATTGAGGTGATGTATTTTTTTATATATGTTTGTTATCTAATCATGACTTTATGCAAGTACGAGATTGGATTGAAGGATCAATCGTGAGAAATGCAGGGTCAAGTACATTCGTACTACGACTCGTGATGAATTGACGGAAAAGACCATGGTTGGACCATGGCAGTGAGTGTGCCAGTGTAAGACCATGTCTGGGACATGGCATCGGCCTCAGGTTGTGTCAGTGTAAGACCATGTCTGGGACATGGCATCAACACCGAGATGAGTATGAGCTAGTGTAAGACCATGTTTGGGACATGGCATCGGCTCGAGATGAGTGCCAGTGTAAGACCATGTCTGGGGCATGGCATCGGCACCGATATGTGATCCCATGTAAGACCATATCTGGGATATGGAATTGGCGTCCTACCAGGTGTACGAGATATCCCGAACATCCCTAATATTACAAGTAGTTCAATGGGAAATTCAAGGAGTATGCTCAAGATAAGTAAGAATAGGATATGTGAGTGTTATGACTAGGCACAGGTATGTATACGAGACTCATAAATAATGTGCTCGGATTATGTTGCATTATTGATAAGGATGCAAACGAGTAAGATGTGTCTAGGATCACTTGATTGTTATGTGACAAGTTATAATATGCTTTGGTGTAAGTGTGTATAAATGAAAGTGAACACAAAGAATTAATGAATGAGTGAAATTGACATTACAACAGTTGTGGACAGCAGCATTAGTATAATTTTTGAAAAATCACCAAAAATGGTGAAAAATGAATTAAAGGCTGGGTGAGATATGAAATTAAATATTAACGAGTCTATTTTTTTATAAAAGAAACAGAGTAAGCAAAAGAAGTGTGAATTATGAGATATTTGAATTTTAGTGTGACAGGATCAGAATGAGGTTTGGAATCCCTTGTTCCAACTTTGGAAAATCAGTAAAACTTGTAAAAAAATAATTATGGAGTATAATTCATATTATTGAAATCCTTAATAAGTCTATTTTCAAGTGAAATAAATTAGAACTTCATATGAATTTTATACGAGGATAAAATTGATTCGTAGTAAAGAAGTGTCAGAACTGTTGGACAGCGAAATAGGGGTAAATTTAATGAATAAACTGTACTAATTGACTGGACCAAAAATTTTGAAATTTCTATGGTAAGAATTTATGTGAGTCTAGTTTCAGGGAAAATTAACGGTTCTTCATTCGGAGCTCTGCAGATTGAGAAATAAATAATTTAGTGACAGTGACTCAAGTAGACGGATTAATGTGAACATGAGTAATATGGTGTGAGCATGTGATATAATGATTATATCATCTTAAGAAATTTTTGTGAGGATTTATCCACACAAGTTTATTAATTTCTTATTATTTGCATATGAACTTACTAAGAATTTATGCTTACTTCCCCTCTCTTTTCCCTTGCCTTGTAGTATCGCCTAGTTAGCTCGGGGATCGGTGGACGTTAGAGATTCGCTTACACTATCAATTGGAACACTTGGTATATCTAGATCCATTAATTTTTGGGTTATGGCATGTATAGTAGGCTTGGTCGTTTTTTCATATATGTCATAATTCTTATGGCCTAAAATGTTGGCCCTTATTTAATAAATGTTCATTTTGATTAAGGGTATTTGGAGATGGCCAATATTGATGGTTGTTATACGCCTATGATGTGGTTATTCATGTATGTGGTAATTGCATAATTGAGATGTTGTGGATGTGGTTTACAAATGATTTCATGAATGACGATGTGTATGGGAATGTGTATGTAAAATTGGATATTCGGATGTCCAATTATAGCATGATACATGTTGATGAAATGGATACAAGAGAGTTTGTGTTTTAGAGTGGGGAACTGGCTTGGAAACTAGCCAACTTCACAGCCACACGGGCGGGAGACACGGCCATGTGTCTCAAACCATGTGACAGCAGACACTGTCTAAGAGCACGGGCGTGTGCCAAGGCCGTGTGACCCTATTTTGATGATGACATCATAAACAGAGAGTCACACGGGTTGGGGACACGGGCGTGTCCCAGACCACACGGGCGTGTGACCCCTATTTTGACAAAATTTTCTAAATTTTCCCAAAAGTTTCCAAAGTTCTCGGTTTAGTCCCGAACCATCCTAAAGGATGTTTTGAGCTTTATAAGCCCATATAAGGGACAAAATGCATGTGTTAGAAAATTTTTAAATTTGACGAAATTTTATGACCCGATTTTACATGTTCAAGAAATTTTAAGTCCGGTAACGCCTCGTACCCTGTTTCGGCATTGTATACGAGTAAGGGGTGTTACAACACTGGCCTTTTTCTTAGGCCTCTGAACCGAAATCGAGGGCTTCGAATCCCTCTTGTTCTTTCCTCTCTCTATCTCGGTTTTGGCGTTCAGCGCGCTTAACCTCCTCGGTAATTTTCACCTTCTCGATCAGGGCAGAAAAATCTCGCTCCCTCTACGTGGCTATCAGAACTCTCAAATTATCTCTGAGGCCATCCTCAAAGCAGACACATCGCTCATACTCAGATGCCACCATACCTAGCGCATAGCGGCTCAGTCTCAGAAACTCGGCCTCATACTCAGCCACTGATTTATCCCTCCGTGTAAGATTCAGAAACTCCCTCCTACGAGCATCCACATAACTAGATCCGACATATTTCCCCTGGAAGGCGGCCTTAAAGAACTCCCATGTCAGACGTTCAGGCTGAGTGCCCTCCTTAACGGTCAGCCACCACTGATAAGCCTCGCTCATGCAGCGAGCGAGACTACACCCTTTAATTTCTCGCTTGGGGTGCAATCTAGATCATCCATGATCCTCTCGTGGCCTCTATCCAAGATTTCTCGGCCACATTAGGGGCGACCCAGTGACACCCACAAGAGCTCACTCCATTGGACTAGAGTCGTTCCAGAATCGACCCTCGGTCCCCGGATCCAATATTGGGCTTAGCGACCCTCTCCAAAATCCTTAGCATAGCACGGGACTATGCATCGTCCCCAGCCATGTGATCTTAAGACCCAGTCTCAATAGCGGGCGATAGTGGCGTCTCACTCGTATACAAATTTGGCAGGCTACCCAATGACGAGGACTCAGCTCGGGCCCCTCTATAACCTCTACCTCAGCCTCTAATACCCCATCTGCGGATACCTCGTGCACTCATATCTAATTGGATTTATCTGGTATTATAAGTTTTATGAATCAGTTACAGTTCCAGTGTTTATTAACAAATATTTTATGTAAAACAAGATGCGTGAAGTTCGAGTTTGTTTTCGCTCATCATGATCTCTAGTAGTTTACAATAGTTTTAGTTTAACTACAGTTTCCAGTATATACTAACTAGGGTATTTTCATAGTTTACTACCTATAGTAGTTTAAGAATATCATAGAATTTTCAATTTAAGCATCAGTTTCAGAATACTTACAGGATCGGCGCCAGAGACTCGGTGTACCACATACTCAGTAGAAACATTTCAAATCATTTGAAAAACAATTCTTCAAAAACCATGTAACACCCCAAACTCGGCCCAAACACTACAACCGGATCTGGTATGTCACTTGAGTGATTTTACAAAAACATGTGACACTTTTGAGAAAACAATTATCGTTTTAGATAGTCATACCAAAACTTAATAATTTATTAAGTTCATATAAGATATAAAGTTATAAAATGCCGTGGTGAATTTTAAATAGAAACCGAATTTCATACATGTCTTAGCTTAGTTTAAACATAAAATTTAAATGCCCATAAATGAAAGCCCAACATGAATCCAAAACATAAATAATAGTCTAGTGGCCCAAGGCCTTATTACAACGAAATATAAAACCCACTTAAATAAATTTCTTAAAAATAGATAAATAAAGTAAAGTCTTTTTCTTGAATCCTCGAGACTCTATCGCATGGCCACCTTGCTCTCCTCTCCACTTCAGTCGATGCACTAAGTGCTACCTAAAATTGTTAAAATAATAGGGTGAGTCGCGAAACTCGATGTGTAACCCCCTCGTGCACCATCGATTGGGCCTTAGCCCACAGATCGAATATAGAACATAATATAGTAGATAACATACATAAAACCCAACCCAATCCTAGGTTTCCAACCGCTACACACCACCCTTACCTGCAAATCACACCATTGGGGATTTCTACAATCAACCCACACCACTACACACCATCGATGGCAGTCATGCTGCGCATTAGTCGCTCATCGTCAAAGTCGTGACAAAGTCACCAGTGAAATGGCAAGAGCCACGAGAAATGAGTTGTGACAGAGTCACCAGGCTGAAATGGCATAAGCCACCAGAACAGATCACTTCCCCTTCATCAATCACCCAACCCCAAGCATATATAGAAATCGACATAAAAACATATCTTTTTAACAGAAACATTCACTGATGAATGGCCGAAATTGCTAACCTGATATTTAGCCTTTACCCTTCTCGGGTTTCCAAACGTTATGCCGGGATTTTGGCATTTAACAGAGTATAGCAGATTTATCACATGTATATATATATATATTAGCAATCAATCTAATGGTGTGAGAAGTTACACACCTGATTTCACGAAGTACTAAACTCTTAGTCGCTATCCTTGCTATCTGGATTTATAACTTGGTTCAACAAAAGCCGAAAAATCACGAAGATTTGACCTCCCCTACATTCGGCCAAGGGTTAATAAATACCCAAATTTACACGTTAAAAATCAATAGGTCTCCTTACCTTGAAATCCCGAAAGTAACACTATTTGAGTGTTACTGAACTATGACTTAGAGATCTACGCGATTGACTCCACTTCAGATCCCGGAATGCCGAAAATAAGAGAAAAATAATAGATTAGTCACTAAATAGCCATTCGGCTAGAGACTTTGAAAAGCCGGAAAAGATTTGGATCCCACAAATCAATACTTACCTAAAATTCCCTTCAGATTTCGACACAAGCAGACACCCCAGAGTGATTTCGGCAATCACAGAAGATGAGATCTCACGATTTCGGCTTTTATGAAAATCCTAGAAAAGAGGAACTAATGAGGTTTCGGCTGAAAAGAAAAGTGAAAAGAGAGCAAAGAGAGGCTTGAAGATTCGGCTAAAGTGTCTGAAAGAGATGAGAAAGGAATCTATCAGAGGATTTGGCCAACTGAAGAAAGAAAAGAAACGAAGAATAGAGTAGGAATTTCGGCAGAGAAACGAGAAAAATGATGAAAACTTTGACAGCAAAATTTCGGCACATACTTAGCCTATACTAAACCGATTTCCCCTCCTTCAAAGAGTTTGATTCTCGGCCAACTCAAGCCTCCTGGATGAGCTCTCATCTTTTCCCTTATCTTGATCCATTATTTCCTCATAAATAGCCCTAATTAGCACCAACTCCTCTCTTCATTATCTGCTTATTATCCACATAATTTAAACATAATAAAATTCCCTAAAAATTAGCCTTGTGCCGTCCCCTCCTAGTCCCCTTTTAAGTGCCGAAATTTGGCCCTATAACTTGGGCTTCAAGCAACCAAAATTTGGGCCCTCCTCATGCACTAGTGACGCCACCCTCTCCCTTCCTTATGGCGCCACCTACTCTTTGGGCCACAAGCCCATTTTGTCATTTAAAACATAGATAACTTCCTTTTAAAATGCTAGAGTGCCTACGCAGAGATTTAGTCAAGGCCTCAGACCATTCTTGAGCCCAATTAGTACCTAAATTCTCAATTTAACCTATTAAGCATACATTGCACAAAATGCACAGGCCCAATAATTTGGGATGTTACAGTTCTACCCCCCTTAAAAATAAATTTCGGCCTCGAAATTTACCTGATCAAAAGTGATGGGGATATTATTGTCGGATAACATCCTCTGGTTCCCACGTCGCCTCTTCTGCGCCGTGATTTCGCCATAGAACTTTGACCAAAGGGACGGACTTCCTTCTCAACACTTTTACGTCTCGATCCAAGATTTGCACTGGTTCTTCCTCAAAGGATAAATCTGGCCTTACTTTAATCTCTTCCACCGGTACAATGTGCGATGGATCAGAACGATAACGTCTTAGCATCGAGACATAAAACACGTCATGTATCTGCTCCAACTCTGAAGGCAACTCCAACTGATAAGCCACTGGGCCCACAGGCTCTAGTACCCGATACGGTATAATAAACCGAGGACTTAACTTACCCTTCCGTCCAAACCTCATTACCTTCTTCCATGGAGATACTTTCAAAAAGACTTGGTCTCCTACTGCAAATTCCACCTCCTTCCGCTTTAGATCCACATAAGATTTTTGCCGATCAGACACCTCCTTCAACCGAGCCCATATTAACTCAACTTTCTCCTCCGTTTCTGAAACTAGTTCTGGACCCAACACCTGGCGTTCACCCAACTCTGTCCAACAAGTGGGGGTACGACATCTCCTTCCATATAATGCTTCATAAGGTGCCATCTGAATACTAGCTTGATAACTGTTATTGTATACGAATTCTGCCAAAGGTAAATACTCCTCCCAACTACCCCTAAAGTCGATGATGCAACCCCTTAGCATATCCTCCAAGATCTAAATTACCCTCTCAGATTGACCATCACCGCGTGAAAAGTGGCGATACTAAAGTCTAACCTTGTTCCCATTGCTTGATGAAGAGCCTTCCAGAAACGTGACGTGAATCTAGGGTCCCTATTTGATATGATCGACACCGGTACACCATGTAGTCTCACGACCTCAGCCACGTACAACTTAGCCAACCTCTGCAGAGAATAGTCAACATGAACCGGTATGAAATGAGCAGACTTCGTGAGTCGATCTACAATCACCCAAATTGAATCCTTCTTAGTGGGCGTAAGGGGTAACCCACTAACAAAATCCATCGTGATTCTCTCCCATTTCCACTACGGAATCTTCACCGGTTGCAACAACCCCGAAGGCAACTAGTGTTCTGCTTTCACCTGTTGGCACGTCAAGTACTTACCCACGAATTCCATTACCTCTCGCTTCAGACCTGGCCACCAAAATTGCTCTCGCAAATCTTGGTACATCTTAACCCCTCCAGGATGCATAGCGTAAGGGCTACTATGCGCCTCCTAAAGAATCATCTGCCTTAACTCCACCTCCTGAAGAATCACCATTTAAACTATAGTCCTCCACCTCACCATTCTGCACTTGACGGAGTCGAGCACTCAAAACATCATCCAACAGCTGCTTTTCCTTAATCTGATTTGTCCACGTTGGTTTCACTTGGAGTTCAGCTACCAAACTGCCATCCTCATATAGACTGAGATGAGCGAACATCGCCCTCAAATCCACTATCGCCTTCCTACTCAGCGCATCCACCACCACGTTAGCCTTACCCGGGTGGTACTCAATCGAGCTGTCATAATCCTTTAACAGCTCGACCCACCTTCTCTGTCTTAGGTTCAACTCCTTCTGGGTAAGGATATACTTCAGGCTCTTATGGTCCGTATAAATAACCGACTTCTCCCCATACAGGTAGTGCATCCAAATCTTCAGAGTAAACACTACCGCTGCCAATTCTAAATCGTGCGTAGGGTAGTTCAATTCATGCGGTCTTAACTGTCGAGACGCATATGCAACCACCTTTCCATCTTGCATCAACACACAACCTAAACACGTGTGTGACGCATCACAGTAGACGATAAATTCTTTTCCCGCCTCTGGCTAAATTAACACTTGCGCTTCTGTCAAGATCCTCTTCAGCTTCTCAAAGCTCTCCTGCTGTTTGTCGGTCCACATAAACTGTGCTCCCTTCCTCAACAACTTAGTTAAAGGTGCCGCTATCAATTAGAACCCTTCCATAAACCTTCTGTAATACCCGGCCAATCCCAAGAAACTTCGAACTTCCGCCACAGACTTCGGCGGTTTCCAATCCAATACAGCTTCTATCTTCTGAGGGTCCACCCTGATTCCTTCTGCAGAAACTACATGCCCTAAGAAAGTTACTTCCCTTAGCCAAAACTCACACTTACTGAACTTTGCTAACAACTGCTTCTCCCTCAAAGTTCGCAACACCACACGAAGATGTTCATCATGTTCCTCCTATGACTTGGAATAAACCAAGAAGTCGTCAATGAACACTACGACGAACCGATCAAGATATGGTTGGAACACTCGGTTCATCATATCCATAAATGCTGCTGGCGTGTTCGTCAACCCGAACGGCATCACCAAGAACTCATAATGACCGTACCGAGTCTGAAATGCCATCTTATGAATGTCTCCTTCCTTAACCCTTAACTGATGATATCCCGACCTTAAGTCAATCTTAGAAAAGACCGAAGCTCCTTTGAGCTGATCGAACAGATCATCGATTCTCGATAGTGGGTACTTGTTCTTAATAGTCAACTTATTCAATTGACGATAATCCACACACATATGCATGGATCCGTCCTTGTTCTTCACGAATAGGACCGGCGCTCCCCACGGAGACACACTCGGTCGGATAAAACCACGATCCAACAGTTCCTGGATCTGAGCTTTCAGTTCCATCAACTCTTTCGGCACCATTCGGTAAGGAGAAATGGACACCGGAGCCGTACCCGGAAGTAGCTCTATTCCAAACTCCACTTCATGATCCGGGGGTAATCCGGGCAGTTCTTCAGGAAAGACATCAGTGAAATCTTTGACTGTTCGAACCTCATCGACAGTCACCTCCTTAACATCCAAAGCACTGATAAAGGCTAGAAACGCATGACATCCCTTCCGAATCATCTTAACAACTTTTAATGCGGACACTACGTTGGACAAGTAATTCCTTCTTTCTCCTAATACAACGACCTCCCCGCCTTCCGGGGTATTCAACACCATGCGCTTAGCCTCACAATCCAACTTAGCACGATGTTTCGTCAACCAATCCATTCCTAAGATAAGGTCAAACTCTCCAAATGGAAATTCCATTAAGTTTGCCGGAAACACTACCCCTTGAGTTTCTAAAGGTACATCCTTAAATAGTTTTTCCACTACCCTAGATTGTCCTAAAGAACTAACCACAGTCATCTTCCTAGAAGTTATTTCAGAATCTATACTTAGGGTCTCAGATACCGAACATGCAACATAGGAGTGGGTTGACCCAATATCAATCAAGGCAAGAAATGGTTTATCAACAATAAGAAACATACCGGTTATAACATCCGGTGCGCACCATCCTCCCGTCGCTGAGTCGCATAAACTAGACCCATTGCCTCGCATCTACATTACTGCACTCTACCAGTGTGCCCCACGACCGACTCGACCACCCCATTTCCTCCTCTACCGGCCCACGACCCTCTCAGCATCGGGCCGACCACCTCTCCTAGCCCGATCGTAACCTCGTCCGTCTGGGCTTTGATCCTTCTATGGACAGTCCTTAATCATATGCTCCGAGGATCCACACCTGAAGCATCCACCTGTTCTTCTTCTACACTCTCCTAATGTGCTTTCCGCACCAATTACATGATCGATTCTCGACCCGTCGAGCACGAGCCGCCCATCGCCCTAGGCCTTTTCTCAAAATTCCTGCATGCTCTTGATCGCCCAAAACTTCTCTTATTCCTTCCCGCTCCTTATCTCTTTCATGTCTTTCACCGCTTTACCTCCTCGCCTATCTTAACTTTCTCAACCAGACAAAGAAAGTCCCTTTCACATGAGCTATCAATACCCTTAACTCATTCCGCAGCCCATCCTCGAACCGCACACAATGTTCATATTCAGTTGCTACCATTCCTCGAGCATAGCGGCTCAAGCGCAGGAACTCCGCCTCATATTCAGCCACAGATTTACTTCCCTGCACCAAATTCAGAAATGCCTTCCTCTGTGCATCCACATAGCTAGCCCCAACATACTTCCCTTGAAACGATTCCTTAAAGAAGTCCCAATCAATCTGATCTATGGCAGTACCCTCCTTCATCGTGAGCCACCACTGATAAGCCTCGTCTCGAAGAAGAGACACAACCCCTTTCAACTTCTCCTCCACTGTGAAATCCAAGTCATCCATTATGGGCTCAGTCGCTTCTAACCAGTACTCAGCTGTGTTAGGGGCTACGCCAGAAACACCCCTAAACATCTCCGCTCCGTTGGCTCGGAGTTGTTCGTTTCTGATTTACGAGTTCTCTCGAACCCGAACCCGCGTCTCGCCCAAGAACACTTTCTAGAACCCTTAACATAGCCTGAGATACCGCATCATCTCTGGCCGTCTGATCCTGAATTCCTCCTCCACAGCTGGTGGTTCTGGCATCTCGTTTCTGAATCCATGGCCAGACCCTACTAGTGCTGACATCGTCATCCTACCCCTACCACGACCACGGGGCAGACGTCCTCGACCCCTTGTATTCATTCTTCCGATTGACGTTTATCTGATTAAGAAATTTATGAATTAATAAGTTTCTTCCACTGTTTAACCACGAACAGTCTTATGAGCAGTAGTTTAAGAGTAGTTCTTTCGAATTCGGAATTACATCTACAAGTTTCAGTCTCAAGTTTGTCTCCTAGTTCCACATACACATACATGCAATCATCAATCATACAAATAGAACTTACATTCATCACCTAAGGGTATTTTCGTCATTTCACTACCCAGGGGTATTTTTGTAATTTATCCTATAGGGGTATTTCCGTAATTTTCTGAAATAGGGTTCCTTGGTGATTTTGTGAAAGAGGGTATTTTGGTCGTTTTACGAATCAGGGGTAATTTGGTAATTTTACAAATCAGGGATATTTTGGAAATATTTTTTTTAAAAACAGGGGTATCTTAGAGAATTTGATTTCAAAAGAATAATAGTGGCGTTCAGGTGTTTGTAGTTTTTGATTGATGTTGTGTGTTGTATGGTTTTTTTTAAAACCGGTGACTTTGTAAATCGGGGTATTTCCGTAAATCTGAGGGGTATATTTGCAAATCATGGATATCTTGGTAGTTTTCAAAATAAGGGTAGTTTAGCAATTTTGTGAAAATAGGGTGGCTGGTCCCTTTCGGGTTTTAGTTATGGATTTTGGCCCACAACAAATCCTCGCGGCTAGGGTGAATAAATCCTACGCACTGTAGGATTCCAAATAAGAGAGAGGTGAGTCACTAGGACTGCTTAAGTACTGTGCTCTTCCGATCCAATCCTAGACATGCGTATGCCGATTGCCACACCCAAGTCTTGCGACTGCTCACGGGTTTGTTTAGTGAAATTAAGTCTTATGAGATTTAAGGAGTTGTTTCAAATAAGCCTAGAGTTCATCAAGTTCTAATCTAGATAGTCTACGTCCCATACAAATTTATCAAGCCCATATATATATATATATATATATATCACACAATGGTTCGTAATACTTACCGCGGACTTGGGCGAGAGACGCGGTGTGCCATGCCGAGCTAACAAACCTGTTATCATTTAAAAACATTCATGTTTTAAAAGCCCATCTTTAGAAAACGTTTTGAGCCCACAAACCCCCAAAGTCGAGTTTTGAACCTGGCTTTGATACCAATTTGTAACACCCCAAACCCGGCCCAAACACTACAACCGGATCTGGTATGTCACTTGAGTGATTTTACAAAAACATGTGACACTTTTGAGAAAACAATTATCAGGTTTAGATAGTCATACCGAAAACTTAATAATTTATTAAGTTCATATAAGATATAAAGTTATAAAATAACATGGTGAATTTTAAATAGAAACCGAAATTTCATACATGTCTTAGCTTAGTTTAAACATAAAATTTAAATGCCCATAAATGAAAGCCCAACATGAATCCAAAACATAAATAATAGTCTAGTGGCCCAAGGCCTTATTACAACGAAATATAAAACCCACTTAAATAAATTTCTTAAAAATAGATAAATAAAGTAAAGTCTTTTTTGCTGAATCCTCAATACTCTATCGCATGGCCACCTTGCTATCCTCTCCAGCCCGGTCCGATGCACTAAGTGCTACCTGAAATTGTTAAAATAATAGGGTGAGTCGCGAAACTCAGTGTGCAACCCTCGTGCACCATCAGATTGGGCCTTAGCCTACAGATCAGAATATAGAACATAATATAGTATATAACATACATAAAACCCAACCCAATACTAGGTTTCCAACCGCTACACACCACCCTTACCTGCAAATCACACCATTGGGGATTTCTACAATCAACCCACACCACTACACACCATCGATGGCAGTCATGCTACAGTTAGCTGCTCATCGTCAAAGTCGTGACAAAGTCACCAGGCTGAAATGGCAAGAGCCACCAGAAACAGAGTTGTGACAGAGTCACCAGGCTGAAATGGCATAAGCCACCAGAACAGATCACTTCCCCTTCATCAATCACCCAACCCCAAGCATATATAGAAATTGACATACAAAACATATCGTTTTAACGAAACATTCATCGATGAATGGCGAAAATCACTAACTCGATATTTAGCCTTTACCCTTCTGTTTCCAAACATTATGCCGGATTTCAAATTTAACAGTAGTATAGCGATTTATCACATGTATATATATATTAGCAATAAATCTAATGGTGTGAGAAGTTACACACCTGATTTCACGAAGTACTAAACTCTTAGTCGGTATCCTTGCTATCCGAATTTATAACTTGGTTCAACAAAAGCCGAAAAATCACGAAAATTTGACCTCCCCTACATTCGACCAAGGGTTAATAAATACCCCAATTTACACGTTAAAAATCAATAGGTCTCCTTACCTTGAAATCTCGAAAGTAACACTATTTGAGTGTTACTGAACTATGACTTAGAGATCTACGCGATTTACTCCACTTCAGATCTCGGAATGCCGAAAATAAGAGAAAAACAATAGATTAGTCACTAAATAGCCATTCGGCTAGAGAATTTGAAAAGCCAGAAAAGATTTGGATCCAACAAATCAATACTTACCTAAAATTCCCTTCAGATTTTGACACAAGCAGACACCCCAGAGTGATTTCGGCAATCACAGGAGACGAGATCTCACGATTTTGGCTTTTATGA
This sequence comes from Gossypium sturtianum, assembly GCA_025698515.1. NCBI lineage: Eukaryota > Viridiplantae > Streptophyta > Magnoliopsida > Malvales > Malvaceae > Gossypium > Gossypium sturtianum. The sequence goes on along the minus strand of CM046950.1, from coordinate 91,129,434 downwards.
AAATCCCAAAAAAGAGGAACTAATGAGGTTTTGGCTGAAAAGAAAAGTGAAAAGAGAGCAAAGAGAGGCTTGAAGATTCGGCTAAAGAGTCTAAAAGAGATGAGAAAGGAATCTATCAGAGGATTTGGCCAACTGAAGAAAGAAAATAAACGAAGAATGGAGTAGGAATTTCGGCAGAGAAAAGAGAAAAATGATGAGAACTTTGACAGCAAAATTTCGACACATACTTAGCCTATACTAAACCGATTTCCCTTCCTTCATGGAGTTTGATTCTCGGCCAACTCAAGCCTCCTGGATGAGCTCTTATCTTTTCCCCTATCTTGATCCATTATTTCCTCATAAATAGCCCTAATTAGCACCAACTCCTCTCTTCATTATCTGCTTATTATCCACATAATTTAAACATAATAAAATTCCCTAAAAATTAGCCTTGTGCCGTCCCCTCCTAGTCCCCTTTTAAGTGCCAAAATTTGGCCCTATAACTTGGGCTTCAAGCAACCAAAATTTGGGCCCTCCTCATGCACTAGTGACGCCACCCTCTCCCTTCCTTATGGCGCCACCTACTCTTTGGGCCACAAGCCCATTTTGTCATTTAAAACACAGATAACTTCCTTTTAAAATGCTAGAGTGCCTATGCAGAGATTTAGTCAAAGCCTCAGCCCATTCTTGAGCCTAATTAGTACCTAAATTCTCAATTTAACCTATTAAGCATACATTGCACAAAATGCACAGGCCCAGTAATTCGGGATGTTACAAACCAAATTTTAAAACCCATAATCCACAGCCGAGTTTTGTAACCTGGCTCTGATACCACTAAATGTAACACCCCAAACCTGGCCTGGACGTTATGGTCGAATCTGGCGATGTCACATGATAGTGCTTTAGAAAACGTAACTGCATTAAAACCATTTTTAGGTATCTTAGGCTATCGTCAAAACGTGTCGTTTATATATTCATTTTGAACATTTCTAGTAGTGTTTGGTGGTAAGTAGTATTGGTTGATGAATTAGTTTCAATCTTTGGAGATGTCTTATCAGGATTAAGACTAATGGATTAGGATTTATTGATTTCATAGGTGCTTAATCTTGGGGGCTTCAACCTACACTCGTAATAAGGTGTGTAATCTCGCACCACTGCTTTACCTGCTTTTGCTGTGATCTAATACCAGAAAGCCGGAATATCGGCAACTGAGATCACTCGAGCTACGAGCGCTCGTAGTGATAAACTGAGTCACTAGTGAGGGTGGCAGACTGTTGAGAGAGTGTCACGAACGCTCTCGCGAAACTGAGGCTGTAATGGGCCTTGTTGAGCGGAGTCGGGCTAAATGGGCCCAACGGGTTAATGGCCCATATGAGTTAAAACGATGAAAAAATGTAAGTTGATCAATGTGACTGCGAAGGCCACAGAACCGAGACTGGAAATGAACAGAATGGGCCACACGAGCGTGTGGGCTTGAATGGGTCAAAATTAGGTTTTAGGCCCAATAGCACTGTATTGACCGGAAATAGAAAACCAAGTCGCTCGAGGCGACATTAGGCCTTCAGAAAGGCCATTGTAGGGGTAAAATTACCAAAATACCCTTAAAGGGTGAAATTATTGAAATGCCCACGTTGGGTGAAATTACTGGAATACACCTGAGGGGTAAATTACCATTTTACCCCCAATCGACCAAATAACCATTATACCCCTAGTGGTAGATCTAGTGTTGTATGCGTAACCTGTTTAATCGTTTATGGTGGTAATTTATTTCATACATCATTTTAATATGTCACTACATGTTGCATTGGGTTAGGTTATGTTTTTGAAGGAAGTACTGTACTGGTGGCTATGCCACGTTATACTGATTCAGTGACTCTGCCACGATATACTGATTTTAGTGGCTCAGCCACGTATACTGTTACTGGTAGCTTTGCTGCGTTGATATTAGCAGCTTGACTAGGATATTGGTGTGTAGGGCTGGGTGGGTCGACTTGGTCCCCACATGGTGTGTAGGGTTGGTACGGGTGGTGTGATGGTTGGATTGGGTTGGGCTGCATTCCTTGTGTTTGCATTGACATGTATTTGGGGCTTAGGCCCGGACTAATACTATATGGGCTTGGGCCCAGACCGTGACTATAGCAAGGGATTACACACTGAGTTCTTGTAACTCACCCTTTTCCTTTAACTGTGCAGGTAATCCATAGCCTTAGAGGATTTGGAGCCACGAGGGACTCAGAGGTGGCCACACATCCTGCATGTTTTCGAAGGTTATCTTAGTATTTAAATCTGGGGTTACTTTACTTTAATTATTGGGTTTTATAATTTTTGTAATAAGGCCATTGGAATTGTTTTAACTTCTATTTGGGATTTCTTAAAACACTGCAAATTCATTAAACACGGGTTTTTAAAACAATAACAACTATTTTTAAAATATCGCGTTTCCATAACTGTTTAAACCAAATTTCTGTAACAGACACGGTTTTTAATAAATGAGATAATACGTGCATTTTTGAAAGTGTATTAATTCGAGTGAAGCTTCTTTTGTTAACAAGCAATGAGAAACGGGATTTTGAACGTTTAAGGTATGGATTTGAAAATGAGTTTTCCAACGAACATAAGGTTTTCAAACAACACCTGATGTGGCACGCTAGATCCGGTCGTAACGTCTAGGCCAGGTTTGGGGAGTTACACTTTTGCTTCCCAAAAACACAGTGCTCACAAAACTTCAGTTTGCAAATTCCTGGCCCATCAAGAAGTCCTCTTTTGCTCAATTCTGCCATGACATTCTCACTCATATGCCCTAGGCGCATATGCCAAATTTTAGTAATATCATCATCTGACAAGGAAGAGGAAACGACAATGTGCATCACCAAGAATGATAGAACCACGCAAAACATATAACTTGGCAGTCTTTCTCTGCCCTTTCATCACAACGAGGGAACATATGGAAATCTTCAAAACCCCACTTTCAGTTCTGTATATGTACCCTTTTAAATCAAGAGTACTCAACGAAATTAAATTTCTCTTCAATTCTGGAACATGCCACACGTCACTAAGTGTTCTGACAACTCCGTCAAAGGTTGAAATGTTGTAAGAGATGAAATGAGTAAGCATGAATATGAAATGTGGATTGTTCTTGCTTGGTATGAAAAGCATTGATTGATATATATATTATGATGCTTATTGTTTACATGTAAACTTACTAAGCTTAAAGCTTACTCCCTTTCCTTTTTCCCTTGTTTTATAGTGTCAAAGAGCCGGTTCGGGATACGAAGTTATTTGGAAGATCTCCCACACTATCAGCTCATCTCGGTATAGTTAGACTTAGCATTTTTGAATATGGCATTTATAGGGGCTAGGCTTAGTGGAAATGTTTTGTTATTTTGGCCAAGTGTGTTGGCTCCTTATAGATGAATTCTTTTGTATATGGCCATAGTTAATGGCTCATTATTACTAATTTATGAAAAGATGAGGTTATTCATGAAAGTGTATATTGCACAATTGGGTTGCTTAGTGAATGGTTGAATGGATTTTTGATGTGTGAGTTAGGGTGGCAAAAAGAGTTTGGAAAATAGCCTTGTTCTTGTCCACACACGTAGGCACACGGGTATGTGTCTAGGCCGTATGTGACACACGGTCAGTCCCATGGGCGTGTGACTAGGCCGTGTGTCCCCTGCATGTTAATGTTGCAAGTCAGTGTCAACCACGGGCTAGACACACGGGCGTGTGTCTAACCCGTGTGACCCTTATGAGGTTGCTGACGTCACAAACAGAATACCCATGTTTTTACACACGGGCGAGGACATAGGCGTGTCTAGGCCGTGTGAAGCACACGGGCCAAGAACACGGGCGTGTGTCCAGCCGTGTGAAAACCCCTGTAGGTTTGAAATGAAAATAAATCCCACACGGGCTAGGGACATGGGCGTGTGTGACCACACGGCTTGCCCACACGGGTGTGTCCCATTTCACACGGGCTTGTGGCCTTGTTAAGGCAAAATTTTTCTAAGTATACAAAAGTTCCTGGTTTGGTTTCGAGACCCACCGTTTGCATGTTTAAGGTCTCGTAGGCTCATAATGAGGATGTTTTGGATGTGAAAGGTAGGTTTTTAAATTGGAATGAAATTTGATAGCCAAAGTTGTATGTTCAAACGAGATAAGTTCGGTAATTCCTCATACCCGGTTTCAGTGTTGAATACGGGTAAGGGGTGTTACAACTTACTCATTCACATCTTACCAAGTGTTTATCATATTCAACAATATGAACACAAATTATTATAATCCACCATAATCTCATGGCTATAATTTTATTCAGTCACAATGTTTGCTTTACTAACCTATAGGCATAATTTAACATATTCTGGCATTAGCCCAACAACCGAAATCCTTTCGTTGTAACTTATTACAACAATTAACAAATCATTTCAAACCACATAATAAACATGCACATTAATTAAGTGTACTCATATTTCCAAGCATATATCTTAAAATCTTTCGATTTCATAATCTTTTATCCTCCCGTACTTTCATAACAATTTCTGTAGGCAATTATGTCAATCTTTCATTTTTCTCTTATCCGATAAATCACAATTTGCATGAATGACACATGCTATATCATAACTTCATTTGGCCCGAAAGCCAATCACATAGTCATCAAATAACTTTACCATGTATTTCATACATCACAAGTATAGACCAATAATCAAAATGTCATCAAGTATCATAGATACATTGTAAATCATGTCATTTACATAATGTACAATAAAACCCATGATCATGATTCATTCACTCACTTCTTACCGAGATCTGATCAATTTATAATCTCAATACTTATGAGCTTTGTGTACATGCTTGTACTTTTTCAACATGATCATACCTTGTCATTTCGTTGACATAATCTTTGGATTACCCGTTGAACCACTTGGAATACTAAAGGATACTCAGAAAGTCTTTGCACATAAGTGCCACATATGTAGCCAATGCTACCTCATATCTCATAACACATAGGGCTCGCTCTCGAGCTAATCACGGGTCTGCTCACACAAGTTGTCAGTCAAGACGTAACTATGCAGTGCTGCTCACACAAGCTATCAGGTATCCGCAAACACATGCTGGACTACCCAGCCACTGGTAGACATACGAGACCAGCACGCGGATCACATAAACACATATATCACATGAAAATCCTAGTGACATGTCACTCGTATCCTATTCTATTCCTAAGGTTCAAACGGGATTTCCTATCTTGTCGGAACTTTGTCGAACTTGTCGAATGTATTCATAAAATCAAATATACCATTCATAAAATATCAAAACATTAAATAAAAAATCACAATATTGAATTATTTACATATGAACTTACCTCGAATGCGACAATGGCGAAAATGACCTATTTGTCCAATATTTGTTTTTCCCTCGATCTAGACTCGAACTTCGTTTTTCTTGATCTATAATATTAAATTTAGCTCAGTTATTAGTCACATTATTCAATGTGACCCAAAAATCACCTTATGGCAAAATTACGTTTTTTCCCCTAAAGTTTGACATATTTACATTTTTACCCCTAGACTCGAAAAATGAATTTCATTCAATTTGTTTAACATACAAGCCTAGCCGAATCATTTTCATAACTATAGCAGCCCACAATTTCCATTAAAACACACTTTTACTACATATTTTATAACTTTTACAAATTAGTCATTTTAGGCATTTTCACCGAAAATAACTTAGCAAAAGTCGTTTAACAAAAAACTAACATGCATATTCTACCATTAAACATCCAAATACACACATATTCATCATGGGTCAAAACCCTAGACTTTAACCATACTTCAAATTAATGGTAGAAATAGATAGATCTTGTTACGAGGATTTTAAAAACGTAAAAATCATTAAAAATGGGGCTAGAATGGACTTACTATGTAGCTTGGAAGTTGGCCAAACCCTAGCCATGGCTTCCCCTTGAAAGTTTTGGCCAAGACATGAAGAAGATGAACAAATTTTTGGCTATTTTGGCTTTTTTAATTCTTTTAATCACTAAATGACCAAAATGCCCCTAACTTAAAAATATTCTATTTCACCTATTTCATGTCCATTTTTGTCAAACAAATTATCCAATGGTCTATTTACCATTTAAGGACCTCAATTTTAAAAACTCATAACAATTGGATACTTCTAACTTCTAGAACTCAAGTTTTGCACTTTTTACAATTTTGTCCTTTTGACTAAATTGAGTGCCCAAACGTCAAAATTTTCGAACGAGATATTCACGAAACCATTCCGTTAAATTGTAGACCATAAAAATATAATAGAATTTTTCTATGTCAATTTTGTGGTCCCGAAACTACTGTTCCGACTAGACCCAAAATCGGGCTGTTACAATTTTAACTAGGTAAAATAAATAAAAATAAGATAAAAGTTCCAATGCACGATTTCAAAAGATGATTTTAATCAAGATGACATAATTGTGCTAGATAATTTACATTTGTTAACATAGAATTATTAAACTCATGTTTATGTTGTTGCGAATAAATTCACGGCTATGAACATACTTACCTACCAAAAATCATTTATCTCTTGACTATATCTCTATGTCAATTCAACCGATTAAACAAATTTTAATAAGCAAATGTGTTAATGCACATACATACTTATGAAATTAAAATAATCTCTTGTACATATCTCTATGCCAATTCAAACAATTAATTCAATCTCATAAGCACATAAAAGATTACGAGAGGTAACAATGTATTTCTACCTTGGAACAGTTTAATCACAATAATCTTGCAAGTTATGCAAGGCTAATGTATGGTTAGATACCATTGCTAATTTAACCCACAGCTACCTTAGATGAATAAACATGCACTGATTAAGTATCGTTTCAATTAATTACAGTTTCAATCCGTTTAAATAATTAATTCATTAGTTACCTTACAATTGTAATGCAAGAATAACTTAGTCATGGTTTTACTTAATCAAACATCTTACTAAGGCATATAACAACACAAACACAATTTTAATAACTCAAGTAGACGAAATGCAATCAACCTAACACGAATTAAATTTAAGCCATATTAATTAAATAACATATCAAAATCACAAATATTCATAGACATGTTCATAACAACAACAATAAAATTAAAAGGATAAGGAACAAGAATCAAATCCAGTGTTTCTCCAAGGCTTGACTAGTTTGCTCCGCTCCTCCTTCTCCACTTTTTTTTGTTGAACCGAGGCTTCCATGAGCACTTGAATGTTGCTCAAAAATGGTTGAATGACTCTTTTTCAAGAGGTGAAATCAGCAAGGGAATGGGGAAGAAAATGAAGAACAATGAAGAGAGAAAAATGAGAGAGAAGTGATGAATGAATGGTTTTGAGATGTGTTTGAAGTGAGCAGCCAAGGGGATATTTATAGGTTGAGAAGGCTGCTAAAAATAGCCAAAATCAGCAGCCAAAGACTCCCACCACGGCCGGCCACACATGTGGCATGTTTGAAGATTTCAAACATGTTATTTTTATGTAGGGCAAATCTTGAAATGCATGAATAGTGGAAGGGTTTGAATGCAAATTGAAGGAGTCTTCAAGGACCATTTTGCAAGCCAAATAATCAGCCAAACAAGCTGATTGGGTCAGCATGTGGGATGGTTTTGGGCTGCCCACTGCTCAGTTGGATCGATTTTCTCGGTTTAGCTCAACTGGGCCCCTTTTCATAATTAATTAATAATAATTTATTTAACCCAAATTAAATTGGATTAAAATTAAAATTAATTATATTATGAATTAATACACATAATTTGGACCATCTTAGGTTGAAAAATTAAGTCACCTTGATGCTTCAAAATTGCTTCTCGATTTTGCGCTTCTAGCAGGGTTTACCGAGCCGTTTTTTGCCCTTTGTGCAAATCTATCGAAAATAATCAAAATTAATTAAAATTCAACATGTTCATAATTTGAGTGCAATTTAATTATTTTATAATTATTATATATTTTTTGACAAGAATTTTACCGAAACTATATGAATTTAAGTTAAAAAGGGCATGAAAAAATGTGTATATTTTTGTGTTTCTAATACCCCATGAAGAGAGCATCCTAAAAAAGGAATCCTTTTTCCATGCAGAATGGTCGTTTGGAAATATTTTTATTGTATTTCTCTTCTGCAAGTTTACTGAAGAAAGTGCATGGAGAGGCAGAGGTTGAAGCAAAAGCTATTTGGGAAGCCATTGAAGAGAATATAGACAGCTGAAAAATGAAAAGGCGAGATTTTATTGCGGTTATAAGTGAAACAGGGAGTAAAAGCATAAAATAAAGCTGGATGAAAATGTGGGAGGAAACTGAATCAACTAGGTTAAAACGTGGGAGAGTAGAAATTATGACGTGTGCGATAAGACTGGCCTCAATCATGTGCTGACAATGCAAAACAATTAACATTTAGCAGGAAAAGAAAATGGAAATCAGCACAAATTTGGGAGAATTAAAATAATTTGGGCTAATGGCTCCAATTTGTACTTAGGCCCAAAGAAAAACTTGTAACAAGAAAAAAAATAGTTAAATAAATTTATTGGGTAACAAATAAGAAAAGAAAAAAAAAAGTAAACAAAGAAAATTTTCTGTAAAAAAATAATTATTAAGTATTGCAAAGAGAAATGAATTTTTGTCACGCATTATAGGAGTTCCAAAATAATGTTTCAGATGTTGACCATTGACTTTGAAAGTGGATCCTATTTTTCCATCCTTAACGTCGACAACTCCATGAGAATATATACGCTCGACTTCGAATGGTCCAAACTATCTCGACTTTAATTTTCCAGGAAATAGTCTAAGTCTGGAATTGAAGAGCAAGACTTGTTTTCCAGATACAAATTGTCGTGGCAAAATTTTCTTGTCATGCCAGCGCTTTGTCTTTTCTTTGTACAGTCTCACATTCTCATAAGCTTGAGCTCGAAATTCATCCATCTCATTAAGCTCTAGTAGGCGATGAGTGGCAGCAGCACCCTAGTCCATGTTTAGGTTTTTGATTGCCCAAAATGCTTTGTGTTCTAGCTCAATTGGAAAATGACATGGTTTACCATAGAAAAGCTTGAATGATGACATTCCCAACGGTGTCTTGAAAGTTGTGCGATAAGCCCACAAAGCTTCATCCAACCTTACTTACCAATCCTTGCGGTTGGGATTGACAACTTTCTCCAAAATCTGCTTGATTTCTCTAGTGGAAATTTTAGCTTGTCCATTTGTTTGGGGGTGATATGCCGTGACAATTTTATGTTTAACCCCTTATCTGTTCAGATTGTTGGCAACTAATCTACAATCAAAATGTGAGCCTTCATCACTAATTAAGGCACAAAGGGTACCAAACCTAGTGAAAATATTTATATGCAGGAATCTTAGAACTGATTTGGCATCATTTGTAGGTAAAGCCACAGCTTCAACCCATTTGGAGACATAATCCACCGCGACAAGAATGTAGATTTTCCCCAGGATGGTGGGAATAGACCTATGAAATAAATTCCCCAAACATCAAATAATTCCACCTCTAAAATATTTTGCAGTGGCATTTCGTGTCTTCTTGATAAGTTACCAATTCTTTGACAGCGATCACAGTTTTGAAAGAACTCATTAGCATATTTAAACATGGTGGGCTACTAAAAACCAGATTGGAGAACCTTTGTTACAGTTTGCATGCTTCCAAAATGTCCACCATAAGGTGCAGAATGATAGTGATGCAGGATACTTTGAAATTCATCATCTGGAATACATCTCTGAATTACTTGATCTAAACACTGCTTGAATAGAAATGGCTCATCCCAGTAATATTGCTTGACATCGTGAAGGAATTTCCTTTGTCCTTGATTATTGAGCGTAGGTGGTAGCAACCCACTAACTAGAAAGTTAGCAATATCAGCATACCATGGCAATGCCATAGCCAACAATATATGCTCATTAGGGAATTCATCTTTAATCATTTGACCATCACCATTCCCTGCTTCTAGTCGTGACAAGTGATCAATCACTTGATTTTCAGTGCCTTTCCTATCTTTCATTTCTAAATCAAATTCCTACAGCAATAATATCCATCTAATGAGTCTAGGTTTGGCCTCTTTTTTTATCACCAAGTATTTGATGGCAGAATGGTCTGTATAAACTGTGACTTTGGTGCTTGTAACAGCCCATTTTTAGTGGTGTTGGAAACAGTGGTTTCGAAACCTTAATTCTGATGAGTGAATTATTATTTTATTATTAAATTAATGTCTACGAGATTATATTTAGGTCGCATTAAAATTTTGTTAAGAAATTTTGATGTTTAAATGGTTAATTAGGTAAAAAGGACTAAACTGTAAAAGGTGTAAAAGTTGAGTTCTATTAGTTAAAGGGGTCAAATGACTATGAAATTTTAAACTAATGGACTAAGACGATAATTATACCAATTAAAGTGTTAGTGGATGTTTATGGAAGGGTTTTGTTGTAGTTTTAATGAAATAAAAAGGTTAAATTTGTAATTAATTAAAACAAGTAAAGGTTGTTAAAATAAGATGAATTAAAATATCATCTTCACTATTTTGTTAAACTTAAAACTGAATAGCCATTGTTAAAAGAGGAGAAACTTTTGATCATGGAGTTTTTGCATGCATGGTAGGTTTTCAAGCCCCGTTTTTTATGTTTTTTATGTTTTTGAGTTTGTTCTAGCTTAATCTAGCTAGCCCGATGTTTAATTTGTAAAATTGTTAAAGGTTGAGGGACTTTCCATGAATTGTTTTGAATGTGTTTTGATGTTAGTTGATGGATTATTTATCTTTGTTGTAAAATAAACATGTTTTGTTAAGTGATTTTTGTTGAATTTTGGAAATAGGGATTAAATTGTTAAAAGTTTAAATTCATGGATTTTTTTGTGAATTGTTGGTAATTATGGGTTGTTTCAAGGTTCCTTGTAGCTTTGGTTAATATGGATTTAGGTTAAAATGGTTAGATTTCAAGTTATGAGCTTAAGACCTAATTTGTGAAAAGTTGAAATGTTAGGGGCAAATTTGTAATTTTGCATAAATACGAACTATGGATTAAATTGAATACTAGAAGTACTTAATTGATTGAAATTATCTATTTAGATCAAGATAAACCACATTCAGACTTAAATCGAGGAAAAGCTAAAGCTTCTGATGTGAGATGGCCCGGGATTAGTCGAGTCGTTCACGGTTGTGCCCGATCGTCTACGAGGAGAAGTTTGAATCTCGTAAAAGATAGGTGATTGGATAATTAATTGCGGAAGCTTTTGATAGGTTTCTTAATCATATTTGATTAATTTAAAAATGGAGGTTTAATAATATCAGGATTAATTAAAAAGATAGAATGAGTAGGTTCGGTTTAGGTAGGATGAAGAAAGGAAAGTAATCAGATAATTCGATTTAGTAGGGTCGGATAGAGATAGGTAAAGAAGGGATAGTCAATGGCTCGGTTTTAGAACGAATAAAGAAGATAGTTTGGATGGTGATGGATGAAAGAACTTAAACTCGAGAATCAATTCAACACTATATGTAGTGTCACCCCGGTGTCTAATCGGTTTAAGGTGAATTGCGAAAATAGTCGAGGGTTGAACGCCACACCGAAGAGGTGATAAGTTCAAAAAGAATTTCAGAGATGCCACAAGCACGCTTGATAAGTCAACTGAATAACTCGTACGAATTTGGAGAGGAGTAATCTCACTCTTTGAACAAAGTTCATAAAATCAAATTGACAAAAGTTCTTTTACAAAATGAAACAGCAAGCTATTTATAGCCTAAACTAGGAAGCCAAATAGCCTAAGTAAAAGCTTAATAACTAAGTAATTTTCAGCTAGAATGTTCTAAAATATTCCAAAATTAAATCCTTAAGTTGCTGCAGCTAGATTCGGCTGAATGGAGCTCAATGGACAGCTTCTAGAAAGGGGCTAATCAGCTTGCACGAATTTGGACACTTCAAGGATGCATTGCACTAACTAGGTGCAGCCAACGAGCTTAAATGAGCTCATTAAAATGCTAACTTTAGCTGAAAAGTTACCGGCAATAAAGGAGAACGTGAACAGCCTTGAATGTGTGAAAAAGGAGCTGGAAAAGTCTTTGGAAGTGTGAACAATGATCATCCGAATGGTCCTTAGTGTGAACACCAAATGTGAACGCCTAGGTGTTGTTTTGGGGAGTGGATCGGCCATGCTTGGGAAAATCAATGGGCAGTTGTTCCTTGGCTAAATAGTCACTTGGAAAATCCAAACAATTAGCCCAATTTTGTTGAACTTAGCCATGCATGCATGTGCTAATTCCTTGAACCAAGCCATGCATGAACTTGGCTTTAAATGCTGCCCACATTCGGCTGCACCTACAAGAAACATGAACTAACATTAATTCAAGCCAAATCAGCTGAATATAATTAAAAACATAACTTGGACAATTTAAATACACATAATTAAAAACTAGACAAATTAAATAAAGCCTTAAACAAGACACACTAAATTCGGCAGCAAGCATGAAATAAAATCTGCATATTGATTTTAATTCTAGAACCTAATTAATTTGTCTTAGATTAGGACATAATAAAGGCTGTAGGAATTAAGACAACTTAAATAGCTTAAACACATTTAATCACTTAACTAAATTAATTAATTAATTAAACTAATTTATTCCAGCAAATAATATTAAATGAGCTAAAGAGCTAATAACGAGCTCAATGAGCTGAATTGAGCTCGTGTGAGCTGACCTGAGCTCGAATGAGCTGAACCGCATTGATTGAAGTTTAATTGAGCTGGAATTCAGCTCAAAATTGATGGGCCTTTGGGGAACTCGAGAGGTTCGAGATATGCAACCTGGGTTGCCCCGGGTATGCTCACATCATCCCCCCTCTTCAAAGCGATTCGTCCTTGAATCGAGCCTTTGGTTCTCTAGAACATAGTTCCTTTTACTCGGCTTTCCTCGGTCGAACGGGGCGGATGGCAATTGAGTCAACTGAAAAGAATAGCCATGAGTTAGCAAATAATGTTCCGAACAAATTTGCAATTCAATCATATTCAAAATAGGAAAAGTATAACGCAGGTGACAAGATAGATTCAAATTACCATGCAAACAAGCTAGTTTACTCGACAATGCCTCGTCAAATGTTCGAAACGAAATCAAATAGATTTCAAGGCAGGCATACAACTTAAATTGATTCCACAAATCATGATTGGCATGCGAGTAATGGGTCAAAAGGTAGACATAATCATCAAAAATAGGTAATTGAAAAGTTTCACTCACAAATCCATCATGACAATTATCAGAAACAATAATCTTTTTATCAATAATCAAGACAGATAGGTCATGTTCAAATGAAACAAAATAGTTAACCACGTCACGATCTAAGTATTTTTCAAAAACCAATTCATCAACACAATGTTTGTCACCATCCGAGGAGACCAAAAATGTTTCAAAAGTTTCAAGCGTCTTACCTTTAGAAGTACGGAAACATAGATCGATTTTACCTTGTTCTGTGACCACAAATCTTCTCTCCTCGGGAATATAGTCTAGTCGTAGCTTCGTGGTTGAGTTAGCCTTTTCCAAACGATATGTGAACTTCATGTACAACCACATAAATTGTTTAAGGCACGAATTTAAATTGAAATCAATTTGGTCAAACTTCGTTACCTTATTTAAAAACCAAGTATCAAACAGATAGAAATTGTTCGTACACAATCGTTGATGCTTGATTTTCCCGTAAAACAAATCAAAACATATTTCCGGTTTAAAAACTTGATTTTGATTATTTATACCAATGTGTAGCAATAGTTTCGTTAAATCAAACATGTCAATCCAAAAGGATTTTTGTAACACCCATATCCCGTATCCGTCGCCGGATTAGGGTTAAAGGTGTTACCAGACAGATCGAAAACTTTAACAGATAATTCGTAAAATAAATCATCAATCGCATTCATCAGGTTCCATCTATAGGTCAACTAGACCTCAGTCATGCTTTAAACAGAGTCGGGACTAAACCGGAACACATACGGAAATTCTCAAAAATTTAAAACTTTTCTAAGTTTCAGGGGTTACACGCCCGTGTGGGCAGGCCGTGTGCCTCCCACGGCTGCTAGACACGCCCATGTGTCTCCCCCCGTTGTCGAACCTGACTTAACTCCACGGCCACCAAGCACGCCCGTGCACCTTGGCCGTGGTCGATCCTGACTAAACCACACGGCTACCAGGCACGCCCGTATGCCATGGCTGTGCACTCTTAGCTAAAATACTGACTTACACCCATGGTCATTAGGCACGCCCGTGTGCCACAACCGTGTGGCAAATCAGGCCATTTGCAAGGCCATAATGCCACCCACATAGGGTCATACCTACAAGCAAATTACCAATATATCTCATGCACATTTGACAACCAAGAACATATCAAAATAACCATCCAAACTCTATAATCAAAACCAATTCCAATCATGCCAATTTACAAGACTAAAACTCATGTAAACACAAGCATAATTCATCCATATACTTACCATAAACTTAACCATTTCATATGCTATCAAACCATACCAAAATTTACACCATTTATCATATTCATTAAAGGAAAAACATCAACATATAATTAGCCACATCACATGGCTAAGTTTGTATATCAACTTATACCAAATACTAGCCTATACATGCCATATCTAGCTATATACATTTTCAAAATGTACAAAAACAAGTTGAGTAGTGTGATGACGATGACGATCCTCGACGTTCCTTGAGCCTTCAGTAGCTTTGACGATCTATAAAATAGAGAAAACATACACAGAGTAAGCTTTCCAAAAGCTTAGTAAGTCATATACAAATAAACTTAACTTAAAATGTACATAGCATATTTATACAATGACAATAATGGTTCTCATAGCATATACAACTCACATAGAGTTTGGCTCAATTGTTTAGCCATAATTTATCACATACTTCAACTCATTACCACATATGCATATAGTTCATCTAAGCATAATTTCACATATCATTTCATCATTCCATTGCATACATTCAGTTTAGTAAGTTCATATAGATACTTACCTTTCATACACACCTTGTGTACTTATTAAACGTACCTGAAACGGATTTATAATCCACATAACCTTTCGTATCACAGACTTGCCCGTTGAACCGTTCGGAATCTAATAGGATGCTCAGAAAACTCAGAATAATCGTACAATGCCAATGTCCCAGACGAGGTTTTACATGCACTTAAATATCGATGCCACTGTCCCAGACAGGGTCTTACACGAATCAATACGATACCAATGTCCCAGACATGGTCTTACACGTAAAGCTCATATCGATGCCAACGTCCCAGACGTGGTCTTACATGATATATGAGAACAGATACATATGTCATGACATAGCTAATCCTATCTATTCCTAGGTTCGTACGGGACTTCTCAGACATTGCCACTATGCCGTTCTTATCTCGAAATTCCCGTATACATCATCTCATAAACATTCATCGTTATCAATAGTTATATGAACATACACAATTCAATACAAATACGTTTATTTGCATAATGACTTACCTTGATTCGATTTAACAGAAATGGAAACGGCTACTCGGTTACTTTCGCTTTCCCGCGATCTAAGTCTGTTTTCCTCGGTTCTTGAACTAAACATATTTAAATTTAACCCTTTTATTCACTAATTAATTCAATTCAATCCAAATACACATATTTAGGGCAATTTGCAAATTAGCCCTCACATTTGCACAATTTATCAATTTAGTCCATTTTTCTCAACACATCAAATTTACAAAATCATCATTTAACCATGCTTAGCCGAATGCTTATGAATATCATACAAGCCCATATATTACATCAAATTCACTATTTAGTCCTTCAAATTGCTATTTCCTCAATTTATCCCTAATTAGCTAAATTCATCAAAAGTTCAAGAACAAAACATGTTCATTAATCACATATCTTTCATTTAACACCAATATTCATCACAAAACTCACCATTTCATCAATGGCACAATTCATGAACATCATCAATTCTTAAAATTGAGACATGGGCTTGATAGTAGACTAAGCAACAATCTCAAAAACATAAAAATCATCAAGAATCAAAGCAAAACATACCTTAAATTAAGCCCTCAAATGGCCGAATACCCTAGCTAAATTTTCTTTCTTTTCTTTTCTTATTTTTCGGTGGTATATGGATGAATGAAATCCACTATCATGTTTCTTTTATTATATTATAACTATATAATATATAATATAAACTTTAACTTATAAAATTAATATATATAAAAAACATATATATACATTTCATTACCTAATGTCGTCCACTAACCAAAATAGTGTCTAAATTGCCACATAAGTCCTCCACACTTAAAAGCCACACCGATTTAGCCATTAATCAAATAGAAGGCTACTTTTTCATTTTATGCGATTTAGTCATTTGCTCAAATTAGACACACATACGGACGAATTAATTCACGAAACTTTAACACATGGTTAATCACATATCAGAGACACATAAATTAATATTAAAATATTTTACTGACTCAAATTTGTGTTCCTGAAAGCACTGTTCTGACTAGGGTATAAACCGGACTGTTACAATTCTTCCCCCTTAGGGATTTTCGTCCCCGAAAATCTTACCGTTAAACATATTCGGATATTGTTGTCTCATTGAATCTTCAGGCTCCCACGTAGCCTCTTCTATTCCGTGTCGATGCCATAATACTTTAACTAACGAAATTCTTCTATTTCTCAATTCTTTCACTTCACGAGTTAAGATACGGATCGGTTCTTCCTCATATGACATATCAGATCGGATCTCAATCTCAGACGGAGAAATCACATGTGACGGATCAGAACAGTATCTACGGAGCATCGAAACATGGAATACATTATGTATCTTTTCTAGCTCAGAGGGCAATAACAATCTATACGCAACTGGTCCAACTCGCTCAATAATCTCATACGGTCCTATGAACCTCGGACTTAACTTTCCTTTACATCCGAATCGGAGTACTTTCTTCCATGGAGACACTTTCAGAAACACTTTGTCACCGATTTTGAATTCAATTTCTTTTCGTTTCAAGTCCGCATAGGACTTCTGATGATCAGACGCTGCTTTCAAACTGTCATGGATTACTTTCACTTTCTGTTCTGTATCTTTTATCAAATCAACCCCGTGTAACTTATTTTCACTGAGCTCGGTCCAATACAGAGGTGTACGACATTTACGTCCGTACAAAGCTTCATATGGTGCGATTTTGATGCTTGACTGAAAACTATTATTATATGCAAATTCAATCAATGGCAGGTACTGTTCCCATGTACCGTTAAACTCAAGAATGCAGCATCTCAACATATCCTCGAGAATCTGAATGATCCGCTCAGATTGACCATCCGTTTGCGGATGAAAAGCTGTACTGAAATGCAATTTTGTGCCTAAAGTTTCTTGCAACTTCTTCCAAAACCGTGAAGTGAACCTCAAATCCCTGTCAGACACAATTGATAATGGCACCCCGTGCAATCTCACAATATCAAAAATGTAAAGTTCGGCTAATCTAAAAAGTGAATAATCAGATTTTACCAGAATAAAATGGGCAGATTTCGTCAATCGATCAAGTACAACCCAAATCGCATCTTTCTTTCTCGGAGTCAGAGGCAATCCAGAAACAAAGTCCAGCGTCACTCTATCCCATTTCCATTCCGGAATCAGAATCAGTTGCAACAAACCAGACGGAACCTGATGTTCAGCTTTTACTTGCTGACAGACTAAACATTTCGAAACAAAGTCAGAAATATCTCGTTTCATACCAAACCACCAATAGTGTTATTTCAGATCATGGTACATCTTAGTGCTTCCCGGATGAACAGATAGGCGACTATTATGAGCTTCATTCAGAATTAGCTGTAATAACTCAGAGTTTCTTGGAACACAGATACGATCTCGAAATCTCAAGCAATCATCAACAACCCTGAATTCAGAACCAGAGCTCGAATCACACTGATCTCGTTTCGCTAACATTTCATTATCAACTTTCTGAGCGTCAACTAACTGTTGTAAAAATAACGGTTTAGCTTTCAATTCAGCTAACACAGAATCATCATCAGACTGGTTTAACTGAGCATTCAAAGCACGTAATGCACACAATGACTTTCGACTCAATGCATCGGCAACTATATTAGCTTTACCCGGATGATAATCTATTACAAGTTCGTAGTCTTTTAACAGTTCTAGCCACCTTTTCTGTCGTAGATTCAAGTCTTTCTGAGTCATCAGATATTTCAAACTTTTATGATCTGAAAACACATGACATTTCTCGCCGAACAGATAATGTCGCCAAATCTTTAATGCGAACACAATCGCAGCTAGCTCAAGGTCGTGCGTCGGATAATTCTTTTCATGAGGCTTCAGTTGTCTCGAGGCATAAGCTATTACTTTGCCTTCTTGCATCAATACACATCCCAGACCGTTTAACGAAGCATCACTGTAAATTACAAACTCTTTGCCTGATTCTGGCTGTACTAGAACTGGAGCTTCATTCAAAAGAGCTTTCAACTGATCGAAACTTTTCTGACATTTATCAGACCATTCAAATCTCACATCTTTCTGAAGTAATCTAGTTAATGGAGTAGCTATCGTCGAAAAGGCTTTTACGAACCTTCGATAATAACCAGCAAGTCCCAGAAAGCTTCGGACTTCAGACACATTTTTCAGAGGTTTCCAATCCAGAATAGCCGAAATCTTGCTCGGATCAACTCGTATTCCAGAGGCCGATACTATATGTCCCAGAAAATTGACTTCACGCAACCAGAATTCACATTTACTGAATTTCGCATACAATTGCTTTTCTCTCAGAGTTTGCAACACAATTCTCAGATGTTCAGTATGTTCAGTCTCATCCCGTGAATAAATCAGAATCTCATCTATGAATACAACAACAAATCGATCTAGGTATGGTCTGAAAATTCTGTTCATCAGATCCATAAAAACAGTAGGAGCATTCGTTAGTCCGAAAGGCATAACTAAAAATTCATAATGCCCGTACCTCGTTCTAAAAGTAGTTTTTGGAATGTTTGAGTCTTTGACTCGCAACTGGTAGTATCCCGATCTCAGATCAATCTTTAAGAACACAGTGGCTCCTTTTAGCTGATCAAACAAATCGTCAATCCTGGGCAACGGATATTTGTTCTTTATAGTCACTTTATTCAAATGACGGTAATCAATGCACATTCTCATCGTGCCATCTTTCTTTTTCACAAATAGAACAGGAGCTCCCCAAGGTGAGAAACTCGGTCTAGCGAACCCTTTGTCAGTCAACTCTTGCAACTGTGACTTTAACTCTTTCAACTCTGTTGGTGCCATTCTATATGGAGCTATCAAAATAGGTGTCGTACCAAGCAACAATTCAATTCCAAATTCAACTTCACGAATTGGAGGCAATCCCGACAATTCTTCAGGGAAAACATCAGAGAACTCACAGACTACTGGTACAAATTCAACTTTCTTTTTAGACACTTTCGAATCAATCACATAAGCAAAATATGACTCGTATCCCTTTTTCATATAACTCTGAGCTTTCAATACAGATATCACAGCAGGTAATCTGTTCAAATCATTAGACTCAACTCTGACTATTTCATCATTCAGACATCTCAAATCAATAGTTTTTCTCTTACAGTTCACAACAGCATCATGCAATGTCAACAAGTCCATACCCAGAATGATATCAAACTCATCAAATGGTAATAGCATTAGATCAGCAAGAAAACAGATATCCCGAAACATTAACGGGCAGTTATTGCATACTTTGTCAACAAGGACACTTTTACCTAAGGGGTTCGATACTTTTATAACAAACTCAGTAGACTCTACAGGCAAAGTCTTACTGAATACTAAGTTCATACATATATAGGAATGAGTAGAACCAGGGTCTATCAAAGCAATCATAGAGGTATCATAAAGTGTAAATGTACTCGTTATAACATCAGGAGACGAAGCTTCCTCACGAGCTCGGATGGCATACGCTCTGGCAGGCGCTCTAGCTTCGGATCTCGCAACAGTATCTCTGGTAGTTTTCTGACTACCACTGACATTTCTGACATTACGCGAAGGTCTACCTCTCACTGGGGCACTATCAGATCTCGAATTCTGAACAGTCGCTGGTTCAACAGACTCTGGGCAATCTCAAACAAAATGATCTAACGATCCACATCTGAAGCAAGCCCGATCATTCAATCTACAACTTCCTGGATGCCTCTTTCCATAATTTTTACACTTGGGTCTCTCAGAACGGACATTTCCAACACTAGCCATTGAAGTTGCTAGAGTTTTAGAACTCATTTGTGATCTAGCTCGATCTCTACTCATTTTTCCCATATTAATTCTCGAACGGCTTTGTTCATCTCTGAATTTCTTCGAAGCAGGTTAAAATGATCTACTCTAAAATCTTTTTCTCGTATCTCTAGCTTCAGACTCAGCTTTTCTTTTATCTTTTTCGAGTGCCTCGGTTTTACATGCTCGATCAACAAGTACCACAAACTCTTTTATCTCTAAGATTTCGACTAGCAAACGGATATCTTCATTAAGGCCATCTTCGAATCTTTTGCACATTATAGCTTCAGATGATACACATTCACGAGCATATTGACTCAATCTGACAAACTCTCGTTCATATTTCGTAACAAACATACGGCCCTGTTTCAAGTCCAGGAATTCCTTCCGTTTCTGATCGATGAACCTCTCACTAATATATTTCTTCCGAAACTTAATCTGAAAGAAGTCCCATGTCACTCGTTCTTTCGGAACAACAAAAATCAGATTCTTCCACCACTGATAAGTTGCATCTCAAAGCAGTGAAATAACATACTTAATACTTTCTTCCGGAGTCAAAGACATTTCATCAAATACCCGGATCGTGTTTTCTAACCAGAACTCAGCTTTCTCAGCATCGTCATCACTGGTAGCCCTGAACTCTTCAGCCCCATATTTACGGATCTTGTCAACCGGAGGCTTATTCAACAAATTCGGATACATAACCGATGGCACAACTGTAGTCTAAGGGGGATTAATCGGGGGCGGAGGTTGTGAAACAGTCGGGTTATTTCTCACAAACTGAGTGAACCATTCACTCATCATCTGGAAGAAAGCTTGTTTAGCTTATCCCTCTTGACCGCTTGTAGCTGGTCTCGGATCAGAGGGCACTGTCCCTTCAGCGGAAGCAGGCGCATTGCTTTCTACGTCGTCAGCTACGGCTCTTTCAGGATCCATTACTATACTAAAATCACATTTTACACGTCAGGATTCATCACACCGCCACAGTTCAGATATATGGCATGTATAACTAGACTCTGACTCGCTACGTTAGTCCGAGAATCGACTAAACTGTAGCTCTGATACCAACCAAATGTAACACCCCTATGCCGTATCTGTAACATCCTAGTTTTAGGGGTTAGGCATTTGGTGCTTAGCTCGAGTGTTGGCACACTTCAGTGTGTGGTTGGGTAAGTTTTAGGGGTCCTGAGAACCCTAGGTGGTGGTAGGTTGCCTTAGAAAATTTTTAGTTTTAGGGGCTAAAAAGGAGAACTTGGATAGAGGGGGTCTTAAGAGAAATTTTGGTGGAGTTTTGGCATAAAGAGTGGCTTGGCAGAGTGGCAAGGAGGCGCCACTTAGAGCATGGAGAAGTGACGCCATTTGCAGGGGGAAGGGGGCTCGGGTTCGATTCGCAAGGGGTAACATTTGGGGCCTTGTTTTTGCGTCAAGGAGGATAGAAGTCAAGCGGTTTTTGGATGCTTGAAAGGTGGAGAAGACTTGGTCATCTTTTTTTAAATTTGGCTAGGTAAAAGTTTGACTTATTCAAACTTTTGAATGGATGGTAGGGAGGTGTTTTAGGAAGATTTTAGGACTATTTTTGGGGGGTTGGAGCTTGGCTTTTTAGTATAAATAGGGGGGGGGAGTGCTCATTCTTCATCCATCCATCTGCCTTCTCTCCTTTCTTCTTCTCCCACATTTTCCCCAAGTGGCCGAACCCTACACTCTCCCTATTTCCCTTTCCTTTTCACTTCAAAACCGAAAGTACACCCCCACACTTCTTCTTTTCCTCCTTAAAATACCTCTTTGGCCGAAATTGCTATTCCCTCTCCTTGATTTAATTAGTAGCCGAATCTACCCTTTGCCGAATTTCTTTCCCTCAACTTGATAGCACTTGGGGCCGAGTGTTAGCTTAGATCCTTTCGAGTTCCGTGACTGAGATACTTGGGGTTTTAGTGGTCGGCCAAGCCTCCGTTGTAGCAGTCAGTTTGGTCAAGTGGAGGTAAGATTACTTATTAAGGTTAAGTGCTTAAGTGGTGTTTTGGGGGTTAACCTGTTTACCTGATTAAGCTTTTGCATGGAGGCCACAATCAGTCAGAGTGGGCAAGGGAAGGCCCCTATCCCAAAGTTCAAGAAAAGGGCTGTCTCGGCAGTACGTGATTGGCCACCGGGGTGTGGGCCAGCAGCAGGAAGCGTTAAGCAAATAGCCGTAGTTTCGCTAGACGATAGCGTCGAGGATCGAGAGTCTAGAACTCCTAGTAATAAGGTGTGTAATTAACCATTGTTTCCGGGATTCGAGTATATCTGCTTATGTTGTATGATGCTAATAAGTGCAGTTAAATGTGAAAATGGTACCCTTAAGGGTATGAAGATGATCAAGTTAGTAGCAAAGTTTGTAATTATGTGAACACTGATTGTATTGTGTGAGTATGCCTATGATTGTAAATAGCATGCACATGCATCATCTACGCATTATATTATGTTACATGTGCATGGGTGGGTTTATGAAAAGAAGGTACGGGTGTACTTCGAGTACGTGGTTGATGTCAGCTTTGTGCTACATCGTGGATTGGCGCTGACTAAGGTCGCGTTGTGGATCTTTGCGATTTAGTTCGCGTGGTTACCTTGATTGATATCGGCTTGTGCCATATCGTGGCTTGATGGATTGCTGTGTGCTCCATCGTGGTTTGATGTTAGCTATATGCTACATCGTGGATGGCATTGGTTGCCTTTTTGGAGGGAAAAGGAGAGGGTGACTCGATAGTTCCCTGGTGTGTGGTAGGCTGGATAAGGGGGTGTGTAGCGGATGGACCCTAGGATGGGTTGGGAATCATGTTGCATCATAATTGTAATAATATGGAAATGGGCCAAGCCCAATATGACATGTGGATAGGTATGTTTTGGGAACATACGTGGAAATGGGCCGAGCTCAGTGATGTGTGGTTGGTTATGAAATGGGCCTAGCCCAGTATTTGAGTATGATATGGATGTGGGCCAAGCCCAGATTGTGGTGATGAATAAATGAATATGTATATATATTACTTATTGCATTTGATAATTGGGACATTATGTGGCTAGCATATGGGTGGATTTCAGTGGTTAACTTACACATCGAATCAGTATGACTCACCCAACTTTTAATCATCGCAGTGAGTCGTGAGTAGTGGACGGGTTGGAGTGGATACAAGGTGGCCCATGCATGGAGATTTTCATACGAAGATGATGATTTAATATTGGTTTTGATATAAGTACTTTATTTGAATTATTAGGTTGTAATAAAGGCCATTTTATTATTTTGGTATTACTTTAACCATGGTTTATCTAATTTGGATTTCTATGTGAAAATGGTTTTAATTCCAAAGACCTATTTATAAAAAGTATGTTTAATAAAGTATTTCCAGACAATTTGTAACTTCTAAAGTTTGCATATTGCTTTAAATGAACATGGTTTTCAAAAATTGAATTCTTTCATGCTTTATGCTAAGTTAATAAAGATTTCCAACCGGTTTCTCCCAGTGACATAACCGTAATTCGGTCGTAGTGAATGGGCCGGGTTTGGGGATGTTACAGTTTGGTATCAGAGCCCGGTTCAAAACTCAGCTTTGAGGGTTTTGGGTCCCAAAAACGTTTTCAAAATGGGCTTTTCAAAAATATGGACTTTTAAGAAATTTTTCAGGTTATTCTGGCATGGCACTGTACCTCAATTCAAGTCCACTGTAAAGTACTTCGGACTTTTGAAGTGATTTGTTTGTATGAATGGTTATGGGTTTATTTGGGCTCGTAGATTAGAATATTAGGGCTATTGGACCCTAGGAATAGTCTACTCAAACATATGCATAAAACTTAAGGTTACTAAACAAACCTGTGATTAAGTCGCCGAGTTAAGGTGTGGCAACCATTGTGCGCATGTCTAGGAGTGGATCCGGAAGAGCTTGGTACTTAAGCAGTCCTCGTGACTCACCTCCTCTTCGCAGGAATCCTACCTGGTGCGTAGCTACGGTTCACCTTAACCAAGAGGACTTGTTCATAGGCTAAACCAGTTATTAAAACCCGTAAGGGAATTAGTCTTGCTATTTTTTTTAAAAAAATTTTCCTGTTTCAAAATTTTCAACTCTACCCCTTTGGTTTGTGAAACTCTAAATCTGATTTTGAAAGATGTTTTCTCGATTTACAAAATTTCCAAAAATACCCCTGTAGGAAAATGACGAAATTACCCCTGGGTAGGAAGGAAACTTGATTGCTCGAAAGAACTACTCTCGAAACCTTCATTGCATAAAATTGCTCGTGAATAAAACAGTGAAACAATAATTTCTAATTCATAAAACTTTCTAAACAGATTAGGTCGAAACGCTAGAGATGAGTTCTAGGGGACGCAGAGAGGAAGAATGACAACTTGGAACCGGTAGGGTCCGCATGGGTCGTAAAGCTCGCGCCGCCAAAGGCCAGTGGATGTAGAGGAACAAGATCCGATAAGTGAAGAGAACGCAGATGTCGCAGCTATGTTACGCGTGCT
Organism: Gossypium sturtianum; assembly: GCA_025698515.1. Lineage (NCBI taxonomy): Eukaryota > Viridiplantae > Streptophyta > Magnoliopsida > Malvales > Malvaceae > Gossypium > Gossypium sturtianum. The sequence continues at coordinate 91,104,666 of CM046950.1, read as the reverse complement.
TCAGCAAGTGGCAAGAGCTAGTAGGGGAAATGGAGCTCGGAAGTCGCGTGCGAGAGGCTTAGGTCTAACGAGGCTGAAAGTTTTTAGGGAGTATCTGGAGTAGCTCGAACGTAGCGAGTATTGGCTAGAAGGAGTCGAGAGAATTATGGACGACTTGGATTGTGCCCCGGAGGAAAAGCCGAAAGGTCTTTGTTTCGCTTCTTCGGGATGAGGCTTATCGTTGGTGGCTCACTTTGTCAAACAAGGTGTACCGCAGATCGATTGGATTGGGACTACTTTAAGGAAAAGTTTGAAGGAAAATACGTTGGAGCAAGCTACTTAGATGCACAAAGGAAGGCGTTTCTAAATCGGTGCAAGGAAATAAGTCGATAGCGAATCACGAAGCGAGTTTGTACGGCTAAGTCGGTATGCTAAGGGAATTGTACCACCGACTATGAGAGGTGCGTCCGGTTTGAAGACGGATTGCGAGATGAGCTTCGAGTGCTGATCGCTCCGCAGAGGGAAAGAGACTTCGCGGTGCTAGTGGAGAAAGCTCGTATAGCCGAAGAAGTTAAGAGGACGGTAAGGGAAAACCGAGAAAAGAAGAGGAACGAGAATAAGAGAAATATTGGGCCGTCAGCATCGTTTGGTAATGTCCAGAAAAGACCAAAGATCGAGAATCCTGTAAGTGTACTTGTACCGGTGGATCGGAATCGTTCTTGTGCTCGATGTGGAAGACCTCACACAGGAGAGTGCTGGGGAAATAGTAAAGAATGTTTTCGATGTGGATCTAAGGCACATCTGGTTAAGAATTGTCCTCAAGCGACGAGGGGTCATGGTTCAAGTCATGGAAGGAATGGTTCTGGTCGGAGTCAACCAAGGATGTGATTCTAGGTAAGCTCCTTTGCTTGGGTACTTGCTTTAATTGCTTAGTTTGCTTCTGAGTTAGCCTTTTCGGTGTTGCTAAGAGAGGCGTTTCGAATTTTGAGCGCGAATTTGGAGATTGTGTAGGTACGATAGCCTTAGTAAGATCAGAGTGCGCGGCATAAGCGTAAGGTGGTGAGATAGGTTGTATGGACGTTTGTTAGTAAAGTAATTTCGAGGACGAAATTATTTTAAGGAGGGTAGTATTGTAACATCCTAGTTTTAGGGGTTAGGCATTTGGTGCTTAGCTCGAGTGTTGGCACACTTCAGTGTGTGGTTGGGTAAGTTTTAGGGGTCCTGAGAACCCTAGGTGGTGGTAGGTTGCCTTAGAAAATTTTTAGTTTTAGGGGCTAAAAAGGAGAACTTGGATAGAGGGGGTCTTAAGAGAAATTTTGGTGGAGTTTTGGCATAAAGAGTGGCTTGGCAGAGTGGCAAGGAGGCGCCACTTAGAGCATGGAGAAGTGACGCCATTTGCAGGGGGAAGGGGGCTCAGGTTCGATTCGCAAGGGTAACATTTGGGGCCTTGTTTTTGCGTCAAGGAGGATAGAAGCTGGGCGGTTTTTGGATGCTTGAAAGGTGGAGAAGACTTGGTCATCTTTTTTTTAAATTTGGCTAGGTAAAAGTTTGACTTATTCAAACTTTTTGAATGGATGGTAGGGAGGTGTTTTAGGAAGATTTTAGGACTATTTTTGGGGGGTTGGAGCTTGGCTTTTTAGTATAAATAGGGGAGTGCTCATTCTTCATCCATCCATCTGCCTTCTCTCCTTTCTTCTTCTCCCACATTTTCCCCAAGTGGCCGAACCCTCCACTCTCCCTATTTCCCTTTCCTTTTCACTTCAAAACCGAAAGTACACCCCCACACTTCTTCTTTTCCTCCTTAAAATACCTCTTTGGCCGAAATTGCTATTCCCTCTCCTTGATTTAATTAGTAGCCGAATCTACCCTTTGCCGAATTTCTTTCCTCAACTTGATAGCACTTGGGGCCGAGTGTTAGCTTAGATCCTTTCGAGTTCCGTGGATCGAGATACTTGGGGTTTTAGTGGTCGCCAAGCCTCCGTTGTAGCAATCGGTTTGGTCAAGTGGAGGTAAGATTACTTATTAAGGTTAAGTGCTTAAGTGGTGTTTTGGGGTTAACCTCACACTGATTAAGCTTTTGCATGGAGGCCACAATCGATCCAGTGGGCAAGGAAGGCCCCTATCCCAAAGTTCAAGAAAAGGGTGTCTCGGCGATGCGTGATTGGCCACCGGGGTGTGGGCCAGTGAGAAGCGTTAAGCAAATAGCCGTAGTTTCGCTGAGACGATAGCGTCGAGGATCGAGAGTCTAGAACTCCTAGTAATAAGGTGTGTAATTAACCATTGTTTCCGGGATTCGAGTATATCTGCTTATGTTGTATGATGCTAATAAGTGCAGTTAAATGTGAAAATGGTACCCTTAAGGGGTATGAAGATGATCAGGTTAGTAGCAAAGTTTGTAATTATGTGAACACTGATTGTATTGTGTGAGTATGCCTATGATTGTAAATAGCATGCACATGCATCATCTACGCATTATATTATGTTACATGTGCATGGGTGGGTTTATGAAAAGAAGGTACGGGTGTACTTCGAGTACGTGGTTGATGTCAGCTTTGTGCTACATCGTGGATTGGCGCTGACTAAGGTCGCGTTGTGGATCTTTGCGATTTAGTTCGCGTGGTTACCTTGATTGATATCGGCTTGTGCCATATCGTGGCTTGATGGATTGCTGTGTGCTCCATCGTGGTTTGATGTTAGCTATATGCTACATCGTGGATGGCATTGGTTGCCTTTTTGGAGGGAAAAGGAGAGGGTGACTCGATAGTTCCCTGGTGTGTGGTAGGCTGGATAAGGGGGTGTGTAGCGGATGGACCCTAGGATGGGTTGGGAATCATGTTGCATCATAATTGTAATAATATGGAAATGGGCCAAGCCCAATATGACATGTGGATAGGTATGTTTTGGGAACATACGTGGAAATGGGCCGAGCTCAGTGATGTGTGGTTGGTTATGAAATGGGCCTAGCCCAGTATTTGAGTATGATATGGATGTGGGCCAAGCCCAGATTGTGGTGATGAATAAATGAATATGTATATATATTACTTATTGCATTTGATAATTGGGACATTATGTGGCTAGCATATGGGTGGATTTCAGTGGTTAACTTACACATCGAATCAGATGACTCACCCAACTTTTTAATCATCGCAGTGAGTCGTGAGTAGTGGACGGGTTGGAGTGGATACAAGGTGGCCCATGCAGAAGGAGATTTTCATACAGAAGATGATGATTTAATATTGGTTTTGATATAAGTACTTTATTTGAATTATTAGGTTGTAATAAAGGCCATTTTATTATTTTGGTATTACTTTAACCATGGTTTATCTAATTTGGATTTCTATGTGAAAATGGTTTTAATTCCAGACCCTATTTATAAAAAGTATGTTTAATAAAGTATTTCCAGACAATTTGTAACTTCTAAAGTTTGCATATTGCTTTAAATGAACATGGTTTTCAAAAATTGAATTCTTTCATGCTTTATGCTAAGTTAATAAAGATTTCCAACCGGTTTCTCCCAGTGACATAACCAGATTCGGTCGTAGTGAATGGGCCGGGTTTGGGGATGTTACAGTATCCGTCTCCGGATTAGGGTTAAAGGTGTTATCGGACAGATCAGAAACTTTAACAGACAATTCGTAAAATAAATCATCAATCGCATTCATCAGGTTCCATCTATAGGTCAACTAGACCTCAGTCATGCTTTAAATAGAGCCGAGACTAAATTGGAACACATACGGAAATTCTCAGAAATTTAAAACTTTTCTAAGTTTCAGGAGTTACACGCCCGTGTGGGCAGGCCGTGTGCCTCCCATGGCTGCTAGACACGCCCATGTGTCTCCCCCCATGGTCGAACCTGACTTAACTCTACGGCCACCAAGCACGCCCGTGTACCTTGGCCGTGGTCGATCCTGACTAAACCACACGGCTACCAGGCACGCCCGTATGCCATGGCCATGCACTCTTAGCTAAATACTGACTTACACCCACGGTCATTAGGCACGCCCGTATGCCACAACTGTGTGGCAAATGAGGCCATTTGCAAGGCCATAATGCCACCCACATAGGGTCATACCTACAAGCAAATTACCAATATATCTCGTGCATATTTGACAACCAAGAACATATCAAAATAACCATCCAAACTCTACAATCAAAACCAATTCCAATCATGCCAATTTACAAGACTAAAACTCATGTAAACACAAGCATAATTCATCCATATACTTACCATAAACTTAACCATTTCATATGCTATCAAACCATACCAAAATTTACACCCTTTATCATATTCATTAAAGGCAAAACATCAACATACAATTAGCCACATCACATGGCTAAGTTCGTATATCAACTTATACCAAATACTAGCCTATACATGCCATATCTAGCTATATAAATTTTCAAAATGTACCAAAACAAGTTGAGTAGTGTGATGACAATCCTCGACGGTCCCTGAGCCTTCAGTAGCTTTGACGATCTATAAAACAGAGAAAACATACACAGAGTAAGCTTTCCAAAGGCTTAGTAAGTCACATACAAATAAACTTAACTTAAAATGCACATAGCATATTTATACAATGACAATAATGGTTCTCATAGCATATACAACTCACATAGAGTTTGGCTCAATTGTTTAGCCATAATTTATCACATACTTCAACTCATTACCACATATGCATATAGTTCATCTAAGCATAATTTCACATATCATCTCATCATTCCATTGCTTACATTCATTTTAGTAAGTTCATATAGATACTTACCTTTCATACACACCTTGTGTACTTATTAAACGTACCGGAAACGGATTTATAATCCACATAACCTTTCGTATCACAGACTTACCTGTTGAACCGTTCGGAATCTAATAGGATGCTCAGAAAACTCAGAATAATCGTACAATGCCAACGTCCCAGACGAGGTCTTACATGCACTTAAATATCGATGCCACTGTCCCAAATAGGGTCTTACACGAATCAATACGATGCCAATGTCCCAGACATGGTCTTACACGTAAAGCTCATATCGATGCCAACGTCCCAGACGTGGTCTTACATGATATATCAGAACAGATACCTATGTCATAACATAGCTAATCCTATCTATTCCTAGGTTCGTACGGGACTTCTCGGACATTGCCACTATGTCGTTCTTATCTCGAAACTCTCGTATACATCATCTCATAAACATTCATCGTTATCAATAGTTATATGAACATACACAATTCAATACAAATAAGTTTATTTGCATAATGACTTACCTCGAATTCGATTTAACGAAAATGGAAACGGCTACTCGGTTACTTTCGCTTTCCCATGATCTAAGTCTGTTTTCCTCGGTTCTTGATCTAAACATATTTAAATTTAACCCTTTTATTCACTAATTCATTCAATTCTATCCAAATACACATATTTAGGGCAATTTGCAAATTAGCCCTCACATTTGCACAATTTATCAATTTAGTCCATTTTTCTCAACACATCAAATTTACAAAATCATCATTTAACCATGCTTAGCCGAATGCTTATGAATATCATACAAGCCCATATATTACATCAAATTCACTATTTAGTCCTTCAAATTGCTATTTCCTCAATTTAGCCCTAATTAGCTAAATTCATCAAAAGTTCAAGAATAAAACATGTTCATTAATCACATATCTTTCATTTAACACCAATATTCATCACAAAACTCACCATTTCAACAATGGCACAATTCATGAACATCATCAATTCTTAAAATTGAGACATGGGCTTGATAGTAGACTAAGCAACAATCTCAAAAACATAAAAATCATTAAGAATCAAACCAAAACATACCTTAAATTAAGCCCTCAAATGGCTGAATACCCTAGCTAAATTTTCTTTCTTTTCTTTTCTTGTTTTTCGGTGGTATATGGATGAATGGAATCCACTATCATGTTTCTTTTATTATATTATAACTATATAATATATAATATAAACTTTAACTTATAAAATTAATATATATAAAAAACATATATATATACATTTCATTAACTAATGCCGTCCACTAACCAAAATAGTGGCTAAATTGCCACATAAGTCCTCCACACTTAAAAGCCACACCGATTTAGCCATTAATCAAATAGAAGGCTACTTTTTTATTTTATGCGATTTAGTCCTTTGCTCAAATTAAACACAAATACGGGCGAATTAATTCACGAAACTTTAACACATGGTTAATCACATATCAGAGACACAGAAATTAATATTAAAATATTTTACTGACTCAGATTTGTGGTCCTGAAACCACTGTTCCAACTAGGGTATAAACCGGACTGTTACAATTTTGGCATCCACAGAAACAAACAATCAAAACTCTTGACATTCTTCAAAAAAAATTTGCAAAAAATCGAGGATTTCAAGCAAAGCATTAAATGATTCACATAATTACCAAAATCGAATAATTTGAGATGCTTAAGTGAAAATTCATTGTCTTGCAGAATTGAGTTTTGCATTTGCCGATTAAACACGACTTCATCTTCAAACTTGTCATCGCAAAGATTTTGATTAACAAAATTTTCCTTGGCATTATTTAAAACATCAATTTTAATTAAGGAAGGAAAATAAACCATATCAAGGCACGTAGCTTTTCTAAAGATGAAGTTATCGACAAAAATTTTTCCAACATTCAAGGAGGGTAGTGAAAGTTCAGGTGCTAAGTGAGTCTTACCGCACTTACCCTCGATTTCGTGTGGTTTGTTCTCAACTTCAAGCTTACCTTTGATGATCATATGGAAACGTCTTTCTTCAGGAAGGTATTGAAGTTGATACTTGTCACTCGACTTCTCGGAAACCTGAAAAGAAACAACAGAACAAGAACAAATTTTATATGGGTTAGTTGAAATATCACTCGCTTGTTCTCACTTGTTTTTTTCTTTTGTTTCTTTTTCACACTCTTTCTCAATCTCAATTTCTTTTTCAATTTTATTTTCTTCATTTTCTTTTTCTCTCACTTCTCTTTTTCTTTTCTCGATTTCTTTTTCGATTTCTTTCTCTTTTTCAACTTCTTTTTCAATTTTATTACAACACAAGGATGTTACAAAAGAATCAGAATGATAAGTATTTGGCTCAAAGAAAGAGAAAGTATTCTTGTAGGCTTCTCGATCATTTCTTCGAGAACGTTTCTCCGAGAGGGACTTCTTTAAGGTATACGAATAATAACTCGTACTTTCTTGTTCGTCACTTCGAAAAGTCTCAAACTCGAAGTTTGCTTCTCGTTGTCTCGAACGCCTTGTGGAATAGGAGTCTTGATAAGAGTCTCTTCTCGAATAGTCTTTGGACTTGTGTCGCCGTGATGATCTCGACTCCGTTCTCCGACTTGATAAAATTTTTCAGTCGAGCATGCTTTCCATTTCGTTCAACACATATTGAAATTCGAACGCAGAAAATTCTTCTCGAGACATGTTTTTATTGATAAAAGAAGAAAAGGTTAAAACAAAAAAATAGAAAATGAGTACCTCACACAAAATCTCACAAGTTCACTCACAAAGAAAAATCACTCACACTCATGTTTCACTCGAATATGGCTTTTTCTTTAATGAAAACACTCGTGCCTTTTACCACTCGACTCTCTCTCTCACAAATTCATATTTTGTTTTTAGAAGACTTATCGTGGCTTGAAGGTCGGCTTCAAAGTGGTTACAAGGGATAATATCGGGTGTATCGGGTAGGCTGAAAACAAATGAAATAAAAATTGAATATGTGTGGCGTTGGGGTGAAATAGAAGATACCAAATAATGGTAAATGATCTTGGATGATCGGGGTAGAAAGATGATGGTAGAATGATGAACTTGAATTTCAGAGTCTAAGAAGAAGAATAGAGAACAAAGTACTTGCAAAACTTCGCACACTTTTTTTATATTTTCGTATTTCTTTTTTTTTACTTCAAAATGCACGAAAATAACACAAGAAGAACTTTGAATACAATTTGAAACTTTTTTTTAATACGAACCTATTCCGGCTTCTCGATCATCGTCCGAGCTCCTCATTTTATAGCTCTGATACCAAATGATGTGAGACAGCCCGAGATTAGTCGAGTCGTTCACGGTTGTGCCCGATCGTCTACGAGGAGAAGTTTGAATCTCGTAAAAGATAGGTGATTGGAGAATAAATTACGGAAGCTTTTGATAGGTTTCCTAATTATATTTGATTAAGTTAGGAATGGAGGTTTAATAATATCGGGATTAATTAAGAAGATGGAATGAGTAGGTTCTATTTAGGTAGGATGAAGAAAGGAAGGTAATCGGATAATTTGGTTTAGTAGGGTCAGATAGAGATAGGTAAAGAAGGGATAGTCAATGGCTCGGGTTTAGAACAAATAAAGAAGATAGTTTGGATGGTGATGGATGAAAGAACTTAAACTCGAGAATCGATTCAACACTATATGTAGTGTCACCCTGGTGTCTAATCGGTTTAAGGTAAATTGCGAAAATAGTCGAGGGTTGAACGCCACACCGAAGAGGTGATAAGTTCAGAAAGAATTTCAGAGACGCCACAAGCACGCTTGATAAGTCAACCGAATAACTCGTACGAATTTGGAGAGGAGTAATCTCACTCTTTGAACAAAGTTCATAAAATCAAATTGACAAAAGTTCTTTTACAAAATGAAACAGCAAGCTATTTATAGCCTCAACTAGGTAGCCGAATAGCCTAAGTAAAAGCTTAATAACTAAGTAATTTTTAGCTAGAATGTTCTAAAATATTTCAGAATTAAATCCTTAAGTTGCTGCAGCTAGACTCGGCTGAATGGAGCTCAATGGACAGCTTCTAGAAAGGGGCTGATCAGCTTGCATGAATTTGGACACTTCAAGGATGCATTGCACTAACTAGGTGCAGCCAATGAGCTTAAATGAGCTCATTAAAATGCTAACTTTAGCTGAAAAGTTACCAGCAATAAAGGAGAACGTGAACAGCCTTGAATGTGTGAAAAAGGAGCTGGAAAAGTCTTTGGAAGTGTGAACAATGATCATCCGAATGGTCCTTGGTGTGAACACCAAATGTGAATGCCTAAGTGCTATTTTGGGGAGTGGATCGGCCATGCTTGGGAAAATCAATGGGCAGCTGTTCCTTGGCTGAATAGTCACTTGGAGAAGCCAAACAATCAGCCCAATTTCGTTGAACTTAGCCATGCATGCATGTGCTAATTCCTTGAACCAAGCCATGCATGAACTTAGCTTTAAATGCTGCCCACATTCGGCTGCACCTACAAGAAACATGAACTAACATTAATTCAAGCCAAATCAGCTGAATATAATTAAAAACTTAACTTGGACAATTTAAATACACATAATTAAAAACTATAAAAATTAAATAAAGCCTTAAACAATACACACTAAATTCGGCAGCAAGCATGAAATAAAATCTGCACATTGATTTTAATTCTAGAACCTAATTAATTTATCTTAGATTAGGACATAATAAAGGTTGTAGGAATTAAGACAGCTTAAATAGCTTAAACACATTTAATCATTTAACTAAATTAATTAATTACTTAAACTAATTTATTCCAGCAAATAATATTAAATGAGCTAAAGAGCTAATAACGAGCTCAATGAGCAGAATTGAGCTCGTGTGAGCTGACTTGAGCTCGAATAAGCTAAACCGCATTGATTGAAGTTTTATTGAACTAAAATTCGGCTCAAAATTGATGGGCCTTTGGGGAGCTCGAGAGGTTCGAGATATGCAACTTGGGTTGCCCCAAGTATGCTCACATCAGCTTCAGATTAGTATTTGATTCTACTTCTACGCCCTAGTTATCAAGGTAAGTTTGTATGAACTATAATCGTTTTAATGTTAGTTAAATTAACTAATTGCTACGTTATTTTAAATTAAATGATTCTATATATAAATGTATCCATGTTATTATGAATTGACAGATAACAAGTCCCGGTTGAACCTTAAGAATTCTTAGGATACAAATGACATGTCATTAGGGATTTCATGTTTTGGGTCTTGGTCTTGAATGTCTTACCAATAGTTGAGGTCCTACATTTGTTGCGGATTCTCCACAGCTCGTGTGAGTAGTATCGTGTAGCCTACATTCCGACCCACAGCTCGTGTGAGCATTGATGTAAAGGAAAGGTTATAGTTATATGTAAAGGCACACTATATGTGATCTTTCCCACGTATCCGATGTAATTCTAGATGGTTCAACAGGTATGAAAAGGAAATAAAATGATAAGTATTCAAATGTTATGAATCATGATCTTATAAAAAGATTTATGGGCTAAATGATGTATTTACATATGAAAATCTACTTATCTTATGGTTGAAATCATTTGTATCATGAACAAGTTTACTAACTTGTGAGTTTGATGATGTTGTATAGGCTTTTACTAAGCTTATGGCATTGGTAATGATATATTTTTAATCTATGAATTGTATAAATGACATGGTAAGTTTAGTTTAAGTTTATACGAGCTTACTAAGCACTCATTGCTTACGTAGTTACTTTCCTTTGTTTTATAGGTTATCGGAAGCTCGATTTGGTTGGAAGCTTGTTGGAGACCTATCATACTATCCAATAGTCTTATCGGTAGTTTTTGAGTGTTTTGGCCAAGGTTAATAATGGCATGTATAGGACCATTTGTAATGGTAGTTCATGGATATGTAATGGTTGATTTAGTATGTTTATGCAATTGATATTTATGTTGGTTGATGGACTTGTAATGCTTGTTAAGTTAGGTCATTTTGACCATTTTTATGTAATTAAAATGCATGGTCTTTTGGTATGTTTGTAATGGCTTGATAATGGTCATTTGTGGTATGTTTTGGTAGGTATTTGAACTAGGTTATTTTCTTGAAATATGGTCACGTTGTTTTGGCTTGGTCCATAATGTTTTGATACAACTTTAGTGCCTTTGAATGGCATATTGGTTGGATTAATTATGATGTGATCCGACTCGGGAAAGTTGAGTCGATTCACTTGTTTGCCCGATCGTCGATGAGAAGATTGTTTGTAACGTTGAAAAGGGTTAATTTTGGTTAAGGTAAAGCAGAAGTTTAACACAAAAAGATAATGATAGGTTATGGATGAATGAAATAGGTTCGGTTTAACAATAAAATAAAGATAGGAGAAATTCGAAAAATTTGGTGGAATGAAATAACAAACTTAACGTCAAGAATGATTCAACACTATAGAGCAGTGTCACCACGATTCTTATATTGTTAAGGTGGTAGGATGGATTGGTAGATGGATAGGTGAACGCCACACCAAAAAATGGTGATAAGTTTAAGAAACAAGTTTGATAGATGCCACTTGCAAGCTAGATAAGTCACACGAGACTCGTACGAAATTTGAGAGGAAGAAACCTCACTTAAGAACACAATGTTCATATATTTTGGCAAAAGTCTAACCTTCAAATGTTTACAAGAAAGCTATTTATAGACACAAAGATGACTACTCAAATTCGGCATCTAAGTGTTCACACAATAATAAAAATTGTTCACACTAATACATTAAAAACGATTCATGAATTCGGCAGGTTCATGAACTAGCCGAATGGACACTTTCTTCCCCATTGGTGTGTGCATGCATTCTTAGCCATGAAGAATCCTTAATTCCATGAATTTCCAACCTTTAAGATCCCTTTAATCCCACTTGGCCGAATGCTAGGTGCATGGAACATGCATCCCTCTTAATTGAAACTTTAATGATGGACTAGTTCATGAATGGTAGCATGTACCTTTGTAAATTCGTCCTCCCCTTTGTGCATGCACATTATTAATTCAATGTGTTGAAATAATGTGTCATTTCCCCCCTTGGACGTTCTTGACTTCACCCATGCATGTACAGAAGCTAATTGGTCAAATTAAGGTGTGAATGGGGAAATCGGCAAGTGTGAACACCTTCAAGGCTGCCTTGGGGAGTTGTTCGGCCAGCTTGGGAATTTAATGGGAAGCTACTCCTTGGCCGAATAGTTGCTTGGAGAAGCCAAACATCCAGCCACCATGCAATGTAACTGGCCATACATGAATCTCTCCATTCGTTGCAACCGGTCATTCATGCACCAAGTATTAATTTACCTTCATGCATTCGGCTGCACCTAAAAGACACATTGAACAGATTAAAAGCAAGCTAAATTCGGCTGAACCAAAATAATAACATACTTTAGACACATTAATAAACATATGATTAAACTAAGACAAATTTAATATTGACTTATCAAGACACATTAATTCGGCTAGCTCATAATGTACTTAAAAACATGTAATAAGCTGTAATGAGGAGCTAAAACAAATTAAACTAATTAAAGTAAACACTTAGTTTATTCTAGCAATAAAGTAAATGAGCTGGAAAGAAATAGAAATGAGCTCAAACGAGCTGAAACAAGCTCAATTGAGTTGATTTGAGCTGAACGGAGCTCGGGGAGCCGGAAAGGAGCTGAATTCGGCTTGCACTAAGGTGCAAGGAGTCTTTAAGGAGCTGGCCCGAGCATCTCCATTAACAAAGAACTTGTTTTCTTCCCAAAATTGAGTGATTAAAGTTGAAACAGCTTCTTGGAATTGCCTAGCTCGAGCTCGAGTAATTGGGCATTTAGGAAGCTCGATGGGGTATTGGATCGAATTCGTTAAGGTCCCGGGCGTGCTTACATCATTCCCCCCTTCTTCAAAGTGACTTGTCCTCAAGTCGATCCATTTGTTCAAATCAAAGCATTCATCATTATAAGACCACTGGTGGCTGAAGGGGATAGAGTGGCTCACAAAGACCTGATTCAAACACACAACTTGGAAACACAAAGTATTAGTCACAGACCCTCCCTTTTTAGAAATGACCCGTTTCAAAGTATTAACAACATAATAAAGAAAAGGATTAGGGTCATATCGAATTATGAACTTACAGAATCGCGCTAAATCCTCCAACCAAACTTGAACACATAAGCCATTGCTGAATTCAAGAATAGAAATTTGTCTTACTTTGTCAAAATGGATCCTTATGTTCGGCAATATCAAAAGAATATGAATCAACTTGAATTTGTAATCAGAATGCCAAACGACAATTAAACTTACCTCACGCTCACAATCAAATGAACTAAGCATTTCACATGTCAAGATGTTATCACACAGGCGAAACAAGAGAAGTTTAGGCTTGCATGTGTTCGAGCAATCATACATCACAAGTTTTAATTGCACAGCCTTGTTTAAGCATGTGGTTTTTCCACAACAGATCAAAGAATGCACATCAATACCACAATCAAAATAATTGAATTGTTTACATGAACAATCACTATCCCGTAGAACATGTTCGAATCTCGTATACCACAATGTAGAACAACCTCCAGAATCAAAAATTTGATTTTGACCTTGCAGATCCACAGAATTTACATCTTTCATTTGCAGAAATAAAGATAAAATTTGGAGCACATAGAAAAGGTCAACATATTTATTCAAGGTACAGATACTGTAACACCCCTTACCTGTCTTCGAAGCCGGATCCGGAAACGAGGCATTACCTAACTCAACTTGCTTAAACATGACGTTTCGGGCTATAAAATTTCTTTTCGTCATAAAAACTTTCCATTCAAACCCATAACATACTCATCCTAGGCCCACGAGTCCTTAAACATACTTCCGGAAGGTTTCGGAAATTAATCGGAAACTTTTACACACTTAGAAAAAATTTTCCTAAACAGGGGCCACACGCCCGTGTTGTTCAAGGGACACGCCAGTGTGCCCCTGAGACATGCCCGTGCTCCTCACCCGTGGTTGACACTGACTTAATACACACGGTCGGACACACGCCCGTGTCTTAGCCCGTGTGCCAAAACATTAGCATTCTGTTTGTGATGTCATCACCTCACTAAGGTCACACGACCAAGGCACACGCCCGTGTCCTTAGGCCGTGTGTCGAATTAAATTCTAAATTCTAGGTGCAGACTTCACACGGCCTGGGCACATGCCAATGTCCATGGCCGTGTCTCTGCCCTTGTGTTTACTACTGAGCATACTGACTTGTAAACCTAGCATGCATGGGGACACACGGCCAATTAACATGCCCATGGGGCTGACCGTGTGTCACACATGGCCTAGACACACGCCCTTGTGTCTGCCCGTGTGGACATTAAAAAGGCTATATTCCAAGCCAAATGCCACCCTACATAGCCACCATACTTATACCAACTCAAATCGAACATCCACACAAGCATAAACTTCATAATTCATCATCAATGAATATATATAAACTTGTCAAGTATTGGCCAACTTCAATGACCATATAGAAAAATAAATTGAGCAACTATAGTAGCCAACACATTTGGCTTGCCAAATGAAATAAAAAAGGACCAAGTCCTATACATGCCATACTCAAAATAAATCTAATTTGGCTATACCAAAAAGTGGTCGATAGTGTGATTTCCAAACTCCGACATCCCCAATTTCTCGAGTTATCTTGGCAGTACTACAAGGAAAAGGGAAATGAGAGGGGTAAGCATTAAGCTTAGTAAATTTGCATGGAAATAAATAGCAACAGTGAACTTATAAAAATATCCCTCCATGGCGTTAGATAACCACACACAATGTCACAGGCTCTTTGCTATAACTTAAGCATACTTGCCCTTATCCAGCACATATCATGCCACATATCGTAAATGTTCCTCGTGAATTACTTACGGGTACCTGTGTTCACTCAATCACATAACTTTAATACAAATCTCAATTCTATATCTCAGCTGGTTTATTTATCCCAATAAATCACTAGGGATACTCAAGATGCATATTCATTATCACTTAACATGAACCCAAAGCCAATGCCACATCCCGGATGCGGTCTTACATGGGATTACCTTTGATTTTCGATGCCATATCCTGGATATGGTCTTATACGAAATCTCACCTCAAGTATCGATGCCATATCCCGAATACGGTCTTATACGATTCTCATATTCAATACCGAAGCCATACCCCCGATATGGTCTTATACGAAATCTCATTTCGGTGCCGAGGCCATGTCCCCGACATGGTCTTACACGGGACCGTATCTATCTCATGTCTCGATAATATTATACTCACATTCTTTATAGTCCAACCAGGACTTCAACATTTCAATTTCTTAGAATATCGTACCTCAATATAATATCAAACATTCTCAAACAATACGAGCATAAATGTTGAATTTATCACATACAAACTTACCTCGATTTCATAATAAGCTAGATCGTCGATCTAGTTCGAGACTTTATTCTTTCCCTGATCGAGGTTGATTCTTGGTTCTTCTTGCTCTATAATAGAAAATTAGCTAATTTTAATCATCACATTAATAAAAGCATTTCAATAATCATGCTTTGGCAAATTTAGTATTTTTCCCTTAGACTTTGGCAAAATGATCATTTTACCCCTAGGCTCGGAAATCAATTCTAATCAAATTTCTACCTTTAATGAGCCTAGGTGAACATTTATTTCTCTTATGGCTATCATCAAAACCCAACATTTCACACATTTACTACCAATTTTACAACCTTTACAAAAAGGTTCATTTAGGTGTTTTCATGGCAACACCTTTCACAAAAGTTGTTCATCTAACAACTAAGACTCATTTTCTTCCATAAAAATGCAGCAAATCACATACAAGCTCTCATGGAAAAACTCTAAACTTTTCACCATATTACAAGATAGTCCCCTCATTAGAAAGCTTAAGCTTTAGGGGTTCCAAAAGTACAACTATCTTCAAGAAAAACCATTAAAATCACTTACTTGATTGGAGAGGATTTTGCTAAAATTTTGAGCTTTCAAAACCCTCTCTAAGCTAGTATTTTCAGTGGTGAAAAATGTTGAAGAAAAGATGATATCACTCTTTTCTTTATTTTATTCTATATCATCAATTTAATCCACCTAACACATCAACTTTGACCAATTTGTCTCCTATTATCCCCTATGGCCGGCCAACCATTTACAAAGGGGCTAATTGCCCCTTTAAAGACCTCAAATTAATATTATATGGCTATTATGTATCTTTAGCTTATAAAATAGAACTTTTTCACTTTATACGATTCAGTCCTTTTTCGTGATTAAATAAGAAATCGCTAAAATTAAGGCACCAAAATTTTCATGTACACATATAATCATGCTCTAGCTCATAAATATCATAAAAGTAATTTTCTCTAACCTCAGATTAGTGGTTCCGAACCACTATTCTGACTAGCCCCTAAATCGGGCTGTTACAATTACGATGCTCACCTTTACTTGGCAATAATTCAAGAAAACATGCCCCGGGTTTGAATATTTGATTTTGATCACCCGTTCCATAACACAACCAAAGTTTCATTTTCAACAAGAAGTCACAAATGCAAAATAAATAAGATGTAGGCAAAAACAAATTCAAACAGTCAAACCTCTTAAATCTCTTTCGAACTGACATGTAGATGCATGAGTTTTTCGCACAAGGGTTTAGAGATTTCTCTTGAACAGCACAATCAGATGGATTAAATGTCTTACACGAAAACTCTTTACCACATATGCTAAACAAAGAAGATGTGAGCATACAAACATTCAAATAATCAAACCTGTCACAGTTCATCCGAACAGGCATGCTTATACAAGAGGATTTCACACAAAACTTTGGAGGGTGCACATTAACATCACATTCAAATAGATTAAGCGCTTTTCGTGAAAACCCGTTATCACGCAAGATCATATTTTGTGTTTGTCGATCTGATCGAACAACATCGACAGATTTTTCATCACAAAACAAATCAAGAGAAC
This sequence comes from Gossypium sturtianum, assembly GCA_025698515.1. Lineage (NCBI taxonomy): Eukaryota > Viridiplantae > Streptophyta > Magnoliopsida > Malvales > Malvaceae > Gossypium > Gossypium sturtianum. The sequence continues at coordinate 91,087,969 of CM046950.1, read as the reverse complement.
AACTCCTCATGCTTCCTCTTAGAACGAATTTATCAACCACAAACAAAGAATAACAATTAACCGGATCAAATTAGATCTTTTAAAAACTAAATTACCGAAAATTTTATCGACAACTTTAAAACCTGATTGTCGTGACTCGATTGTTAAAAATTCCTTACCTTGCTTACCTTCGAGCTCTTGTGGTTTGATTTCATCTTCAACCTTACCTTTGCTGATCAACTTGAACCGCCTCTCATCAGGTAAATATTGAAGTTGAAAATCGTTACATGGATCTTTAGAAACCTGGAAAGTAGAAACAACACGAGGAAAACTCACACTTTGGTTAGTAAAAACATTCCTTTATTTTTCTTGTTCTCTCTCGTTTTTTTACTCGTTTCTTTCACTCTTTCTTTTCTTTCTTCAACCTCTCTCTCCTTTTCAATTTTCTTTTCGTTCTCACATTCTTTCGCAAGCTCAATCTCTTTTTCCTTTCTTTCATTCTCCTTTTCTTTTTCGATTTCTTTTTCTTTTTCAATTTCTTTTTCTTTCATTTCTCTTTTTCTTCTCTCGATTTCGTTCAAGATCCACTCATTTTCTCTCGTTATCATTTCGTGCCTCTTTTTTCTTTTTATTTCTTTTTCTCTTGTCTTTTCATTACAATATGAAGATAACACAAATGAATCAGAATGCAAATCTTTTCTTTGGACAGAAGGAAAAGCTTTTTCATAAGAAAAACGATCAACTCTCCGTGAATGTTTCTCCGTGGATGATTGCCTTGATGCACTTGGAAAGAGATTTCTACTATTTCGTTGGTCGCCTTGAAAGGGTTCAAGCTCATAGCTCCCTTAATCTCGTCTCGAATTCCTTGAGGAATAGGAACCACGATAAGAATCTCTTCTCGAATAGTCATGGGATGTTTGACTCCGTATGGTCTTGACTCCGTTTTTTGACTTGGTGAAATTTGCTTCCGTCGGGCTATTGCTCGATGATCTAGCTTTTCTCGAATTGGCTCAATTTTTCAGTCGAGCATGCACTCCATCTCTTTAAACAAATATTGAAATTCAAATGCTGGACACTCTTCTAGAGACATGATTAATTAATGAAAAGAAAAAAAGTGTTAAAAACAAAAACAGAAAATAAATACCTCACCACAAAAACCTCACTAGTCACTCGGAAAGACAATAAATGATTTTTTTTTCACTCCACTCGTGTTTACTCTCTTTTTAGGCTTTTTCTAACACTCTAATGCACTCACTCACTCTTTTCCTTTTACCACTTGACCTTACTCTCGTAATTTCGTATTTTGTCTTGTTTAGACCTATTGCTGCTTTGGGGTCAGTTTCAAAGTGGTTTCAAGGGCTTTATCGTTTATGGTGTGAGGTAGGCTGAAACAAAGAAAAATTTGGTTTAAGTGTGGCGTTGGGGAAGGAAAATTGATGGTAGATAGAAGATCAAAACTTGCTCGACCGGGAAACAAGAATATGAACACAAGGATTTTTAATACTTCACTTTTTTTTAATACTTCGATTTTTTTTGTTCAATTACAACGAAATGACTAAACTAGAGAACTTTTGATACAATTTTTTTTTCAAATTTTTTTTATTTTTTTCACGAACCTATTTTGGGATTGCTATAAACGTCGGCGCTTCTCGATTTAATAGCTCTGATACCAAATGGTGTGATCCAGCTCGGGAAAGTTGAGTCGCTTCACTTGTTTGCCCGATCGTTGATGAGAAGATTGTTCGTAACGTTGAAAAGGTTAATTTTGGTTAAGGTAAAGCGGAAGTTTAACACAAAAAGATAATGATAGGTTATGGATGAATGAAATAGGTTCGGTTTAACAATAAAATAAAGATAGATGAAATTTGGAAAATTTGGTGGAATGGAATAACGAACTTAATGTCAAGAATGATTCAACACTATAGAGCAGTGTCACCCTGATTCTTATATTGTTAAGGTGGTAGGATGGATTGGTAGATGGATAGGTGAACGCCACACCAAAGAATGGTGATAAGTTCAAGAAACAAGTTCGATAGACGCCACTAGCAAGCTAGATAAGTCACACGAGACTCGTACGAAATTTGAGAGGAAGAAACCTTACTTAAGAACACAATGTTCAAATATTTTGGCAAAAGTCTAACCTTCAAATGTTTACAAGAAAGCTTTTTATAGACACAAAGATGACTACTCAAATTCGGCATCTAAGTGTTCACACAATAATAAAAATTGTTCACACTAATACATTAAAAACGATTCATGAATTCGGCAGGTTCATGTACTAGCCGAATGGACACTTTCTTCCCCCTTGGTGTGTGCATGCATGCTTAGCCATGAAGAATCCTTAATTCCATGAATGTCCAGCCTTTAAGATCCCTTTAATCCCCCTTGGCCGAATGCTAGGTCCATGGAACATGCATCCCTCTTAATTGAAGCTTTAATGATGGGTTGGTTCATGAATGGTAGCATGTACCTTTGTAAATCCGTCCTCCCCTTTGTGTATGCACATTATTCATTCAATGTGCTGAAATAATGTTTCATTTCCCCCATTGGACGTTCTTGACTTCACCCATGCATGTATAGAAGCTAATTGGTCAAATTAAGGTGTGAATGGGGAAATCGGCAAGTGTGAACACTTTCAAGGCTGCCTTGGGGAGTTGTTCGGCCAGCTTGGGAATTTAATGGGCAGCTACTCCTTGGCCGAATAGTTGCTTGGAGAAGCCAAACATCCAGCCACCATGCAATGTAACCAGCCATACATGAATCTCTCCATTCGTTGCAATTGGTCATTCATGCACCAAGCATTAATTTACCTTCATACATTCGGCTGCACCTAAAAGACACATTGAACACATTAAAAGCAAGCTAAATTCGGCTAAACCAAAATAATAACATACTTTAGACACATTAATAAACATATAATTAAACTAAGACAAATTTAATATTGACTTATCAAGACACATTAATTCGGCTAGCTCATAATGTACTTAAAAACATGTAATAAGCTGTCTGAAACAAATTAAACTAATTAAAGTAAGCACTTAGTTTATTCTAGCAATAAAGTAAATGAGCTGGAAAGAAATAGAAATGAGCTCAAACGAGCTGAAATAAGCTCAATTGAGTTGATTTGAGCTGAACGGAGCTCAAGAAGCCGAAAAGGAGCTGAATTCGGCTTGCACTAAGGTGCAAGGAGTCTTTAAAGAGCTGGCCCGAGCTTCTCCATTAACAACGAACTTGTTTTCTTCCCAAAATTGAGTGATTAAAGCTGAAACAGCTTCTTGGAATTGCCTAGCTCGAGCTCGAGTCATTGGGCCTTTAGGAAGCTCGATGGGGTATTGGATCGTTGAGCTCCCGGGTGTGCTTACATCAAATTAAGGTGTTTGAAATGGCATGTTTATGTGTGTTCGAGTGATGTTTAAATCCCTTGAATGTGTGTCCAAATGGTATGAATGTTTAAGTATGAATTGGAATTGAAATGGCTTGATTTTAGGTAAGTTTTTGGGTTCACACGGCCTGGGACACGGGCTATCACACGGTCGTGTGACACACCAACCTAGCGACACGGCCGTGTGTCATTTGAAATTTCTTAGTGTTTCAAGTCAGTGAGTTACATGGCCTAGCACATAGCTTGGGACACAGGCGTGTGTGGCAACTCAGAGAGTTACACGGCTTGCGACACAGTCGTGTTGTAACACCCCTTGCTCGGGTTCTACGCCAGAACCGGGCCCGAGGCATTACCGAACTCAAACCACTTGATCCCCACTTAGGTTCGTCGTAACTACTCTCTGAAGTCATCTCAACAATCTCTTTCTCGACTTATGAGGCCTCACTAATACACACAAGGGCTCTCGAGACTAAACCGGAACTTTTTCCAATCTTAAAATTTTTCCCTTTTATACCGGTCTCACACGCCCGTGCAAGATTAGACACGCCCGTGCATGGACACACACGCCCATGTCTCCCAACCGTGCCTAAAACCCTAGCATTCTGCCAATTCCCCACAGCCAAGGCACACGCCCGTGCTTACCACCCGTGGTGCACACTGACTACCTTAACACGGCCTAGAGTCTAGACACACGCCCGTGTGGCTAGCCCGTGGCCAACATTGGTTAATCCCACACGGCCTAGACACACACCCGTGTGGCTAGTCCGTGGTCTATTCTAATTTAAAATACTAACATGCAGGGGACGCATGGCCAAAGCACACGCCCGTGGGCTGACCGTGTGTCACACATGGCTAGACACACGTCCGTGTGTCTATCCACATGGCCAAGAACAAAGATATTTGCTAAGCTCTCCTCACCCTTATACCTTACACAACATGCACTCATACAACACATCCATAATCAACTCAAAGTGAATTGCAATCTCACATAGACAACTATAACTTTCTTTCATATAATGTAATAGCCAACAACCATGGCATTATACAAAATTTACAACAAAATTCTAAAGGCCAACACTTCTTAGCCATTTACAACAAAATTCACTAACTTGTCTAGCCCCTATACATGTCATATACAAAACATTAAGTTTCATGTACCAAAGTGTGTTGATATGTGGGCTGTCTTCCGATGATCCTCGTATCTCGATTCAACGCTTTTAATCTATAAGACAAGGGAAAAGAAAGGGAGTAAGCTTTAAGCTTAGTAAGTTTGCACATAAACAATTAAGCATCATAGTATAAACTAACCCACAATTAGCATTATACTAACATATAATATACCATTGTGCTTACTCTTTCTATCCCTTACCACATTTCCAACTCATCATGAGTCACATACTCATAACCATTGAAATGCACCCCTGCATTAAATATCACATTTACATAACATACAACACCTCATTATTTCTCGGAATACATCCACACAGTTAATCCACATAACTTATCCACACAGCTTATCCACACAGCTAGGTCACATAACTAATCTACACAGCTATTACACACAGCTAATACACACAGTTAATCCATACAGCCAATATCTCGATGGTTTCGCACTTAGCACACCACAATTGATTAATAAGGTGGTATCGCAGTTAGCCTACCACAAAGGTATTCATAGTGGTTCAGCACATAGCCCACTAGACGATATACCTCACGATAGCATCGCACATAGCTAGCTCATCGTCAATATGCATTAGGATGGTATCACACTTAGCCCACCATCTAGCATTACCACAACACTTGCACAAGTCTACTTACTTAATCATTCTACTTAAACCACATAGGTCCTCAATCATTCTCGATCATACATTCATTCACAATTTCTACTACATTCATCCCACATAGGTTCTCAAACATGCTACACACTAGCCAAAGATTAAAAATTGTAAGTATGAATGCATTATTTATGCATAGACTTACCTCGATACTCAAAAGTATAGAAATATGCAATTCAGTCCACCACCTTGCTTTTGCCTCGGTTACGATCCGGGCTTCGTCTTTCTTGATCTATAATGAATAAATCAGCTTATTCAATACACACATTGACTAAATTGACCCACATTTCATACTTTAGCAAAATTACTATTTTGCCCCTAAACTTTCTCATATTTACACTTTAGCCCCAAGGCTCGTAAAGTGATTTTTATTCAACTTTCTATCCTTTCATGCTTAGCCGAACCACTTACTCAACTAAAGCATTCATCAATTCTCACTAAATCACACATGTATGACCAAACTAAAGTTTTTCACAAACTAGTTCCTACATGCATTTTCGTGGAAAATCACTTAGCAAAAGATGTTTCTACTACATCAAGCTTTCATATTCTTCCATAAAACATCAAAATACATGCATTTCATACATATGTACATTTTTTAACATCCATAATAGCTCACCAAATAGCTAAAAATAGCTTACTCATGCTACTAGGACTTCAAAAATACGAAGAATATCAAAAACCGGGCTTAGGAGCACTTACTAGCAAGCTTGAAAAATTGAAAGAGCCCTAACAATGGCTATTGGAATTTTCGGCAGCTTGGGGGAGAAGATGAGTGAATTTTTGTCATCTTTTCACCTATTTAATCATTTAATAACTAAATGACCAAAATGCCTTTTTTGATAAACTTCAAATTTTAACTCATCCATGCCCAAAATTGTCCAAAAATTAGAATTTGGATAAATTGCTATTTAAGGACCTCTAATTAATAATCTAAAGCTATTTCACACATATAGCTTCTAGAAACATACATTTTGCAACTTTTGCAATTTAGTCCTTTTGGACAATTCAACCACAATTTCACAAAATTGCTTCATGAAACTTTCACACTAGCATGCATACAAGGCATAAACCTCAATAACTCATTTATAACCCTCGGATTTATGGTTTCGCACCACTATTCTGACTAGGCCCTAAACCAGGATATTACACGTATGACCCTTCTCAGTGAGTTACACGGGTGAGGACACCGACTGGGACATGGCCGTGTGTCCCTAGTTCGAATGATACATGGCCTGGTCTATGTCACAAGGCCTTGTGACCCCTGTTTTCTAATTTTTGCATCTTTTCTTAAAACTTCTATTTTGATTCAAATTAGTCCCGAATTGCTTCTAAGCTATTTTTAGGGCCTCGAAGGTTTGATTTAGGGACCAAATGCTTATATTTGATAAGTTTTGAATGAGATTAATTTATTTAATGTTATAATGATAAATGCTTTTCGATTGATCGATAATGCTTCGTAACCCTAATCCGACGATGGAGACGGGTTATGGGTGTTACAGTGCGCACTAAATAAGCTCTGAATTTTTCAAAGGCAAACACCACTGCTAACAATTCTTTCTCCGTGGTGGTGTAATTGAGTTGTGAATCTGTCAGCGTGCGACTGGCATAATATATAGCATGAAACATCTTGGCTTTTCTTTGCCTCAGCACTACTCCGACAGCAAAGTCACTTGCATCAAACATTAGTTCAAATGGTAGAGTCCAGTCTGGTGCAGTGACTATAGGTGCTGTAATTAATTGCTCCTTTAACTCTTCGAACGCCTTTGAGCATAACTCATCAAAATGAAATGGTCTTTTTTGCTCCAACAATTTACATAGAGGCTTTGATATCTTAGAAAAATCCTTGATGAAGCGATGGTAAAATCTAGCATGACCAAGGAAGCTTCTGATTCCTTTACTGAAGTGGGTGGTGGCAACTTTTCAATGACTTCTATTTTTGCTTTGTCGACGGCAATTCCTCGTTATGAGATCTTGTGGCCCAAAATAATTCCTTCACAAACCATGAAGTGGCATTTTTCCCAATTCAACACCAGATTTGTTTCTTAACATCAAATTTTTTAGGCAATATTTAAAAGTGTCGCCAAACACTGAGAAATCATCCATAAATACTTCAAGGAACTTCTCCACCATGTCAGAAAATATTGTTATCATGCAACGCTGGAAGGTTGATGGGGCATTACATAACCCAAATGGCATTCTTCTGAATGCAAATGTTCCATAAGGACAAGTGAATGTAGTCTTTTCTTGATCAGTAGGAGATATGGCAATTTGGTTGTACCCTGAGTAGCCATCTAAAAAACAATAGAAGGCTTTCCCTGCCAGTCTCTCCAACATCTAATTTATAAAAGGTAGAGGGAAATGGTCCTTTTTCGTTGCTTTGTTGAGCTTTTGATAATCCATAAAAACTCTTCAACTTGTGACGGTATGTGTGGCAATGAGTTCATTGTTGTCATTGCTAACTACTATGACTCCTCGTTTCCTGGGTACACACTGAATAGGGTTCACTCAAGAACTATCAAAAATCGGGTATATAATTCCAGCATCCAACCATTTGATAATCTCCTTCTTAACTACTTCTTTCATGACATGATTCAGCCTCATTTGCTATTCAATAGATTTGCCATAGCAATCTTCAAGTATTATTTTGTGCATGCATATTGTTGGGCTAATCCCTTTGATATCCGCAATTGACCATACTAAAGCTTTCTTGGATTTTTTTAAGACCTCCAGTAATTGCATCTCCTGGTTTGTTGTAAGCTCAGCAGAAATAACTACAGGCAGTGTATCGTTATCTCTCAAATAAGCATACTTCAAATGCACTAGTAATGGCTTCAAATCCAGCAGAAGCGGATCTTTTAATGATTCAAAGCTCCTTCTGCATCCATTTTCAAATTACTGAATTTCCATAAGTTCTCCAGATTCTTTAGTCAGTTCTATTTCATTTAATTCGATAGAGTCTGTATCAGAATTGTGCTTATTTCCCGCAAACTCTTTCTGAATATCAATGTCAACAAATTCTACAGCATGGCATCTTCATCTAGGTCTACACACTTTAAAACATCAAGCACATTAAATGTCAACTGCTGATCATTAATTCTCATGGTTAACTCACCTTTCTGTACATCAATCAATGTTCTACCAGTTGCTAAGAAAGGTTGTCCAAATATTATAGGTACCTCTTTATCTCCTTCACATTCTAAAATAATAAAATCTGCTGGAAAGATGAACTTGTCAACTCTTACCAGTACACCTTCAATTTTACCTTCTGGATGGACATATGATCTATCAGCTAGTTGTAGTGTAACTATAGTAGGTCTTGCCTTTCCTATCCCAAGTTTCCTGAAAACAGACATAGGCACTAGATTAATACTTGCACCTAAACCGCATAATGCTTTGCCTACATAATGGTTTCTAATCGAGCAGGGTATAGTGAAACTTCCTAGATCTTTTAATTTTGGTGGTAGTCTGTTCTTTAGCATTACTGTGCACCCTTCAGTAAGTGCAACAATTTCAAACTCCCCTAACATTCTCTTCTTGGATAGGATATCTTTCATGAATTTCACATAGTTAGGCATTTTTTCTAATGCTTCCACCAAAGTTATGTTGATGTGTAATTGCTTCAAGACCTCTAGAAATTTCTTGAAATGAGCATCTTGTTTCAAATTTTGGAAACGCTAGGGAAAAGGTGGTGGTGGCCTTCCTTCCATTTGTTGAGGTTTCCTTGCCATGGCATTTGTATTGGCTCTGCAATATGAATTTGCTTCTGTATGCTTTTATCTACTCCCATCTTTTGTAGTTTGTTCCACTTCTGGTTCGAAAGTTGTGCTTCCAGGAATTTCTGAACTTTCCTTCTCAAAAAAGGCATCATTCACAACTCTTGGCAGCTGAGTGCCATTCGAGAGTGTTATGGCTTTACATTGTTCCTTTCTTTGAGATCGAGAACTTTCTGTGTCACTAGGCAATACTCTTTGTTGTCTAGAACTTAATGTAGTGGCAATTTGTCCACTTGATTCTCCAGAGCTCTTAAGAAAGCTGTCTGGCTCTAAATAATTGCATCATTCTTAGCCATATACTCTTTTAATAGAGCTTCCATAACTGAAGTTGAAGATGACGAACTTTGTTACACATTTTTCCCCGACATTGGTTAACTGCATCCAAGTGGTACACCAGCCACATTTTGTCTATTAACAGTGCTCGCATTTCCCATTCCCTAATTACTCCAGCTAAAATTTGGATGTTGTTTCCACCCTAGATTGTAGGTGTTGGAGTAGGGATTGTTGTTGCTACGATTAAAATTCCACATGTAATATTTAGAGGCTAGATTGGATGGACATTCATCAAAAACATGATCTTCTCCACAGTATATGCATGCTAGTTTTGCAACCTTTATCTCCTACACTACAGAGGGTCTTTTTAGAGTTTTAATCATATTTTTTAAAGATGATACCTGAGATGTTAACAATGTAATCTCATCAAGTTTCATTGCTCCAACAACTCTTCTACCAGTCAATTCTAGTAGTGGGGTACTGATAATCATTATTTGCTATTCTTTCCAGAATTTTGTATGCTTCATTGTAGGATTTTTCAAGCAATGTCCCATTAGCAGATGCATCCTCCACCATTGGCGTATGAACATTTAATCCATTGTAGAACATTTCCATTTCTGTCTAATGCTAAAAACCATGCATCGGGAATTTTCTAATTAGTTCCTTGAAACGCTCCCAGGCTTCGTATAATGTCTCATCTTCAGATTTCCTGAACGATGTAATGTCGTTCCTAGCTTGGCATTCATGTTGGAAGGATTGTACCTAAGCAGAAATATCTAACAGAGTTCATTCCAAGATGCCACCATACTTGATGGTAATGCATACAACCATGATCTAGCACGATCTCGCAATGAATAAGGGAATAATTTTAATCTAAGGGCATCTTCAGGAACACCCTACTACCTGAATGAGTCACATACTTCAAGAAAAAGTCTTAAGTGCAATCTGGGATCTTCAATCGGTAAACCATTAAACTGCCCTACCGTCTACAGCATTTGAAACATTATTGGTTTTAATTCAAAGTGTTGAGTTGAATATGTGGCCTAACAATTCCTGGACTTAGATCACACAAAATAGGCACTACATATTCTCTGATGGGTTTGTCTCTATCATCTATGATTCAAGGAATATCAGCATTCCTTTCATTCAGGAGTACCTGATCTTCTCTAATTGGACCATTTATAATCATCTCCATTTCTCTTAACTGTTTTCTTTTTTGCCTTAATGTCCTTTCAATTTTAGGATCAAAACAATATTATGTATCCTCTTGAATACTTCTTCTCATGCACTAATACAAACCTGAAAAATCAAATAAAATACTAATTAACTGTTCTAACAAAAATAACAAGAATAATAACAAATCAACTTTTCACCAATACTGTCGATCCCCAGCAATGGCGCCAAAAACTTGTTGCGCGTAAATAACTAATGCAATTGTGCAAGTGTACCCGTCATTCAAGTAATAAAGTGATAAGTAAGTATCGTTTCCATAGGGATCAGAAATTGGTAAGAAATTAAGTTATTATAATCCTATTGATTATACTAAATAACATGAAATACTCTCAAATTGAATAGGATGTTTGTATAATGAATTTATGTAATTAAATGCTAAAAACAAAGAATTGATATGGCAAATAAAATGTAGTGGCAAATTATAGAGAAAAGCAAGAGTAATTTTTTTGCTTAATGAATAGGGTTGGAATTATTCAGGTGAAATGCTCATGTCAAAGTAATGCATGGGAAAATATTGTCTAATCAATTGCTCAGAGAGTCACACTATAACTTGCCTTTTTCGATAGCTAGATCTTAAGCTAAAAATCTAAGTTAATGTATGTCTACAAAACTCCAGATTAATAACTACAATAAACGTTCTTCTCTATACAACTCACAACATCTATGTCTCAAGTGCTACGAATATTTTGTTGAGTATTCACTTGCATCAAACAAGTAAAGATCCAGTATATTTGACCTTTTCAGAATTAAAAATACATCTAAGAACACAACACACAATCAACTATGTCTAGAGCTTGCATGCATGTATTTAAAATAAGCATAAATCGAATAAAACATTGATATAGACAATCTCAAATCACGAGCATTAAAGATGATAAAACATTCACCCCAATAACTCCAACCCAAAAAAGATTTAGTTCATGGGTGGAAAAGTTAACACCAAATTAAAATCATTCATCAACATTAAAACAAGTTTGAATCACAAAAATCAGGAAAACAAAGGCAGAAATTGCAGGATTTCTCGCCACACTTCAGCTTCTCTTTTATCTTCCGATTGTACTTGAACCCAGGTTAGATGTCTCTTTCCCTTCTTCACGTCTGTATTCTGCTCTTCGTAGATGCTACTCTTTCTTTCTCTGTAATTCTCCAATGGAGTTCTTCTTTGCGCAGAGAGAGGATTGCTATCAACAGTCTCTTTCTCACATTGATTTCTTCTTTCTCATTCTTTTATTGGGTAGATCCGTCCCACCTCAACACACATTTTCCACTCCTCTTTTCAGGTTGGTTTTTCTGGTAAATGCACAGCTGGCTAAGAACGATGTGGATAAAGTGCTGAGTCATCTTCCTGAAATTGCCATGGCAATTCTGTTGGCAATCAATCTCACCATTTGCCACGGCAATGTTTCACTTCCCTTATTTTCCCTCTTCATCTTCTTCCTCTTCATACTCATGTGTTCACACAAAACCACACATTTCCTACCAAAGTGATAAAAGTAAAAATAATGACCATTATATTGCAATCCAAGCTTTGTTATGCAATGTTCTAAAAATATCCTTAAAATGTATTCACTTAATTACAACCACTTAATTCCATTTAGAGGCCTTAAATATAACTCTTTTCAAGAGTTATCAAAAATAGAGAGAATTTATTCTCAACTTATAAACATATTTTTCAAAACAACAATTTTATTAGTTTCTATTAAAAAAGAGAGAATTTCTGTTTTCACCCCAAAAGAAAACTTTTTCTCGTTCTATGTTTTGATTCTATTGTTTCAAGCCCACACTCAAAGTAGTTCATGGTACGAGAATAGTAGAGAAGATTGTTTGGTTGAAAGTCGGAAAACATCAAGGATCCGCTTATCCAAAAACACATGTAAATTTGGTTAAGGTTTATTGCTATAAATATCACAAACTGGGTCGATTTTCAAATGTTTAATTTTTTGCTATGCAAGAAAACTATTTTCAAACCAGATTTTTTCCAACAGTTATTATAGTCTTTTTAGGATGTGATGCCTGTCGAGTTGCCCAAGAAGTTACTACCTAAGAGGGAGGTGAATCAAAAGATCGAGTTGATGCCCAATACTGAGCCGCCGACTAAGGCCCCATATCGAATGTCTCCACTAGAGTTAGAAGAGATGCAGAAATAGTTAAATGAGATTTTAGATGTTGGGTTCATTAGACAATCTAAAGCCCCATTTGGTGCACTGGTTTGTTTTAGAAAAAGCACGATGGGTCATTAAGATTGTGCATTGATTATCGGGCAGTAAACAAGATTACTGTGAAGAACATGTACCCAATTCCTCTCATTGTAGATTTGTTTTATCAGCTTGGTAGTGTGAGGTGGTTTACTAAGTTGGATTTGCAATTGGGGCACCATCAAGTTAGAGTAGTCAAAAGGGACGAGCCAAAGATAACTTGTCTAACACGTTATGGTTGAGTTTCTTTTTATGCCTTTCGAGCTGACGAATGCTCTAGCGACATTTTACACATTGATGAATAAGGTACTTCAACCCTTTTTAGATCATTTTGTGGTTGTTTACCTTGATGATATTTTGGTGTATAGTATGTCCCTTGAAGAGCATCTGGAGCATTTAAGAGAAGTGTTCCAGACCTTGCGGGAGAATGAGCTTTATGTAAAGGAGGAGAAATACTCATTTGCTCAGCACAAGTACCTTTATTAGGCCACATTGTGGGAGGTGGAAAAATTCGAATAGATAGGGGTAAAATTTGGGAAATTGTTGATTGGGAACCACCAACCAAGGTAACTAAGCTACGATCTTTCCTTAGGTTGGAAAACTATTGCCGACGCTTCATCCAAGGCTACTCCAAAAGCATTGCACCATCAAAAAATCTATTAAAGAAGGGAAGGTGTGGGATTGAAATGAAGAATGTCAAAAAGCCTTTGATCAAGTGAAATAAGTGATGACAGAGGAGCTTATGATTTCCTTGTAGGATTATACCAAACTGTTTGAGGTGCATACAGACGCATCAGACTATGCCATTTGGGGAGTATTGATGTATTGATGTATGATAGGCATCCAATTGCCTTTGAGTGTTAGAAGCTTAATGATACTAAGTGGCGTTATACGATTCAAGAGAAAGAGATGATTGTAGTGGTACATTGTTTGTACACATGGAGACATTATTTGTTGGGTTCCAAGTTTGTAGTATTTACAGATAATTTTACAAATAATTATTTTTTGACTTGGAAAATTTTGTCTCCCAAGCAGGCTCGTTGGTAGGTTTCTTGGCAGAATTTGATTTCAGTATAGAGTATAATCCTGGGAAAGCCAATGCAGTGGCTGATGCACTAAGCCAAAAAATGGAGTTTGCAACAATCAGTCAACTTGATAGCTCTCTATTGAAGCACATTAGAGAGGGATTGTCCCATGATCCCACAGCCAAAACATTGATCAAACTCACCGGAGAAGGAAGAACGATACGATTTTGGCTTGAGGGAAATTTTTTGATACTCAAGCACAATGTCTTTATGTGCATCGATATGGGGGATTGTGCAAGGAGATCATGAAAGAGTGTCATGATTCGAGATGGGCTAGTCATCCAGGTATGCACCACATATTGGCTCTTTTGGAGGACAGTTATTATTGGCCTCACATTAGTGATGATGTTGAGACTTATGTGAAGACTTGTCTAGTGTGTCAACAAGATAAGATGATATGAAAATGTCAACTAGTTTATTGCAATCTTTTCCCATTTTGCAATGGGAGAGTGTATCCATGGATTTTATTATTGGTTTGCCAAAATATGATAGGTTTGCGAGTATTGTTGTTTTGGTCAACAGGTTTTCCAAGTACGAGACCTTTATTTTAGCAACTAAGGAGTGCCCTGTCGAGGAGGCAACTAGTTTGTTCCTTAGACATGTGGTAAAATATTGGGGAGTGTCACATTCTATTTTTATTGATAGAGACGGGCGGTTTACTAGCCAGTTCTGGACAGAGTTTTTCAAGTTGATGGGGTCAAACTTGAACTTTTCCACTAATATGCATTCGCAGACTGATGGGCAATCCAAGAGAATAAATGCTTTATTGGAGGCTTATGTTTGACACTATGTGGGTGCCACACAGAAGGACTGACTGAAGTTATTAGATATGGATCAATTTTCTTATAATTTGCAACAAATTGGGGCCATTAATCAAAGTCCATTCGAGATAGTGACGGGCCAACAACCACTCACACCCAATACTATTGTGATTTATTATGAAGGACCGAATCTAGTAACTTATTGATTTGCTAAATATTGGCATGAGCAGAATGACTTAGCCAGAGCTTGCCTCCATAAGGCAAGTAAGCACAACAAGAAGTGGATTGATCAGAATCATAGAGATGTACAGTTCCAGGTTGGTGATTCATTCATTGCTAAATTGCATTTGATTTTGTGCCACACTGGCTTGCACAAGGGGCTTGTGCGACAGTATGAGGGACTTTTCAAAGTTTTGAAGAGGGTAGGGAAGGTGGCCTAAAATTTGAAGTTGCCAACAAAACTCAAGGTTCATCAAATTTTTCATGTCAGTATGCTTAAGTCATTCCACAAGGATACGAAGGATGCAAATCGAGGCAAGTTTAAACAAGTGCTAATGGGAGTAAAGGTCTCCTATGATTGTGATGCTAAGTGCATCATGGCAAATCGTGTGATCCGACGGACCAGGCCAAGGCATGAGTACCTTTTTTTTTATGGAAGGGACTTCTCGACAATAAAGCTAGTCGGGAACCTTCCAAGGCTCTATGGCAATTCTAGGAGAAGATAGATCGGTTGAGGACGTGACGAGGGCGTCGTGAGAGTATGTGGGGGAGAATGTCACTGGCCACGCAAAGGAGCCCGTTACTGATGTATATGTTTCAAACCCTTCATGTTCCTTTGGGGTTATTCAGCCTGTCAGGACTAGCCCATAGCTTAGAAGAGACTGAATGCTCATCTACTTGAATCCTGGTTGAATTGAAACTCCGTAGTAAATTGTATTTTACTAGGATAATTATTGTAAATCCTAAAGGATAAACATGTATAAAATTTAAATCCCTTAAGGCTCTCTTATCGTAGATTGGAACTAATCTCGGCCATTGATGTAATTTAATCTGTACCATAGGATCTGGGGGAAATCAACTATAAATAGAGGTCTCCTCCTTTATTTGTAATCACTTCATTCTTTCTGAGCTAAAGAATTTTGAGATCATTTACTAAAACATCTTGTGTGCATCATTTCCCTTTGGCATTTCTGTTCTTCATTGTTGTAACGCCCACTAAACCCGACCCAATTCATTGAATTCAGATCTCGGGTACTACTTCACATACCACTTAACAAAATTTCGAAACTGATGATAGATACCCCTTACTTAAAACAAATTCCTTTTTATTTTATTTAAAGACTCAATTTCAGGAAAACAAAAGAAAGTATTTAGGAATAAAATATTACATCATACTTTTCACTAAATCCTTTACAATACAAATGTTTACTAGAGACTGAATCTTAGGTAAAGTCCTATAATATGCCACATTTCCATTGTATGCATAATAACCCAGTCTGCTGCTTCCTTGGCGTATTCCTGGCATCGTTCCTCTTGGAGCAATCTCATTCCATCATTACTTGAAACATAAACATAACACTTGTAAATTTAGGAGAACTTAGTGAGAGTTAATACAGATTTCCTTGGCATATACTTTTATAATATTTGAAGAATATTAGTGCGCCAGCTGCCCTTCTCAACCACTACTTTTGTTTTGGTGAATTCTTTCACAATTGCAGGCTTACACTTACACGCTAACTACCATACTATTAGCGTACCAGTTCTCTCTTAACTACCTTACTAATTTAAGATCCTTCCAGACATTTCATAAATCAAAGCCCACTTCATCTAGACCATCCCTTCATATTACACTTATTTCAAATCTGTTGTTCACAGTTATTGTTCACTGGAGGATACATACACGTTTGGCTTATACTCACACAGATTTGAATGCCATCAGTTTACTAAACAAATCATTTTATATTTCAATACCCAACATGCTCATATTGATCATAAAATATACAAATTATTCAGATGAGTTCCACACAAATTTGTTACAGAACACCAGATACTGAAGATAGTAGTAACTCAGATTCCATAAGATTTCAAAAGAAGACATGATATTAAGTAGACATAGCAAATTCTCGATATTCATATTTCAACACTACATAACACAGACAAAATCAGTTTATTAATTTCATATGTCTTTCATAGCTATGAATACACCCATTTTCAACACTAACAGATTACCATGGTAGATACCTTTTTTAACATACAGATACACACTTCTTTTTAAGAATTTCCTTTTAAACTTATTCGATTACATCACATATCCAATTCAACCAAATTAATCTCAAATGTATCATAACCTTATCAGAGCAATATCTATCATAGAATACTCAGAATTTACCAAGAACTTACCATAAGGGCGGATAATCACTTTATACCATACAGACTTAGCAGAGTACACCACAAGGGCCAAACGAAATAAACCACAAGGGAAACTTACAGGATCACATGTTTACTATCTCGGCAGACTTTCACATAAGGTGTCATAAGTTTCTCCCTCATGGAATTTTATAACCCCAAACCTGACCGGGACAGACCGACCCGAATGTGAAGCATTACATTAGCCACCGAAGCGACTCTCTAGCTAACGACCACCCGATGCACACCCCAACCTTATAACACGTCATTTATGAAGCAATTTTTGAACCATTTTGAAACTTTTTCTAAGTATTTAAACCTAAGGGTATTTTGGTCATTTTACCACCTAAGGTTAAACTATCTCGATTTTATTTCTATATAGCTACCAACCTTCTTTTAGTCAAATTATGCAAGCCCTAAAAACTTTAGCTTAATTAGAGTTCATTTACTATGTCAAATTCAAGTTTTATTATTAGGGGCTAAATCGTAACTTTTACAAACTTTTAGTACATTTTCCAAATTAAAAATTAAGAGTGTTTCTACCAAATATTAATAGTTACAAGCCTAATACTAAAATATTACCAAGTTTCCCTATCATTAAAGGCTTCTATTAATCTAATCAAGTTTAGGACTAAATTATAAATTAAGCAAATTAGAATACTAGATTACAAAAACCAAAAATCAAACCCCCCAAAAACCCACACGCCTGTGTGAAAAGACACATGCCTGTGTGCAAACCACTACACCTATTTTCTCAAAAGTTCGTTTTAATTACCCGATTTTACATATTTTACTTACCCATTAAACTTGAAATAGCTACAATTAATTACCATAAACATCCACACATCTCCAATTTAATTTATTTACAACAAATACGCAACAATTAATCAAAATTTAACACCCAATTATACACTTAGCAGACACCAATTAATTCACACAAGTTACATACCTTAGTTGCAAGCAATCGACTCTATGGTAAGCTTCAATTAAACATTGTTAGTATAAAATACATGCTTCATACATCGTGTTATCAACCACCGTACGAACACTCATCAACATACCATAAATCAAACATCAATTAGACATAAAATCATGTATTAAAGTAATTATAAAATCACCAAAATTAAAGTCCAAAATTTAATATCCAATGTCCATCACAAGTAAAATAGCACTAGTCCCAAAAGCATCACAATGCCCCTTTATAGTCTCTAAAGTAAATTTCTTAAGCCACTACCGAGCCTTATTCTTGGATCGCCCTTGCACTCGCTTCTCGACTCCTTATGCCCAGAAGTTCTCTACACGAAATGTGAAAGTGTGAGCTTAAAAAGCTTAGTGAATGATAGTAAAACATCAAGTAATTTGCACCAAACCATGCATAAATCAAAGCAATTAAGCAATAAATTTTCAGTAACAACATGTTAACATTCCACCATAACATCACATGCTATTTCAAGAATTAAGAATCAATTTTTCCATGGCATGTAAAATAATCTTTTAACACATAAACATTCAATTATATTGGCACAATCAATCAATTATATTGGCATAATACATCTATGGCAATAAGTAAACGTGTGATCATACATTGGATAAACGGATCTCCGAACTCCCACAAATCAAATACAGTCCTCCGAAATGAGCGGGCCGAAACCACACGTTCCCTTATAGCACCTCAAATAACCCGATGAGTGGAGACTCAAGCTCAACACTCTCTTATCTACTCCAAACAAATCAGTCCACCAAGAGCCATATGTTCACAATATCACAAATAATGGTGAGTACTCAAAAATCCTATGGCATGCCAACTATATCCAATGGATCCACCATGCAATGTTGCCAATATAATCATACAAACAAGGCATAAAATCTATTGTTTAATCACTTAATTTAGGATGTTAAAATGCAAGTAAAAGCATGTTGCTAATCAATTTTAACATCAATAAAATTAAGCATATCAAATATCATTTTCCCAATATTCATATACCAATTAGAACACCTTTATCAAATGTTCAATAAATCAGCAATTCATGCTCCAAATATCAATTTATTCCATACAATTTAATCATGCTAAAAGCATAATACACAACTTACCAAACTAGTTGCCATTTTGCTCTTTTATAAAATAAAACCTATTTTTGCAAATCCAACCATCCAATATGTAATTAAGTTATTAATAACACCAATTAAACCTTTAATTTTAACACATAATCAAGACAATTTACCAAATTGCCCTTAATATCACTCACCTCCACACTTAGCTCTTTAAGCAAAAATGTGTTCAAACAAGCAAGTTTGAGCTTCAATTATGATTTGCACGTTCCTCCTCTTGATGTGCAGATTTAACAGGGACAAAGTAAGCATTACAAACTAACAATAGCAACAAGAAACACAAAATTTGATAAAGTATACAAATCTAAATCATTACTCTAAACTACCTTACCGACGTTGCACAACTAAGCCGAAATAAGGAATTCCTCAACTAAACTCCCTTTTCAGCACCTCAAACCACTTCTAATCTTCATTCCTAGTCTAATAACATGTCTTCTAAGTGTTAATTTCATCATTTAATCCATTTCATAATTTTCCAGATGTAACACCCCAAACCCGGCCCAAACACTACAACCGGATTTGGTATGTCACTCAGGAGATTTTTGTAAAAAATGTCAAAATTTGGGCAAAACTTAATAACTTGGTAAGTTTAAGTAAGATTTAAAGTTCATTTGTTGTTTTCGTGAATTAAAAACCAAAACCTTAATACATGCCTTAGTTTAATTAAAATTTAAATGTCTATCAGTAATAAAAGCCCAAACTAAAACCCAAAATAGAGTATAATAGTCTAGTGGCCCGTGGCCTTATTACAAATGAGATTTAAAACCCATTAAATAAAAATATAAAATAATAAATTAAAGCCTTTTTGCCGAATCCAAATGTTCTTTTGCATGGCCACCTTGCTCTCCTCTTCAGCCCGGTCCGATGCACTAAGTGCTACCTGAAATTTGTTAAAAATAATAGGGTGAGTCGCGAGACTCAGTGTGTGCAACCTCGTGCACCATCGACCGGGCCTTAGCCCACGTGATCGAATATAGAACATAATATAAGAGATAACATACATAAAAACCCAACCCAATCCTAGGTTTCCATCCGCTACACACCACCTCTCACCGCCAATCACACCATTGGGGATTTCTACAATCAACCCACACCGCTACACACCATCGATGGCGGTCATGCCGCAGCTTAGTCGCTCATCGCCGAGTTGTGACAGAGTCACCAGTGCTAAAATGGCGAAGCCACCGTAAATGAGAGATTGCACAGAGTCACCAGTGAAATGGCATAAGCCACCGAATAGATCACTTCCCCTTTTATCAATCACCCAACCCCGAGCATACATAGAAATCGACATGCAAAACATATCTTTTAATGAAAACATTCATCAAGAATGGCGTAAAACACTAACCTGATATTTATCCTTTACCCTTCTCGGGTTTTCAAACGTTATGCTGGGATTTCGGCATTTAACAGAGTATAGCAGATTTATACTTATATATATATATATACATAATAGCATTCAATCTAATGGTGTGAGAAGTTACACACCTAATTAATGTCGACACCCTTGCTAAACCGATCTAAAACTTTGCTCGAAAAGCCGAAAAGATGTGACAATAGGGCCTCTCCTATAATCGGCCATGGTTAGTGTTTTACCCGATCTTACACACTAAAATCAATAGATTCCCTTACCTTGAAATCCCGAAAGTACCACGATTCAAGTATTACCAAACTTATGACTTAGAGATCTACGCGATTAACTTCTCTCCAGATCCCAGAATGCCGAAAATAAGAGAGAAATAAGAGATTAGTTTCTAAATAGCCATTCGGCTAGGGACTTTGAAAAGTCGAAAAAAAAACATTAAAATCCCGAAATCAACATTTACCTATTGCTTCCATCAAAATTTGGCACAAACAAGCTCCACTAAAGAAGATTCGGCAACTTTAGGAGGTGAGATCTTAGTGATTTCGGCTTTTAGAAGAACAAGGAATTGGAAAAATAAAAGCAAGGAATGGGTAGAGAGATTCGGCCAAAAGAAAAGAATAGCAGGGTTTCGGCAATTGAGACTTCAAGAGCTTTGATTTCATCGAGTAAAAGAAAAGAGAGAAGAGCAAGAATGGAGTAGGAATTTCGACAGAGAAAAGAGAAGAATAATGAGAACTTGCTAGCAATTTCGGTACATAAGCCAAAACCGAATGCCCCTTTCTTTTCAAATTCTTCAAAGTTCCGGCTAGCATTAAACACTTAAAGATGGCTCCTATCTTTGATCTATTATCTCCTTAAAAATAGCCTTTATCTGCTTATTATCCACACAATAAAATCCCTAAAATTTAGCCTTGTGCCGTCCCCCCCTTGCTCATTTAAATGCCAAATTTTAGCCCTAAAACTTGGGCTTCAAGCAACCATAATTTGGGCCTTCCTCATGCACAAGTGACGCCAACTCCTCTTCCTCCTAGTAGCACCATTTCCTCTGGGCCACAAGCCCAAAATGCTTATTAAACTACTAAAACTTCAATTTAAACCCCTAGAGTGTCCGGACAAAATATTTAAAACAAGGCCTCACCAATTTGAGCCCCATTTGTACCTCAAACTCTCAAATTAATATTTTAAGCACACAAAATGTACAAGCCCATAAATTCGGATGTTACGCTTCTACCCCTTTAAAATAAATTTCGGCCTCGAAATTTACTCGATCAAAAGAGATGGGGATATCGTTGTTGCATAACCTCCTCTAGCTCCCACGTTGCCTCTTCTCTCGCTAGTGATTTTGCCACAAAACTTTGACCAAAGGGACGGACTTCCTTCTCAACACTTTTACGTCTCGATCCAAGATTTGCACCGGTTCCTCCTCAAAGGATAAATCTGGCCTTACTTCAATCTCTTCTACCGGCACCACATGTGATGGATCAGAACGATAACGTCTTAGCATCGAGACATGAAATACGTCATGTATCTGTTCCAACTCTGAAGGCAATTCCAAACAATAAGCCACTAGCCCCACACGTTCCAATTCCCGATAAGGGCCAATAAACCGAGGACTTAGCTTACCCTTCCGTCCAAACCTCATTACCTTTTTCCATGGAGATACCTTCAAAAAGACTTGGTCTCCCACTGCAAATTCCACCTCCTTCCGATTTAGATCCGCATAAGACTTCTCGCCGATCGACGCTTTCCTTCAACCGAGCCCGTATTAACTTAACCTTCTCCTCCGCTTTCAAACTAACTCGGACCCAAAGACTGACGTTCACCCAACTCCGTCCAACAAGTAGGGGTACGACATCTCCTTCCATATAACGCTTCGCATTTACGCCATCCGAATACTAGCTTGATAACTATTATTGTATGCGAATTCACCAAGGGTAAATACTCCTCCCAACTACCCCTAAAATCGATGATGCAACCCCTTAGCATATCCTCCAAGATCTCGAATTACCCTCTCGCATCGACCATCGATGCAGTGGGTGAAAAGCGGTACTAAAGTCTAACCTTGTTCCTATTGCCTGATGAAGAGCCTTCCAGAATCGTGACGTAAACCTAGGGTCCCTATCTGATATGATCGATATCGGTACACCATGTAGTCTCACAACCTCGGCCACGTACAACTTAGCCAACCTCTATAGAGGATAGTCGACTCGAACCGGTATAAAGTGAGCGGACTTCGTCAGCCGATCCACAACTACCCAAATTGAATCCTTCTTAATGGGCATAAGGGGTAGCCCACTAATAAAATCCATCGTGATTCTCTCCCATTTCTACTGCGGAATCTTCATCGGTTACAACAACCCCGAAGGCAACTGGTGTTCCGCCTTCACTTGCTGACACGTCAAACACTTTCCTACAAATTCCGTTACCTCTCGCTTCAGACCTGGCCACCAAAATTGTTCCCACAAATCACGGTACATCTTAACCCCTCCAGGATGCATAGCGTAAGGACTACTATGCGCCTCCTGAAGAATCATCTGCCTTAACTCCACATCCTTTGGCATACAAACTTTCTTATGAAAACACAGAATTCCATCACCATTCAAACTATAGTCCTCTCCTTCACCATTCTGCACTTGTCGGATTCGAGCACCTAAAACATCATCCAAAAGTTGCTTCTCCTTGATCTGTCTTGTCCACATAGGTCTTACTTAAAGTTCAGCTACCAAACTACCATCCTCATATAGACTAAGATGAGCGAACATCGCCCTTAGTTCAGATACTACCTTACGGCTTAACGCATCTGCCACCACATTTGCCTTACCCGGATGGTATTCGATCGAGCAATCATAGTCCTTCAGGAGCTCGATCCACCTACGTTGTCTTAAATTTAACTCCTTCTGGGTAAGGAGATACTTCAGGCTCTTATGGTCCGTATAAATAACCGACTTCTCCCCATACAAGTAGTGCCTCCAAATCTTCAGAGCGAACACTACCGCCGCCAATTCCAAATCATGCGTAGGGTAGTTCAACTCATGCGGTCTCAACTGTCGAGACGCATATGCAACAACTTTTCCATCTTGCATCAACACACACCCTAACCCTGTGTGTGACGCATCACAATAAACGGTAAATTCCTTTCCTGCCTCTTGCTGAATTAACACTGGTGCTACCATCAGGAACTTCTTCAGCTTCTCAAAGCTCTCCTGTTGTTTGTCAGTCCATACAAATAATACTCCCTTCCTTAACAACTTAGTTAAAGGTGCCGCTATTGCAGAGAACCCCTCAACAAACCTCCTGTAATACCCTGCCAATCCCAAGAAACTTTGAATTTCTGCCACAAACTTCGGCGGCTTCCAATCTAATACAGCTTCTATCTTCCGAGGGTCTACCCTAATCCCCTCCGCGGAAACTACATGCCCTAAGAAAGTCACTTCCTTCACCCGAACTCACACTTACTTGAACTTTGCGTGCATACCGCTTCTCCTCAAAATTTGCAACACCACACGAAGGTGTGCATCATGCTCCTCCTCAGACTTGGAGTAAACCAAAATATCATCGATGAACACTACCACGAATCGATCAAGGTATGGCTGAAACACCCGATTCATCATATCCATAAATCTTTTTTGCGCGCGTTCGTCAAACCGAACGGCATTACCAAGAATTCATAATGACCGTAACGTGTTCGAAACACCGTCTTATGAATGTCCCCTTCCTTCACATTTAACTGATGATAACCCGACCTTAGATCAATCTTCGAAAAGACCGAAGCTCCTTTAAGCTGATCGAACAGGTCGTTAATTCTTGGCAATGGGTACTTGTTCTTAATCGTCAACTTATTCGCTTGATTTATAGTCCATGCACATACGCATGGATCCATCCTTCTTTTTCACAAATAGGACCGGCACTCCCCATGGAGACACACTCGGTCGAATAAATCCTCGATCCAAAAGATCCTGGATCTGAGCTTTGAGTTCTACCAACTCCTTCAGTGCCATTCGATAAGGAGCAATGGATACTGGAGCCGTACCCTGAAGTAGCTCTATTCCAAACTCCACCTCGCGATCCAGGGGTAATCTTGGCAACTCCTCCGGAAAGACATCCGCGAAATCCTTGACTGTTCGAACCTCATCGACAGTCACCTCCTTAGCATCCAACGCACTAATAAAAGCTAAGAATGCGCTGCATCCTTTCCGAATCATCTTAACAGCCTTCAATGCCGATACTACGTTGGATAAATAGTTTCTTCTTTCTCCTAACACAACCACCTCCCCGCCTTTCGGGGTATTCAACACCACACGCTTGGTCTCACAATCCAACTTGGCACGATGCTTAATCAACCAATCCATTCCTAAAATAAGATCAAACTCTCCAAATGGCAATTCCATTAAATCTGCCGGAAACACTACCCCTTGAGTTTCTAACGGTACATCCTTAAATAGCTTGTCCACTACCCTAGATTGTCCTAGGGGACTAACCACAGTCATTTTCCTAGTGGTTGTTTCAGAGTCTATACTTAGGGTCTCAGATACTGAACATGCAACATAGGAGTGGGTTGACCCAATATCAATCAAGGCAAGAAATGGTTTATCAAAAATCAGAAACATACCGGTTATAACATTCGGTGCGTCACCATCCTCCCGTCGGCGAGCTGCATAAACTAGACCCAACTGCCTCGCATCTACATACATGCACCCCTACCAGGTGCTCCAAAACCCCGACCGAATCTATTTCCACCTCTGGCTACGCCACGACCCCTCTGTACTGGCTGACCACCTCTCCCATCCTGATCGTAACCTCGTCATTGGCCGCACTGATCCTTACGTGGGAGTCCTTAATCATATGCTCCGTGGATCCACACCTGAAACATCCACCCGTTCTTCTTCTACACTCCCCAGAATTTGCTTTCTCGCACCAATTACATAATCGATTCTGGTTCCCCCCAGCAGGTGTTGGAGCACGAGCTGGCCCATCAGACCTAGGCCTTTTCTGCGAATTCCCAGATGCTCCTGCCGACCCAAAATTTCTCTTATTCCTTCCCCGCTCCTTATCTCTTTCTTGTCCTTCAGTCCGTTTTACCTCCTCAGCTATCTTAACCTTCTCCACCAGAACAGCAAAATCTCTCTCTCTCTGCGGTGCTATCAAAACCCTTAACTCATTCTGCAATCATCCTCGAATCGAACACAATGTTCATATTCGGTTGCTACCATTCCTCGAGCGTATCGGCTCAAGCGCAGGAAATCCGCCTCATATTCAGCCACAGATTTACTTCCCTGCACCAAATTCAGAAATGCCTTCCTCTGTGCATCCACATAGCTGCCCCTAACATACTTTCCTTGGAATGACTCCTTAAAGAAATCCCAATCAATCCGGTCTGCAGCAGTACCCTCCTTTACCGTGAGCCACCACCGTAAGCCTCGTCTCGAAGAAGAGACACGACCCCCTTCAACTTCTCCTCCCCGTGAAATCTAAATCGTCCCATTATGCGCTCGCTTGCTTCCATCCAATACTCAGCTGTGTCAGGGGCTACGCCAGAAACTCCCCTAAACACTTCTGCCCCATTGGCCCTAAGCCGCTCCGGCACAGATTTTCGGGCTCTTGAGCCCATGCCTACTCCAGCAACTCTCTCTAAAACCCTCAACATCGCTCGAGATACAAGATCATCTCCGGCGCCTCATCCCGAAATTCTTCTTCTACACCTACAGATCCGGCATCTCGTTTCCTGACCTGTGGCCAAACCCTACCGGCTCTGACACGGTCCTCCTACCCCTACCGCGTCCACGCGACGGACGTCCTCTACCCCTTGTACTCATTCTATCGATCGACGTTTATCTGATTAAGAATTTTATGAATCATTAATTCTTTCCACTGATTAACCACGAACAATCTTATGAGTAGCAGTTTTAAGGGTAGTTCTTTCGAATTCGCATTCATAATTTAGTCTCATGTTCGTACCCTCTAGTTCTAAGAAACACATACACTCAATTAACATACAAAGAATCATCCATGAACTTACATTTATCAAATAAAGGTGTTTTCATTGTTTCACTACCCAGGGGTATTTTTGTCATTTTATCCTACAGGGGTATTTTCGTAATTTTCCAAAATAGGGTTTCTTGGTGATTTTGTGAAATAAAGGTATTTCGGTAATTTTGACATACGGGGGTATTTCGGTAATTTTGACATACGGGGGTATTTCGGTAATTCTGACATCCAGGGTTTTTTTTTAAAACCGGGGTGTCTTGGAGAATTTGATTTCAGAGGAATAATAATAGTGTTCAGGTGTTTGTGGGTTTGTTGTCGTGTGTTGTGTGAGTTTTTCTTTGCTAAGGAAAAGTTTGTTGACTTTGTAAATCGGGGTGTATTTGCAAATCATGAGTATCTTGGTATTTGTTTTCGAAGTAAGGGTGTTTTAGCAATTTGTAAAAATAAGGCGGCTGGTCCCTTCCGGGTTTTAATTATAAGGTCTAGCCTGTCAACAAGTCCTCATGATTAGGGTAAACAGTCACTACGCACTAGGTAGGATTCCAGCGAAGAGGGGGTGAGTCCCTAGGACTGCTTAAATACCAAGCTCTCCTGAATCCACTCCTAGACATGCGTATGCCAGTTCGACACCCTAACTTCAAGCTAAGGTGAACAAATCACTACGCACTGTAGGATTCCAGCGAAGAGGAGGTGAGTCACTAGGATCGCTTAAATACTGCACTCTTAGGATCCAATCCTAGACATGCGTATGCCTGTTACCACACCCTAGTCTTACGGCTCGTTCATGGGTTTGTTTAGTGAAGTTAAGTCTTATGAGATTTTAGGAGTTGTTTCAGTTAGGCCTAGAGTCCATCAAGTTCCAATCTAACTAATCTACGTCCCATAAAGCCCATAAAGCCCATATACATATAACACACAATGAGTTCAGAATACTTACCTGGCGGACTTGGGCCGGAGATGTAGGTGCCATGCCGAGCTAACAAACCTGTTATGCATGTTTCAAAAACCCATCTTTAGAAAACGTTTTGAGCCCAAAAACCCCAAAGCTGAGTTTTGAACCTGGCTCTGATACCAACTTGTAACACCCCAAACCCGGCCCAAACACTACAACCGGATTTGGTATGTCACTCAGGAGATTTTTGTAAAAGATGTCGAAATTTGGGAAAACTTAATAACTTGGTAAGTTTAAGTAAGATTTAAAGTTCATTTGTTGTTTTCGTGAATTAAAAACCAAAACCTTAATACATGCCTTAGTTTAATTAAAATTTAAATGCCTATCAGTAATAAAAGCCCAAACTAAAACCCAAAACAGAGTATAATAGTCTAGTGGCCCGTGGCCTTATTACAGCGAGATTTAAAACCCATTAAATAAAAATATAAAATAATAAATTAAAGCCTTTTTGCCGAATCCAAATGTTCTTTTGCATGGCCACCTTGCTCTCCTCTCCAGCCCGGTCCGGTGCACTAAGTGCTAGCTGAAATTTGTTAAAAATAATAGGGTGAGTCGCGAGACTCAGTGTGCAACCCTCGTGCATCATCAGACTGGGCCTTAGCCCACAGATCAGAATATAGAACATAATATAAGAGATAACATACATAAAAACCCAACCCAATCCTAGGTTTCCATCCGCTACACACCACCCTCACCTGCCAATCACACCATTGGGGATTTCTACAATCAACCCACACCGCTACACACCATCGATGGCGGTGATGCTTTGCGGTTAATTGCTCATCGTCGCCGAGTTGTGACAGAGTCACCCAGTGAAATGGCGAGCCACGAAACAGCAGAGATTGTACAGAGTCACCAGGTGAAATGGCATAAGCCACCGAATGCATCACTTCCCCTTTTTATCAATCACCCAACCCCGAGCATACATAGAAATTGACATGCAAAACATATCTTTTTTAACGAAAACATTCATCAAGAATGGCAAGAAAACACTAACCTGATATTTATCCTTTACCCTTCTCGGGTTTTCAAACGTTATGCCGGGATTTCGGCATTTAACAGAGTATAGCAGATTTATACTTATATATATATATATATACATAATAGCATTCAATCTAATGGTGTGAGAAGTTACACACCTGATTAATGTCGATACCCTTGCTAAACCGATCTACAACTTTGCTCGAAAAGCCGAAAAGATGTGACAATAGGGCCTCTCCTATAATCGGCCATGGTTAGTGTTTTACCCGATCTTACACACTAAAATCAATAGATTCCCTTACCTTGAAATCCCGAAAGTACCACGATTCAAGTATTACCGAACTTATGACTTAGAGATCTACGCGATTGACTCCTCTTCAGATCCCAGAATGCCGAAAATAAGAGAGAAATAAGAGATTAGTTTCTAAATATCCATTCAGCTAGGGACTTTGAAAAGCGAAAAAAACATTGAAATCCCGAAATCAACACTTACCTATTGCTTCCTTCAAAATTTGGCACAAACAAGCTCCACTAAAGAAGATTCGGCAACTTTAGGAGGTGAGATCTTAGTGATTTCGGCTTTTAGAAGAACAAAGAATTGGAAAAATAAAAGCAAGGAATGGGTAGAGAGATTCGGCCAAAAGAAAAGAATAGCAGGGTTTCGGCAATTGAGACTTCAAGAGCTTTGATTTCTATCAGAAAAAGAAAAGAGAGAAGAGCAAGAATGGAGTAGGAATTTCTGAGAAAAGAGAAGAATAATGAGAACTTGCTAGCAATTTCGCACATACACCTTAAGCCAAAACCAATGCCCCTTTCTTTTCAAATTCTTCAAAGTTTCGGCTAGCATTAAACACTTAAAGATGGCTCCTATCTTTGATCTATTATCTCCTCAAAAATAGCCTTTATCTGCTTATTATCCACACAATAAAATCCCTAAAATTTAGCCTTGTGCCGTCCCCCCTTGCTCATTTAAATGCCAAATTTTAGCCCTAAAACTTGGGCTTCAAGCAACCATAATTTGGGCCTTCCTCATGCACAAGTGACGCCAACTCCTCTTCCTCCTAGTAGCACCATTTCCTCTGGGCCACAAGCCCAAAATGCTTATTAAACTACTAAAACTTCAATTTAAACCCCTAGAGTGTCTGGACAAAATATTTAAAACAAGGCCTCAGCCCAATTTGAGCCCCATTTGTACCTCAAACTCTCAAATTAATATTTTAAGCACACAAAATGTACAAGCCCATAAATTCAGGATGTTACACCAGAAAAATCATCCATGTTCTTGATCAAATTCGAATTTCTCAAAATTGATCCATAAAACATGTTTGATCTTTTGGTTTAAGATTAAAAACCTCTTATTAGACCTATTTTGAGCTTAGACATCCATTAATATTTGGATTCTAACTCAAATTTAAAGATCCACCATTGTTGATCCTCAAGTTCAAGAAAGAAGAAATTAAAGTTGAAAATTCATTATAATCATTTTAATTAACAAATAATGATTGAAATCAACTTAAAAACAAGTTTAGAGATGAGGATTACCTTCAATTAAACTCAAATCATTGATTTGGAAGTTTGAATCAAAATGCTTGAAGATTTGCCCAACTTTGAAAATTATTTTGAGAGATTTTAGAGAGAATTTTGGGAGAGAAAAGGTTTAGATCTATTCTCTGATATTTGTTTATGAAAACAAGAAGAAAAAAGAGAGAAAAAGCTCTCAATTCAGGTGAAAAATGAGTGAAAAGTGAGGTAATTGCAGAGTTTTTAAAACTGAAAACCCCCACCTAATTTTCAAAATTTGGGGAATTTACTATTAGGCCACTCTCCATTTTCCCTTGTTTTACAATTTGCTCCTTTCCCTCCAAAATTCCGAAAATATGGTTTATTTGCTATAAAACCTTTTACACATTTCCCTTATTTTTCAAATTAGTCCCATTTAATTAATATTTTAAATCACCCAATTAAACCCCCATTTTAAATTATTTTTAAATTCTAATTTAACCCAAAATATTTATTTTAACCCAAAAATTATTTAAAACCATAAAATTATTTTTTCTAAAAATATTTTTATTTTTCAAAATATTATTTACCGATTTTTAGATGAAATTAAGCTAACTACTTAAGAATATAAATCGCTAATTAACCCGATTACTTCCAAGTTTTCACTTGGAACCCGATAAACTTACCCAAAACCAGTAGACCTATTTTCGAGGCCTTACATATCGTGATCTGCCAGCTCGATCTACACATTATCAAAGGCTACACCATGAATATTCATACATTCATATCTTGCCATCGGTCTTATCCACATGGAGTTACAAACTTTCATGTATCGTGATCTACAAGTCCAATCTTCATTGTACTAGAGGCTACACCATGAGTGTTTTAATATCATTTTGAGATGCCATAGGTCTCAACCTCATGGTCTTACACTTGTTTTCATATCGTGACCTGCCAGTCTAGTTAGCAATATAATTGCCTTACCAGAAGCATCACAGAGAGACATTTACCTAGCATTCACTTACCCAGATTTGTTCATGTTCCTGGTTGATTCATACTTTTTGTATCAAACCTTACTTGCATACTTAGCATCAACATTCTATTAAACAAAACCTTACAAACTTCATCATAACACGTATATCATTTTTATAATGCTTCTTACACTTACCAATTACTACAGATATCATCGTCATTCAGATATACTTATATTTGAACAGTACACATGCAAAATTCAGGATAGAGACTCACCTGATACTCACTTACTGTAGTTCAAAGCTCCAGACTGACACATCCTTCTCAAATTAGCAGCAAAAATTGCTTCAAGAACATAGGATTACCAAATTAAAACTCATTTACATACAAATTATTATCATCTCAATTACTAACAACCCCCATGCAAAGTTTTGTGCTTACAACTTACTGTTCATTTACCCCTTATAGGCTTACTCTTTCACAACTTAACATGCAGAGCTGTAATACTTACCCAGAAATGGAATGACCACTGATTAAACCAAGAACCTTACCTTCCAGTTTAAATGAGAAAGAGATACATTTAAATTTAAGAAAAGAATCAGATAGTAGTATTAAAGAAGGAAAAACCTTTTTCATGAACCTTTCTCATACATATATATAACTCAATCCTGCTTAGTGGAATTTAACAAGTGTCACTTAATTCAGAACTTGTCCTTATTAATGGTCTACAAATTTCGAGAGAAACATAAATGAAAATCTTGCATAATAGATATTGGACCAGTCAATCTAGTTGGTTCCTAACCAGGTCACTTTATAACCCAACCAGCATAATACCAAGACAAATAGGGTGTACTATGCATTTGGTTATAATTCATACCATAAATACCATTTTGCTTAGTAAAAATCTTTCTCTTTTAATAGCAGAATAATCTGAAATAGAATCTTCACTTACTTACACGATGATTACTATACGTCCACACATATTCGCCAAAAGAAACAATTGGGCGGATTACACTTCGCCAATCATATTATTTCACCACTACACGTTTTAATCTTGAATCCGCTAGATTTGGGGTGTGGCAGCTGCTCTTTCATTCGAGTTTGTTTCCACTATACTTTGGTGCCTTAGAGAATTACTGCGAGAATTCTTACTTTTGTGAAAGTTAGGTTGATTTAGGCAAATTTAGAGCACATAAATCGCTTAAAGCTATGCAGTTTATGAGACTAAAGTTCTAGCCCCGTGATACTAGCACCATGCTAGAATGTGTCCAAAGAAAAAAAGAAAGGAAAACGAAACATGTCCAAAAGTAAACCAATTTCTTAGACTACTACAAAAAAACACTATCGAATTTCAAAGTAGCACGATCTAATTCAAAATTTTCTTTCATTAAAAAAATCATTGATTTAAGTTTTAATTTTAAAACTTGCTTTTTGCCTTTTACAATTTTCTATAACTTTATAACTTTCAAACTTTTAAATAATTTTTATATTTTTTGAAATTTTTAAATAACTTTAATAATTTTCTATATTTTTAAAATTTTTAGAGTTTTTAATCAATTTTTAAAATAAATTAATTAATTTTGAAAAAAAGTAACCACGTCAACAAAGTTAACACCTATTAATTTTTCCATCCAATTTTGAGCATGAGAAAAATAAAAAATTTGAGGGCTAAATGAAGCGAAAAAAAGAGGCAACTTTTTTTTATAGTTATTTTGGTATACTATCAGTCCCCACATGCGGGCGAAAAAAGGAAATTTTTATTACACCAAAATATCTAAAAAAGTTCATTAAAAATATTAATATCGCGTTAAAAATATTAGTATTTAGTTATAAACTTTTATATCTATTAGAAATTTTAATATACAAAAATATCTGACCATATCGCTGAAAAATTTTGGTAAGCTTTAGATATCTATTAAAATTTTTAGGGTAAACTACTAAAATAGTCATTTTTGTTTGCCTCATGTTACATTTTAGTCACTTATGTTTGAAATGTTACGTTTTAGTCACTTACGTTATCGTGTTGTAACATTTTAGTCACTAAGCGTTAATTTTCATTAACGGTGTAACGATAAACTAACGTGACATGTTAAAGCATCATTTTAAACGAAAATTTTTGGTTAAATTATACAATTGGTCCCTATATTTTTTTTTCATTTTGAGCAATTTAATATTTTTTTTTTATATTCTTTGAACTTTCCTTTTTTTTCCCATTCTCTTCTCTTTCTCTCTCTGTTTTCCTCCATTTTCCATTTATTTTAATGTAGTTTTTCTATATTTTCCATTTGTTAAAACTAGTCTCTATATTTTTATTTTTTGAACAATTTAATTTTTTTATTTTTCTTTTATTCTTCCCATTTATTTTTCTCTCTTCTCATATTCTTCAATGCAGAAACATAATCTTTACCCACCAAATAAACCAAGTTTTTGTTTCTTTCACATGATTCCTAAATTGAATTTCACTCAAAACCGAATATCAATCATTCTTAATCAAATCTCAATTTGAATAACCTAATTTTGAAACTAAAATTGGATCTAACTAATCAATATAAAAAACAATATCATTAATCAAATCTAAATTTAAATTTAATTCTTTATATTCAAAACAAATTTTTTCTATTTCCAAAATTTTACAGAATCATGTAGATTATCCATTTCCTTTTCTTTTTTTGATGAATAAAATTAAGCAAATAATAAAATTGATCTAAAACTTCTTGGATATTCCTAAGCAAACTTGATAGGAAGCTGAGCATGGATGAAGCGAAGAGAGAAAGGGAGCATGGAACCAAACTGGTTTGGGTAAATTTGACGGTAAGTTTCATACGGTGGTCGTTTTAGTTATTGAAAGTGTAGAGCTCGTTTGAAGAATCCGTGAAGCAATGAAGTTTCGAGAGGGTGAGAATGTTGTAGGTAAGATAGATATGGTGGTCGTGGGGGTTGGTCAGGAGGTTAAGGGAATGAGCTCGAGAAACTTTGTTGAGGGTGGACTGCTATAAGTCACGACTGGCGAGGTCTTCGAGTGAGGTGAGCTTGTGGACTAGGCCAGTGAGAGATCCAAATTGGTTTGTTAAAGCGATGATGGACGATGAAGGTTTGTAATTGTGGGGTGAGAATATGCGATGCAAGTTTTATTTTGGTTTCAGCTTTCGCCTTTTTTTCATAAACATAAAAAAAAATTTTAACAAATGGAAAATACAGAAACAAAAATACGTTAAAAGAGATGGAGAAGGGAGGAAAACAGAGGAAGAAGCATAAGAAAATGAAAACTAAAGAAAAAAAAAGGAAAGTTAAAATAACATAAAAAAAATTAAATTGCTCAAAACGAAAAAATATGAGGACTAATTATATAATTTAACCTAAAATTTTTGTTTAAAATGATAATTTAACGTGCCATATCAGCTTACAATTACACCGTTAACAACAATTAATGACTTAGTGATTAAAATATTACAACACGTTAACGTAAATGACTAAAACGTAACATTTCAAAAATAAATGATTAAAATGTAACCTGAGATAAACAAAAATAATTATTTTAATAGTTTACCCAAAATTTTAATATCTAACTATTCTCCCCACCATTTTAATATTTAGTTAGAAATTTTTATATTAACTTACAAGAGGTTAATTAGGTAATTTTATTTTCGAGCCTACGGCACAACTCCACCAAAATATATATTAACGGATGAAAAGAAAACGTGCGAGGAATGGAGTTGGATCCCTTAATAGAGCACTTATAAAAATGCCCAAATGCAGTTGCCGGGCTCAGGCCTTTCAAAACAGCTTTGCTATAAAACCCCCCACACAATAATAGCCTGAAACTGCACTTCAATCTCGACATAGATAATGGCGGGAAAGCAGATCGGCGGCGAGGGCTTGCCAGCCAACATCGCTGGAATGTCGAAGAATCAACTTTACGAAATCATGTCCCAGATGAAGGCACTCTCACTCTCACTTTCAATTTTCTATTTCATTTCTTTTTCCTTTGTTCCAAACGCCAGTTCCTTCGCCATCAAATATAATTGGTAATTTAATTACTAGTTTTTAATTGATCGTTTTTTGTCTATATGCAGACGCTTATAGAACAAAACCAGCAACAAGCGAAAGAGATCCTTATTCAAAACCCTCTCTTGACTAAAGCCCTATTCCAGGTTTTTCTTTTCTTCTCTATTTTCTTTTTCAGTTTTCGTTAAAACTCTCTTCGTTTCCCTTTCCGATTTATTCTCTATTCTTTGAAAAGTTTTTATTCTGATACCGATAGTAATTACACGTTGCTATTATATGTTGGTTCGAATGAATTGTCCGTTGCTATAACTGTGAGAATTGCATGAACTTTTGGTATAGTTGTTGAGAGTAGCTAGTCACTAAGAACCCGAGCAACTGGGACACTGAATACGGTTGTATTCAAGAACCTTTGTACGGTCAATTAGGTTTCTGAAGTTGCTTTTGTATTTAAGGGATGCCTGTAGTTCTTTATCTTTCTTGGTGGATTAGTTGTAATGCTCGAATAGCCCTTCTTTTGCTTTTAAATGCATGTTTTTAGATGGTGTACTGTTGAAAATCTTTTGGAGCTTCCATGCCTGATCAGGTTGTTTTTTTTTTTTACTCCAGGCTCAGATTATGCTTGGAATGGTTAAGCCCCCTCAAGTGGTATGTTTTTTTTATTTCTGTGAAGTTGTCTTGAAATTTTTATGTTGGGGACTGTGCCTGTTATGAATCTTTGTTTGTGTTTAGATTCCTACCATTCAGCCACCTACATTGCAGCAATCTCAGTGTCAGCAATCAGCACAACCTCCTCCAATGCCAAACATCCAGCCAGCAAAATCATTGCCAGGTCAACCCGGGTTGCAGGACCAAGTGGCTCCATCTCAGACCCAACCTCCTTTAAGGAAACAGCACCAAAACCAAGCTGGGGCACATATCTCAGCTGCTGCTGTTCCTCCAGCCAGCATTCAGTCTCAACCCACGCCGTCACATTCCCTTCAGACACCACAGCAGATGAAGGGGCATCTGAATCCTCCGATGTCCCTTCCACAATCATCTCAACTGCCAAATGTACCTCCAGTTCCTCTTCACTCATCTTCACAGCCCCATCATCATCAACAAACACACATGCCAATGGCCTCTGGCCAGTTGCAGCAGTCTTTGCAGACAACTGGAATTCCTCATATGCCTCTCCAGCCACCAATGCCGCAACAGGCTAGACCACCTACACTGCCAACTTTACATCATCAGTATACCCCCCAAATGGGTCCTAATGTTGGTTTCCAGCATCCTGGTGCTCCCCAGCATCTTTCACAGCCTATATTCCATGTAAGTCAGAAGTTGAATTTTGGAAGCCTTGGGTTCTCCCTAGTAACATATTCTGCAATAATTCCTTTTATTTTTGAATTGTCCAGTCAAGTAATAAACCACCTTCTGGCCTTGGACCTTCTTTTCCACAAGGACAGCCACCACACTCAAATCAGCTGCCACCTCAACCAATGTATCAAAATCAAGTATGTGCATAATT
The DNA here is from genome assembly GCA_025698515.1 of Gossypium sturtianum. Lineage (NCBI taxonomy): Eukaryota > Viridiplantae > Streptophyta > Magnoliopsida > Malvales > Malvaceae > Gossypium > Gossypium sturtianum. Next base: position 91,051,667 of record CM046950.1, on the reverse strand, counting down.
TAGTTGTTGATTTGTATTGGTTTGACCACTTAGCAAGCATTCTTTATCTTTCGTGGCTGATTATAAAAGTGAGCTCATGTTTTTTATTTATGCTTAGTGGCCATAAATTAAGTGGATAATTCTAAGCACTCCATGGTCTACCTTGCATTTAGAATAGATTCAATTACTTTTTATCAGGCGCAAGGCAATATGTCAATTTAGATCTCCCTTCTGCTAGGTGATTGGTTGACTAGTTTATGCTTTGAAGTTCAATGAAATAAAAATAGTGGATTCCTTTCTGTGTATCTGAAAAAGTTCGACAACATTTGCCTCATTAATTCACCTTAACTATTTGGGTTTGTGCCTCATTAAAAATTGTGGAAATCTTTTTTTTTTTATTATAATTCTTGCACGTGAAGATGGTAATATAATTGGTAGTTAGAAATGCATGCAACTGTGATTGCAATAGCACTCAATTCCAACTTGTTGTAATTCAATGTAAAGAAAGGTGATTGCCTGAGGTACCTCGATCCATTTTAATCAAGTCAGTGAGGAGAAATATTTGTAGCACTCAATTGCAACTTGTAATTCAATGACTTTGATTCAAATTATTCTAATCATGAAATCAAGATGGCTCTTCATTGTCTAGCTCATTCAGTACTTGATGTTGCGGTTGTAGGTAGTAGTTAACTTATTTTACTTATTCTTTTTCCTTACCTTTTCCTTCCAAAAGCAAAAGTTAAGCGAAGAAGGCCTTTTAGATGCACGCATGCACACATAGTGACACATATCATATATATATTTCTTAAGAAGTAAATGCTAATAGTTTCATGATAATTATGCATGATTTAGTTTTCTATGGAGCTGATATTTGAATTTGTGTAACACTTTAAAGTTATTTTTTGTCAATCAAATATGATGTATTTTTTAGTAAAGAGTAAGCGATAAAGAACTTAACGAGAGTTTAAAATCTCCAAAACTTGATTTTCTATATTTAGGGCAAAAAAGTTCCATGTCGCATGGAATAGCTTGTAGGAAATGTCTATTGCTTAATTGACAACATTTTTGGTATGTGCACCGGTTATTCTTTCAGGCAGGAGGCTTACATTTAGGATCTGATTTTAGCAACCAAGTTCGAGGTTCAATGCAGGCTGATAGAGGATCTTCTTGGATGTCAAGCCAACCAGATAATTCAACACTAACACAGCTTCAAGGACCCTCAGCATTGGTTCCCAGTCAGATGGGTTCTGGAAATCAGCCCCCTCGGCCTGCATCGGTGATTATCCAAATTCCAAACTATGAGTTTAATATTGAGCAAAGATTAACCATCAATAGCTGAAGTTGATGTACTAACTAATTGGTTTTTCCTATTGGCTGATTATAGTTGACTCCTGAGATGGAGAAGGCACTACTTCAGCAGGTAATGAGCCTCACTCCAGAACAAATTAATCTCTTGCCTCCAGAGCAAAGGAATCAAGTACTTCAGCTCCAGCAGATTCTTCGCCAATGAGAAGGTCAAGTAGCAGAAAAGATTAATCTCTTCCCCGGGACATTGCATGCGGGGAATTGACGATCCAGATTGGAGGAATTGTTTAGCTTGCATTTAGCATTTGCTGCCAAAGCTTTGCGAGCCTTAGATATTTATTTGAAGGTTTATAGATATAGAGAGATTATTAAAGTTGACCCTTGTTATGGGGCGAATTTACAGGCTCTTGTTTTCTTTCTAGTGTTGTAAGTTGACAGATTAAAGATGTGTAACACCCCTATCTTGTCTCTGTTGCCGGATTAGGGTTACAGAGTGTTACCAAGCAAAACAGAACATTTAACTATTCAGCAGACATAATTTTTTAACTAAGCACTAGCATTTGCCAAATAATTTAATTCCTAGCATACATACACAAATAGGCCTTAAATCGAGTATACAAGGCCCTAAAAACAATTTGAGAACAATCTAAGATCAAATTGAGCCCCTAAAAACAGTTTGAGACCAATTTCTTGACCTTAAGGATTAACCTAACCAAAAACAGATACACATCCAAAATCAACCATTTCACTAGATATATCATCATAACATTTTAAAAATTCACAACTTAACTGTCTATATACATGCCACATCCCAAAATAGAAAACATCTATCAAAATAGTTGAATACTGTGAGCTTCCAGTCGATCCATACTGCCAGTCCGCAAATTTGGCAACTACAAAAGAACATAAATGAAACAAGTAAACTAAAGAAATTTAGTAAGCTCATAGTTTAAACATCAAATTAACTTACATTAATTGAAATAAATATTCAAATAGACAATTTACAAGTTCACAAACCACTATAAATTCAATGTATTAATGCCAATAATGTTCAATCACAAGATTTGCTACCATCAACTATTCATTTTCATATGTACTCAATTGCAATAATCGATATCATATAGGTAACAAATAAAATTTCACATACATATACACAACTAATTAGATAAAAACGACATAACAACAAGAAATTTACATTTACATGTCAAAACACTATGAACTTACCTACGATCACTTCCGGTTAAAATGTAAAGACTACTTCGTAAATTTTCCCTTTCCTCGATTATTATCTTTTTGACTCGTTTCTTGATCTATATAGTAATTCAATTCAATTTATTGAATTCACATACATTTCAAACTCAATTCAATGCATGAGACCCTTAAGTTTTTATTATTTACACATTTTCCCTAAACTTTTACATTTCTCACAAATTAGTCCCTAAACCTGAGATTCCAAATTTAACAAAATTTTACAATTTCCCAAGTTAGCCGAATTTATTCTTATGCTAGGGCAGTCCATAATTATTCAAAAATTACACAAATTCAATAAAATTTTAATTATTTTATCAATTTACTCCATTAACTAAAACTATCAAAAATCATTCAATAAACTAATTTTAACTAACTAACTAACAATATCTCAATTTCACCAATTAACATAAAAAATAACTAAAATCATCAATGGCAAAAACAAAATTCCTTAACAATTTCAAACAAAGCTACGGGTTAGTTAAACCTAGTTGGAACGATTTCAAAAATACAAAAATTACAATAAATAAGCTGAAAAAGGACTTGCATGCAAGGAGGGTTATGGCCGAACCTCTCAAGTTCAACAATGGAGCATTCTCTTTCAATTTTTCGGTGGAAACAACTAAGGATGATGATAAATTTTATTTTTATTGTTCATTAGTTTAGGTTTTTTTAATTACAAGTTTACCCTTTTAAATTATCATGCAGTTTACTTAATTCCAAGTCCAAAACCGTCCATCAACCTTTACTATGGTTCAATTACCATATAAGTCCTCCCTCATTTAATAATTTAACACCTAATCCCTACAATTCAATTATGACTAGATTTTTTTATCTTTTGCAATTTAGTCATTTTTCTTAAATTAACTAGGTAAATATTAAAATTTCTTCACCAAAATTTAATATGACCTTAATGTAACTCCATAAACATTAATTAAATAATAAAACACAACCTCACATATCAGAATTGTAGTCCCGAAACCACTGTTTTCGACACCACTTAAAAATTGTATATTACAAGATCAGTGTTGGCCTTTGTTTGTCTATTGGCTTTTCTGTTCCGGTATTTGTTTGTCAAAAATAAAATGAAAATTAACAAACATTAATTGAAATTACAAGGTAGAGCTAAGGCCGTTAGACGGTGAAGAAGGCCTCGAGTCGAGAGTGGCCTACTCTCTTTTTGTTTAATTAAATGTTGTAAAAAGATAAAGCTAGCTTATCCAAGGATAGATACATCAATTTTCACTTCAACTGAGGTTGCTTTTATTTTTTTCAACTATAACCTAGTAATTTATAAATGAATTGAGATATTCATTTAATGTCTAGAGACAAGAATAAAGGTTTGGTACTTCTAAAATTTTAATGATATGAAATGTGAGACATTATTGCTAAGGATGTAATTGTTAGAAATGTGAAAGTTATAGTCATCATTCCATTAGAAATGTGATGATCACTTGTTATGAATAGGATTATCAAGAATGTAAAAAGTTACATTCATCACTTCACTACAAAATGTGATGATAACTTTAAAATTTACCTGATCAAACAAAATGAAAATTTAATTAATTTTATTTTTTAAATAATATTTACAATTAAAAAAAGTTAATTTATTATTAAACAAGTAATTTAATTAATTAATTTTAAATAAAAATAAATTAATTTTTTTATCGCAAATTTAATATATAAATAAATTTATAATATTTTTTTGAATATTTAATATGTATTTAAATTAGAATGTAAATTAAAATGTAATTTGATAGTATTTAAAATAAGTTTAAAATTAAATAATTTTATGATTTTATAGTTAGAAAAAAGGATAAATTATTTTATGGATCCTTTCCACCGCATCATTCATGATCCCGCCCAATTAAAAGAAGACGCATCATATTTGATTTAAAAGTTTAGTCCAAATATACATATAATGTGGAAAAAAAGATGATGTGTCCTTTTTTAATTGGATAGAACCATATATGATGCGGTGGAAAGGGTCTATAAAATAATTTCTCTAAAGATATAAAAATAAAATAAATAAATAAGAAAACATAATAATTTTATCTCAAAGCTAAATTTTAGCTTTCCATCCATTCTCACCCTTACACCAATTAAATTATTTTGTTATGAATGCATGGACGTGGGTTGGGTAAAAAGAGGGAAAAAAATATAATGGTTACAATAAAAAGTACTTTTATGTGTAAATTTGAGCAATAACATCAAATATGTACTTCGGGTTTTGCCGCGGAGGCACTTGCATGTCTTTAGGAGGTGCAAATGGGTCTGGATATGAGACACAGTGTGGTGGAAATTGAAGATGATGATCTTGCAATAGTAAAAAAGGTAAATGTAAATGTTGAAGATGGGTCGGTTATCAATGCTTTTATTAAAGATTTGAAAGCTTTAAGTGAAGATTATGACAGATTCCATTTCGTACACACTGCTAAGGGAAGGAATCTTGTGGCACATTTATTTGCAACAAAAGGGATTAAAAGGGGGGGAACAATTTACTTGGTGGGAAAGGTGCCAGATTTTGATGTTGACGAAGTGGAGAAGGATAAACGTGGACTGATCCGCCAGACTAACTTCGATCGGCGTAAGGTAGTGATCGTACCTAATTTAACCTACATGGGAAAGGGCGATTGGTCTCCTAAGGAGCTCTTGGTGTTTCCAAAAGTCCTGATGGCTGAAAGGGGTTTGGTGAGTTCTATCACTCAGCTGGATTCACATTTGTTAGAATTAAGTGACCCAAATCCTTATTTAAATAAAATACAATGGTAAAATAAAATAAAAGAAGAATCCCTATAGAACTACACTTCTTTTATTTTATTTTAAATAAGGTTTTTTAAACCTTATTAAACTCCATCTATTTGATATTGATTAGAATAAGGTGTTTCAATCTTACTACACTCCTATTAGAATATGATTTTACAAGCCTATAAATAGACATAGTCTATTCCTCTTGTAATGATTTGAATTCGACATAGTGAATTTTCTTCTCCTCTGCCTGTGGTTTTTTCCCGAAAAGGTTTCCATGTAAAATCTGTGTGTTCTTTAATTTTTTAATTCTCTTTTCTTTGCAATATATTGTCATTACCGACGTTATATTTTTTAACAAATTGGTATCAGAGCTTCCAGGTTTTTTCATCTCGATCACGGTAATGGCGTCTTTGAAGTATGAAATTCCGCTGTTGGATCGCAACACCAGATTCGCATTGTGGCAGATAAAGATGCAGGCAGTTCTTGCACAGATGGATTTAGAGGAAGCCCTGCTAGGGGTAGATAAGATGCCTTCAAAATTGACGGAGGAAGAGAAGAAGCGCAAGGATCGAAAGGCGTTAACACAGTTACATCTGCATTTGTCTAACGAAATTTTGTAGGATGTTATGAAGGAGAAGACTGTCGCTGCATTATGGAAGAGGCTAGAACAAATATGTATGTCGAAAACTCTAACAAGCAAGTTGCATATGAAGCAACGTCTTTATGCTCATCCTTTTGAGGAAGGTGCGTCTGTGCACGAATATTTAACAGTGTTTAAAAAAATTCTCTCAAACTTGGAGGCCATGGAGGTTCAGTATGATAAGGAAGATCTAGGGTTGATTCTACTATGTTCGTTGCCCCCGTCTTATTCAACCTTCAGAGACACGATTTTATATAGCTGCGAGTCTCTCACAGTTGATGAGGTTTATGATTCTTTGACCTCATATGATAAGATGAAGCATCTTGTGGTTAAACCCGACTCTCAGGGAGAGGGTCTCATTGTTCGTGGGAGACAAGATCGGAATGTTGATGATGATCGTGGAAGGACACAGGAATGGAATCCTCGCGGTAAATCTAAGGGTAGATCGAAGTCTTCAAACAGAGGTAAAACTTGTAACTTCTGCAAGAAGAAAGGGCACATTAAATCTAAGTGCTATCAGCTACAGAATAAGATTAAAAGGGAGGCTGCGAATCAAAAGGGAAAACAACCAAAAAATTCCGGTGAAGCTGATGTTGTAGAAGACTACAGCGATGGTGAACTTCTAGTCGCTTCTATCAACAATTCTAAAGTGAGCGAGGAGTGAATACTTGATTCAGGCTTTACCTTCTACATGAGTCCCAATCGGGATTGGTTTATAACTTACGAAACAGTGTCTGAAGGTGTTGTTTTGATGGGAAATAATGCTTCGTGTAAAATCGCAGGTGTTGGAACAATTAAAGTTAAGATGTTTGATGGAGTTGTCAGAATACTTAGTGACGTACGACATGTTCCAGAATTGAAGAGAAATTTAATTTCGTTAAGTACCTTGATTCAAAAGGGTACAAATACACAGCTGAAAGTGGGATTTTAAAGATTTCCAAAGGTTCCCTTATTGTGATGAAAGGGCAGAGAAAGACTGCCAAGTTATATGTTTTGTAGGGCTCTACTGTTATTGGTGATGCAGCTGTCGCTTCCTCTTCCTTGTCAGATGATGATATTACTAAACTTTGGCATATGCGCCTAGGGCATATGAGTGAGAATGGCATGGAAGAATTGAGCAAAAGAGGACTTCTTGATGGGCAAGGAATTTGCAAACTGAAGTTCTGTGAGCACTGCGTTTTTTGGGAACAAAATAGAGTTCAATTCACCAGAGAAATCTATAACACGAAGGGAACATTGGAGTATATTCATTCTGATCTGTGGGGGCCATCAAGAGTGCCTTCGAGAGGTGGAGCTAATTATATGCTAACTTTTATTGATGATTTTTCCGAGAAAAGTTTGGGCATTCTTCTGAAAGCGTAAAAGCGATGTGTTTTACGCATTTAAGTCTTGGAAAAATATGATTGAAAAAGCAGACGGAAAACAAATAAAATACCTCCGCATTGATAATGGCTTAGATTTTTGTTCGATGAGTTTAATAAAGCGTATAGTCGGAAGGGATCGTGAGACACTTGACGATTCGTCATACTCCACGACAAAAACGGCGTTGCGAACTCCATGAGCGAACGATCATGGACAAGGTTCGATGTATGTTGTCAAATGTCAACTTACCAAAGTCGTTTTGGGCCGAAGCAACCTCTATTGCATGTTATTTGATCAACTGATCTCCATCCGTTGCCATTGAGAAAAAGACTCCATAAGAGGTATGGTCTGGTAATCCTGCTAATTATTCTGATTTAAAGACCTTTGGGTGTCCTGCGTATGCTCATGTTGATAATGGAAAATTGGAACCGAGATCCATTAAATGTGTTTTTCTTGGTTATAAAGCTGGTGTAAAAGGGTATAAGTTATGGTGTCCTGAAAATAGAAAAGTTGTGATTAGCAGAGATGTTGTTTTTGATGAAACTGCTATGCTACCTAACTTATCTCTTAAAGACTCTTCCAAGAAATAAAATCAAAAGCAGGTGGAGCATCAGATTAATACAGAGTCGACTCCTCAAGCCAGTACAAAAATTGAGAATAGAGTTGCTTCTTCACTACAATACTCTACCGCCAAAAATAGAACTAGAAGAGAAATTAAACCTCCAAAGAAGTATGCCGAGGCTGATCTAGTTACTTATGCTTTAAATGTGGCCGAAGATATAGATGCAAACCAAGAGCCATCTAATTATTCTGAGGCGGTTAGCTGTGAAGACTCAGAAAAGTGGATGTTTGCTATGCAAGAGGAGATGGAATCACTCCACAAAAATAGAACATGGGATCTTGTGAAACTTCCTAAAGGTAAAAAGGCTCAAGTTCATTATTGTAAATGGGTGTTTAAAAAGAAAGAAGGGACTCCAGGAGTTAAAGAACCCATATATAAAGCAAGGCTTGTTGCAAAGGGTTACAGTCAAATTCCAAGAGTGGACTTCACAGATGTGTTCTTTCCAGTTGTGAAGCATAGTTTGATTCGAGCTTTGCTTGGTATTGTGGCCATTCATGATTTGGAGCTTGAGCAGTTAGATGTAAAAACTGCATTTTTGCATGGAGAACTTGAGAAAGATATTTACATGCAACAACGGAGGGTTTTACTGATCTCGAGAAAAAGAGGACTATGTTTGCTTGCTAAAAAAGTCCCTTTACGGTTTGAAACAGTCACCAAGACAGTGGTACAAGAGGTTTGATTCCTTTATGAATTCTCATGATTTTAAAAGAAGTAGTTTTGACAGCTGTGTTTACTTTAAGAAAAACAGTGATGGTTCTTTTGTGTATCTACTTCTTTATGTTGATGACATGTTGATAGCAGTAAAAGATAAATGAGAGATAAGAAAGGTCAAAGCCCAACTAAGTGAAGAATTTGAGATGAAAGATTTGGGGCTAGCAACGAGTATACTTGGTATGGAGATTCTCAGAGATAGAAAAGCAAGTAAATTGTACCAAAGACAGAAGGGGTACATTGAGAAAGTTCTTTGCAGGTTCAATATGCAGAGTGCTAAGCCTGTTAGTACTCCTTTAGCAGTCCATTTCATACTTTCATTGGCTTTGTCTCCACAATCAGATGATGAGATTGAGTACATGTCACATGTTCCATACTCTAGTGCAGTGGGATCTCTCATGTATGCTATGGTTTGTTCACGTCCAGATTTATCATATGCAGTCAGTGTAGTTAGCAGATACATGGTGAATCCCGGTAAAGAACATTGGAAAGTAGTTCAGTGGATTTTAAGATACTTACAAGGTACTACTGATGTTTGCTTATAGTTTGGAAGAGCTAGAGATGGAGTCATTGGGTATGTTGATGCTGATTTTGCTGGAGACCTTGATAGAAGAAGATCTCTCACTGGTTATGTCTTTACAATTGGAGGTTGTGCAATCAGTTGGAAAGCTACTTTGCAAACTACAGTCGCTTTGTCTACCACTGAAGCTGAGTACATGGCGATTACTGAGGCTTGTAATGAAGCTATTTGGTTGAAGGGACTCTTTAGTGAGCTCAATGAAGACCTTCAAATCGGCACAATATTTTGTGACAGTCAGAGTGCCATCTTCCTTACAAAAGATCAAATGTTTCATGAGAGAACAAAACACATTGATGTTCGGTATCATTTTGTCCGTGATATTATTACTCGTGGTGATATTGTTGTGAGCAAAATTAGTACTCATGAAAATCCTGCAGATATGATAACTAAGTCACTTCCTATAACCAAGTTTGAGCATTGCTTAGACTTGGTTGGTGTTCATTGTTGAAGTTAAACCCTTAAGGGGTTTTATGGAAGAGGTGGGGAACTTATTCGTTGAGAGTTCGCGATGAAGAACTTGTTCATTGAGAATTCGTGTCAAGGTGGAGATTGTTAGAATTAAGTGACTCGAATCCTTATTTAAATAAAATACAATGGTAAAATAAAATAAAAGAAGAATCCCTATAGAACTACACTTCTTTTATTTTATTTTAAATAAGGTTTTTTAAACCTTATTAAACTCCATCTATTTGATATTGATTAGAATAAGGTGTTTCAATCTTACTACACTCCTATTAGAATATGGTTTTACAAGCCTATAAATAGACATAGTCTATTCCTCTTGTAATGATTTGAATTAGACATAGTGAATTTTCTTCTCCTCTGCCCGTGGTTTTTTTCCCGAAAGGGTTTCCACGTAAAATCTGGGTTTTCTTTAATTTTTTATTTCTCTTTTCTTTGCAATATATTGTCATTACCGACGTTATATTTTTAACAACATTGTTTCTAGAAAATGTTTCATTTTCTCGTGTTTTATTTTTTCTGTTGTTCCCCCCCAAACACTATTTGTTTTGTTTTCTGTGTTAGTTTGAATAAATGGTTTCCAGCTGTTTTATATTAAAAAAAAATTAAAAGCATTGCACTTGCTTACCATGGTGTTGTCATCAATCATGAGTTAGTGTTGATTTGCCTTGCGACGCCACTTAATTAACAACATTATCAATATGTATACCTATCTCACGCTTGATACTCTGTCTTCAAGATATGTTTTTAAGCTATAATTTTAAAGATATGTTTTACGCTTGCTCCTAAGCAAGCAAATGTTTTTAAAGTACGATTTTATAAACTGTGGTTTTACGCACTTTAGTACGAGCTCTATGAGCAAGTGTTTTTAAGAAAACACCTTATGCGAGCTCTCTGTGCTAAGCAAGCTCCCTATGCGAGCTTTCTGTGATAAGTCTCTATGTGTGCTCCTTTGCGAGCCTTATGTTTGATATATTGGTATACCAAAGGATTGTGGGTACTCACCTATAAGTTCTGGGATTTCGGGTGTTAAGGCCCTAAGACATGTGGAGAGATAAGGGAATGTCGAGTTGAGCTCTATTCACTAGGACATGTTGTAGAACAAGAGAGTGTATTGCTTCGCGCTACACTTATGAAACATGTTATAAGGACTCTTTGAGTTATTCTGAGGCATTATAAGGAGATCTGCATATCCAACGAGATAATATTCTGATAAGTGTGTTAAGTGCGAGAACATATTTTATGTTTCACAGCCATTCTGATAAGACAAGTATGTAAGCATGTTTCATGCTATATAAGTTTTGTTTTCAAACAAGCACAAGCTAAGTTTTTAAGTTCAATTTTTAGTAAATACATGTAAGGCCCTGAAAATAGGTCTAGTAGTTTCAAGTAAGTTTACCGAGTTTCGAGTGAAAATTAAGAGTTAATCGGGTTTATTAGTGATTTTTTTAATTTAGTTAGCTTAATTTTATTTAAAAATCGGTAAATAATATTCCGAAAAATAAAAATATATTTAGAAAAATTAATTTTATGGTTTTAAATAAATTTTTTGGGTAAAATAAATATTTTGGGTCTAATTAGAATTGAAAAATAAATTAAAATGGGGCTTTAATTGAGAGTGTAACACTTCTAACCCGTATTCGTCCCCGGATTAGGGTTACGGAGCATTACCGTACAACCAAAACATTTAAACATAATTTCATTCACTAACATAAACATATCATAAGCCAATCATACATATACATTCTATCCCTAAATCAAGCCCTCGAGGCCCTAGAAAGATCTTAGAAACAATTCGGGACTAAATTGAAAACATTTGGAAAGTATAAGAAAAAGTTACAATAATTTGGAAACAGGGGTCACACGGCCGTGTGTGAAACACCCCTTTCACAAAAGTTGTTTATTTAACAACCAAGTTTCATTTTCTTCCATAAAAATTCAGCAAACAACACTAATGTTCTCATGGAAAAACCCTAGACTTTCAACCATAGTGCAAAATAGTCCCCTCATTAGCTAGATTAAGCTACAAGGGTTCTAAAAACACAAAAATCAACAAAAATGACCATCAAAATGACTTACTTGCAAGGGTGAAGAGTTGCTGAAAATTTTCAAGCTTCTATGGCTGTTTTCTTGGGGAAAAAATCGGTGGAGAGAAGAAAGATGAAAGGTGATATCTTTTCTTCTCTTTATTTTATTTTATTTCATTAATTATGTCACCTAATGCTACCAACTTTGACCAATTTTCATTTTTTTGTCCCCTATGGCCGGCCATCACTCTTTTAAGGGTCTATTTTCACATTAAAGACCTCCAATTTAAGATTCTATAGCTATTTGACACTTTTAGCTTGTAGAACAAAACTTTCGCACTTTATGCGATTTAGTTCTTTTTCAAAATTAAACAAGTAGTCACTAAAATTAATTCACTAAAATTTTCATGCACTCATATAATCATACTATAACACATAAAATAATATTAAAAATAATTTCTCCGACCTCGAATTAGTGGTTCCGAAACCACTGTTCCGACTAGCCCCAAAATCGGGCTGTTACAATTCTCCCTTTTAAGGATTTTCGTCCCCGAAAATCTTACCAGCAAAAAGGTTCGGTTATTGGTCTCTCATAGTCTCCTCAGGCTCCCATGTGGCCTCTTCAACCCCATGTCTATGCCAAAGTACTTTCTCGAGTGCTATGCTTTTATTTCTCAATTGCTTGACCTTTCGATCTAAAATCTTAACCGGCTCTTCACCATAGGTCATGTCTGAACAAATCTCAACCTCTGTTGGTGAAATCACATGTGATGGGTCAGAATGGCAATGGCGCAACATAGAAACATGGAATACATCGTGATCTTTTCTAACTCGGATGGCAAGGCTAATCGATAAGCTACCAGTCCAATTTTCTCAGTCACCTCATAAGGTCCAATAAAGCGTGGACTTAATTTGCTTTTCCTACCGAATCTGAGGACTTTCTTCCATGGGGATACTTTCAAAAATACCTTATCACCTACTTGAAACTCAATCTCTTTCTGTTTCAAGTCCATGTAGGATTTCTGTCTATCCGAAGCGGCCTTCAGACAGCCACAAATCACTTTTACCTTCTCTTCAGTTTCTCTGATTAAGTCAACCCCGTGTATATGATTTACCCTCATAAGGCGCCATTTTCAAACTCGACTGATGGCTATTGTTGTAGGCAAACTCTACCAACGGAAAGTATTTTTCCCAACTGCCTTGAAACTTGAGAACACAACACCGCAACATATCTTTAAGAATCTGAATTACTCTTTCCGACTGACCGTCGGTTTGAGGGTGAAAAGCAGTACTAAAATTTAGTTTCGTCCCCAACGCCTCTTGCAACTTTTTCCAAAACCGTGATGTGAACCTTGGATCTCTATCCAAAATGATCGATAAAGGTACTCTGTGAAGTCTCACAATTTCAGAAACATACAAATCGACCAATTTCTCAAGTGGATAATCGGTACGCATCGGTATAAAATGAGCCGACTTAGTTAGCCTATCAACCACAACCCATACAACATCTTTTTTCTTTGGCGTCAACGGTAGTCCAGACACAAAATCCATGGTAATACGGTCCCATTTCCACTCGGGAATCATCACGGGCTGAAGTAAACCCGAAGGTACTTGGTGTTCGGCTTTCACTTGTTGACAAATTAAACACTTAGAGACAAACTCTGAGATGTCTCTTTTCATTCCCGACCACCAATACATTTTCTTCAAGTCATTATACATTTTCACACTACCCGGATGGATAGACATACAACTGCTATGCGCCTCATGCAGAATTTTCCGAATAAGCTCACCATCTTTGGGTACACAAATTCTGTCTCGAAACATTAAACAACCATTTGAATCAATCCGAATGTCTGGTTCTATACCCGTCTCGCACTGAGTTATCTTGGCTTGCAATTCTTTATTACCTTTCTGAGCTTCGCAGATCTCTTGTAAAAACATTGGTTTCACTCTCAACTTGGCTAAAATCGAACCATCGTCGGTTACTTACAACTGAGTGTTCATAGCCCTCAAGGCAAACAATGACTTCCTACTCAAAGCATCAGCAACCACATTCACCTTCCCCGAGTGATAGTCGATCATCAACTCATAATCCTTTATCAATTCTAACCATCTCTGCTGCCGTAGGTTTAACTCCTTTTGAGTCATCAAATACTTTAGACTTTTATTGTAACACCCTTAACCCACATCCGTCGCCAGATTAGGGTTACATGATATTACTAGACATAGCAAAAACCATAGCAAAATAAGTACTATATAAATTAATCATAACCGAATATTTAGCTAAAGATAATATAACTTCATGGAACGATTAAGTAAATGTGCTCTCAACTTAACCATAATCAATTAAATATATGCATGAAAGTATATACTTACATCACCTATTAAAAACACTATTCATTTGGTCATTTTAGAAGCAAAGGCCGAATATGCATATGGTTCTTATTCATTTTACCAACAATGTGCTAAGCATTTTAGACCAAAAATATACTCATACCAAAACTTAGCCAAACCAAACTAGCTTAAACATAGACCAATTACAAAATTTATTGCCGAGTACATTCAACTACATTAGTACTCATTTTTTTATAAATGACATAACTAAAATACTCAAAACCATACATTTCATATATATATATAACCTAAATCATATAATATTCATTTCCAATCAAGAACTCACACATATTATGTTCGAATATACACACTCAAGAACATAACTCATGATGTCATTTACTCCCTATCATGTAACCATAATTACTAATTCACACGTATGTGCCCTTATTCAATCATTCGCAAAACACATCCAATAGTTATGTATATAAGGCATAACATAGTTATTTCATAAATTAACATACGGTACATACATATACATATGCATGAATTCATCCAACAACCATAATATAATATATGTCTCACTCAAAACCATATCCATGCATTCAAATATCATATATATAACATATCAGAAATGAGTTTCCAAGTTAAGCTTATAACAAGGCCGAACATACACAAATATTATCATTATCATGTATAACCAAATCACGCCCATATATAAAAATATAGCCATTTTCGCATGGCCTTTGTTATACATCTTAGTTATAATAAACTCAAAAGATTAATATAGCCTATACATGCCATAGTTCCAAAAGTTCAACTTATAAAAGGTACCAAAGATAGTTGATAGTGTGATTGACTTTGATGATGATCCCCGAGCTCGAGCGTAGACTTCAAAATCTATAAAATAATCAAATGAACACATACAGTAAGCTAACATAGCTTAGTAAGTTATAAGCAATGGTAAAATATACAATTAATCATTATACAAATTAAATCAATCTAACATGACCATCAACGAACTCATACCCGTAAATATACCTCATATCACCATTCAATAATTACCATATTTAGTAATCTCAAAACCGAATACTCATATATCATTATTCCATCTCAAACAAACTCAAAAATTAATAATCACATTTCATTTCTTTAGTTTCATAAACAAGAATAACTTACCTCATTAGTACTAAATTATTCAACTATCATGCATCACTTACCTGTTTATTTCCTCTCATTTATCACCATTCATTAGTTGATATCCTTGGAGGATCCGTAAACCCGCACACATAGTGCAAATCATGTAACATATCGCACACTTAGTGCCGTTACTTTGATAAAGTGTACACATAGTGCCATTTACTTGTAATGTATCGCACACTTAGTGCCGTTACTTATTTTCCGTACACTTAGTGCCAGACGACCGATTTTGCACACACAGTGCTCGGTATTTAAGCTCGCACACATAGTGCTCATTAACCCATCCTTCCTCATTCACAAAACACATATGATTTCATTTTCATTCATATATACACATATATGTACATGTTCAAACAACTCATTTCTCCTACCAAATACCATCACATTCGGCAACACTCAATATACATATATATATCCACCAATTCGAATACAACCATCTCTCTCTTTTCATTTTCACATCTAACTAACTCTTAGTACATATATATACATATTCATTCAACTCAAATAATCAAAACTTATATACAGGTATACTAACTTTACATTCGGCTAATACATAATACATTCAATGTCACATTCGACACTATGAGATTAAACAAACTTATTTCTATTTACATGTGCATATTAATTTAGATTAAAATTCAATTCAACCCAATTGCTTAAAAACTTACCTCAGAAATTGACGGATTAAGTTTCCCGGCTATTCGTTCAACTTTACTTTTCCCCGATCTAATCCCGATTCTTTTTGTTATTGATCTAAATAATTTCAAATTAATCTCATTCAAATATATTTTCATTCAATTTAATCCAAAAACACATAATTATGCAAATTACCATTTTACCCCTGACATTTACAATTTTTACAATTTAGTCCCTATTGCACAAAACACAAAATACATAAAATTTGAACATACTCCTTTAGGGCCGAATGTTATTCATGTCCACACAAATCCATACAATCCATTTATTTCACATTTTAACCTTTCAATTTACAAATTTCACAATTTAGTCCTAATTACTCAAAATCATCAAAATTTCCAATATAAAACATATTAATCTAAAACATATCTTTAATATATAATCATCAAACATCACAAACACAAATTCTCATCAATGGTCGAACTCCAAACATGCATCAAAATAAAAAATTCTAGCATGGGTCAGATAGTATTCGAAGCAACGATCTCAAAAACGTAAAAATTATAAAAAACCGAGCTAGTTACATACCTTGATTCAAGCTT
This sequence comes from Gossypium sturtianum, assembly GCA_025698515.1. Classification (NCBI taxonomy): domain Eukaryota; kingdom Viridiplantae; phylum Streptophyta; class Magnoliopsida; order Malvales; family Malvaceae; genus Gossypium; species Gossypium sturtianum. The sequence goes on along the minus strand of CM046950.1, from coordinate 91,035,211 downwards.
AAGAGTGGCCGAACCTAAGCTTTGTCTATTTCTTTCTTTTATTGCATGTATTCGGTCAAGAGAAACAAGATGAACAAAATGCTATTATTTTATGTTTTATTAACATATATATTAACTTAATATTTAATTACTTTTATAACCTTTATTATAATTTAATAAAACATTATAATATAAGGTCATTATAGTCCATGACCAGCCACTATCTATTAAAATGGAATTTTTGCATCTTAAAGGCTTCCAATTAAAAAGACATCCACAATTTGGTCCTAACACATTAAACTATCAAGTTTTCACTTTACGCGATTAAGCCCATTTTAATAATTTGACATTCAAACAATAAAATTAAATCACGAAAATTTCACACATAGCAATTCACACATAAATAACTCAGAAAATAATATTTAAAAATTTTTCCGACTCGAATTCGTGGTCCTGAAACCACCGTTCCGATTAGGGCTAAAATCGGGCTGTTACAACTCTCCGCCCTTAAGGGATTTTCGTCCCTGAAAATCTTACCAATGAATTAATGTGGGTAGCATTCTTTCATTGAATCCTCAAGCTCCAATGTTGCTTCTTTGACCCCGTGCTTATGCCATAGTACTTTCACCAACGAGATTTTCTTATTGCGCAACTCTTTCATTTCGCGAGCCAAAATACTGATCGGTTCTTCCTCATAAGTCAAATCAGACTGAATCTCAATTTCTGATGGACTAATCACATGAGAAGGATCGGATCTATATCGTCGAAGCATCAAAACATGGAAAACATTGTGGATCTTTTCTAACTCAGTTGGCAACATCAACCTGTATGCAACCGATCCGATACGCTTAATAATCTCGTACGGCCCAATAAATCTCGGGCTCAGCTTTCCTTTGTGACCAAATCTAAGTATTTTCTTCCAAGGCGAAACTTTCAAAAATACCCAGTCACCCACCTGAAACTCTATATCTTTACGTTTCAAGTCCGCATATGACTTCTGATGATCTGACGCTGCTTCCAAACTTTCTCGGATCACTTTTACTTTCTGTTCGGTCTCTTTGACTAAATCAACCCCGTGTATCTTGCTTTCACTTAGCTCAGTCCAGTATACAGGTGTACGACATTTACAACCGTATAAAGCTTCGTAAGGTGCCATTTTGATACTCGATTGAAAGCTATTATTGTACGCAAATTCAATCAAAGGCAAGTATCGTTCCCACGTACCCTCAAACTCAAGAACACAACATCTCAACATATCCTCGAGTGTTTGAATAATACGCTCAGATTGACCATCCATCTGAGGGTGAAACGCGGTACTGAAATGCAATTTTGTACCTAGGGCATCTTGTAGTTTCTTCCAAAATCACGATGTAAACCTCGGATCTCTGTCCGAAACAATAGAAATAGGTACTCTGTGCAATCGTATAATCTGAGAAATGTACAATTCAGCTAACTTATCAAGCGAGAAATCCGTATGTACCGAAATAAAATGGGCCGATTTCGTCAATCTATCAACAATAACCCAGATTGAGTCTTTCTTGCTCGGTGTCAACGGCAACCCAGATACGAAATCCATCGTGACTCGATCCTATTTCCACTCGGGTATCATAATCGGCTGAAGTAACCCAGATGACACCTGATGCTTTGCTTTTACTTGTTGACATATTAAACACTTCGACACATAGTCCGAAATATCTCGCTTTCATACCGTACCACCAAGAATGTTGTCTCAAATCATTATACATCTTTGTACTACCCGGGAATAGACAATCTACTATTATGAGCTTCATTACAAATCATTTGAATCAACTCGAGATTCTTTGGCACACATATTCGGTTTCAACCGTAGGCATCCTCAAAGATCAATCAAATTCGAATCGATTCGAACCACAATGATTCCTTTTTGCTAATAAATCATTATCAACCTTTTAAGCTTCGCAAATCTGTTGAACGAATAACGGTCTCGCTTTCATCTCTGCAATAATCGCACCATCATCAGTCATAGCTATATCCGCATTCATTGCACGTAGAGCAAAGAGTGATTTTCGGCTTAGTGCATCGACAACCACATTAGCTTTCCCCGGGTGATAATCAATCACGAGCTCGTAATCTTTTAACAGTTCCAACCATCGTCGCTGTCTCAAATTCAAATCCTTCTGAGTCATTAAATATTTTAGACTCTTGTGATCAGAATAGACATGACATTTTTCACCGAATAGATAGTGACGCCATGTTTTCAAAGCAAAAACTATGGTAGCCAACTCGAGATCGTATATCGAATAGTTCTTTTTGTGCGGCTTCAACTGCCTCGAGGCGTAGGCTACAACTTTACCCTCCTGCATCAAAACACAGCCCAAAACATTTAAGGATGCATCACTGAAGATAACGAACTCCTTACCCGATTTTGGCTGAACAAGCACTGGAGCTTCCGTTAATAAGGTTTTTAGCTGATCAAAACTCTTCTGACACCTCTCTGACCACTCAAACTTAACGTCTTTCTGTAACAGCTTTGTCATCGGAGCTGCAATCATAGAAAACCCTTTCACAAAGTGTCTATAGTACCCGGCAAGTCCCAGAAAACTCTAAACTTCAGAAACATTTCGCGGGGGTTTCCAATCAAGTATAGCCGAGATTTTACTCGGGTCAACCCGAATGCCTGATGCTGAAACTACATGCCCCAGGAAACTGACTTCATTCAACCAAAACTCACATTTGCTGAATTTCGCGTACAACTGCTTATCCCGCAAAATTTGTAACACAAGTCTCAAGTGTTCGGCATGCTCAGTTTTGTCACGCGATTAGATCAAAATATCATCTATGAATACAAACACAAACCGATCCAGATATGGTCTGAATACTCGATTCATCAAATCCATGAAAACAACAGGGGCATTAGTGAGTCCGAACGGCATCACCAAAAACTCATAATGGCCGTATCTCGTCCGGCGATCTTGATACATCCGAGTCTCTAACTCGCGGTGATAATAACTCGATCTCGAGTTGATTTTCAAAATACCGAAGCCCCTTTAGCTGATCAAATAAATCATCGATATGTGGCAACGAATATTTATTCTTTATAGTCACTTTATTGAGTTGTCAGTAGTCGATGCACATTCTCAAAGTTCTGTCCTTCTTTTTCACAAATAAAACTGGCGCACCCCAGGTAGAGAAACTCGGTCGAGCAAAACCTCTATCTATCAATTCTTGCAATTGAGATTTCAACTCTTTTAATTCAGTCGGTGCCATTCTATATGGAGCTATCGAGATCGGGGTCGTTCCTGGCACTAAATCAATACCAAACTCTACCTCCCGAACAGATGGCAATCCCGGCAATTCCTCCGGGAACACATCTGGATACTCACAGACAACTGGTACGGATTCTATCTTCTTTTTGGTCACTTTTGTAACACCCCTAACCCGTATCCATCGCCAGATTAGGGTTATGAGGCATTACCAAACTAAGCTCAATTCTGAAATAGACCTTCAACTGAATTTAAGCACAAGCAATGCAATCATTACTATATTATATAACATTACAATCTATTTAAAAATTAAAATAAATGTATAACGAGTTTTATTACCAATACTTAATACACACAAATGTCTGAATCACATAATTTAAACATTCATGGCACATATATATATATATATATAAATTTGAACCATATCTCAACTTATGTCAAATTATAACATATATCGGGTATCAATCAAAATTCATATAACATAAGCTGAGTTTCATATATATATATATTACTATAATACATATGCATAATAAAACAATTGAACCATTATACCCTTTAATAATCAATTACATATACCAACATATTAATATTACCTCTTGGCCGAATATACTATTTCACCTTTCATTTGGATTCGTAACTAACCAATCAAGAAACATATTCATTTCTTACCATTAATAATTAGATCTATATAGCCAACTATCACATATATATGTCTCATTATAAAAGTATAAATATCACATAGCCAAATCACTTAAACATAGCATTATTTAATTCTTACTAAACATATCAAGCATATGCTATTTATCATAAGGCCGAAACACATGTCTTACTCAAATATCATTAGTAAAACGTAATAAACAATTACACATAAATTCACCTTAATCGCGATCATGCACGTATCATAAACATGGCAAACATGATTCACATATAAACCAAAACCAAGACTAAGTTTACTAAAACCATCACCTAATATACATATATATATACCAATTTAGCACCTTCCACATGTGATATAGACCATTACCGAATTTAAAACATCCATTAACATTATGAACAAGCTATGAAATCCAAATTATAGAAATGATACTTAACCAAAAGAAATAGCCATTTTACAAGGCTATATTTATATACAAGATCAAACATCATATGTTTCAAAACTTAATCTAACCTATACATGCCTTCAAATCAAAACCAAGATTTAAAATACCAAAAAGAGGCGATAGTGTGGATGACTTTCTTGACGATCCCTCTCGAGCTTGTAGCTTAACCAGGATCTATAAACAAACAATTAAACAAAAGAAATCGGAGTAAGCTTACTAGCTTAGTAAGTCTCAAGTGTTAAAAATACTTAGTATCAAGCATAAAATACATAAATTCATGGTATTAAACATGAAATTTTAATTTATAATTACTTATACCAACTCTCATTACTTCATTTAACATAATATCAATAATCTCATTATCACATACTTAAACTTCGAACATACATAATTATCACATCCGCAGATACTCGATTCTACTCCCATGAACATATACATCACATCTATTTTTCACAACCAAGTGGTATAACATAATCTTTCATCCTCTATTCGAACATATCTATAACACACATATATATATATCTATATATCTATATATATAACATTCATCAAGGTAATTAACTTCCACTTCTTCATGTATTCGTTCGTTATTTTCTTGAGTAGCACGAAAATGAACTACTTACCTCTCTGTCGAATTAATACGTTTCAAAGCTGAAATTTCTTGACATGTGCATAAATCAATTTGCAAATATTCGAGCTTAGATTACATTCACCGGCACTTGGCTCTTTGAACTCAAGGTCCGAAATTAATCACCGTAATAAACCTGCTAGGCATTAAGCCCGAATCGTTTCACCGGCACGTGGCCTGCTAGGCTAAAAGCCCGAATAACACACCGGCACAAGGCACGCTGGGCTAAAAGCCCGAATAACACACCCGAAGACAGGGGCACGCTAGGCTAAAAGCCCGAATAACACACCAAGCACAGGCTCGCTAATCTAAAAGCCCGAATAACACAGCTATAATTCATCAATTCACCATATTAACATCACATTATTATCGATTCATGTACTTAAACCACAATTACTTAACGTATCTTATACATACAAGTTTCTATTTCAAATTCAAATCACATTAAGTCCAATAGTGAACTTTAACATTCGGCTATCCTCTATTTAAATGCTCAAATAAATCAATTAATATCAATGACTATATTTGTAATTAACTCTTTCATGTACTTAGACTCAAGAACTTACCTCGGTACTGTCGATAGACCGTAAATAAATCGGCTATTCGAGAACCTTCGTCTTTCCCCGATCCAATTGCTTTTTCTTTGCTCTTGATCTAAAACACATTAAGTTCAGCTCATTCAAGTACATTTCAATTCAATTTAGTCCCAAATCACATAAATGGACAAATTACCATATTACCCCTAATATTTCACTACTTTGCAATTTAGTCCTATTTGCATAACACACAAAATACACCAAATTAGCTAAGACTATACAAGGGCCGAATATTCCTAGGGACTTTACAAGCCTTCACATTTCATTTATTTTGCAAATAAGCCCTCTAAAATTTCATTATTACAAATTAGCCCAAAATACTCAAATTTACCAAAATTTCCAATGCAAATTATACTAATCTTTACCATATCATTTATATAAAATTATAAAACACCAAAAATTACAAGAATATAGCAATGGACAAATCTCATACATGCTCATTTTCAAAAATTCTAACATGGGTCGGGTACTATACAAAGCAACGATCTCAAAAACGTAAAATTTATCAAAAACAGATTAAAAACTAACCTTAAATCAAAGCTTGAAGTTGCCGAAATTTAAACAAGGTTTTCTCCCTTTCCTTTAACACATTCGGCCATGAAAAGAAATAAAATGCTACTGGCTTTTCTCATGTTTTATTTAACATATAATATAACATTTAATTAGTTTACTATTATAACCTTTAAATAAAAATAAAACTATTATTTTTAATAAGGGCAATTGTGACTTTAGCCACCCACTAACTTTAAAAATGGACTATTTACCCTTTAGATGCTCCACATTAAAAAGCCATCACCATTCTAGTACTTTACACTATAGAATGCAACTTTTACATTTTACGCGATTTTGTCCTTTTTATCAAATTAAGCACTCAAACAATAAAATTTTTCTACGAAACTTTCACACACATTAATTCACATATAAATAACACAGAATATAATATTTTAAAATTTATTGGACTCGGATTCATGGTCCCGAAACCACCGTTCCGATTAGGGTCAAATTCAGACTGTTACAACTCTCCCCCCTTAAGGATTTTCGTCCCCAAAAATCTTACCGTTAAACAAAGTCGGATATTGTTGCCTCATTGAAACCTCAGGCTCCCACGTAGCCTCTTCAATTTCGTGCCGATTCCATAGTACTTTCACTAATGGAATCCTTTTGTTTCTTAACTCTTTCATTTCCCGGGTTAAGATACGGATCGGTTCTTCATCATATGTCAAATCAGATCGGATTTCAATCTCTGACGGTGTGATCACATGAGACGGATCTAATCTGTACTTACGAAGCATCGAAACATGAAATACGTCATGTATCTTTTCTAACTCGGAGGGCAACTTCAACCTATAAGCAACAGCCCAATCGTTCGGTGATTTCATAAGGTCCGATGAATCTCGGACTAAGTTTGCCTTTCCGACCAAATCGGAGTACCTTTTTCCACGGAGAAACTTTCAAGAATACTCAATCTCCGATTTGAAATTCAATATCTTTACGCTTTAAGTCAAGATAAGACTTTTATCGGTGCGAGGCGACTTTCAAAGTATTTCGATCACGACCACTTTTTGTTCGGTTTCTTTAATCAAATCAACCCCGTGTATCTTATTCTCGCCGAGCTCATCCAAAGATAATGGTGTTCGACATTTTCGCCTGTATAAGGCTTCATAAGGTGCCATTTTGATACTAGATTGAAAGCTATTATTGTAAGCAAATTCAATCAAAGGTACGTGATCGTTCCCACGTGCCTTCAAACTCGAAAACGCAACATCTCAACATGTCCTCAAGTATCCGAATAGTTCGCTCGGATCGACCGATGTCATGTCTGCGGATGAAAGGTCAGACTAAAATGAAGTTTAGTGCCTAAAGCATCTTGCAACTTCTTCCAAAACCGCGATGTGAATCTCGGGTCTCTGTCTGCGAAACAATGGAACTCGGTACACCATGCAATCTCACAATCTGTGATACATACAATTCGGCAAGTTTATCGAGTGAATAGTCCGCATCTGTTGGTACAAAATGAGCTGATTTGGTCGGGTCTATCAACTATAACCCAAACGGCATCTTTCTTACTCGGTGTCATAGGGAGACCGGATACAAAATCCATTGTAATTCTATCCCATTTCCATTCGGTATCATGATTTGTTGAAGTAGTCCGATGGTACTTGATGCTCGGCTTTTACTTGGCGACAAACTAAGCATTTCAAAACAAATTCGAGATATATCCCGTTTCATGCCAAAGCCACCAATAGAATCTGCTTTCAAATCGTTATACATTTTTGTGCTACCCGATGTATCGATAGTAGACCACTATGGGCCTCACTCAGAATCATCTGTACCAAATCTGAGTTCTTCGGAACACACATTCGGCTTTTAAAATTCAAATAGTCATTTGCATCAATCGAAAATCGATTCTGCACCTTTTTCTGCACGAATTCGACTAGTAATCAAATCTTTGTCAACTTTCATGCATCACAAATTTGCTTGAATAAACATCGGTCTTGCTTGTAACTTCGGCTATGATCGAACATCACGGACATAGCTATCTGCGCGTTCATTGCACGAAGAGCAAAGAATGATTTTCAACTTAACGCATCTGCAACAATGTTAGCTTTTCCCGGATGGTAGTCAATCACCAATTCATAGTCTTTCAACAATTCCAACCACCTGCGTTGTCTTAAATTTAGGTCATTTGAGTCATCAAATACTTGGACTTTTATGATCCGAGTAAACATGGCCTTTCTCGCCGAATAAGTAATGGCGCCAAATCTTGATCACGAACACAATGGTTGCAAGCTCCAAATCATGCGTCGGGTAATTTCTTTCATGCGGCTTCAATTGTCTCGATGCGTAGGCTACTACTCTGCCTTCCTGCATCAATACACAGCCCAAACCACTTAAGGAAGCATCAGAATGCACAACAAATTCTTTACCTGATTCAGGCTGAGCTAACACCGAGCTTCGGTCAAAAGGGCTTTCAAGCGCTCGAAACTTTTCTAACACTTTTCCGACCACTCAAACTTGACATCTTTCTATAGTAGCTTTGTCAAAGGTGTAGCTATCACGAAAAAAACCTTTCACAAACCGTCAGTAGTAGCCTTAAGCCCAGAAAACTTGAATCTCGAAAACATTCTTTGGTGGCTTCCAATCAAGTATAGCCAAAATTTTGTTTGGATCGACTCGAATACACGATCTTTGAAACAACATGTCCCAAAAGTCGACCTTTTTCATCCGAACTCACACTTACTAAACTTCGCATACAATCGTTGATCTCTCAAAGTTTGTAGCACTAATCTCAAATGCTCGGCATGCTCGGTTTCATTTTTGAATAGATCGAGATATCATCAATAAACACTACTACAAACCGATCCAAAAAGCGTCGAAAACTCGATTCATTAGATCCATAAAAACAACGAGTGCATTAGTGAGTCCAAAAGGCATAACCAAAAACTCAAAATGTCCGTACCTTGTCCTAATGCGATCTTTGGCACATCTCAGATCTCTGACTCATGGCGATAATAGCTCGATCTCAAATCTATCTTCGAAATCACAAGCCCCTTTTAGGTGATCAAACAAGTCATCAATCCGAGGTAACGGTACTTATTCTTTATAGTTACCTTATTTAGTTGCCGATAGTCGATACACATTCGCATGGTCCCATCTTTCTTTTCACAAATAAAACCGGTGCACCCCAAGGAGAGAAGCTCGGTCGTGCAAAGCCCCTATATCTGTCAATTCATGCAATTGCGCTTTCAACTCTTTTAACTCAGTAGGTGCCATCCGATCACGGAGCTATCGAAATCGGAGTCGTTCGGTACTAATTCAATGCCGAACTCAATCTCTCGTGCGGTGGTAAGCCCGATAGTTCTTCAAGAAACACATCTGGGTATTCACACACAACCGGTACAGTTTCAATATGCTTTTCGGACACTTTATTATCCAATTACATACGCCAAATAAGCTTCACACCCTTTTCTCACATATTTCCGGCTAACATCGAAGATATTATCAGTAGGAAACCCACTTAAATCACTGGATTCAATTACGATAATCTCCCGTTCGACATCTCAAATCAATTAGCTTTCTTTTGCAATTCACCATCTGCGTCATGTGAAGTTAACTATCCATTCCCAAAATTATATCGAACTCATCGAAGGGCAACAACATTAAATCTACTTTGAAGCAAAAATCCCGAATCATCAACGGGCAACCTTTACACACTTTATTAACAAGCACACATCTACCCAAAGGGTTGGACACACGAATCACAAACTCGGTAGACTCAATCGGCGAGTCTTACCGAATACTAGAGTTTCACACACATATGAATGAGTCGAACCGGGATCAATCAATGCAATCACGGTAGTATCATAAAGGGTGAAAGTACCGGTAATGACATCGGGAGGAAGCATCCTCTCTGCTCGTGTGGCATAAGCTCTAGCTGGAGCTCTAGCCTCGATCGAACTACGTTGTTCTTCATTCCTCTCGACTACCACCTACATTGCTTGAATGTCCGGGTGGCTTTGCCTCGTCTTTGACGTGTTGCTCGACTTAATGTTCTCGAATCGTATTACGCTCAACTAACATCGGACATTCTCTAATAAAATGATCGGCGATCCGCATTTAAAGCAAGACCGATCATGGAATCTACAACTCCCTAATGCCATTTCCCACAAAGTGCTTGCATTCAACTTGATTCTGTGGGAATGTTACCAACACCGCCATCGAGGTAGCTCGAGCCCACCGGAGGTCGATCACGTCTAGGTAAATCAAGTAGCTTTATGTCGGTGAAGTCATCTCTGAACTTCTTAGATGTGGAATGGAAATTCTTACCCGACGATCTCTTACGAGTGTCTCTAGCTTCTGTCTCAGCCTTTCTTTTCTCCTTCCCGAGCTCTTCAGCTTTACAAGCTCGCTCGACTAGTGTCACAAACTCTTTGATTTCAAGAATGCCAACAAGCAACTTTAAATCTTCATTCAAACCGTCTTCGAACCTTTTGCACATAATGGCTTCAGTTGATACACATTCCCGAGCATATCGGCTCAATCTGACAAATTTTCGCTCATATTCAGTCACGGTCATTTGCCCCTGTTTTAGTTCAAGAAATTCTTTTCGTTTTTGATCAACGAATCTTTGACTGATAAATTTCTTGTGAAATTCATGCTGAAAGAAATCCCACGTCACTTTTTCTTTCGGAACCACTGATACTAGTGTATTCCACCAGTGATATGCAGTGTCCCGAAGTAAAGATATAGCACACTTGAGCATTCATCTAGAGTACAAGATAGCTCATCAAGTACCCGAATAGTGTTATCAAGCCACATTTCATTTCGCTCTGCGTCATCATCATCGTTGGCCACAGAATTCTTCGCCCCAAATTTCCTGATTTTATCAATCGAGGCCTACTAGATCTCATCGGATCTATCATCGGGGGTGCTGAAGGTATCGGAGTTGGATTATTCGGGGGTGGAGGTTGGTGTACAACCGGGTTAGTCTGAATAAACCGGTAAACCACTCGTTCATCATCGATAGAAGGCTTGTTCAGCCTTCCCCTCGTAACTACCAGAAATCGGTCGAGAGTCTCTGACCGATCACCGATCCGTGTGTGCAGTCGGGCACTACACTCTCTACATCATCCACTATGGCTCTTTCGGGATCGGTGTCCATTTACTATATAAAACACGATTCGTAATGTCGAGGTCACCACACTATCAATATATGATCAAGGCATGTATAGCTAGACTCACATGCGCTACGGTAGTCCTAGAATCGACTAAACCTAGCTCTGATACTAATAAAATGTAACACCCCTAACCCGTATCCGTCGCCGGATTAGGGTTATGAGGCATTACCAAACTAAGCTCAATTCCGAAATAGACCTTCAACTGAATTTAAGCACAAGCAATGCAATCATTACTATATTATATAACATTACAATCTATTTAAAAATTAAAATAAATGTATAACGAGTTTTATTACCAATACTTAATACACACAAATGTCTGAATCACATAATTTAAACATTCATGGCACATATATATATATATATATATATATAAATTTGAACCATATCTCAACTTATGTAAAATTATAACATATATCGGGTATCAATCAAAATTCATATAACATAAGCTGAGTTTCATATATATATATTACTATAATACATATGCATAATAAAACAATTGAACCATTATACCCTTTAATAATCAATTACATATACCAACATATTAATATTACCTCTTGGCCGAATATACTATTTCACCTTTCATTTGGATTCGTAACTAACCAATCAAGAAACATATTCATTTCTTACCATTAATAATTAGATCTATATAGCCAACTATCACATATATATGTCTCATTATAAAAGTATAAATATCACATAGCCAAATCACTTAAACATAGCATTATTTAATTCTTACTAAACATATCAAGCATATGCTATTTATCATAAGGCCGAAACACATGTCTTACTCAAATATCATTAGTAAAACGTAATAAACAATTACACATAAATTCACCTTAATCGCGATCATGCACGTATCATAAACATGGCAAACATGATTCACATATAAACCAAAACCAAGACTAAGTTTACTAAAACCATCACCTAATATACATATATATATACCAATTTAGCACCTTCCACATGTGATATAGACCATTACCGAATTTAAAACATCCATTAACATTATGAACAAGCTATGAAATCCAAATTATAGAAATGATACTTAACCAAAAGAAATAGCCATTTTCGCAAGGCTATATTTATATACAAGATCAAACATCATATGTTTCAAAACTTAATCTAACCTATACATGCCTTCAAATCAAAACCAAGATTTAAAATACCAAAAAGAGGCGATAGTGTGGATGACTTTCTTGACGATCCCTCTCGAGCTTGTAGCTTAACCAGGATCTATAAACAAACAATTAAACAAAAGAAATCGGAGTAAGCTTACTAGCTTAGTAAGTCTCAAGTGTTAAAAATACTTAGTATCAAGCATAAAATACATAAATTCATGGTATTAAACATGAAATTTTAATTTATAATTACTTATACCAACTCTCATTAATTCATTTAACATAATATCAATAATCTCATTATCACATACTTAAACTTCGAACATACATAATTATCACATCCGCAGATACTCGATTCTACTCCCATGAACATATACATCACATCTATTTTTCACAACCAAGTGGTATAACATAATCTTTCATCCTCTATTCGAACATATCTATAACACACACATATATATATATATATCTATATATATATAACATTCATCAAGGTAATTAACTTCCACTTCTTCAGGTATTCGTTCGTTATTTTTGTAACACCCCAAACCCGGCCCATACGCCACGGTCGAATTTAGAATGCCACTGCGGAAAACGTTTGAAAAATATTTTGACTTAGAGTGAAAACATAAAAATATTTATTGTCTTTAATAAAACATTGTATATTTATAAATCCAAATAAAATCAAGTTGTTACAATTTCTTCGATTTGTAATTTTAACATATATCTTTAAGATATGAGTTGCTAAAAATATAACATATCCAAATAATAAAAATTGTCAATCCACTTTAAAACATAATAAGAAACTTCAAAACCTTTTAAGTGGCCCTTATTACAATAACCAAATATTCGCAAATTCTGAAAATATGTATAATATATATATAAAATAAGGAAAATAACTTCTGCATGGGCCACCTCGTATCCACTCCAACTCGGTCCAAGCTTTATGCATCACCTGTAAGGTTTGAGAAAAATTGGGTGAGTCACACAGACTCAGTGCATAGCTATTACACATGTCCCCACATATGGGCTTGGCCCATATCCACACAGTCCACATACAAAATTATGCAATTATGAAGCCCAACCCAACCTAGTTCCATCCATTACACCAACCTCGGCACACCTGCCGCCCAAGGCCGTGGCTAATCCACCGATCAAATAATGATCCTCATATCTTACCTTGGCAGACTTGCTGCCCAAGGCCGTGGCTAAGCCACCGATCACATAATGATCCACATATCTGTATCCACAAGGTGACTCGAGGTCATCCTCAATCTACGGTGATGCACACAGCTATCATCCGCCGAGATGGGCACCTAGCCAACACCTCCCTTGATGAAGCACATAGCCACCATCAAGCGCCAATGTATCACAAGGCTAACATCAGACCACATACATAATGTACACCCTTTCCTTCAATAGTCACATCCCAAGTCCCATGTATCATGCCACAATATCATTAAAATAAGCATATATCACATGCCATCACATTTTCATACATAGATCATATGTAAATTAAAATCATAAAATACTGACCTTGTCAATTGATTACCCAACATAGGCATCCACCCTTTTTAGCCATTAATTCGGCTACCATGTACATCATTTACATATTTATATATTAAAACACATACACACAACAAAAAAAGAACGGTCACGATAACTACGCACCTTTTTGCACAATCGGCTAAAACCCGAGATCACACGCGTGCACCTAAAAGTCTGCAGAAATCCCTAAATGGAACCATATTAGTTTCGGCCTCTACACCAAAAAGCATTAGAAAGTGGCCTTTGCCCTCAAGAAAACGACATAGAAAAGAGAAAGGAAATACGGCCATGTACACTTACCTATCTTCCAAAACCGATTGAAGAAAACTAAATGAAGATCTACCCTTATTGATATTCGGCTAAGACAATACAAAAAGAGTATGGGAAGTTTCGGCAATATGGTTGATTTGTAACAACAAAAAGGATTCGGCTAGAGTGGAGAAAGAGAAAGGAAAAAGGAAGAGAAAGAAAGAAATTGAAATGAGAGAGAGATGTTTTTGGTTTTGAGCAAAAGTGGAAGAAAGAAAAAAGAGAAATGGGGAGAAGGAAGTTTCGGCCCAGAGAAAATAAAAGAAAAGTGGGTTTTGAACAAGTATGACAAGAATAGAAAAGAAGTTGTGAACAAAAGAGATTTGGCCAAGCACTATGATGATTTCGGTTTTTGTTACACTTTGATGCACTAGGGAGAAATTTGCAAAAACTAAAAAGGATTTTCAGTTATGACACCAGAACAAATATCGAAGGCCAAAACTAATACCAAAAACTCACCTTATGTCCAAGACACATTCGGCTATAGGGAGTGTTTGTGGAGAGAAAAGAAATTGGTGTTCAAATGCTTAGGAAAATGGCCAACTAGCTACTAACCTACCAAAGCCTCCATCAAAAATCGGTCAAGCCCTCCCCTAGACCAAAATGCCGTCCACATACATGAACTAAAGGCCATAATAGAGTTTCCAAAACACTCTCCAACATTCAAGCCTTTTGTCCCCCCATCCTTCCTTAATTCTTAAGATTCTTATCCCCAATTTCAAGCTTACCTAAACTACTAACCATCTTGCCATAAAAATTAGTCCTCCTTATCCATAATGCCGCCCACATTCATGGACAAGTTGGTCATGCCAAACTTTCCAAAACCTCATCCCTTAATCCAAGCCTTATGTCCCCTTATCATACCATAACACCTTGATTCCATACCTTAACTATCAACTTGCCTTTTTTTTTTTCATTAGTCTACTATCCATAAATGATAAAGTCCAACCTTATCTTAATTAGAGTTGACCAACACATGCCATACAATGCAAAGATAAAAGTCACCTTATTGTCATCCATGGGATTCGAACCTCTTCCCTCATACAATTACTCATGTGCCAACACCACTTTACTACTTGCTCACTTATGCTAACATTAAACACTTAAATTAACTTAAGCATCATAATCACTTGATCCACTTCACTAAATTCTCCATACTAAAAATTATTCTAAACCAATTAATTCCAAGCCTTCACAAGACTTTATTTAGCACACAATAAAATCATACCTGAATTAACTCAAGCAACAATATGATACTCAAATTTTTCCTAAAGCCCAAGGCCCAATCGACCCAATCCTATTAAGCCAAATTTCAGGATGTTACAATTTTCTTGAGTAGCACGAAAATGAACTACTTACCTCTCTGTCGAATTAATACGTTTCAAAGCTGAAATTTCTTGACATGTGCATAAATCGATTTGCAAATATTCGAGCTTAGATTACATTCACTCTAAGATTTGGCTCTTGGACTCAAGGTCCAAAATTAATCACCGATAATAAACCTGCTAGGCATTAACCCCGAATCGTTTCACCGGCACGTGGCCTGCTAGGCTAAAAGCCCGAATAACACACCGGCACAAGGCACGCTAGGCTAAAAGCCCGAATAACACACCAAGACGGGGCTGCTAGGCTAAAAGCCCGAATAACACAGCTATAATTCATCAATTCACCATATTAACATCACATTATTATCGATTCATGTACTTAAACCACAATTACTTAACATATCTTATACATACAAGTTTCCATTTCAAATTCAAATCACATTAAGTCCAATAGTGAACTTTAACATTCGGCTATCCTCAATTTAAATGCTCAAATAAATCAATTAATATCAATGACTATATTTGTAATTAACTTTTTCATGTACTTAGACTCAAGAACTTACCTCGGCTGTCGATAGACCGTGTAAATTGGCTATTCGAGAACCTTCGTCTTTCCTCGATCCAATTCTGTTTTTCTTTGCTCTTGATATAAAACACATTAGATTTAACTCATTCAAGTACATTTCAATTCAATTTAGTCCCAAATCACATAAATGGACAAATTACCATATTACCCCTAATATTTCACTACTTTGCAATTTAGTCCTATTTGCATAACACACAAAATACACCAAATTAGCTAAGACTATACAAGGGCCGAATATTCCTAGGGACTTTACAAGCCTTCACATTTCATTTATTTTGCAAATAAGCCCCTCTAAAATTTCATTATTACAAATTAGCCCAAAATACTCAAATTTACCAAAATTTCCAATGCAAATTATACTAATCTTTACCTTATCATTTATATAAAATTATAAAACACCAAAAAT
Organism: Gossypium sturtianum; assembly: GCA_025698515.1. Taxonomy (NCBI): domain Eukaryota; kingdom Viridiplantae; phylum Streptophyta; class Magnoliopsida; order Malvales; family Malvaceae; genus Gossypium; species Gossypium sturtianum. The sequence goes on along the minus strand of CM046950.1, from coordinate 91,018,693 downwards.
TACAAGAATATAGCAATGGCCGAATCTCATACATGCTCATTTTCAAATATTCTAACATGGGTCGGGTACTATACAAAGCAACGATCTCAAAAACGTAAAATTTATCAAAAACAGATTAAAAACTAACCTTAAATCAAAGCTTGAAGTTGCCGAAATTTAAACAAGGTTTTCTCCCTTTCCTTTAACACATTCGGCCATGAAAAGAAATAAAATGCTAATGGCTTTTCTCATGTTTTATTTAACATATAATATAACATTTAATTAGTTTACTATTATAACCTTTAAATAAAAATAAAACTATTATTATTAATAAGGGCAATTGTGACTTTAGCCACCCACTAACTTTAAAAATGGACTATTTACCCTTTAGATACTCCACATTAAAAAGCCATCACCATTCTAGTACTTTACACTATAGAATGCAACTTTTACGTTTTACGCGATTTAGTCCTTTTTATCAAATTAAGCACTCAAACAATAAAATTTTTCTACGAAACTTTCACACACATTAATTCACATATAAATAACACATAATATAATATTTTAAAATTTATTGGACTCGGATTCATGGTCCCGAAACCACCGTTCCGATTAGGGTCAAATTCAGACTGTTACAACTTTACTATTAATCACATAAGCAAAGTAAGCTTTGCAACCCTTTCTCAAATACTGTCGAGCCAACATCGAAGATATCACTGCTGGTAACCCATTCAAATACGCAGATTTAATTCGAATTATCTCATTATTCTGACACCGCAGATCAATAGTCTTTCGTCTGTAATTCACTACCGCATCGTACACGGTTAGCCAATCCATATCGAGGATAATATCGAACTCATCAAATGGTAGCAACATCAAATCAGTCGGAAAACATGAATTTCGAATCATTAAAGGGCAATTCTTGCACACTCTATCAACTAGCACACACCGCCCGGGGTTGAGCCCGAATCACAAACTCGATGAGACTCAACGGTAGAGTCTTGCCGGATACTAATGTTTCACATACGTAGGAATGGGTTGAACCGGGATCAATCAGAGCAATTACACTAGTATTAAGGAGAGTAAATATACCGGTGATAACATCTGGAGATGAAGCTTCCTCTCTGGCACGAATGGCATAGGCTCTAGCTGGCACACGAGCCTCTGATCGAATAGCTGTATTCGAAGTCCCTCTCTGAGTGCCGCTCCTACCTCCCACATTGCGAGGTGGTCTACCTCTAGCTGCAGTACTGCTCGGTCTTGCACTCTGAGCATTGTCTTTTTTAGCTATATCTGGGCAATCCCGAATGAAGTGATCCTGCAAACCACACTTGTAACAAACTCGATTATTGGACTTGCTCCAACATTCACCAAAATGCCACCTACCACACTGTTGACACTCGGGCTTATTCAGTCGAGTATTATCGACACTAGCAATCGAGGTAGCTCATGAACTCACTGGTGGTCGTTCTCGTATAGAGATCCCTGTATTAACTTTGGATCGGCTACTGTCATTTTTGAATTTCTTTGATGACGTTTGAGGAAATTTACCCGCTGATCTCTTACGGAAATCTCTAGCTTCAAACTCAGCTTTCCGTTTTTCTTTCCCCAGCTCTTCGGCTTTACAAGCTCGCTCAACAAGTACCACGAACTCATTTATTTCAAGTATGCCAACTAGTAGTTTTATATCTTCGTTTAATCCTTCTTCAAATCTTCTACACATAGCAGCCTCAGATGAAACGCACTCACGGGCGTATCGGCTAAGTCTTACAAACTTGCGCTCATACTCAGATACGGTCATACGATCCTGTTTAAGCTCGAGAAATTCCTTGCGTTTCAAATCTATGAATCACTGGCTGATGTATTTCTTGCGAAACTCTGTCTGAAAGAAGTCCCAAGTAACTCGTTCTTTTGGAATAACCGATACGAGAGTATTCCACCAATAGTAGGCAGAATCCCGTAATAAGGATATAGCACATTTCAGGCACTCATCAGGTGTGCAAGATAGTTCATCAAAAACACGAATTGTATTATCGAGCCAAAATTCAGCTCGTTTAGCATCATCATCATCTTCAGCTCTAAACTCTTGAGCCTCGAGTTTTCTAATTCTGTCGACCGGAGGCTTATTTATTCTCTCAGGATTAATGGTTAGGGGTACCATCGGTGCTACAAGTGGAGTATTCAAATTCGAGGATTGTTGAACAGCCGGATTGGTCCGGTTGTATTGGTTGAACCAATCATTCATTATGCTAAAGAAGGCTTGTTTAGCCCCCTCATCAGGATTACTTGCAGCTGGTCGAGATTCATCCGGCGCGGTCCCTTGCCCAGGAGCAGGCGCCACACTCTCGACATCGTCAGCTATAGCTCGCTCGGGATCAAGATCCATTTACCATACGAAAGAAGAAAACACATTTCATTGTCAGAAGTCATCACACTATCACATTATAAATTATGGCATGTATAGCTAGACTCACACGCGCTACGTTAGTCCGAGAACCGACGAAACCATAGCTCTGATACCAATTAAAATGTAACACCCTTAACCCACATCCGTCGCTGGATTAGGGTTACATGATATTACTAGACATATCAAAGACCATAGCAAAATAAGTACTATATAAATTAATCATAACCGAATATTTAGCTAAAGATAATATAACTTCATGGAACGATTAAGTAAATGTGCTCTCAACTTAACCATAATCAATTAAATATACGCATGAAAGTATATACTTACATCACCTATTAAAAACACTATTCATTTGGTCATTTTAGAAGCAAAGGCCGAATATGCATATGGTTCTTATTCATTTTACCAACAATGTGCTAAGCATTTTAGACCAAAAATATACTCATACCAAAACTTAGCCAAACCAAACTAGCTTAACCATAGATCAATTACAAAATTTATTGTCGAGTACATTCAACTACATTAGTACTCATTTTCTTATAAATGACATAACTTGTAACACCCCTTACCCGGGTTTTACGCCGGAACCGGGCCCGAGGCGTTACCGAACTCAAACCACTTGATCGCCACTTAGGCTCATCGTAACTACTCTCTGAAGTCATCTCAACAACCTCATTCTCGACTTACGAAGCCTCACTCATACACACGAGGGCTCTCGAGACTAAACCGTTACTTTTTCCGATCTTAAAATTTTTCTCTTTATACAGGTCTCACATGCCCGAGCAAGATTAGACACGCCCGTGCATAGACATACACGCCCATGTCCCCAGACCGTGCCTAAAAACCCAGGGAATTCCTTCCTTTTTCGATCAGTAAACCTCTGGCTTATATACTTCTTCCGAAACTCTTCTAGAAAGAAGTCCCACTTCACCCGCTCTCTCGGGACCACTAGCATCAACGTTTTCCACCAATGGTATTCCGAATCTCTCAGCAAGGATACGACACACTTCAAACTCTCTTCAGGCGTACATGAGAGTTCATCGAACACCCTCATCGAGTTCTCCAACCAGAACTCCGCCCTCTCAAGGTCATTATCTACCTTAGCTCTAAACTCATCAGCCCCGTGCTTCCTAATCTTATCCACCGGGGGCTTCGATATCCTCACTACATCCATACCTTGGGGAGCCACTGGATTTGGCTGAGGTATAGGAGGAGGTGGAGGAGGTTGAGCATTAGGTTTCGCTCGAACATAGTCCGAGTACCCATTACTCATCATCTGGAGAAAGGCTTCCCGTGCCTCTTCCCCTTGACCCCTAACCTCGGGTCCACTCTCAACGGGTGCGGTTCCTGCGCGGGAGCTGGTGTATTACTAGCTGCTTCATCAGTAGTCAATGGATCAGAATCCATATACTATATAAAACAAGATTTAAATCATCAAAAACCACCACACTATCATTGTACACTTATGGCATGTATAGCTAGACTCTTACACCCACTACGGTAGTCCTAGAAACAGCTAAATCATAGCTCTGATACCACTAAATGTAACACCCCTTACCCGGGTTCTACGCCAGAATCGGGCCTGAGGCGTTACCAAACTCAGACCACTTGATCGCCGCTTAGGCTCGTCGTAACTACTCTCTGAAGTCATCTCAACAACCTCATTCTCGACTTATGAGGCCTCACTCATACACACGAGGGCTCTCGAGACTAAACCAGAACTTTTTTTGATCTTAAAAATTTTCTCTTTATACAGGTCTCACACGCCCGTGCAAGATTAGACACGCCCGTGCATAGACATAAATGCCCATGTCCCCAGACCGTGCCTAAAAACCCAGCATTCTGCCAATGCCCCACGGCCAAGGCACACGTCCGTGCTTACCACCCGTGGTGCACACTGACTACTTAACACGGCCTAGAGTCTAGACACACGCCCGTGTGGCTGCTGCCCGTACCAACACCGGATAATCCCACACGCCCTAGACACACGCCCGTGCGGTGGTACGTGGTCTATTCTCGATTTATAATACTAACATGTAGGGACGCGCGGCGGCCAAACCGCACGCGCGCTGCGGTGGGACTGGCCGTGTGTCACACATGGCCTAGACACACGCCTGCGTGTGTCTATCCACATGGACAAGAACAAAGCTATGTGCCAAGCTCTTTTCACCCTCTAGCATACACAACATATACTCATCTAACACCATCATAATCAACTCAAATTGAAGTGCATTCTCACATAGAAAACTACATCTTTCTTTCATATAATGTAATAGCCAACAACCATGGCATTATACAAAATAAGCTATCCATCTAAAGGCCAACACATCTTAGCCATTTACAACAAAATCCACTAACTTGTCTAGCCCCTATACATGCCATATACAAAATATTAAGGTTCATGTACCAAAGTGTGCTGATATGTGGGCTGTCTTCTGATGATCATCGTATCTCAATTCAACGCTTTTAATCTATATGACAAGGGAAAAGAAAGAGAGTAAGCTTTGAGCTTAGTAAGTTTACACATAAACAATTAAGCAACATAGTATAAGCTAAGCAACCATTAGCATTATACCAACAAGCAATTCACAACTATGCTTACTCTTTCTATCCCTTACCACATTTCCAACACATCATGAGTCACATACTCATAACCATCGAAATGCACCCCTGCATTCAATGTCACATTTACACAATATACAACACATCATTATTTCTCAATAATTCATCCATACAGCTAATTAACTTAATTATACATCCACGCAGCTATTTTACTCAATGATGCAATTACATGCTAATCCACAGAGTTAACCCACACAGCTAATGTCTCGGTGGTTTCGCACTTAGCACACCACAATCGATTAATAAGGTGGTATCGCACTTAGCCTACCACAAAGGTAATCATAAGGGTTTCTCACTTAGCCCACTAAACGATATACCTCACGATAGCATCGCACATAGCCAACTCATCGTCAATATGCATTAGGATGGCATCGCACTTAGTCTACCATCTAGCATTGTCACTACACATTCACATGTCTACTTACTCAATTAAACATCCATTCACAATTCTACTACATTCATTCTACTTGGACCACATAGGTTCTCAATCAATCTCGAACAAGCTACATACTAGCTATCATTGTAACAGCCCGATTTAGGGCCTAGTCAGAATAGTGGTGTGAGACCACGAATTTGAGGTGAATTTATGAGTTTTTAAGGTTCATTCCATGTTTGCATGTTAGTGTGAAAGTTTCATGAAGCAATTTTATTAAATTGAAGTTGAATGGTCAAAAAGGACCAAATTGCAAAAGTTGTAAAATGTGAGTTTCTAGAAGCATTTTGTATGAAATAGCTCTAGAATAGCAATTATAAGTCCTTAAATAGCAATTTTCCCAAATCATAATTTTTGGACAAAATTGGACATGAGTTAGTAAATGGTGATATTTTTAAGAGAAGGGCATTTTGGTCATTTACTTATTAAATGATTAATAAAGGAAAAAGATGACAAAAATCATTATCATCTTCTTCCCCATTGCCGAAATTTTCAAAGAAACCATAGCTAGGGTTTGCTCATCTTTCAAGCTTGCTAGTAAGTTCATCTTAGTCCTGATTTTAATATTCTTCGTGTTTTTGAAGTCCTCGTATTATGAATTAGGTATTTTTAGCTATAAAATGAGCTAAGATGCATGTTCAAAAATCTACCCATGAATGACATGCATGCTAAATGATGTTTTATGGAATTTTATGAGAGTTTGATGTTAGATAAACATCTTTTTCTAAGTGAATTTCATGAAAAATGAGCATAGGGACTAGTTTGTAAAAGTTTTGAAATTAGTCATACCTATTAGAAATAATGAGAATTGATAATGGCTATAGTAGAGAAAATGAATCAGCTAAGCATGTAGTCTAAGAAAGTTGAATGAAAATTATTTTACGAGCCTTGGGGCAAAAGTGCAAAAATGAGAGTATAGGGGCAAAATAGTAATTTTGCCAAAGTATGAGTTAAGAGTCAATTTAGTCAATGTGAGTATTAAATGATCTATTTATGACTATAGATCAAGAAAAATGAAGCCCGGATCGAAACCGAGGCAAGGACAAAATCGAGGACTAAATTGCATATCTACATACATTTTGTATATTGAGGTAAATTTGTATGATTTCTAAGCTTTATGATTTATATCATTAAATTGCTTAGTATAATGTATAATGTTATTATGAAAAATGTTCAATGTTATGTTAAACAAAGAAATTAATGAGACCAAGCATGAGAAAGCCCCGATTGAAGTTGAATAACTTAGGATACTCGATCTACCACATTAAACAAGAAAGTCCGTATAAGACCAAGCCGAGGCATGGCATCGGCAAGCAAGCAAGATATCATGTAAGTACAAGGCAAGCTTGGCATTGAATAAGATATCATGTAAGTCCAAGGCAAGCTTGGCATTGAATAAGATATCATGTAAGTCCAAGGCAAGCTTGGCATTGAATAAGATATCATGTATGTCCAAGGCAAGCTTGGCATTGAACAAGTTATCATGTAAGACCAAGGCAAGCTTGGCATTGAAAAGTTATCAAGAGAAAGAGATCCCATAAAAGTCCAAGTTAAGGCATGGCATTGGTGAGAACAAGAAAGACTTCGTATAAGTCCATGTTAAGTCATGGCCTCGAAACTCAGATGAGATTTAGTATCCTCAGTTATTCATATAAATTCATCGGGCAAACGAGTTAAGCTCAAATGAAAAGTTTTTTATTGAGTTCTAAAAGTTTACGGACACGAGTTTAAGGCCTCGTAGGCCCATGAAAAGTACAAGTTGATTAAGAAAGATAAGTTCTTAATTCGGAACAAAATTTTATAGCCCGTAAGTACTTGATTAAGTAAGTTCAAGCATAGTAACTTCTCGTATCCAGTCTAAGCCTCAGACTCGGGTATAGGGTGTTACATTTAGTGGTATCAGAGCTACGGTTTAGTCGGTTCTAGGACTAACGTAGCATGAGCACGGGTCTATCTATACATGCCATACGTAAGAATGTTTTTATAATGATAGTGTGACGACTCCTGACGACTTAAATTATGTTGATATATATAGTAAATGGATCCTGAAAGAGATATGGTGGATGACGTAGAAAGTAATGCGCCGGCTTTCGCTGAAGGGACGGTGCCGAACGAGAATGAGAATAGACCCACTACAGTGAGTCAAGAAGGAGGAGAAGGGGCTAGAGAAGCCTTCCTCCACATGGTGAATACGTGGTATTCGAGTTCGTTCGTATGAACCCAAATGTACAACCTCCCACCCCACACCTGCCCAAACCTATTCCAAAGAGCCCTCAAGTAGTAGAGGTGGTAAGAGGAGACAAACCTCCAGTTGATAGGATCAGAAACATGGGGCGAGAAGATTTCGAGCGAAAAGAGAAGATGATCCAGAAAAAGCCAAGTTTTGGTTAGAAAACACCATCAGGGTTTTTAATGAGCTATCATGCACACTGAGGAAAGCATGAAGTGTGTAGTCTCCTTTTAAGAGATTCTCGCTATCAATGGTGGAACACCCTTGTATCGAGTGGTACCAAGGAGAAGATCACATGGGAATTCTTCCAAGAAGAGTTCAAGAAAAAGTATATCACCAAAGATTTGTAGATCGAAAAGAAAAGAATTTTTAGAGTTAAAGCAAGGCAAGATGTCGGTGACCGATTATGAGCGTGAGTTTGTGCGAATCAACAAATACGCTCGAGAATGCGTGTCCACCGAGGCCATCATGAGCAAAAGATTTGAAGATGGGCTAAATGAGGACATCAAACTATTTGTTGTTGTACTAGAATTGAAAGAATTTGTTGTGCTAGTGGAGAGAGCTTGTAAAGCCAAGAGCTAGTAAAAGAGAAGAGAAAGTCTGAAATTGAGTGTCGTGACTCTAGAAAGAGACAAAGTGGAATAAGTCATTCCAATCCTCATCCAAGAAGTCAAGAGATTTACCTACCTGATCGGCTACTTCCATTGGGTTTTCAAAGAAAGACAAGAGTAAACAGTATTCGGAAATAAAGCACTGACTACTTGATGCAAGTGTGTGTGGGAACTTTCAACTGAAGACCCGAATGCCCACAATGTGGCGACGTCATCTTGGAGAATGCCGAGCGCATCGAAAATGCATGTTTTAGATGTGGTTCCCAAGACCACTACATAAAGGATTGTCCAGAGATAATGAAAGAAGAGAGAGCTCAGAACCCGAGATCCGAGAGCACGGTCAGAGGAAGACCGCAGAGAAACCCAGGAAGTGAGGCAAGAGGAAAAGGTAACCCTAGAGAGCAGGCTGTGAGACCCAAGGGTAGGGCGCCTACATGGACTTATGCCATTCGCGCTCGCGAAGAGGCATCTTCCCATGATGTTATCACAGGCACCTTTTCTCTTCATGATGTTAAAGTTATTGCTTTAATAGATCCCAGATCTACACACTCTTACATTTGCATGAAATTGGTATCCGAATTGAGTATGCCTATAGGGTTTACAGAATTTGTGATTAGGGTGTCTAATCCTTTAGGCAAGAGTGTGTTAGTGAATAAAGTATGTATAGAATGTCTATTAATGATTAGAGATCATTGTTTTAAAGCAAACCTTATGTTGTTACCATTTGACGAGTTTGATCTCATTCTCGGTATGGATTGGTTAACTGCCCATAATGTAATAGTTAATTGTGGGAAGAAATGCATTGAAATGAGATGTGAGAATGGGGATATCCTCCATATAGAATCAGATGAACAAAGTGGATTGCCGGTATTGATTTCTCATATGATGGCACAGAGATTTATAAGAAAGGGGTATGAGGTATATTTGGCCTTTGTGATGAATGATAAAGAAACAAAGTTAAAGATTGAGTCCAAATCACTCGATAGTATGTGAGCACATGGATGTTTTTCCAGAAGAATTACCGGATTACCTCCAATCGAGAGAAGTTGAGTTCAAGATTGAGCTAGCTCCCAGATGCGCACCAATATCTATTACTCCTTACGTAATGGCTCCAACGGAGTTGAAAGAGTTGAAGATACAGCTTGCAAGAGTTAATGACAAAGGCTTTGCGAGGTCAAGTTGTTCTCCCCGGGTGCTCCAGTTTTATTTGTGAAAAAGAAGGATGACACTATGAGATTGTGCATAGATTACCGTCAGCTTACTAAAGTGACAGTAAAGAACAAGTACCCATTTCCAAGGATCGACGATTTGTTCGATCAATTGAAAGGAGCCACCGTGTTCTCTAAGATAGACTTGAGATCGGGGTATTACCAGTTAAGAGTAAAGGAGTCAGATGTATCCAAGATTACTTTTCGAATAAGGTATGGGCATTATGAATTTTTAGTCATGCCTTTTGGTTTGACCAATGCTCCTGCGGTATTCATGGACTTAATGAACCGCATCTTCAGACCATACCTCGACAAGTTTGTAGTCATTTTTATTGACGACATACTGGTTTATTCCCGAGATGAGAATGAGCATGCTGAGCACTTACAGATAGTTTTACAGATTCTTCGAGAAAATCAGTTGTATGCCAAGTTCAGTAAAAGTGAGTTTTGGCTCAATGAAGTAAGATTTTTGGGGCATATTGTCTCGGGAGAAGGGGTCCGAGTAGACCCAAGTAAGATCTCGGCTATTACGGATTGGAAACCATTGAGGAATATCTCTGAGGTTAGAAGTTTCCTAGGCCTAGCTAGCTATTATAGACGATTTGTCAAGGGGGTTTCCATGATTGCAACCCCGATGACGAAGTTTATTACTGAGAAAAATGTGAAGTTCGAGTGGATAAAATATGCCAACAAAGTTTCAAAAAATTGAAAGCATTATTGATGAAGCTCCAGTTTTAGTACAACTTTGAGACGGGAAAGAGTTCATAGTTTACAAATGATGCATCCTTAAATGGATTAGGTCGTGTACTTATGCAAGAAGGCAAAGTGATTGCTTATGCCTCAAGACAGTTAAAGCCTCATGAGAAGAATTATCTGACGCACGACCTAGAGTTAGCTGCCATAGTCTTCGCATTGAAGATATGGAGACATCATCTATATGGTGAGAGATGTTGGATCTTCACCGATCACAAAAGTTTGAAGTACTTGATGACGCAGAAAGAGTTGAATTTAAGGCAAAGGAGATGGTTAGAGTTTATAAAAGACTATGAGTTAGTCATTGACTACCATCCAGGAAAGGCGAATGTTGTCGCCGGTGATTTAAGCAGAAAGTCCTTATTTGCATTAGGGGCAATGAATTCACGGATGACTTTATCCGACGATGGTTCTATTCTAGCTGAGTTGCGAGCTAGACCAATTTTCCTCCAAGAGATCATTGAAGCCCAAAAAGAGGATAGTAAATTGCAAGTTCAGAAAGATCAGTTCGAGACAGATGTTGAGTCTGACTTCCAAATTAGTCCCAATGGAAGTTTGATGTTCAAAGACAGAGTTTGTGTACCGAGAAAAGAAGAGCTTATTCAAAAATTTTTTCATGAGGCCCATAATGGATGTTTATCTGTACATCCGGGTAGTACCAAGATGTATAATGACTTGAAGCAACAGTATTGGTGGCCGAGAATGAAGAAAGATATTTCAGATTTTGTTTCCAAATGCTTGATTTGTCAGCAAGTAAAGGCGGAACACCAAGTACCTTCGGGTTTACTTCAACCCATTTTAGTTTCGAGTGGAAGTGGGACCGTATTACTATGGATTTTGTAACGGGTTTACCACTATCTCTCGAAAGGTGAAAGATGTCGTATGGGTTGTAGATGATAGACTCACGAAATCAGCCCATTTTATACCAGCATGAGTTGATTACTCACTTGACAAGTTGGCGGACTTTGTACGTTTGAAAATAGTAAGACTTTACGGAGTTCCTATGTCAATCATATCGGATAGAGATCCGAGATTCACATCCGTGTTTTGGAAGAAGTTGCAAGAGGCCCTAGGTACAAAGTTGAACTTTAGTACCGCTTTTCATCCTCAAACCGACAACAATTCGAGAGGTTAATTCAAGTACTGAGGATATGCTCGAGATGTTGTATTCTTGAATTCCAAGGCGCTTGGGGAAAAGTTTCTCCCATTAGTAGAGTTTGCCTACAATAATAGTTTTCATCAAGTTTAAAGATGGCGCCTTATGAGGCTTTATATGGGCGTAAATGCAGAACGCTTTATTTTGGATCGAACTCAAAGAAAACCAAATTCACTGGGTTGATTTGGTTAGAGAAGCTGAAGAGAAAGTAAGAGTGATACGAGAGTGCTTAAAAGCTACTTCAGACAGACAGAAATTCTACTCAAATTTAAAAAGAAAAGAGATAGAGTATCAAGTTGGAGATAAAGTTTTCTTGAAAGTGTCACCTTGGAGAAAAGTTCTCAGATTTGGCCGAAAAGGCAAGTTAAGTCCACGTTTTATTGGACCGTATGAGATTACTGAGAAAATTGGGCCCTGAAGCTTACAGATTGGCTTTGCCATCGAGTTAGAAAAGATACATGATGTATTTCACGTGTCAATGTTAAGACGCTACCGATCAGACCCTTCGCATGTAATTCCCCAATCAGAGGTAGAGATTCATCCCGACATGACTTATGGTGAAGAACCAGTCAAGATATTAGCTCGGGAAGTGAAGAAGCTAAGAAAGAAAAGTATTGCCTTAGTGAAAGTATTGTGGCAAAGACATGGAATAGAAGAAGCCATATGGGAACCAGAAGAGAGTATGAGAAACCAGTACTCAAACATTTTCACTGGTAAGATTTTCGAGGACGAAAATCCCTAAGGAGGGGAGAATTGTAACAGCCCAATTTAGGGCCTAGTCAGAATAGTGGTGCGAGACCACGAATCCGAGGTGGATTTATGAGTTTTTAAGGTTCATGCCATGTTTGCATGTTAGTGTGAAAGTTTCATGAAGCAATTTTGCTAAATTGAGTTTTGAATGGTCAAAAAGGACCAAATTGCAAAAGTTGTAAAATGTGAGTTTCTAGAAGCATTTTGTATGAAATAGCTCTAGAATAGAAATTATAAGTCCTTAAATAGCAATTTGCCCAAATCATAATTTTTGGACAAAATTAGACATGAGTTAGTAAATGGTGATATTTTTAAGAGAAGGGCATTTTGGTCATTTACTTATTAAATGATTAATAAAGGAAAAAAGATGACAAAAATCATTATCATCTTCTTCCCCATTGTCGAAATTTTCAAAGAAACCATAGCTAGGGTTTTCTCATCTTTCAAGCTTGCTAGTAAGTTTATCTTAGTCCCGATTTTAATATTCTTCGTGTTTTTGAAGTCATCGTATTATGAATTAGGTATTTTTAGCTATAAAATGAGCTAAGATGCATGTTCAAAAATCTACCCAGGAATGAAATGCATGCTAAATGATGTTTTATGGAAGTTTATGAGAGTTTGATGTTAGATAAACATATTTTTCTAAGTGAATTTCATGAAAAATGAGCATAGGGACTAGTTTGTAAAAGTTTTGAAATTAGTCATACCTATTAGAAATAATGAGAATTGATAATGGCTATAGTAGATAAAATGAATCAGCTAAGCATGTAGTCTAAGAAATTTGAATGAAAATTATTTTACGAGCCTTGGGGCAAAAGTGCAAAAATGAAAAAGTATAGGGGCAAAATAGTAATTTTGCCAAAGTATGAGTTAAGAGTCAATTTAGTCAATGTGAGTATTAAATGATCTATTTATGACTATAGATCAAGAAAAACGAAGCCCGGATCGAAATCGAGGCAAGGACAAAATCGAGGACTAAATTACATATCTACATACATTTTCTATATTGAGGTAAGTTTGTATGATTTCTAAGCTTTATGATTTATATCATTAAATTGCTTAGTATAATGTATAATGTTATTATGAAAAATGTTCAATGTTATGTTAAACAAAGAAATTAATGAGACCAAGCATGAGAAAACCCCAATTGAAGTTGAATAACTTAGGATACTCGATCTACCACATGAAACAAGAAAGTCCGTATAAGACCAAGCCGAGGCATGGCATCGGCAAGCAAGCAAGATATCATGTAAGTCCAAGGCAAGCTTGGCATTGAATAAGGTATAATGTAAGTCCAAGGCAAGCTTGGCATTGAATAATATATCATGTAAGTCCAAGGCAAGCTTGGCATTGAATAAGATATCATGTAAGTCCAAGGCAAGCTTGGCATTGAACAAGTTATCATGTAAGACCAAGGCAAGCTTGGCATTGAAAAGTTATCAAGAGAAAGAGATCCCATATAAGTCCAAGTTAAGGCATGGCATTGGTGAGAACAAGAAAGACTTCGTATAAGTCCATGTTAAGTCATGGCCTCGAAACTCAGATGAGATTTAGTATCCTCAGTTATTCATATAAATTCATCGGGCAAACGAGTTAAGCTCAAATGAAAAGTTTTCGATTGAGTTCCGAAAGTTTACGGACATGAGTTTAAGGCCTCGTAGGCCCATGAAAAGTACAAGTTGATTAAGAAAGATAAGTTCTTAATTCAGAACGAAATTTTATAGCCCGTAAGTACTTGATTAAGCAAGTTCAAGCATAGTAACTTCTCGTATCCGGTCTAAGCCTCGGACTCGGGTATAGGGTGTTACAATCATCAACAAATTGTAAGTATGAATGCATTGTTTATGCATAGACTTACCTCGATACTCAAAAGTATAGAAATATGCAATGTAGTCCACCACCTTGCTTTTGCCTCGGTTTTGATCCGGGCTTCATCTTTCTTGATCTATAATGAATAAATCAGCTTATTCAATACATACATTGACTAAATTGACAAACATCTCATCCTTTAGCAAAATTACTATTTTGCCCCTAAAGTTTCTCATATTTACACTTTAGTCCCAAAGGCTCGTAAAGTGATTTTTATTCAACTTTCTAGTCTTTCATGCTTAGCCGAACCACTTATTCAACTAAAGCTATCATCAATTCTCACTAAACCACATATGTATGACCAAACTGAAGTTTTTCACAAACTAGTCCCTACATGCATTTTCATGAAAAATCACTTAGCAACTGATGTTTCTACTACATCAAGCTTTCATATTCTTTCATAAAACAACAAAATACATGGATGTCATACATATGTACATTTTTAAACATCCATAATAGCTCACCAAAAAGCTAAAAATAGCTTACTCATGCTACTAGGACTTCAAAAATATGAAGAATATCAAAAACCGGGCTTAGGAGCACTTACTAGCAAGCTTGAAAAATTGAAAGAGCCCTAAAATGGCTATTGAAATTTTCTAGAGTTTGGGGGAGAAGATGAGTGAATTTTTGTCATCTTTTCACCTATTTAATCACTTAATAACTAAATGACCAAAATGCCCTTTTTGATAAACTTCAAATTTTAACTCATCCATACCCATTTTTGTCCAAAAATTAAAATTTGGATAAATTACTATATAAGGACCTCTAATTAATAATCTAAAGCTATTTCACACATATAGCTTCTAGAAACACACATTTTGCAACTTTTGCAATTTAGTCCTTTAGGACAATTCAACCACAATTTCACAAAATTGCTTCATGAAACTTTCACACTAGCATGCATACATAATATAAACCTCAAAAACTCATTCATAACCCTCGAATTTGTGGTCTCGCACCACTATTCCGACTAGGCCCTAAACTGGGATGTTACATAACTAAAATACTCAAAACCATACATTTCATATATATATATAACCTAAATCATATAATATCAATTTCCAATCAAGAACTCACACATATTATGTTTGAATATACACACTCAAGAACATAACTCATGATGTCATTTACTCCCTATCATGTAACCATAATTACTAATTCACACGTATGTGCCCTTATTCAATCATTCACAATACACATCTAATAGTTATGTATATAAGGCATAACATAGTTATTTCATAAATTAACATACGGTACATACATATACATATGCATGAATTCATCCAACAACCATAATATAATATATGTCTCACTCAAAACCATATCCATGCATTCAAATATCATATATATAACATATTGGAAATGAGTTTCCAAGTTAAGCTTATAACAAGGCCGAACATACACAAATATTATCATTATCATGTATAACCAAATCACGCCCATATATAAAAATATAGCCATTTTCGCATGGCCTTTGTTATACATCTTAGTTATAATAAACTCAAAAGATTAATATAGCCTATACATGCCATAGTTCCAAAAGTTCAACTTATAAAAGGTACCAAAGATAGTTGATAGTGTGATTGACTTTGACGATGATCCCCGAGCTCGAACGTAGACTTCAGAATCTATAAAATAATCAAATGAACACAAACAATAAGCTAACATAGCTTAGTAAGTTATAAGCAATAGTAAAATATACAATTAATCATTATACAAATCAAATCAATCTAACATGACCATCAACGAACTCATAATCATAAATATACCTCATATCACCATTCAATAACTACCATATTTAGTAATCTCAAAACCGAATACTCATATATCATTATTCCATCTCAAACAAACTCAAAAATTAATAATCACATTTCATTTCTTTAGTTTCATAAACAAGAATAACTTACCTCATTAGTACTAAATTATTCACTATCATGCATCACTTACCTATTTATTTCCTCTCGTTTATCACCATTTATTAGTTGATATCCTTGGAGGATCCGTAAACCTGCACACATAGTGCAAATCATGTAACGTATCGCACACTTAGTGCCATTACTTTGATAAAGTGCACACATAGTGCCATTTACTTGTAGTGTATCGTACACTTAGTGCCATTACTTATTTTCCGCACACTTAGTGCCAAACGACCGATTTTGCACACACAGTGCTCGGTATTTAAGCTCGCACACATAGTGCTCATTAACCCATCCTTCCTCATTCATAAAACACATGATTTCATTTTCATTCATATATACACATATATGTACATGTTCAAACAACTCATTTCTCCTACCAAATACCATCACATTCGGCAACACTCAATATACATATATATATCCACCAATTCGAATACAACCATCTCTCTCTTTTCATTTTCACATCTAACTAACTCTTAGTACATATATATACATATTCATTCAACTCAAATAATCAAAACTTATATATAGGTATACTAACTTTACACTCGGCTAATACATAATACATTCAATGTCACATTCGGCACTATGAGATTAAACAAACTTATTTCTATTTACATGTGCATATTAATTTAGATTAAAATTCAATTCAACCCAATTGCTTAAAAACTTACCTCGAAAATTGATGGATTAAGTTTCCCGGCTATTCCTTTAACTTTGCTTTTCCCCGATCCAATCCCGATTCTTTTTGTTCTTGATCTAAATAATTTCAAATTAATCTCATTCAAATATAATTTCATTCAATTTAATCCAAAAACACATAATTATGCAAATTACCATTTTACCCCTGACATTTACAATTTTTACAATTTAGTCCCTATTGCAAAAAACACAAAATACACAAAATTTGAACATACTCCTTTAGGGCTGAATGTTATTCATGTCCACACAAATCCATACAATCCATTTATTTCACATTTTAACATTTTAATTTACAAATTTCACAATTTAGTCCTAATTACTCAAAATCATCAAAATTTCACATATATAACATATTAATCTAAAACATATCTTTAATATATAATCATCAAACATCACAAACACAAATTCTCATCAATGGCCGAACTCCAAACATGCATCAAAATCAGAAATTCTAGCATGGGTCGGATAGTATTCGAAGCAACGATCTCAAAAACATAAAAATTATCAAAAATCGAGCTAGTTACATACCTTGATTCAAGCTTAAGAGTGGCCGAACCTAAGCTTTGTCTATTTCTTTCTTTTATTGCATGTATTCGGTCAAGAGAAACAAGATGAACAAAATGCTATTATTTTATGTTTTATTAACATATATATTAACTTAATATTTAATTACTTTTATAACATTTATTATAATTTAATAAAACATTCTAATATAAGGTCATTATAGTCCATGACCAGCCACTATCTATTAAAATGGACTTTTTGCATCTTAAAGGCTTCCAATTAAAAAGACATCCACAATTTGGTCCTAACACATTAAACTATCAAGTTTTCACTTTACGCGATTAAGCCCATTTTAATAATTCGACATCCAAACAATAAAATTAAATCACGAAAATTTCACACATAGCAATTCACACATAAATAACTCAGAAAATAATATTTAAAAATTTTTCCGACTCAGATTCATGGTCTCGAAACCACCATTCCGATTAGGGCTAAAATTGGGTTGTTACATTTATGGTCAATGAACACTTGGCATCTCTCGCCATATAAATGGTGTCTCCAAATCTTCAGTGCAAACACTATGGCGGCTAACTCTAAGTAGTGAGTCAGATAGTTTTTATCATGCGGCTTCAGTTGTCTCGAGGCATATGCTATTACCTTGTCTTCTTGCATAAGCACACACCCCAATCCATTTAAGGATGCATCGCTATATACCACAAATTCCTTTCCCAGTTTCGGTTGCACTAAAACTGGGGCTTCAGCCAAAAATGCTTTTAGTTTATCAAAACTCTGTTGGCACTTCTCTGTCCATTCGAACTTGACATCTTTCTATAGCAACCTCGTCATCGGTGTAGCAATCATGGAGAATCCTTTAACAAACCGTCTGGACTATCCAGCTAAGCCCAAAAAGCTTCTAATCTTTGGCACATTACTCAGTGGTTTCCAATTAATGATAGTCGATATCTTACTCGGGTCAACTCTAATTCCATCGCTCGACACGATGGGTCCTAAGAATCTGACTTCTTGGAGCCAAAATTCACTTTTGCTAAACTTAGCATACAATTGCTTATCTCTTAAAGTCTGCAAAATAGTTCTCAAATGCTCCGCGTGCTCACTCTCATCATGAGAATAAATTAATATATCATTGATAAAAACAACAACAAACTTATCCAAGTACGGTCAGAAAATACGATTCATTAAATCCATAAACACGGATGGAGCTTGTGTTAAGCCAAAGGGCATGACCAGGAACTCATAGTGCCCGTACCTCGCCCGAAACGCAATTTTAGGTACATCTTGTTCCTTAACTCTCAGCTGGTAATAATCGGACCTCAGGTCTATCTTAGAAAATATTGTGGCTCATTTCAATTGGTCAAACAAATTATCGATCCTTGGCAAAGGATACTTGTTCTTAATTGTAACCTTGTTGAGTTATCGGTAGTCTATACATAATCTCATCGACCTGTCTTTTTTTTTCACAAAAAGTACCTGTAACATCCCGAATTTGGGCCTAGTAGAATTGGGCCCAATGGACCTTGAGAGTAGTAGCGTTTAAAATATTTGAGAACATGAGAATGACATTAATGCAAGTTGGACCTGTTAGGTGAGTGATTTTGGAAGGTTAGGAGGCTTTTATGAAGTCCCGGGTTCAAGTTAGGCCATTGGGGAAATATTGGATTTTGGCCTTTAGTGGATAGGGCTGTTGGTAGAAGGGCTTAAGTATAATTAGGTGCATTTAGGAGGCACAAGTAAGCAGATGGTGGAGTGGTGGTGGCGTCAATAGTAGAGTAAGGGAGAAGGGGTTCGAATCCCTTAGGTCACAAATGAAGGCTTTTATTTTATGTCTTGGGAGAGAAGGTAGCTGAGTTTGGATCAAACTCTGTAGGAGAGAAGGGAGACTTGGTCAAATAGTTTGAATGGGTGATGGAGAGTGAAATGGGGAGTAAATCAAGGAGTAAATCAAGGGGATTTAGGAGTGTGGTGATAGTTGGCCGAAAATGGGAACTTGGGAGGGGGTGAAAATTCGGCTAGGGGGTCTTGGGTATCATATTCGGTCAAGTGAGGAGGTTGTGTGCCGAAATTCCTTTAGGTTCTTTTGGCTATTCTTTTGTTTTTCTTTCTCCAATTTTGTGCATCTTTCTTTCGAGCATTTCGGGTTCCTTTGTTGCAATTGGCTTTGCCGAAACCTCAACCTTGCATTTCACTTCCTTTCATTTCTTTTCAAACACTTATCTTTCCATTGTTGATAGCCAAACACCTATAACTGAATCTTATCTTTCCCTACTTTCTTTTCCTTTCTTTCTTGTTCTATTCTAAAGCCGAAACCTCTCTTCTTCTCCATTGCTTTTCCTCTACTTTCTCCTTCGACCGAATCTTCTCTTTACTCTCATTTTAAACGATTCTTCATTTCATTGCTTTAACTGAATCTATCTTGTTATTCGGCTCTCTTGGGATCAAGGTCGATTGTTGTAAGGAGCAAGTCTACTCTCTTCTCTGCTCACCCAACGTTCGGGTTCGGAAGTATTTGGTAAGTGCCGAATCTATTCTCCCTTAGTACTCCATCTGTTGATTTCTGTTTGGACAAGCTAAAATTAATCTTTTCCTCTTCTTGTCTGAGGCTGAATTTAAGTTCTCTTCTCCATCCCAGGTCTCGTCTAGTTCATCATGGAGGCAGGCAATAGTCGATCTGAGGGGGAGTCAGGAAGGGTGCTTAATGGAAGTGGACTCATGAATCATGCTCCCAAGTTTAAGCAGCGTAGGGTATCAGCGGTTCGAGATTTCCCGTCTGGCTGCGGAAGGGCGGCGACATCTGGTTTAGTTAAGCAAATCATAGTAGATTGCGCTAGTGAAGGTAAGTGTTAGTAAATAGTATAGTTTTATGCTTGGATTCAAGATCTCCCATCTCTGTTGTTATAGAGTTAATTGTGTGTTATGTTTGGTGAAGGTGACGACAATCGTGAGTGTTTAGTACTCTGCATAATCAGGTGTGTAATTTCACACCTTTATTCATTTTGTTATGTATTATTCTGTGTGTCGGTTTAAAGCTGAAATACCCTTAATGGGTGAGCTAATAAGATACCCTAGTGGGTGAATTAGAAACAGCCCAGGTGAGTAAATTATGATTATACCCTTACGGGTAGATTTGGCATGACTGTGTATTCTATTTATCTGCTATATTGGAACGTTCATGCATGCACTATATTATTATGTCATGGTATGTTGCATGGGATTGGGATATTGATGATCGGGGAAGTGTAATCCGGTGGCTCTGCCACATATTCTAGTGACTCTGTCACATTTTGTCTGGTGGCTATGCCACGTATATTCTATTATTCTGGTGGTTTTGCCACAATTTCGGCGATGAGCAGCGTGACTGCCATCGAGGTGTGTAGCGGATGGAGGGTTGATTGTAGAAATCCCCACAAGTATGTTGGGCTGGTACGGGTGGTGTGTAGCGGATGGATTACTAGGCTGGGCCGGGTTGCATTGCATATATTATCTGTATAACCATGCTAATAGGGCTAAGGCCCAGTTTGCATCTGAATGGGCTCGGGCCCAGTTGATGTCCGATTAGGGGATTACACACTGAGTTCTCGTAACTCACCCCTTCTGCTTTAATCTTACAGGTAATCCTCAGCATTGAGGATTTGGAGCCGAGGCGGACTCTGTGGTGGCCACACATCGTAACTTTAGTAAATTTCGTTTTACCTTATTTTAAGATTATTTAATTTGGGTTATGTTTTGTAATAAGGCCTTTGGGATTTTAATTTTGTTTTAGCTTTTAATTCGGTTGATATTTACTATTAAATGTTCAATACGGGATTTTCCTAAAACATTAATAACTATTTTCTAAAATGTTAACGAACGATTTACAAACTATAATTGATAAAATACTGGGTTCTCTTAAACGTCGAAAACAGTTTTCAAGATATCACAATTTCGCAAATCATTGAATCTGATTTCTGTTATAAACAAAGTTTCAAAATAAAAGAATTAACAACGTTTTTACAATAACACCGTAAAAGCAGATTTGAATTTCACACACAACATAGCTCGAAGGCTTCAAAAAGAATATGAAGTTTGTAACGAACACTTAGTTTTCAAACAACTTATCCAGGTGACATGCCAGATCCGGTCGTAACGTCTAGGCCGAGTTTGGGGTGTTACATTTTGTGGTATCAGAGCCCAGTTGCAAAACTCGGCTTGTGGAATGGGTTCGAAAATGTTTTTCAAAATTCGTATGAAATTTTGGTTTAGAAAAGAATATGTATTTATGGAAGTATGTCACCCGAGTCTTTGACACCAAATCCGTAAGTCCCTTTTTACTATATTCTATTATATACTGAAATGACTATACTCCTGGTATTTATTCTGTGTATAGTTTGAATGTGATGTTTGAATATGAGTGGTAGAAATCTGTTTGCTTCTGTGTTAGATATTTGGTTGTGTGAAGAGCTTCCAAGATTAAGATAGAAAACAAATTTGGGTAAATAGAATCAGAGTGCGTAGCGAGAGCGTAGTGTGCTAGGTTAGGGTGTGCGGCTGTTCCTATAGTCAAAAAATTCGAGGACAAAATTTCTTTAAGGGGGTAGATTTGTAACATCCCGAATTCGGGCCTAGTAGAATTGGGCCCAATGGGCCTTGAGAGTAGTAGCGTTTAAAATATTTGAGAACATGAGAATGACATTAATGCAAGTTGGACCTATTAGGTGAGTGATTTTGGAAGGTTAGGAGGCTTCTATGAAGTCCCGGGTTCAAGTTAGGCCATTGGAGAAATATTGGATTTTGGCCTTTAGTGGATAGGGCTGTTGGTAGAAGGGCTTAAGTATAATTAGGTGAATTTAGGAGGCACAAGTAAGCAGATGGTGGAGTGGTGGTGGCGTCAATAGTAGAGAAAGGGAGAAGGGGTTCGAATCCCTCAGGTCACAAATGAAGGCTTTTATTTTAAGTCTTAGGAGAGAAGGTAGCTGAGTTTGGATCAAACTCTGTAAAGGAGAGGGGAGACTTGGTCAAATAGTTTGAATGGGTGATGGGGAGTGAAAGGGGGAGTAAATCAAGGAGTAAATCAAGGGGATTTGGGAGTGTGGTGATAGTTGGCCGAAAATGGGAACTTGGGAGGGGGTGAAAATTCGGCTAGGGGGTGTTGGGTATCATATTCGGTCAAGTGAGGAGGTTGTGTACCAAAATTCCTTTAGGTTCTTTTGGCTATTCTTTTGTTTTTCTTCCTCCAATTTTGTGTATCTTTCTTTCGAGCATTTCGGGTTCCTTTTTTGCAATTGGCTTTGCCGAAACCTCAACCTTGCATTCCACTTCCTCTCATTTCTTTTCAAACACTTATCTTTCCATTGTTGACAGCCAAACACCTATAGCCGAATCTTATCTTTCCCTACTTTCTTTTCTTTTCTTTCTTGTTATATTTTAAAGTCGAAACCTCTCTTCTTCTCCATTGCTTTTCCTCTACTTTCTCATTCGACCGAATCTTCTCTTTACTCCCATTTTAAACGATTCTTCATTTCATTGCTTTAGCTGAATCTATCTTGTTATTCTGCTCTCCTGGGATCAAGGCCGATTGTTGCAAGGAGTAAGTCTACTCTCTTCTCTGCTCACCCAACGTTCGGGTTCCGAAGTATTTGGTAAGTGCCAAATCTATTCTCCCTTAGTACTCCATCTGTTGATTTCTATTTGGACAAGCTGAAATTAATCTTTTCCTCTTCTTGTCTGAGGCCGAATTTAAGTTCTCTTCTCCATCCCGGGTCTCGTCTAGTTCATCATGGAGGAAGGCAATAGTCGATCTGAGGGGGAGTTAGGAAGGGTGCTTAATGGAAGTGGACTCATGACTCCTACTCTCAAGTTTAAGCAGCGTAGGGTATCAGCGGTTCGAGATTTCCCGCCTGGCTGCGGAAGGGTGGCGACATCTGGTTTAGTTAAGCAAATCATAGTAGATTGCGCTAGTGAAGGTAAGTGTTAGTAAATAGTATAGTTTTGTGCTTGGATTCAAGATCTCCCATCTCTGTTGTTATAGAGTTAATTGTGTGTTATGTTTGGTGAAGGTGACGACGATCGTGAGTGTTTAGTACTCTGTGTAATCAGGTGTGTAATTTCACAACTTTATTCGTTTTGTTATGTATTATTCTGTGTGTCGGTTTAAAGCCAAAATACCCTTAATGGGTGAGCTAATAAGATACCCTAGTGGGTGAATTGGAAATAGCCCAGGTGAGTAAATTATGATTATACCCTTACGGGTAGATTTGGCATGACTGTGTATTCTGTTTATCTACTATATTGGTACGTTCATGCATGCACTATATTATTATGTCATGGTATGTTGCATGGGATTGGGATATTGATGATCGGGGAAGTGTAATTCGGTGGCTCTGCCACATATTCTTGTGACTCTGTCACATTTTGTCTGGTGGCTATGCCACGTATATTCTGTTATTCCGGTGGCTTTGCCACAATTTCAAATGATGAGCGGCGTGGGATCGCCATCGAGGTGTGTAGCGGATGGAGGGTTGATTGTAGAAATCCCCACAGGTGTGTTGGGCTGGTACGGGTGGTGTGTAGCGGATGGATTACTAGGCTGGGCCGGGTTGTATTGCATATATTATCTATATAACCATGCTAATAGGGCTAAGCCTAGTTTGATTCTGAATGGGCCTCAGGCCAGTTTGTTTCCGTAAGGGCTAAGGCCCAGTTTACTTCTGAATGGGCTCGGGCCCAGTTGATGTCCGATTAGGGGATTACACACTGAGTTCTCATAACTTACCCCCTCTGCTTTAATCTTGCAGGTAATCCCCAACATTGAGGATTTGGAGCCGAGGCAGACTCTGTGGTGGCCACACATTGTAACTTTAGTAAATTTCATTTTACCTTATTTTAAGATTATTTAATTTGGGTTATGTTTTGTAATAAGGCCTTTGGGATTTTAACTTGGTTTTAGCTTTTAATTCGGTTGATATTTACTATTAAATGTTCAATAAGGGATTTTCCTAAAAAATTAATAACTGTTTTCCAAAATGTTAACGAACGATTTACAAACTATAATTGATAAAATACTGGGTTCTCTTAAACGTCGAAAACAGTTTTCAAGATATCACAATTTCGCAAATCACTGAATCTGATTTCTGTTATAAACAAAGTTTCAAAATAAAAGAATTAACAACGTTTTTACAACAACACCGTAAAAGCAGATTTGAATTTCACACACAACATAGCTCGAAGGCTTCAAAAAGAATACGAAGTTTGTAACAAACACTTAGTTTTCAAATAACTTATCCAGGTGACATGCCAGATCTGGTCGTAATGTCTAGGCTGGGTTTGGGGTGTTACAGTACCGGAGCACCCCACAGAGAATAACTCGGTCTCGCAAAACCCTTATCCATTAACTCTTGTAGATGAACCTTCAGCTCTTTTAACTCCAACAGTGCCATCCTATACGGGGCAACCGAAATAGGTGACGTACCAGGGACTAACTCGATACCAAACTCAACTTCCCTAGTTGGAGGCAATCCGGGCAACTCTTCCAGAAACACATCCAGGTACTCACATACCACAGGTACGGACTCAATCTTTACTTCCGACTCTTGGGTATTCAACACAAATGCAAGATAGGACTCATACCCTTTTCTCATGTATTTCTCAGCAGTCATAGAAGAAATCAATACAGGTAAGCTATCTAGTTCACCTGATTCAACCTGAATAATATCCCCATTTTTACTTTTCAATTCAATAATTTTCCTCCACAATTTACTATCACATCATGAGCAGATAACCAATCCATGCCAAGAATCACGTCAAATTCATCAAATGACAACAATATGAGGTTAGCCAGAAAATAATGACCTCTAATTGTCAAGGGACAATTTCTACATATTCGATCAACTAACACATGCTTGCCTAATGGGTTTGACACTTTTATCACAAATTATGTAGACTCAACAGGCATATTCATGCTAGACACCAATTTCACACAAGCATACGAATGGGTACCCGTAATCACATCTAGGGATAAGCCTCTTCGCGAGCGCGAATGGCATACGTCCTTGCAGGAGCTTTACCCTCTGATATCACAGTGGAATCTCTAGGTGCACCTCTACTGCTAGTCCCACTTCCTGGGTTCTTTTGTGGTCTACCTCTAGAAGGAGCATTACTCGCTCGCACATCTTACTTTCTGTCTTTCTCATCCATCTCAGGACAGTTTCGAATGAAGTGGTCTAGTGAACCACACTTGAAACAGCCTCTTTCATTTCCTCGACACTCACCAAAATGTCGTCTACCACACTGCAAATACTCCAGTTTATTTGGTCGAGCACTACCAACACTCGCAATAGAAGTGGTCTGAGCCTTAGAAACCGAATACTACTTACTCCTATTTCTATTCGAGAATCCAACTGAAGCATTGGATCGAGTAGTAAACTCTCTCGATTTCTTGGATGAGGACTGAAATGATTTTCCCAACTATCTTTTCTTCGAGTCACGAGACTCGATTTCCGTTTTTCTTTTCTCTTTGGCCAATTCTTCGGCCTTGTATGCTCTCTCAACAAGCACCACAAAGTCTTTAATTCTAGGATGCCAACTAATAGTCGGATGTCTTCATTTAATCAGTCCTCAAACCTCTTACACATGATGGCTTCGGTGGATACGCACTCCCGAGCATATTTTCTGAGCCTTACAAACTCACACTCATACTCGGTTACTGTCATTCGGCCTTATTTTAGCTCAAGGGATTCCTTTCTTTTCTGATCGATAAACCTCTGACTAATATACTTTTGTGGAACTCTTCCTGAAAGAATTCCCATGTTATCCTCTCCCTCGGTACAACTGACACAAGGGTGTTCCACCATTGGTAGGTCGGGTCTCGCAGGAGTGACACAACACACCTCATGCACTCCTCAGGTGTGCAAGACAATTCATCGAATACCCTAATGGTATTTTCTAGCCAGAACTCTGCCCTTTCTAGGTCATTATCTATATTTGCTCGAAATTTCTCAGCCCCTTGCTTTCAAATTCTGTCTACCGGAGGTTTTTCCCTTCTAACCATTTCCACTACTTGGGGAGTTGTAGGGGCAGGCTGAGGAATTGGAGAGGGTGGAGAAGGTGGAGTGTTCGGGTTTACACGAACAAACTCTGAATACTAGACATTCATCATATGGAGGAAGGCTTCTCTAGCCCCTCCGCCCTGACTCAGTGTTACGGGCCCACTTTTGACTGGCTGCGGGAGCCGACGCATTACTTTCAACATCATCTGCCACTGCTCCGTTAGGATCCATTTACTATATAAAAGAAACACAAATTAAATTGTCAGAAGTCGTCACACTATCATAATTCATATATGGCATGTATAGCTAGACTCGTACACATGCTAGATTAGTTCGAGAATTGACTAAACCATAGCTCTGATACCATTAAATAAAACACCCCTTTCACAAAAGTTATTTATTTAACAACCAAGTTTCATTTTCTTCCATAAAAAAATAGCAAATAACACGAATGTTCTCATGGCAAAACCATAGACTTTCAACCATAGTGCAAAATAGTCCCCTCATTAGCTAGATTAAGCTACAAGGGTTCCAAAAACACAAAAATCAACAAAAATGACCATCAAAATGACTTACTTGCAAGGGTGAAGAATTGCTGAAAATTTTCAAGCTTCCATGGCTATTTTCTTGGGGGAAAAAATCAGTGGAGAGAAGACAGATGAAAGGTGATATCTTTTCTTCTCTTTATTTTATTTTATTTCATCAATTAAGTCACCTAATGCTACCAACTTTGACCAATTTTCATTTTTTTGTCCCCTATGGCCGGCCATCACTCTTTTAAGGGTCTATTTGCACATTAAAGACCTCCAATTTAAGGTTCTATAGCTATTTGACACTTTTAGCTTGTAGAACAAAACTTTCACACTTTATGCGATTTAGTCCTTTTTTGAAATTAAGCAAGTAGTCACTAAAATTAATTCACTAAAATTTTCTTGCACTCATATAATCATGCTATAACACATAAAATAATATTAAAAATAATTTCTCTGTGTAACAGCCCGATTTAGGGCCTAGTTGAAATAGTGGTTGCGAGACCACAAATTTGAAGTAGAAATATATGTTTTATGGTTTTTATGAGGTCTATGACATGTTTGCATGGTTGTGTGAAAATTTCATAAAGAAATTTTATGATTTAATGATCAATTTATCTTTTAGGACTAAATTGCAAAAATTTAAAAATATGAGATTCTAGAAGTTTTAAGTATGAAATAGCACTAGAAAATTTATTATAGGTCCTTATTTAGTAATTAGACCATTATATCTCATGATGGACAAAAATGGACATGGAAGGGAAAAATCTCAAGGAAGAGCCTTAAGGGCATTTTGGTCATTTGGTTAATAACTTAATAAAAAGGGGAAAAGAAGTCAAAAATTGGTGTCCATCTTCCTCCCCCATTGCCGAAAATTTCAAAGAGCCATAGCTAGGGTTTTGTTTCACTTCCAATCTTGATAGTAAGTACCTCCTAGCCCCGTTTTTTATGTTCTTCGTATTTTTAAAATCCTCGTAGCTTGATTTAGCTATTTCTACCACTATTTTGAGCTAGGGTTTATGTTTAAAAATTTACCCATGGATGACTTGCATGTATTTTGATGTCTTGTGGTAGAATATGAAAGTTTGAAGTGTGATAAACAACTTTTGTTAGATGATTTTTGGGGAAATTGATAAAAAGGACCTACTTGTAAAAGATGAAATAATATGTGTATAGAATGTAAAATAGTTGAAATTTTGGGCTGCTATAAGAGAGGTTATGAATTGCCTAGGCTCGAGTGTGAGAAAAATGAACACATTTCATCATACGAGCCTAGGGACTATTCTGCAAATATGTGAAAGTTTAGGGGCAAAATTATAATTTTTGCCAAAGTATGATTCATGGGTTGTTTTAGTCAATGCGATAATTAAGTAAGTAAAATTTGTCATTATAGATCAAGAAACACAAAGTCCGGACCTAAATCGAGGAAAGAACAAAGTGGTGGACTAAATTGAACAACTATCTATATTTTGGTACCGAGGTAAGTTTGTGTGTAATAAATTGACATCATGTTATTATGCTTTCAAATGCTTGATATTACGTGAGATGTGTATATTCTTTCTATGAAATTGGTAATGAGATTTCGATGAAAATATGATGAAGTTTTATTATGTCGAAGTCCTGGTTGAACCTTAGGAATAGAAAGGATACCCTTGTCACGACATGAGATTAATAAGGTCCCGTATAAGACCATATCTGGGATATGGCCTCGGCACTGAATTGAGATCCCGTGCAAGACCATATCTGGGATATGGCATTGGCATCGAATAGTGATTCCGTGTAAAACCACGTCTGGGACCTGGCTTCGGTATGAAATTGTGTAAGACCATGTCTGGGACATGGCATCGATATACGATCTCATGTAAGACCATATCTGGGATATGGTGTCGACATCGATATGAGATCCCGTATAAGACCATATATGGGATATGGCGTCGGCATCGACATGTGATCCCATGTAAGACCATATCTGGGATATGGCATTGGCATCTTACTATGTGGGTGACAATTTCCGAGTATCCCTCGATATTCCAAGTGGTTCAACGGGGTAAGGTAATAAAGTTTATGTTAAAGATGAAAAGAGGGCTAAAGTTATATGATGAGGTGATACAGGTACATATGCGAAACTCATGAGAAATGAGTCCGATAATGCCTCGTACCCGGTTCCTGCGTCGGATACGGGTAAGGGGTGTTACACTCCAGCTTCAGATTAGTGGTTCTGAAACCACTGTTTCGGCTAGCCCCAAAATTGATCTGTTACAGTGTGCCTCACACAGCTGAGACACATGCTCATGTAACCTTCAAACTAGGGACACATGGCCGTGTCCCAGCCCGTGTCCTCACCCTTGTAACTCTCTGAGTAGGGTCACACGGCCATGTCACACGCCCGTGTGCTAGGCCGTGTAACTCACTAACTTGCATACAAAGGAACCTTTAGGAGTCACATGCCCGTGTCTTAGGCCGCGTGGACTTAAAATTCACCCAAAATAAGCCATTCCCAACACCAATTCATGCATAATCACTTGAACACTTTGTGCACACCTACAAGGCATCAAACCCTACCTAAACATACATATGTATATGCCATTTCAAAAGCCTAATTCAACTAACCAATATGCCATTCAAGGCACCTCAAATGCATTCATCAAAACTTACCTAAACGTGCATATACTACCACATTTCAAACATCAATTACCAATTCAATACTTACCCATACCATAACTAGGTCATAATCATATTAATTCAAAACATACCTTATGAGCCATTCAAAACATGCAACATAGATAGCCACAATGTCACAAACTAACAAAGCATCGAATGTTCCAACAAAGTTAACTTGCATCATATATACATACTAAAACATCAACTAAACATTCAACTAAATACCATTACAAGTCCACCTATACATACCTATACATGCCATTATAACCTTGGCCAAAACATCAAAAACTAATGATATATATATGCTGGATAGTGTGATAGATCTCCAACGATATTCCAAACCGGTCGAGCTTCCGATAATCTATAAAACATAGGAAAAAAACTACGTAAGCAAATAATGCTTAGTAAGTTCGTAGAAAATAAAACAAACTTACCATTTCATTTACACAACAATGATTATAAGCATAATATAACCCAAACCACAAGCTTAGCACAAGCCTATATATCATCATCAATACACAAGTTAGTGCATTTATACACAACTCATTTGAATTAACCATATGATAAGTCATTTTCATATGAAAATACATCATTTGATTCATACATCCTTTTCATGAGCATATGCATAATTCCATTTGATAACTTACCATTTCAATCCCTTTTCTTGCCCATTGAACCATCTAGAATATCATTGAATACTCGAGAAAACTCACACGAAGTGTGCTTAAACATATAACCGTAACCTTTCCTTTACATCATTGCTCACACGAGCTGTGAAATGGGCTTTGCTCACATGAATTCCTAAGGTTCAACCAAGACTCGATAACTGTAATTGCATTGATTTATTTATACATCGATCAATTCACATGATGAATAACATATTAACATACTATTTGAAATAGCATAAAAAAATAACTATTTACACGAACTTACCTCGTCAACTAGGGGCGTGAAGGTTAAATCGAGCTATTCCGAACCTTTAGCTTTGCCTCGATCTAAGTTTGTACGTGGTCTATCTTAATCTAAATAGACAATTTCAATCCATTTAAGACTTCTAGCATTCAATTTAGTCCACATTTCACATTTATGCAACATTACTATTTTGCCCCTAACATTTTAAATTTTTACAATTTAGTCCTTAAGCTCATAAATTAAAATCTAAGCATTTTTATCCCCCATTCAAGCTAACCAAATTTATTAGGGACTTATATAAACCTAAACAAACCGTCATTTCCTAAATTTTCCATGAACTTTTACTATTTTTACAAACAAATCCCTAAATGCAAATTTCATCAAAAATCACTTTACAAAACTTGTTTATTTATCAACAAGGACTCATAATCTACCATTAAAAATCAAGAATCATTCAAAAACATTCATGGAACAACCCTCAATCTTTAACATTTTTACAAATTGATCCCCGAGCTAGCTAGATTAAGCTAAAATGACCTCAAAAATATTTAAATCATTAAAAACGGGACTCGGAAACACTTACATGCAAGATGAGAAGCCAACCGAATGCTCAAGCTCAATTTCTATGGTGATTTTCGGTAATAGATTGAAATGGGGAAGAAGATGAGTTTAATTCATTAAGTTATTTTAACATTACTTATCAAATTACTAATTTAACCTTTAAAAACCTTAATAATTTCAATAAAACCATGGCCATAAACATTGACTATCACCTCAATTGGTTTATTTACAATCCAATTCCTTTAGTCTAAGGTTTCATATCCATTTGACTCCTTTTAACTAATGGAATTCTACTTTTACACTTTTTACGATTTAGTCTTTTTCACTTAATTAATCATGCAAACATAAAAATTTCTTAACGAAATTTTAATGACCTTACTAATATCTCATAAACATTAAAATAATAATAAAATAATAATTTACTCATCGAATTTGTGGTCCCAAAATTACTGTTTTGATTTAACTGAAAACGGGCTATTATAGAGAGAATTTAAAATATTAACTAAATAGGACCATTTTGAAAAACAAGGGAATATAAGAGTGGTTTTATAGCAAATTATCCTTATTTTCAAAATATTGGAGGGAAAGGAGTATTTTGTAAAATAAGGGAAATGTGGGAAGGGCCTAATGGCAATTTCCCTAATTTTTGAAAATCAGGTGAGGGATTTCAGTTTTAAAAGCACTGCAATTTTCACCCGAATTAAGAGCTTTTTCTCTTGTTTTTTATTTCTCATTTTCATAGACCACATATAAGAGAATATATCTAAAATTTTACTCTCTCAAAATTCTCTCCAAAATCTCCATAAAAGTTTTCCAAAGTTGAGCAAAAGTCATCCAAAATGTCTTCAAGGATCTTGATTCAGTCTTCTAAATTGGTGATTTGAGATCAACTGAAGGTAATTCTCAACTCTAAATTCATTTTTAACTTGTTTTCAATCATTATTTTCTATTTAAATTGATTAAAATGGATTTTCAAGTTTTGATTTCTTCTTTCTTGAACATAAAACTCAACAATCGTGAATCCATGATTTTGAGTTGGAATCCAAGTTTTAATGGATGTCTAATCTCAACATATGTTTATTAAGAGGTTTTTAATCATAAAACAAGAGATCAAACTCGTTTGGTTGATCAATTTTGATAAATTCGTTTTTAATTAAGAAAATGAGTTTATTTTTTGGAAAATTTTAAAAAATTTTAATAGATGAAATTAGCTCTTAGGTTTTATGTTAATGGACTAGGAATGAATTTTAGAAGTGGTTTGTGGTGTTGAGAAGGTCGTTTAGCTGTTGAATTTTATGTTTCGGCTTAATTGTGCAATTTCAGTAAGGTAGATTAAAGAAACGATTTAAATCCATATAGTTTATGAAAATTTGACTTTCTTGATGTTAATGTTAGCTTGTAATGCATATTTTGTCTCTGTTAAAGCTTCACACCGAGATGAGGATGATGCTAACCAGATTTAAGGCTAAAACTTACCTGCTTGAACACATTTTTGTTTGAAAAAATAAAGAGTGGAAGTGAGTGATTTTAAAGGCTATTGGTAAATTTGCTTGGTTTTGTATTAAATTTAAGTTTTAAATAGTGTTTTTAATGATTTAATCGCATCTTATTTGGTTAGATTTTCAAAAATTAATTTTATTTTACAAGAGCATTATTGCAATTGGCTTTTGGAAAATTGTGTGTTAAGCTTTTGGTATGATTAATATGGATTGAATGGATTGTTAATTGGAGCATGAGTTATTGAATTTTTGAGCACTTGATGTTAATGTTATGATTGGTTTAAGATTCATAGACAAAGGCATTTGTTGTGCTTAATTATATTGATGTTGAAATTGTTAAACTACATGCTTTTAATGGCATTTTTACATATTAAATTAAGTTCTTAAACATCAGATTTTATGCCTTGTATGTATGAGTATATTGGCAACATTGCATGGTGGATCCATTGGATATAGTTGGCGTACCATAGGATTTGTGAGTACTCACCATTTTATGTGTTATTTGTGAGCATATGGCTCAAGAAGTATTGATTTTTGGAGTAAATAAGGGAGTGTTGAACTTGTGTCTCTACTCAACGGGACTGTGACGCGATATAAAGGAGCGTGTGGCTTTGGCCCACTCAACCCGGGACTATTTCTGATATGTAGGAGTTTGGAGATCCGTTTATCCAGTGTATGATCACATGTTTAAATATTGCCATGGATGTATTATGCCAATATAAGTGTATGCTTATAAGTTAAATTATGATTTCATATGCCATATTAAATTGGAATTTTATTCATGGAATAGCATATGCTATTATGATTATAATGTGAATGAAATTTTGATGCTTAATGTGCCTGGATTCATGCATGAATTGGATGCTATTAGTTATAGTTTTTACGATCATTCACTGAGCTTTTTAAGCTCACACCCTCACACATATGTGCAGAGACTTTTTCGGCTTGAGGAGTTGAGAAGCAAGCGCAAGGCTGATCCAAGATTAAGGCTCGGTAGTAGCTTAAGGATTCTTCTTTAGAAATAATAACGGGCATTGTGGCATTTATTGGGACTAGATTTAATTCAATTGTAATGGACATTGGACATTTATTTGGACATTTATTTTGGTGATGTTATAATTACTTTAATGCTTGATTTTTATGCTTAATTGTTGTGTAGTTTATGGTATGTTGATGAGAGTTCATATGGTGATTGAGAACATGGTGTTTGAAGCATGTATTTTATACTAACGTAGTTTAATTGTAGCATGCCAAGGAGTGGAATGCTTGTGGCTAAGGCATGTACCTTGTGTGATATAATTGATGGTTGGTAAGTATGATTATAATTTAGTCCTAAAACTTGATTAGATTAATTGAAGCCTTTAACAATAGGGAAACTCAATAATATTTTAGAATTAGACTTGTGAGTGTTAAAATTTGGTAGAAATATTCTTAGATAATATTTTGGGTAATGTATTAAAAGTTTATAAAAATTTACGTTTTAGTTCCTATTAATAAAATAATAATTAGACTTAGTAAATGAACTTGATTGAAATTGAAATTTTTAGGGCTTGCATAAATTGACAAAAAGAAGGTTGGTAATCATTTAGAACTAAAAACGGGACTGTTTAACTTTAGATGGTAAAATGAGCAAAATACCCTTAGGGTTAAATAATTAGAAATAGTTTAAAAATGGTTCACAAAATCGCTTATGCATTAAAATTAGATAGTTAGTTAGAATTGAGGTGTTATAAGGTTGGCGTGTGTTTTTGACGGTCTTGAGT
Source organism: Gossypium sturtianum (assembly GCA_025698515.1). Classification (NCBI taxonomy): domain Eukaryota; kingdom Viridiplantae; phylum Streptophyta; class Magnoliopsida; order Malvales; family Malvaceae; genus Gossypium; species Gossypium sturtianum. Next base: position 90,984,580 of record CM046950.1, on the reverse strand, counting down.
TGGAGAGTCACTTTGGTGGCTATTGTGTCACTTCAAATTCGGGCCAGTCCGTCCCGGTCGGGTTGGGGGTGTCACAATACATGCTAAACTATTTTACAAACTTATGTTTTCTAACAAACAGGATCTGTGAACTGGGTCTCGCAATCTACACCGCGAACCAAGTACGTGAAAATGATTTTCAAACTAAGTCTTTTTTCTGTTTCAAAATATGTATTTTAAGCACAGTGGATTCCTGATTATTCATTGAGTTCTCGATGAACTCACCCACTCCTTTCTTACTTCGTAGGTAAGTAGGCCGTGGATGGAAGCGAAAAGTTAGATGGCTTAGCAAGGCTCATCCTTGAACAGATCCTGTCGAACCTGGGAATTAGGCAATGGGGTTTATTATTTTATTTGGGTTTAGATTAATCATAAGTTGACTCTGTTATTAAAATGATTTCTTTTAAAGTTTAAGTTTATTTTATCTTTGCGAACCATGTCTTAGAATGTTATCTTTTATTATGAATAAGCATGTTTCTTGCTATATAAGTTCCATTTTCAAACAAGCACAAGCTAAGTTTTTAAGTTCAGTTTTCAGTAAATACATATGAAATTGTTTTAGAAACTTATATTTTCTGACAAACAAGATCTGCAAACTGGGTCTCGCAATCTATACCGCCAACCCAACCCATCACTCAAAAATGATTTTCAAACTAAGTCTTCTCTCTATTTTAAACTTTGTATTTTAAGCATACTTTGTCAATTCCTGGTTATTCATTGAGTTCTTTATGAGCTAACCCACTCCTCTCTTACTTCGTAAGTAAGTAGGACGCGGATGGCAGTGGCGAGGTAGATGACTTGGCGAGGCTCATCCCTAAACAAATACTGGAAAACCTGGGAATTAGGCGATGGGGTTTATTATTTTATATTGGTTTAGATTCACCATAAGTTAACTCTGTTATTGAAATAATTTCTTTTAAAGTTTAAGTTTATTTTACCTTTACGAACCCTTCTAAAACATATAAAAATGACCCAGTTACTTAGTGGAACTTAACAAGTGTCACACGTTTCAAAATTTACATTCTTAATGGTTTAGAGTTCTCAAGAAAAACATAAATAAGTACAATACATTCACAATTCTCAAGCTAGGTTATCCAATATATTTCTAGTCAAACTACTCATAATCTAACTAGTACAATACTCCAGACAAACAAGGCGTATTACACCTTTGGCGCCAACTCATACCATACGTAACCTTTATGACTTAACATAGACTTCTCCTTAATATAGAAGAATAACTGAAACAAAATGCTCACCTATATATGTGGAGATTACTATATGCCCACACGTATTCGTGATAACTCTTGAAAAGAGTTATATTTTATGCCTTTAGACTTGGTTAATTGTCTGTACTTAGGTAAGTTTAGTTGCATTTTAGGATTTTCCATTAGTGTTTTTAAGAAATTGCATTAAAAGGCTTAAACTGTGCTCAAATGTTATTACGTGTTACTTCTAATTATTTACAGGAAGGATTTGTTTGTTAAGTGGAAGGTGTAGAATGAGGAAAAGAAGTAAATAAGTGAAGGTTTATCGTGGAAAAAGGTTGGACAGTTTGCCAACATGAATGCCGTGGAAATGTTAGGAAGCGACCTGGTCAACGCTTAACCCTTATCAGCCCTACTGGACGTGTACCAGAAAAATCAACATAAAAAAGAGGAAAAAGATCATGGGATAATGGGATGATGGATCTACCCTAAAAGAGGATATGTAAAAACCAAAAATAAAAACTGAGAAAGGGGGATTTTTGGAGAGTGGATGATTAGAGAGACATTTGGAGAAAAAGATCCTTGGACGAGAATAGAGGATAACGATTAAGAACAAGACAAAATCAAAAGGGAGAAGAAGAGGGCATTCCCTCTTGGTCACCATTGCCGAAGTTGTGGGTTGGATAGGCGACATCCATCTTCTTGAAGTTCTTCTTTTACTCCTTTATTTACTGCTTTGTGAATTGAATTGAGAAAGAATGATGTTGAATGTTATTCTGAATTTGGATGTTGTTTGCCAGCCCATGAGTTAATCTCATAGGGTTTGGATTGCTTGATGAAACCTTTATTTCCTTTAACGGCTAAAGCTTAGATTAATTTTAATTTACTACTTCATTCAATGGTATTTATGAATAGCAAGCGTGTAATCTCTAGATATAGGTGAATATGCAACATGTTTATAAAATTAATCTAATTCTTACAAGTTTAGGTTAGTTAGATTGAAATTGAATGATATGAGCGAGTAGTCGAAGGAATATTTGTAGCAGACTTTAGACATAGAGTAGCATTTTGTACAGAAAGGAGAAGAACAGTAGTAGGAACCAAACTCAAAACCTATAGACATATAGTGCCCTAGGTGTGGTAACTCAAGGTTTAGCTCTCGAAAGAAGCATACCACAGTAGAATTATTCTGAGCAGTAGAATAAGATTGATCTTGCCGAGACACTATTAGTTAATAAGGGTAGAATATTATTAATCTTAGCTTTTCAAATCAACATCGTAGGTCTTTTAATCTTTTTCGTAGCATATTTATTTTCACGGCTCTAATTGTTTACTTGATTGTTCTGTACATTTTATACATAATTATTCTCCTAAATGCCACTGCATTTTTATTACTCTTCTTTTTACCTTAGCATTAATCTCGCTTTACTATAATAACTTAACCAATTTAAACCTATCCAATCCCTGTGGAGACAATATCACTTATCACTTTATTACTTGATTCAACGTGTATACTTGCACAATTCGCATTTCATATTCACACGTGACAAATTTTTTGCGTCGTTGCTGGGGAATGGCAGTTTGGTTAAATTTGGTTTGGTTATTTTATGTAATTGCATTCACTTTTAGTTAATTCAGTTGTATTTAATTTTTCTAGGTTTGATATCAATGCATGAGTAGAGGCATTCTTGCTAACAAATAGTATCCTTTTGACCCTAAGATCGAGAGAACTTTGAGAATAAGGAGAAGAGAAGTGCGTAACATGGCTAGGGACGGGAATGATCCTGGTCTAAATGATCCATCAAATCCAAATGGTCAGGTTGTTGATCTTCCTATTCATCGCGTGATAGATGATTGAGGCAGGCCAATTCGTGAACATGTTGTGCTAATTTTTGATTATCTGAATCCAGGGATAGTAAGACCACACATACAGGCTCATCATTTTGAGTTGAAATCGGTGATGTTTTAGATGTTGTGAACAGTGGGACAGTTCATCGGGTTGCCTACTGAAGATCCACAATTGAATTTAAGACTTTTTCTAGAAGTCTGTGACTCGTTTAGACAATAGGGTGTTCCTGAAAACGCCCTGAGACTTAAATTGTTTCCATATTGCTTGAGAGATCGAGCAAAAGCATGGTTGAATGCTTTGTTGTCGAGGACAGTGACATCATGGAATGATCTTTGCTAGGGGTTTTTGTTACGGTATAATCCGCCAAACATGAAGGCCAAGCTTACAAATGACATCACTTCTTTTTGGAAATTAGAGGATGAAACGCTGTATGAAGCATGGGAAAGATTTAAAGAACTACTTCGAAAATGTCTGATGCATGGGTTTCAGCACTGGACACAGATGTAAATGTTTTATAATGGGTTGAATACACATACGAGAATGGTCGTTGATGCTTCTGCCAACGGTACCTTCTTGGATAAATCTTACAATGAAGCGTATGAGATTTTAGAATGGATTGCCAACAATGATTATCAATATCCTACCACGTGAGTTGGGACTGGCCGGAGAGTTGTTGGCACCATGGAACTTGATGCAATCACTTCATTGACTACCCAGGTATCATCTTTAACTATGATGATCAAAACAATGAAGAGACCAACTACAGTTTAGGAGATGAAAGCAGTCGAGCCAGCGTGTGTTTATTGTGGTGAAGACCATGAGTTTGATGAATGCGTATCAAATCTAGCATCTGTGTGCTACATAGGTAATTTCAACCGAAACAATAACCCTATTCCAACACGTATAATCCAGGGTGGAAGCAACATCTGAACTTTAGTTTAAATAATCAAGGTGTGGGGAATTTTAACAATGCGACAAGACAGAACACCATCAGTGCACCGCCTGGTTATACTCAACCTATGCCGAGGTAAAATGTCCAACAAGGTCAGGCATTAGATTCATGATCATCATCATCATCATCTATTGAAGCCTTGTTGAAAGAATATATGGCAAAGAATGATGTCGTAATTCAGAGGTAAGTTGCATCCCTTCGAGCTCTTAAGAATCAAGTGGGGCAGATAGCAAATGCTTTGAGTTCGAGACCACAAGGAGCTCTACCAAGTGATATCGAGACTTCGAGATGACAAGGGAAGGAGCATTGTAAAGTAATTAGTCTCAGAAGTGGGACTCAGGTGAATGAAATTATTAAACATACCATGGTAGAAGAGGCAAACCAGATTGCAACAATAGAAAGATTTTAGAAACGTCTGAAAAGTACACTGTAGCTGAAAAGGCTAAGCAAAAGATTGCTGCAGTAGAACCAGACCGTGTTGCCGACAAAAATGTTATGGCAAAACAGCCTAAAGGACGACCACCTCCACCATTTTCTCAATGATTTTACAGTTGTAAATAAGAGGCTCAGTTCAAAATATTTCTAGATGTCCTTAAATAACTTCACAACTACATACCACTGGTTGAAGCTTTGGAGCAAATGCCCAATTATGTGAAATTTTTGAAAGACATATTGTCAAAAAAGCGTAGATTGGGAGAATTTGGGACTATTTCTCTTACTGAAGGGTGCACAACAATGTTGACAAATAAATTACCTCCAAAGTTGAAGGACCCAGGGAGTTTCACTATCCCATGTTCAATAGGAAATCGGTATGTTGGTAAGGCATTATGTGATTTAGGAAGCTGGGAATCATGAAAGCAAGACCTACTAAGGTTATGTTGCAATTAGCTGATTGGTCCTACGCACATCTGGAAGGTAAAATTGAGGATGTACTGGTAAGAGTAGATAAGTTTATTTTTTCGGCAGATTTCCATATTTAGAATGTGAAGCTGATAAAGATGTGCCAATTATTCTTGGAAAACCTTGCTATAGGTAGGACTTTAATTCATGTGCAGAAAGGTGAACTGACCATGAGGGTAAATGAACAACAAATTACATTCAATGTATTTGATGCCTTGAAATGCACTGATGAGAGTTAAGAATGCCATTCCATTAACCTGATAGGGGTATTAGTGGAGGAAGAATTCACAAGATTTTGCCACAACAATTCTGATAGTAATGAAGATTCACTTGAGCGGAGTGACGCAATAATTTTTGAGGACTTTGGTGAACTTGTGGAAACTAAGTAGTTTGTGGATAGACTAGGGAAGAAGTTTGAATCCTTGTAGTTATCAGATTGCTTTTTCAAGCATCCTAAACCTTCTATAGAGGAACCTCTCACACTGGAATTGAAGTCTTTGCCACAACATTTAAAATATGCTTATTTGGGAGAAAACAACACTTTGCTAGTAGTTATTTCTGCCGAGTTGACACTCAATCAAGAGGTGAGGTTGGTGGAAGTACTCTAACGATCTAATAAGGCATTGGGATGGACAATTGTTGACATCAAGGGAATCAACCCTGCTATTTGTATGCATAAAATCTTACTAGATGATTGTCATAGCAGTTCTATTGAACTGCAGAAGAGGTTGATTCCAATCATGAAATAAGTTGTTAAAAAAAATATTATCAAGTGGCTAGATGTTGGTATTATCTACCCAATGTCTGACAGCTCATGGGTGAGCCCTGTCCAATGTGTACCCAAGAAAGGAGGTGTCACAGTGGTTAGCAACGATAACCTTGAGCTTATTCCAACTCACACTGTCACGGGATGGAGAGTATGCATGTATTACCGTATCCCTAACCCATATCCGTTGACGGATTAAGGTTACAGAGCATTACTTTATAAATGAAACATTTAAACATACATTTCATACATAGTCATAAACATTTTATAACCAACCATTCACATACATATCGTCCCTAAATCGAGCCTTCAAGGCCTTAATTATACCTTAGAAACAATTAGCCAATTTGAAAACATTTGGAAAGCTTAAGAAAAAGTTGCAAAATTTTGACTACAGAGGTCACATGGCCGTGTGCCTCACACGGCTGAGACACACGCCCGTGTCCCAAGCCGTGTGACCTTCGAACTAGAGACACACGGTCATGTCCCATCTCGTGTAACTCTCTGAGTAGGGTCACACGGCCGTGTCACATGCTCGTGTGTCAAGCCGTGTAACTCTCAAACTTTCCCCACACGCCCATGTGTTAGGCCGTGTGCTAGGCCGTGTACTCACTGACTTGCATGCAAAAGAACCAACAGGGGAGACACGACCATGTCGCCAGGCCGTGCGGGCTAAAATTTGCCTATACAAGCCTTTTCAAAACCAATACGAGCATAAACATTCAACCTATCAAATCACACTTTAATAAGGGCCTTAAACAACATCAAAACACAATTAAACATGCTCAAAAACATATCAAAACAAACATCTTAAGTGCCTAACCAATGTACCCTCATTGACACCACATTTAAAACATCCATCAACAACCAATGTACCTTTCATAGGTATCTCAAATAAAGTTCAAGCATTCAAATAATTGAATATGGTAAATGCATAACCTATACTAATTATTCTCAACCAATTATCAACCTAAGAGGCTCAATGAGTAAGCTTTCTTCATTTACTAATCAAGCATCACAAGTTTAATAACAAAATGACCAAATCATTTAAGCAAGCACTGATTAAAGAAGTTACATAACAACTCCAAACATGTATTTACAATCATTTTAGACTTATAGAACTATATTCCATAGGATTTACTAAAGAAAAGGACATTATCTTAATATTGACATCCTAGGTACACGCCAAGACTCAAAAGAAAGATATCACCAACATTGAGTACGAGATTTGTCGTGGATGCTGAGATGTAGAACAATAGTAATACCTAACCAGAAATCAATTAAAAATTCAAGCATTAAGCAACTGATGATCTCAATGTATCTCACTTTCAACTAGTAACCAAAATTTACATTTCACAATATATAAAGCATCTAATGAACTATTATACCTCACAAAATTATATATTCCAACAAATGGCACCCGATGCCTAATGGTTAGACCGTGACTAAGATTTTTGCACCCAGTGCTAGTCGTTTAACTCGACGAAATCATTGGTGTTCCTAGCACTAGTCGAACGAATCGACAAATTATTGCGCCCAGCGCTAGTCGGATAACTGACGATAGTTGTGCCCAGCACTAGTTGAATGAATCGACAAATTATTATGCCCAGCGCTAGTCGGATAACCGATGGTAATTACAAAATCAAAATTCCATAATATTACTTTTATCACTCAATATCACATTTTATATATAAATCCATATACTTCCATTGTAACAGCCCGTTTTTGGTCAAATCAAAATAGTGGTTTTGAAACCACAAATCTTAGATCAAAATATTTATTTTATTATTATTTTAATGTTTACAGCATGATTAGGATATTATGTGAAAATTCGTTAAGAAATTTTATCATTTGAATGTTTAATTGGATAAAAAGGACTAAATCATGTAAAATGCAAAAGTACTGTTCTATTAGCTAAAGGTGTCAAATAGCTATAGAACCTTAATGTTAAGATCCTTATGTTGTAATTAGACCATTAATAGTATGAGTGGACATATATGGACATTTAATGGATGTTTTAAATGGTTTTTCATTAAGGTTATTATAGTAAATTGCATAATTATCATATGTTAAATAAAACAAAATCAATTTTAAGCTTAATATCATCTTATCCACCGAATTTGTAGAAGAAAAAGAAGCCATTTTAGGGTTCTTGATTCGACTATGCTATTTTGCTCATTAAGGCACGATTTTTGTCCCTTTTTGATGATTTCTATGTTTTTGAGATCGTTGCAGCTAGTACTAGCTAGCCCAGGGACTAATTTACGAAACTGTTAAAGATTTTGAATGTTACCATTGATGAATATGTATGAGTTTTGATAACTGATGATAGATTTTGAATGTTTGTTTGTTAAATAAACAAGTTTTGTAAAGTGATTTTGAGTAAAAATGCAAAATAGGGATTAATTTGTGAAAATGTGAAAATGTGTGGTTAAATGTGTGAATAAATGAAAAATATGGGCTGCTAGGGGCCTTATGGTAATTCGAATAAGCATGGGTGTTGTGAAATTTGCATGAATTTGTGATTTGTATATTGAGGACTAAATTGTAAAAATGTGAAACTTTGGGGGCAAAAGTGTAAACATGCCTAAATGTGTGTTTTGGATTAAATTGAATAAAGTAGTGATTGAATAAGCTGAATTTGATATTATATAGATCAAGAAAGGCGGAATTCGGACCTATATTGGGGGAAAACTAAAGTTATCGACTAAACGACTCGATTCGCCGTTTTAGCATCCGAGGTAAGTTCGTACGTGATAAACATTGTTACAATTATGGTTTTAATGCTTTGATAATGCATAAATTGTATATACGAGACTACAGTCATGTTCGACGACAAATCAGCTATGTTTAGCACTTAGTGTGCGATTCGAGATAGCTTCGACTATTTATGGCACTTAGTGTGCGATTTGGAATAGCTTTGGCTATGCGTTGGCACTTAGTGTGTGAGATATCAAGTATTCGACAGTGTTACGAAAATGTATGAGTTTGTTATGAATTTGTACAGGTATGTACATGTAAAGTATGAAATTCAACTAGAAAAGGTTATGACTTTACATATAAGTATATGAATAAGCTTATGGAAGGTTTGTTATTATCATGAATTATATGTTAACTATTTCAAATTGATGATTTGTGTATTATGAATTGTTTAGTATATTTAGTACGAACTTACTAAACTTTATAGCTTACCTTGTTTGTTTTTCCCGTGTTTTATAGTGAATTCAAAGCTAGCTCGGATTCGGGGATCGTCAGAGACTACGTCACACTATCCAACCATATATTTGGTACTTTTGAGTTGTGTATATATATGGTATATGGCACGTATAGGCTTGATTCATTTTGGTATGTCTGATGAACATGTTTTTTGGGCCATTTGAGTTGGCTAATGATAATGAATTTGATGATGTTTATAAATGTACAAATGGTTCTATTTTGAGTTCGGTAATTGACCTATATTATGTGGTTGAAGTTGAACTTATAATGCTTAATGATATTAGGTAATTTTGGAAGCTATGTGCTTGATAATTGATGCTTGATAATGTATGTTTGGAATGGTTTAGTTGATTAAATTGAATATGTGAATTAGGTATGAAACTAGATGGCAAATTGTAGCATATTTGTAAATTTTATTGATGGTATTTGGATGCATATTAGTGCCTTGAATTGGTGTCATTTGTGCTTGTGTAGGTATGTGCAAAATGGGTGGCAAAATGGCTTGGTAAATAGCCTATTTTGTCCACACGGGCTGAGACACGGGCGTGTATCTCAGCCGTGTGTGACACACAGTCATGTTACACCGCCGTGTGTCCCCTGGTGTTGAAATTGAATTGAAGTCAGTATGCTCCACACAGCCTCACACACGGGCGTGTGATCAGCAGTGTGGCACAAGTCAGTATACCCCCTAATTGACACACGGCCTAGCACACGGGCGTGTGACTTGGCCGTGTTGCATAAGTCAGTATACCCTACAGGTTTGGCACAGCCTAACACACGGCTTGGCACACGGGCGTGTGTGGCCACTTCGAAGGGCACACGAGCTAGACACACGGGCGTGTGGTCAGCCGTGTGACCCAAGTCAGTATGTACCCCATTTTTTCACACGGCCTATGACACGGGCATGTCTGGTGGCCGTGTGAGACACACAGCCTGGCCACAAGGGCGTGTGACCCCTGATTTGAAGAAAAACTTGCTAAGTGATGAAAAAAAATTTCCTGAGTTATCGAGTTAGTCCCGAATCATTTATAAAGCATGTTTAAGGCCTCGTAGGCTATTATAAGGGACAAATTGATTGAGATTGAATGATGATTGTATGAATTGATTGAATGGATGAGAAAAGTACGGTTATATGTGTTATAAGTCCGGTAATGCTTCGTAATCCTATTCTGACGTTGAAAACGGGTAAGGGGTGGTACATCCATTCACTTGAATTAGAATTTATATTAGAGATATAATAAACATCAAGTAGTAACTTGATTAATTAAATTAATTTGTAAAGTTTGAGTTCATGGAGTATGAACTTACAAAAATACAACGGTTGCAATGAATCGAAGACGCCTACTCAGTGATATTTTCCATCCCATGGTTGATACCCGATCTAGTCTTCTCTTGATCTAAGTTTAACTAATTAATTCAATTACTTAATTTGAATACCATACTTGTTTTTAATTAAATCAATTAACCTTAGATCATAATTTTATACTTTTTCCCTCAACAATTGGCAGTTACACAACTCAATCATTAACATCAAAATTAACTTAATCACATCTTCATCTAATTTCCATAACTAACCAAATATAAATATAATTTATTAACAATCCCTAAATTCTTGAATTTTATAACTTAATACCATACTAGTTTAATTTATAGCATTTAACTCCTTGAAAGCTAATATTAACAAAACTCATAGTACAAAATATTTTAATTGCTCATTAAACTTAGTAATTCAACCCAAATTTCCAGCACAAAGAACAATCAACCAAAAATAGTCCCTAGACTTCACAAAATTAAAAATTTAACCCCCACATTTCAAATTTTTCTACAATTTAATTCTCAATGCACAAGTTCATGAATTGGCTTTACAACTCTTCCCACTTCTATTCCAACTTCAAAAATCTACCACAATAACATTAAGAACTTAGATTTTTCTACCATAATAACTTGTTTTAACATCAACAGTTCTAAAATTTTCAACATGGCTAATTTAACTCATGATCTTAGGATTCCAAAAACACAAAATCCATGAAGAAAGAACCAAAAATTACTAACCAAATTGATCTTTAAAGCATGGGACTAAATGGCCGAAATTTTCTTGCCCTATCATTCCCACTTTCGGCATGCAAAGAGAAAGATGATGTAACACCCCAAACCCGACCAGGTCATTACGGCCGAATCTGGCATGTCACATTAAACGATTGTATTCAACTACACGATCATTTAAAAACCCTTCCGCGATTTAAGACTTTTTACCGTTTAAAAACCCAGAATTTCGTTACGTATCAAAACAAGATTTTCTTAAGGTTATTTTTTCTTGCAAACATGATATTGTTTTCAAAACATTGTTTGTAGTAGAAGATTGACTTTAAAAGTTGCGGAAATGTGATATTTGAAAACGATAATTATTGTTTTTAAAAAAAAAACCGTGTTAAATTGTTTCGCAGTTCATAACTAAAAGAATTACCAATGAAAGTTAAAAGAAAATCCCAATGGCCATATTACATAAATTATTAACCCAGAAATAAAATAAAAATAAAAATAAGCCCAAAATTACTAAGTTCCATTTATTAGCAAATCCGGCGTATGGCCACCTCCGAGTCCTCTGCAGCTCCAAATCCTCTAACGCTGGGGATTACCTGCACGGTTAATAGAAAGGGGTGAGTTACGAGAACTCAATGTATAATCCCCTATAACGGTCATAATTTAGGCCCGAGCCCATACGATGTCGGTCTGGGCCTAAGCCCTATTCGGTAACAAGTTGGGCCTAAGCCCCAATAATCTCAATGCAAGTGGATATGTACCCACCCCAATCCTATCCAACCGACTAACTCTCCACCCGTACCAACCAACACACCATGTGGGGACCATGTCAACCCACCCAGCCAAAACTCTCCAATAATGCAGTCAAGCTGCTAATAACGGTATATGTGGCTGAGCCACTAAATCGGTATGTGGCGATGCCACTCGAACGGTATGTGGCAGAGCCACTAGAACGGTGCTTCCTCTAGTCAATAATCCCAACCCCATGCAATATGATATGAATGCAGTGTATCACAGTTATAAACAGATATATATAAAATCACATAAATGATATTTAGCTACCACCAAGGGTATAACGGTCATCTAGATATTTAGGGGTATAACAGTAACTTCACCCCTTGGGGTATTTCAGTAATTTACCTATCGAGGGTATTTCGGTAATTTACCTATCGAGGGTATTTCGGTAATTTACCCTTTAAGGGTATTTCGGTAATTTACCCTCTAAAGGTATTTTGGTAATTTTTCATCCAATAGCCTTTCTGGAGGCCCATTGTCGCCTTGAGCCACACAGGTTCCCTTTTGGGTCACTACGGTGTAATTGGGCCTAAGTTCCAATTTCAGCCCTATGGGCCCACATGCTCGTGTGGCCCATTCAGCTCATTTTCGGTCTCAGTTCTGCGAACTTCGCAATCGCAGCAATCTTCCAGTACTTACCATCGGTCTCACTCATGTGGGCCCGTTAACCCATTGGGCCCACTTAGCCCATTTCGACTCAACAAGGCCCATTTCAGCCTCAGTTTCAAGAGAGCGTTCGTGACACTCTCAACGGTCTATCGCCACCACTAATGTCTCGATTTATCACTATGAGCGCTTGCACGCTCGAGTGATCTTGGTTTTCGTTACTCCAGATTTTTGGTATTTCGGCTTTTAGCCGATTCATGGAACAGTACCATCATAAAAAAGCAAGGAGTGTGTTTACACACCTTGTTTACGATTGTGATTTGAAAACTTCCAAGGCACCACGTGATACAAGCTCCCTCAGCGCAACGATAGTCGGCCCTATTCTGAGGTTAAAGAATACGAGTTGCTAGCATTAATCAATAAGAAGAACACGTTAGAACCGCTACTCTAAAATAACTAAAGAAGCAGCCTTTCGGCCCCCGAAGAACCCAAACCGAAGATGAGAGGAAAACAACAAGCCTACATTCGGTTATAGCCACACTTACCAACCAATTGCAGAAGTTCGGGGACTAACAGAACGAAGAGGAGTACACGCTTAGGCCCTACTAGATTCGGCTTACACCAAAAAGGGGAACCAAGGTTAGGTGTTTCGGCTTTAAACTTGCAAAGAGAGGAGAGCAAAAAAAAAAAAAAGGGAAAAAAGATACCTTCGGCCAGATAAGAACTGAATGGAAAAGAGAGGTTCAGCACCAAGGGGTAATCCCCGTGAGAATAATGAAGGACAATGAAGAAAAGAGAGTGGAAGAGAGGAGGCTTATCAGTTCACGAATGGTCAAAAAGAATGTGAAGAGAAAAAAAATTGAGGAACGGAAGAAGAACTGAATTCGGTAGAGTCAAGACAGGAAAAAGAAGAAAAGAAATGAACCCGAAATGCTTGAGAACAAAATACCTCAAATGCAAAAACTCTCCAAAAGAACCCAAAGAAATTCGACACACTCAAAAGCCAACAAAAGTTTCGATTTCTACACTTACACCAAATGACCGAAAATGCTATCCAAGACCCCTCTTCAGCAGAAATTCCCCTTAGCTAGACCCCCACTTTCGGCCAACACCTCCTATACCCATCAACTCCTTGATTTTATCCCCTTTTTCCTCCTACAATTCCTCTCCTTCATCCATTTGAACCGTTTGACCGATTCTCCAACTCCCATTGAAGAGTTTGGTCCAAACTCTGCTTCCTTCCATCTCAAGCCACAAAATAAAATTCTTTATTTGCCACCTAAGGGATTCGAACCCCTCCCCTCCTGGTTCTCCACTTGACGCCACACCACCACACCACATGCTCCACTTGTGTTAGTAAAACACATGCAATTTACTTAAGTCCTACTTCCCACAGACCTCTCCCACTAAAGGGCCAAAAACTAAAATTTTTCCTAGGCTCAGACTCGAACCCAGGCCTCCCTAGAACCCCCAAATACACTCAAATAACCAGATGAGAAAGCACAACATGCAATTAAGCAAAAAAATTACAACCCCTAACTTTTGGGATGTTACAATTCTACCCTCTTAAAGAAATTTCAGCCTCGAAATTTACCTGATTAGAAGAGATGAGGGTACTGATCTCGCATCGCCTCCTCAGGCTCCCACTTGGCTTCCTCTGAACCATGATTACGCCATAGCACTTTGACTAATGGAACAGATTTCCTTCTTAGCACCTTAACATCACGATCCACAATCTGCACCGGTTCTTCCTCAAAAGTCAGATCAGGTCTAACCTCGATCTCTTCCACCGGCACTATATGAGAAGGATCCGACGTTAGCGCCTCAACATAGAGACGTGGAATACATTATGGATATGACTTAACTCAAGAGGCAGTTCTAGCTGATAGGCGATCGGTCCCACACACTTTACTATCCAGTAAGGTTCGATAAATCTAGTGCTCAGCTTGCCCTTCCGCCCAAACCTCAAAATCTTCTTCCAAGGTGAGACTTTCAAGAAAACATAATCTCCCACCGAGTACTCAATCTCTTTACGCTTTAAATCAGCATACGACTTCTGCCTATCAGACGCTTTTTTTAACCGACCCCGGATGAACTTCACTTTCTCCTCAGTTTTAGAAATTAGCTCTGGACCCAACAGTTGCCGCTACCCAATTCTGTCCAACAAGTAGGGGTACGACACCTACGACCATACAATGCCTCATATGGTGCCATCTGAATACTAGATTGGTAACTGTTGTTGTAAGCAAATTCTGCCAACGGCAAATAGTCTTCCCAACTACCTTTGAAATCAATCACACAGCTCCTTAACATGTCTTCCAAAATCTGAATTACCCTTTCCAACTGACCATCAGTCTGTGGATGAAACGTTGTGCTGAAATCCAACCTCGTACCCAAGGCTTCGTGTAACACTCTCCAGAATCGCGATGTGAATCTAGGATCCCTGTCCGAGTTGATAGACACTGGTACCCCATGTAACCTCACAATTTCAGCCACATATAGCTTGGCCAACTTCTGCAACGAGTAGTCAGTGCGAACTGGTATGAAGTGGGCGGACTTAGTCAGTCGATCAATAATAACCCATATCGAATCCTTCTTAGTAGGCGTCAGGGGTAGCCCACTAACGAAATCCATGGTTATCCTCTCCAACTTCCAGAGTGGAATTTTCACAAAGTTGCGTAATCCGTAGGTAGTTGATGCTCAGCCTTCACTTGCTGGCATGTCAAACACTTACCTACAAGGTCGGTAATCTCACGCTTAAGCCCTAGCCACCAGTATAGTTCACGTAGATCTCGGTATAATTTGTTTCCACCGGGATGCATAGCATATGGGCTACTATGCGCCTCCTGCAGAATCGACTGTCTTAACTTAGAGTCCCTCGATACACAAACTCTTCCACGAAAACATAATACTCCTTCACTATTCAGCTCAAAATCCACAGTCTCTCCGTTCTTCACCTACTGAAAACGAGAAACCAACCACTCATCCAATAACTGCTTCTCTTTAATTTGATTAATCCAAGTCAGTTTTACTTGCAGTTCTGCCAACAAACTACCATCCTCAAATAGACTGAGAGGAGCAAACATTGCTCTTAGATCAGACACAACCTTACGGCTCAGTGCATCCGCTACCACGTTAGCTTTTCCCGGATGGTACTCAATCGAACAATCATAATCCTTAAGCAACTCTATCCACCTTCGTTGCCTAAGATTCAGCTCCTTCTGGTAAAGAGGTACTTAAGACTCTTATGATCGGTATAGATGATCGACTTCTCCCCGTACAAGTAATGTCTCCAAATCTTTAGTGCGAACATTACCACAGCTAATTCCAAGTCATGAGTGGGGTAATTCACCTCGTGCGGCCTAAGCTGACGAGATGCATACGCCACCACTTTCCCCTCCTGCATTATCACACAACCCAAACCCGTGTGCGACGCATCAAAGTAGACAACGAATTCTTTTCCAGCCTTTGGCTGTATCAATACTGGGGCTTCAGTCAGAATCTTCTTCAATTTCTAAAAACTCTCCTGCTGTTTATCAGTCCAAACAAATGGTACTCCCTTATGCGGTAGCTTAGTTAGGGGTGCAGCGATCAATGAAAACCCCTCAACGAACCGTCTGTAGTACCCAGCCAGACCCAGAAAACTTCGGATCTCAGATACTGACTTCGGTGGCTTCCAATCCAATACAGCCTAAACTTTTCAAGGATCAACCTTAATCCCCTCGGCAGACACGATATGACCCAAAAATGTCACCTCACACAGCCAAAACTCGCACTTGCTAAATTTGGCATAAAGCTACTTTTCTCTCGGTATTCGCAGTACAATCCGAAGATATGAGTCATGCTCCTCCTCGGTTCTTGAATACATCAGAATATCATCTATAAACACCACCATGAACCGGTCTAGATAGGGTTGGAAGACCTAGTTCATCATATCCATGAAAGCAGCTGGTGTATTCGTTAACCCAAACAGCATGACCAGAAACTCGTAGTGTCCATAACGAGTCCTGAACTCTGTCTTGAACACATCTGCCTCCTTAACCCTTAAATGATGGTACCCCGACCTTAGATCTATCTTAGAGAAAATCGAAGCTCCTTGCAGCTGATCAAACAGATCGTCTATCCTTGGTAGCGGGTACTTGTTCTTAGTCGTTAGCTTGTTCAACTGACGGTAGTCAATACTCATGTGCATTGACCCATCCTTTTTCTTCACGAATAGTACCGGTGCTCCCCACAGTGACACACTCGGTCGGATGAATCCTCGATCCAGTAGCTCTTGGATTTGAGCCTTTAATTCAACCAGCTCCTTCGGTGCCATCCTGTAAGGGGTGATGGACACTGGAGCGTCCCCAGTAGGAGCTCAATGCTAAATTCGACCTCATGGTTTGGAGGTAACCCTGGAAGCTCTTTAGGGAATACATCCAGAAATTCATTTACGGTCCTGACATCCCAAACAGACAAACCCCTAGCATCAGACGTGCTGACATAAGCTAGGAACGCCTCGCAACCTTTGCAAACCAACTTTTTGGCCCCTGATGCTGAGATTACGTTGGACAAATAGTCCCTTTGCTCTCCTATCACGACCACTTCCTCATCCTCTGAAGACTTTAATACCATACGTTTCGCAGCGCAATCCAAATTCGCACGGTGTTTCACTAACCAGTCCATGCCCAGAATAAGATCAAACTCGCCAAACGGCAGTTCCATCAAATTCGCCAGAAAGACAACTCCTTGAACCTCTAGAGGCACATCTCTAAACAGCTTATTCACTACAACAGACTGTCCTAAAGAACTAATCACCGACATCTCTTTATCAATAAGTTTGAATTGTATACCCAAAGTTCCAAACATAGTACATGCAATATACGAGTGCATCGACCCAATATCAATTAAAGCAATACATGGTACATTATGAATGAGGAACGTACTAGTTATGACGTCAGGTGCGTCGCCATCCTCTCGACGTCGAGCAACATAAACCAACCTCGGCTGTCTCGCCTCTGTATTACCAGCACCTCTACCCGGTGCTCCACGACCTCGTCCTAACCCATTTCCTTCTCTGGGTAGACCACGGCCCCTCAGTGGCTGCTGACCACCTCTCCCTGGCTGCACATAGCCCTGACCAGCTGCTTGCTTCTGAACAGGCTCCCGAGGACAGTTTCTAAACTGATGATCCTTGGACCCACATCTGAAACACCCCAAATTCTTCTCCAACACTCTCCCGAATGAGGTCTCCCACACTCAACGCAAGGTTGCGGTCGCCTAGCAACAACTGGAACCTCAACTCAAGCTGACCCATCAAACCTAGGCCTCTTATGAAATCCATCTGAAGAACTTGAAGGCCCAAAATCCCTCTTATTCCTGCCTCTTTCCTTCTCACGGTTCTGACGCTCAGAGCATTTTACATCCTCGACAATCTTTGCCTTTTCAATTAGGGCAGCAAAATCCCTCTCCCTCTGCCGGGCTATCAGCACTCGTAACTCATCTCGAAGACCATCCTTAAACCGTACGCAGTGCTCATACTCAATTGTGACTATGCCCCGAGCATACCGGCTCAACTGCAGAAATTCTGCCTCGTATTCCGCTACCGATTTGTTCCCCTGTATCAGATTCATAAATTCCTTTCTACGGGCGTCCACATAACTTGCCCCAACATATTTTCCCTAGAAGGCCGTCTTAAAGAAATCCCATGTTAATTGGTTGGCCTGTGTGCCTTCTCTCACGGTAAGCCACCATTGGTATGCCTCATCTCGCAGCAAAGACACTGCTCCCTTCAGCTTTTGTTCCACTGTTCAGTCAAGGTCATCCATGATCCGCTCAACTGCCTCCAACCAATACTCCGCTACGTTTGGGGCTACACCAGAGATACCCCTAAAAATTTCTGCCCTGTTTGATCGGAGTCGCTCAGAAATTGACCCTCGGGCCACCGACCCAGTACTGCTCCAGCAACCCTTTCCAAAACCCGTAACATCGCTTGGGACAGAGCATCATCCCCACCGGCTCGGTCATGAGACCCCGTCTCATTTACTAGTGATGTCGGCACTTTTTTTTCAGGCATATGCCCTGACGCTGAAGACCCAGCCCTAGCACCACGGCCTCTACCACGGCCTCGTGTAACATCCTAAAAATATTAGAGTATCATCTTATTATTTTTGTTAGCTCGGATATGATTGTTATTGTGTGCTTAGTATATTTGTGTGAAGGCTTGGAAATATTAGCTAAGCTAGAATAATTTTTAGTGTGGAAAATTTAATGAAGTGGATTAAGTGAGCTTGACACTTAAGATAATTTAAGTGTTAAATTAAAGCACATGAGGAGTTAGTGGCAAGGTGGTTATGGCGCATGAATGGTTGCTTGAGGGGAGTGGTTCGAATCCCATGGATGGACTTTAGGTGACTTTTATTTTTCATTTATATGGCATGTGTTGGTCAAACTCTAATTAAGATAAGGTTGGACTATTGTCTTTTATGGATAGTAGACTAAGGAATAAGGCAAGTTATTAGTTAAGGTATGGAATCAAGATGTTATGGAAGGATAAGGGGACAAAAGGCTTGGCTTAAGGAAGATGTTTTGGAAACTATTCCAAGGCCTTTAGTGCATGTATGTGGACGACATGTATGGCTAGGGGGGTGGCCGAATATTGATAGGAGGTTTGGGGAAGGATAGTTGGCCAACTTTAGCATTTGTGCACCTTTCGGCATTTGTTTCTTTTCTCTCCAAAAACTCATTCTTTGGCCGAATGTACCTAGGCATTTTTGTGCAAATTTGCTTTGGATTTTAGCTCTCATTTTTGTGTTGAACCAAATACCATTCTCTTTCTCTCATTTTTCCTTTTGAAACCGAAACTACATTTGAACTTTGTGCACTTTTGTGCACTTTTCTTCTTTGGTAAAATAGGTGTTGGCCGAATCTCTTAATCCCATTTTCTCTCTTTTCTTTCTTTTGAATATTATTCAAAATCACAACATTTCTTTTACTTTCTTCTTGGCCGAATCTCTTTCTTCCCCTTTCCTCTTGATTTTTCTTTCATTAGTTACTAAAGCCGAATCATCCTTCTTCCCTTTTCATTTTTTTTCTTTTTCTTTTCTTCTTTGCCATACTAATTCTTCATCTCTTTTGAGCCGAATATCAATTGTTTTCTTTCAAAATCATAGCCGAAACTCTCATATCCTATTTGTTTTGTCTTGGCCAAATTTCTTCAAGGGTAGGACTTCATTTGGTTTTCTTCAATCGGTTTTGGAAGATAGGTAAGTGTTATGGCCGTTTTTCCTTAGTCTTTTTATTGTTTCTATGTTGTTCCTCTTGTGGACAAAGGCAGAATTTTGGGCAATTGTTGCAAGGTTCTAATCATTCTTAGAAATCGATTTCTTTTAGGCTCCTCGGGACGTTGGAAGCAATCAATCTAAGCCTCGTTTCTTTGTCAAATCATTTTGGGTAAGCTTTAGGTAAGACTTGGTATTTCAAGTGATAACTCATTGGGATTTAGTAGTATGGCCGAATGGCCTTTGTTTATAATTTAAATATTGGCCGATTGTAGGACAAGGTGATCTAGTGCGGTAGATCGGGTCTTCGGATTTTAGTACTTGCGGTAGTGAAAGGTGTGTATCTTACACACTTTATAACTTGGTTTATATATATATATATGTGTGTTAAATAACAATTCAAGTTGTTAAAGCCGAAACTATGAGATATTGATATGATACCTTGATGGGTATGAGCAAGGATACGGGTAAGTCCGTTTCGATATGATGTTGCTATATGTTGTTTAATATCACGATCTACGATATGTATTGGTTATATGTTCATATCAAAGTATATTGACATGATTTGTTTATCTATTGCATTGGTATGGGCAATATGAGAGGAGGGGGAAGATTGATATTCGTGTCTTCTGACACCGAGGTTTGGCACCTCCAAAGTGATTTGGTATCACATTTGTGTCTTTGGGACACCGGAGGTTTGGCACCTCATAGCGACTCGTCCCTGTGGATTAACACCACCGTGGGGTTGGCCCCACTTTTGAGATATGGGATTGTCACCAAGTGATTTGGTATCACACGGGTTGGCCCCACAACTTGATTATTCGTGACTTTGGTCACCAAAGTGATTTGGTATCACATTTGTGTCTTTGGGACACCGGAGGTTTGGCACCTCATAGCGACTCGTCCCTATGGATTAACACCACCGTGGGTTGGCCCCACTTTTGAGATATGGGATTGTCGCCATGATTTGGTATCACAAGTGGGTTGGCCCCACAACTTGATTATTTGTGACTTTGGTCACCGGTGGTTTGGCACCACCAGTGGTTTGGTACCACACTGGTAGAAAAAGGAGTTACGGATGGCTAGGTTGGGTGCATAATATATATTGCTTGGTTATAATTTGTGTAAGTATGTGGTATTTACCCGGAGAGGGAATATGCACTGAGTCTTGGTGACTCACCTTCTCCTTACTTTTTCAGTAATTCGTAAATTCACGGATGAGGAGCCGGATGAACTCGAGGAGGCCATGCAATGAAATTTGGTTTTACATGAACTTCCATTTGGGTACTTGATTTTAATTTGGTTTTCATTTTTATGGGTTTGTAATAAGGCCTCTTTAATTATGTTTTTGGATTATTTATATGCTTTGGATTTGTTTTAGGAATAACTTGCAAATTACATGATTGATTTAATGATATGTGAACAAAGTTTTCTAAAATAAAAAGCGCGATGGTTTTTAAAACGTTACCATCGGGTAACCTAAATAAATTGATAATTTTTAACAACTTAAGTATTTTTGATAACTCATACTATTTTCCAAAACTCCAGTTTTCCAAATTTCTATTAGATACGGTTTTCAACCTAATCGCTTTAGTTTCTTTTAAATTTATAAAAGGTTTACAAATCTAAGCTGCAACTAAGTTTTAAAGATTTATTTTCGGGATTTCAAAGTAAATTATCAGTTTTTAATTTATTATACACCTGATTTCTACGAACTTAGAACAACAAAGAGTTTTTCACTAAAATTTAATCGGTAACTTGTTTTTCCTCAAAATGTTTTCCCCTGTGACATACCAAATTTGGTCGTGGTGTATTGATCGGGTTTGGGGTGTTACAAATTGGTATCAGAGCCAAGTTCAAAAGCTCGACTGTGGGCCCGAGGCCCAAAATGTTTTAAAGTATGGTTTTAAAATGATTTTGTTGAAAATTGTATGGTTGGAAAGGCATGGCCCCGAGTCTCCGACATCAATCCGCCTGCAAGTAAGTACATCAAATCTGTTGATTTTGATGATATGATATGATGATGTTGGCATGATCAGATAGTAGTAGGAACTACTCTAGAAGACCCAAACTATAGGTTGAATGTACTCGTGAAACAACTTCTTATTAAAATTATTCATAAAACTGTGTTTTAAAGAAAGTGGAATAATGACTAATGCATAACACTTTTAAATCAGATAAGTCGAGACTTTAGACATGAGTACTCGTGGTCGAGGTCGTATTACTCGTGGACGCGGTCGGGGTAGGATAGTCGTGTGCGAGCCGATGGGTCTCGGTCAAGGATCTGAGAATGAGGTACCACTACCCCCACCACCAACGGTTGGAGTTGAGCATCAGGATCAAACGGGGGATGATGCAGTGTCTCAGGCGATGCTGCGAGTTCTTGAGAGGGTAGCTGGAATAGGTAGAGGCGCGGGAATTTGGAAATCCGTATCTGAGCGACTTCGAGCCAATGGAGCTGAGGTATTTCGAGGTGTTTCAGGTGTGGCTCCCAGTACGGCAGAGTATTGGTTAGAGGCGACGGAACGAATCATGGATGACTTGGATCTGAGTGCTGAGGAAAAGCTGAAAGGGATTGTATTGCTTCTTCGGGATGAGTCATATTAGTGGTGGCTCACGGTACGGAATAGTGCTGCAGCGGAGGATCTCACTTGGGATTATTTTAAGGCAGCGTATCAGAAGAAATATGTTGGGTCGAGTTATATTGATGCACAGCGTAAGGCATTTCTGAGTTTGGTCCAAGGTAATAAGTCCGTGACGTAATATGAGGCGAAATTTTAAGATTGAGTCGGTATGCTGGAGGTATCGTGGCTTCGGAGCACGAGCGATGTGTGCGGTTCGAAGAAGGATTGAGGGACGAGTGAGATTGCTGATTCTCCACATCGAGCGAGAGTTTGCTCGCGCTAGTTGAAAAGACTAAGATAGCGAAGGGATAAAAGAATCGATGAAGCGCGAGGCACGACAAGAATAAACATAAGAGAAGTTTTGGATCATCCGGGTCACCGATAATTCTCGTAAGAGGGTTAGGCGAGTGGGCGATCAATCAACTGGAGGCCTGCATTCACGCTAATCGTATTCCAAAGCAGCTTTTGGATCGCTTTGTCGTAGTATTTATAGACGATATTTTGGTATACTCCAAGTCGAGAGGAGGAGCATGATGCGCATTTGCGAGTAGTGTTGCGATTTTGAGGAAAAGCACTTTATGCAAAATTTAGTAAGTGCGAGTTCGGCTTAGGAGGTGACTTTCTTGGGTCACGTAGTATCAGCTGAGGGGATTAGAGTAGATCCTCGGAAGATTGAGGCAGTGTTGGATTGGAAGCCGCCTAAGTCAGTGGCTGAGATTCGGAGTTTTCTAGGTCCAAGCGGGGTATTACCGATGATTTCTAGAAGGATTTTCTTTGATAGCAGCACCTATGAATAAGTTATTGAGGAAAGGAATTCCATTTGTGTGGACCGAGAAGCGACAAGGAAGTTTCGACAAGTTGAAGAAGATTCTAATCAAGCTCCGGTTTTGATTCAACTTTGAGGCGAGCAAGGAATTCACGGTTTCTTCGTGTGATGCATCACATACTGGTTTGGTATGTGTCTTGATGCAGAAGGGAAGGTAGTGGCTTATGCATCTCGACAGCTTGAGACCACATGAAGTTAACTATCCGACGCATGACTTGGAATTAGCCTGCAGTGGTTTTTGCTTTGAAGATATGGAGACACTATTTGTATGGAGAGAAGTCGATAGTCTACACTGGATCACAAGAGTCTTAAGTATCTTTTGACTCGTAAGGATTTGAACTTGAGGCGTAGATGGATAGAGTTGTTGAAGGACTACGATTGTTCGATTGAGTATCATCCGGCAAGGCTAACGTGGTGGCGACGCGTTGAGCCGAAAGGTTGTATCGCACTTAAGATCGATGTTTGCTCATCTTAGCTTATATGACGATGGGAGTCTTTTGGCTGAATTGCAAGTCAAGCCGACTTGGTTAGAGCGCATCAAGGAGAAACAGTTAGAGGATGATGGTTTGAATGATCGGAGGTTACTGAGTTCTGTAATGGTGGTTTAGAGGATTATAGTTTGTCCAAGGATGGAGTATTGTGTTTTAAAGGAAGAGCTTGTATGCCAAAGGATGTTGAGTTGAGGCAAAGGATTCTTCGGGCGCACATAGCAACCTATACGCTATGCATCCCGGAGGTAGCAAGATGTATCGGGATTTAAGAGAGCGCTTTTGGTGGCCAGTGTCCGCGGGGAGGTAACCGAGTTTGTGGGTAAATGTCCGACGTGTCGATGGGTCAAGGAGGAGCATCGCTTGCCGTGCAGGTTACTTCATTAGGTGAAGATTCCACAGATGGAAGTGGGAAAGAATCACTATGGACTTTGTCGATGGATTACCCTTACACCTAGTAAGAAGGACTCGCTTTGGGTGATTGTGGATCGTCCGACTAAGTCACCATTTTATTCCGGTAAGGGTGGATTATTCGCCTGAAGTTAGCTAAGTTGTATGTGGCGGAAATAGTAAGGTTGCACGGTGTACCGGTGTCGATCATCTCGAGCATGAGATCCTAGATTACGTCGAGGTTTTGGAGAGCGTTACATCAAGCTTTGGGTGCGCGGTTGGACTTCAAGATGCGGCATTTCATCCACGATCGACTGACGATCGGAAAGAGTTATACAGATTTTAGAGGATATGTTGAGAGGGTGTGTTTTGGATTTCAGAGGTAGCTGGGAAGAGTTTTTACCATTAACTGAGTTCGCATACAACAATAGTTATCAAGCAAGCATTAAGATGGCACCATATGAGGCGTTGTATGGTAGGAGGTGTCGCACACCTACATGTTGGACAGAGTTGGATGAGCGTCAGATGTTAGGACCAGAGTTGGTTGCAGAGACTGAGGATAAGGTTAAGACGATTCAGGCTCGTCTGAAGGAAGCTTCAGATAGGCAGAAGTCATATGCTGATCTCAAGCGGAGGGATATAGAGTTTGCCGTGGGTGACAAAGTTTTTCTGAAGGTCTCGCCATGGAAGAAAGTGTTAAGATTTGGGAGAAAAGGCAAGTTAAGTCCAAGGTTTATTGGACCGTATAAGGTGTTGAGACGAGTGGGACCAGTAGCCTATCAGCTCGAGTTGCCATCGGTGAGTGAGTCGATTCACGATGTGTTCCATGTCTCCATGCTTAGACGCATTGTCATTCGATCCATCGCATGTCGTGGCGCGATGAGAGGAAATAGAGGTGAGTCCAGATTTGATGGTGAGAAGAAGAACTCGTGCGATTCTAGATCGAGATGTGAAAGTTTTGCGTAGGAAGTCCGTTCCTTTAGTGAAGGTTTTATGGCGGAATCATGGCGTGGAAGAAGCTACGTGGGAACCGAAGGATGCGATGAGGCAAAGAAGATTACCCTCAACTCTTTTGATCGGGTAATTTCGAGGACGAAATTTTCTTAAGGGGTAGAATTGTAACATCCTAAAAATATTAGAGTATCATCTTGTTATTTGTGTTAGCTCGGATATGATTGTTATTGTATGCTTAGTATATTTGTGTGAAGGCTTGGAAATATTAGCTAAGCTAGAATAATTTTTAGTGTGGAAAATTTAATGAAGTGGATTAAGTGAGCTTGACACTTAAGATAATTTAAGTGTTAAATTAAAGCACATGAGGAGTTAGTGGCAAGGTGGTTATGGCGCATGAATGGTTGCTTGAGGGGAGTGGTTCGAATCCCATGGATGGACTTTAGGTGACTTTTATTTTTCATTTATATGGCATGTGTTGGTCAAACTCTAATTAAGATAAGGTTGGACTATTGTCTTTTATGGATAGTAGACTAAGGAATAAGGCAAGTTATTAGTTAAGGTATGGAATCAAGATGTTATGGAAGGATAAGGGGACAAAAGGCTTGGCTTAAGGAAGATGTTTTGGAAACTATTCCATGGCCTTTAGTGCATGTATGTGGACGGCATGTATGGCTAGGGGGTGGCCGAATATTGATAGGAGGTTTGGGGAAGGATAGTTGGCCAACTTTAGCATTTGTGCACCTTTTGGCATTTGTTTCTTTTCTCTCCAAAAACTCCTTCTTTGGCCGAATGTACCTAGGCATTTTTGTGCAAATTTGCTTTGGATTTTAGCTCTCATTTTTGTGTTGAACCAAATACCATTCTCTTTCTCTCATTTTTCCTTTTGAAACCAAAACTACATTTGAACTTTGTGCACTTTTGTGCACTTTTCTTCTTTGGTAAAATAGGTGTTGGCCGAATCTTTTAATCCCATTTTCTCTCTTTTCTTTATTTTGAATATTATTCAAAATCACAACATTTCTTTTACTTTCTTCTTGGCCGAATCTCTTTCTTCCCTTTCCCTTGATTTTTCTTTCATTAGTTACTAAAGCGAATCATCCTTCTTCCCTTTTCATTTTTTTCTTTTCTTTTCTTCTTTGCCATACTAATTCTTCATCTCTTTTGAGCCGAATATCAATTGTTTTCTTTCAAAATCATAGCCAAAACTCTCATATCCTATTTGTTTTGTCTTGGCCAAATTTCTTCAAGGGTAGGACTTCATTTGGTTTTCTTCAATCGGTTTTGGAAGATAGGTAAGTGTTATGGCCGTTTTCCTTAGTCTTTTTATTGTTTCTATGTTGTTCCTCTTGTGGACAAAGGCAGAAATTTTGGGCAATTGTTGCAAGGTTCTAATCATTCTTAGAAATCGATTTCTTTTAGGCTCCTCGAGACGTTGGAAGCAATCAATCTAAGCCTCGTTTCTTTGTCAAATCGTTTTGGGTAAGCTTTAGGTAAGACTTGGTATTTCAAGTGATAACTCATTGGGATTTAGTAGTATGGCCGAATGGCCTTTGTTTATAATTTAAATATTGGCCGATTGTAGGACAAGGTGATCTAGTGCGGTAGATCGGGTCTTCGGATTTTAGTACTTGCGGTAGTGAAAGGTGTGTATCTTACACACTTTATAACTTGGTTTATATATATATATGTGTGTGTGTTAAATAACTATTCAAGTTGTTAAATCCGAAACTATGAGATATTGATATGATACCTTGATGGGTATGAGCAAGGATACGGGTAAGTCCGTTTCGATATGATGTTGCTATATGTTGTTTAATATCACGATCTACGATATGTATTGGTTATATGTTCATATCAAAGTATATTGACATGATTTGTTTATCTATTGCATTGGTATGGGCAATATGAGAGGAGGGGGGAGATTGATATTCGTGTCTTCTGACACTAGAGGTTTGGCACCTCCAAAGGATTTGGTATCACATTTGTGTCTTTGGGACACCAGAGGTTTGGCACCTCATAGCGACTCGTCCCCTGTGGATTAACACCACCGTGGGTTGGCCCCACTTTTGAGATATGGGATTGTCGCCATGATTTGGTATCACACGTGGGTTGGCCCCACAACTTGATTATTCGTGACTTTGGTCACCAAAGTGATTTGGTATCACATTTGTGTCTTTGGGACACGGAGGTTTGGCACCTCATAGCGACTCGTCCCTCGTGGATTAACACCACCGTGGGGTTGGCCCCACTTTTGAGATATGGGATTGTCGCCATGATTTGGTATCACAAGTGGGTTGGCCCCACAACTTGATTATTTGTGACTTTGGTCACCAAGTGGTTTGGCACCACCAAGTGGTTTGGTACCACACGGGGTAGAAAAAGGAGTTACGGATGGCTAGGTTGGGTGCATAATATATATTGCTTGGTTATAATTTGTGTAAGTATGTGGTATTTACCCGGGAGAGGGAATATGCACTGAGTCTTGGTGACTCACCTTCTCCCTTAC
The DNA here is from genome assembly GCA_025698515.1 of Gossypium sturtianum. Taxonomy (NCBI): domain Eukaryota; kingdom Viridiplantae; phylum Streptophyta; class Magnoliopsida; order Malvales; family Malvaceae; genus Gossypium; species Gossypium sturtianum. Next base: position 90,957,162 of record CM046950.1, on the reverse strand, counting down.
TTTTTCAGGTAATTCGTAAATTCGCGGATGAGGAGCCGGATGAACTCGAGGAGGCCATGCAATGAAATTTGGTTTTACATGAACTTCCATTTGGGTACTTGATTTTAATTTGGTTTTCATTTTTATGGGTTTGTAATAAGGCCTCTTTAATTATGTTTTTGGATTATTTATATGCTTTGGATTTGTTTTAGGAATAACTTGCAAATTACATGATTGATTTAATGATATGTGAACAAAGTTTTCTAAAATACAAAGCGCGATGGTTTTTAAAACGTTACCATCGGGTAACCTAAATAAATTGATAATTTTTAACAACTTAAGTATTTTTGATAACTCATACTATTTTCCAAAACTCCAGTTTCCAAATTTCTATTAGATACGGTTTTCAACCTAATCGCTTTAGTTTCTTTTCAATTTATAAAAGGTTTACAAATCTAAGTCGCAACTAAGTTTTAAAGATTTATTTTCGGGATTTCAAAGTAAATTATCGCTTTTAATTTATTATACACCGATTTCTACGAACTTAGAACAACAAAGAGTTTTTCACTAAAATTTAATCGGTAACTCGTTTTTCCTCAAAATGTTTTCCCCTGTGACATACCAAATTCGGTCGTAGCGTATTGATCGGGTTTGGGGTGTTACACCTCGTGTACCCCTTCCGCGACATCTTGTACTCATATCGATGTAACGTATTAATCTGTTCAAGAGTTTTATGAATCAGCTTATAGTTCTCATGATTATTAACAGATGTTTTATGAAGAACAGTAATAAGAGTTATTTTCGCAGATCAAGTTTACTAAAGTTTCAGTCTCTTATAGACTCGGTTTCTACAACTAAGGAGTTCAGTATACTACTACAATCCCTAGTAGTTTCCTAGTACAGTCATATCAGTATATAACAAAGTATAAGGTCAGGAAACTTACGAATTTGGTGCTGAAGACTCGGTGTGCCATACTTTTAGTAACGCTATCATTTCCCAAGTTAAAAATTTAAAAAAAGTAGAAAAATTTTTGAAACCCATTCCATAGTTGAGTTTTGTAACCTGGCTCTGATACCACTAAATGTAACACCCCAAACCCGGCCCAGACGTTACGGCTGAATTCGACATGTCACATCAAACGATTGTATTCAACTACACCATCATTTAAAAACCCTTCCGCGATTTAAGACTTTTTATTGTTTAAAAACCCAGAATTTCGTTACGTATCAAAACAAGATTTTCTTAAGGTTATTTTTTCCTCGTAAACATGATATTGTTTTCAAAACATTGTTTGTAGTAGAAGATTGACTTTAAAAGTTGCGGAAACATGATATTTGAAAACGACAATTATTGTTTTTTTTTTAAAATCGTGTTAAATTGTTTGGCAGTTCATAACTAAAAGAATTACCAATGAAAGTTAAAAGAAAATCCCAATGGCCATATTACATAAATTATTAACCCAGAAATAAAATAAAAATAAAATTAAGCCCAAAATTACTAAGTTCTGTTTATTAGCAAATCTGGCGTATGGCCACCTCCGAGTCCTCTGCAGCTCCAAATCCTCTAACGCTGGGGATTACCTGCACGGTTAAGAGAAAGGGGTGAGTTACGAGAACTCAGTGTATAATCCCCTATAATGGTCATAATTTGGGCCCGAGCCCATACGGTGTCGGTCTGGGCCTAAGCCCTATTCGGTAACAAGCTGGGCCTAAGCCCCAATCATCTGAATGCAAGTGGATATGTACCCATCCCAATCCTATCCAACCGACTAACTCTCCACCCGTACCAACCAACACACCATGTGGGGACCATGTCAACCCACCCAGCCAAAACTCTCCAATAATGCAGTCAAGCTGCTAATAACGGTATATGTGGCTGAGCCACTAAATCGATATGTGGCGATGCCACTCAACGGTATGTGGCAGAGCCACTAGAATGATACTTCCTACAGTCAACAATCCCAACCCCATGCAATATGATATGAATGCAGTGTATCACAGTTATAAACAGATATATATAAAATCACATAAATGATATTTAGCTACCACCAAGGGTATAACGGTCATCTATTTATTTAGGGGTATAACGGTAACTTCACCCCTTAGGGGTATTTCGGTAATTTACCCATCGAGGGTATTTCGGTAATTTACCCTCTAAGGGTATTTCGTTAATTTACCCTCTAAGGGTATTTCAGTAATTTGTCATCCAACAGCCTTTCTGGAGGCCCATTGTCGCCTTGAGCGACAGGTTCCCTTTTGGGTCACTACGGTGTAATTGGGCCTAAGTTCTAATTTTGGCCCAAACGGGCCCACACGCTCGTGTGGCCCATTCAGCTCATTTTCGGTCTCAATTCTATGAACTTCGCAGTCGCAGCAATCTTCTGGTACTTACCATCGGTTTTACTCATGTGGGCCCGTTAACCCATTAGGCCCACTTAGCCCATTTTGGCTCAACAAGGCCCATTACAGCCTCAGTTTCACGAGAGCGTTCGTGACACTCTCAACGGTCTATCGCCACCACTAATGTCTCGATTTATCACTACGAGTGCTTGCACGCTCGAGTGATCTTGGTTGTCGTTACTCTGGCTTTTTAGTATTTCGGCTTTTAGCCGATTCACGGAACAGTACCATAATAAACAAGCAAGGAGTGTGTTTACACACCTTGTTTACGATTGTGATTTGAAAACTTCGAAGGCACTGCGTGATACAACCTCCCTGCGCAATGGTAATCGACCCTATTCCGAGGTTAAAGAACACGAGTTCCTAGCATTAATCGATAAGAAGAACACGTTAGAACCGCTACTCTAAAATAACTAAAGAAGCACCTTTCGCCTCAAGAACCCAAACCAAGATGAGAGGAAAACAACAAGCCTACATTCGGTTATAGCCACACTTACCAACCAATTGCGTAAGTTCGTTGAGTAACACCGAACGAAGAGGAGTACACGCTTAGGCCCTACTAGATTCGGCTTACACCAAAAAGGGGACCAAGGTTAGGTGTTTGCTTTAAACTTGCAAAAAGAGGAGAGCAAAAAAAAAAAAAGGGAAAGAAAAAGATACCTTCGGCCAGATAAGAACTGAATGGAAAAGAGAGGTTCGGCACCAAGGGGTAATCCCCATGAGAATAATGAAGGAAATGAAGAAAAGAGAGTGGAAGAGAGGAGGCTTATCAGTTCACGAATGGTCAAAAAGAATGTGAAGAGAAAAAAAAAAATAGGAATGTAAGAAGAACTGAATTCGGCAGAGTCAAGACAGGAAAAAGAAGAAAAGAAACGAACCCGAAATGCTTGAGAACAAAATACCTCAAATGCAAAAACTCTCCAAAAGAACCCAAAGAAATTCGGCACATTCAAAAGCCAACAAAAGTTTCGGTTTCTACACTTACACCAAATGACTGAAAATGCTATCCAAGACCCCTCTTCAGCCAAAATTCCCCTTAGCTAGACCCCCACTTTCGGCCAACACCTCCCACACCCATCAAATCCTTGATTTTCTCCCCTTTTTCCTCCTACAATTCGTCTCCTTCATCCATTTGAACCGTTTGACCAATTCTCCAACTCCCATTGAAGAGTTTGATCCAAACTCTGCTTCCTTCCCTCTCAATCCACAAAATAAAATTCTTTATTTTCCACCTGAGGGATTCGAACCCCTCCCCTCCTGGTTCTCCACTTGACGCCACACCACCACACCACATGCTCCACTTGTGTTAGTAAAACACACGCAATTTACTTAAGTCCTACTTCCCACAGCCCTCTCCCACTAAAGGGCCAAAAACTAAAATTTTTCCTAGGCTCAGACTCGAACCCAGGCCTCCCTAGAACCCCGAAATACACTCAAATAACCAGCTGAGCAAGCACAACATGCAATTAAGCAAAAAAATTACAACCCCTAACTTTTGGGATGTTACAGATGAAGCTTTTTAATTTTCTTGTTTTTCTTCTCTCCCACTAATCTATTTGTTTCTTTTATTAATCAATTTCCTTTCATTTTATATTTTATTTGTTCTAACAACATTTACTAATTTTTTCAATACACATAATAAATATTTAATATATACAATCATCATAAACATCCACTATCAAAAATGTATATAGGTAATGGTCTATTTATTAAATAAGTCCTTTAATCTAGTCCAAATTTGCAATTTAATATCAATTACTAATTTTATCACTTTTTTTAATTTAATCCTTGTACTTAATTTTAAACACTAAGAATTAAAATTGTCTAACTATCATTTAATTCACTTCTAAGGTAACTCCCAAAATATAAAAAATAAATATTTATAAGCTCGATTTGCGAAGGCGGGGTCCTGAAAGTATGTTTCCCGACACTCCTGACTTACAGGTCATTACAGCCATAGCTCCCAATGACCAAGAGAAGACTACTTTCACTTGTCCATATGGAACTTTTGCGTTTAGACTAATGTCATTTGGGTGTAATGCCCCGACAACATTTCAACATTGCATAATGGCGATATTCTCGGACAAGGTGGAAATTTTTCTTGAAGTCTTCATGGATGATTTCTCTGTGTTTGGCAATGATTTTGAGGATTGCTTGAAAAATCTTGAAGTGGTTCTATGTCGTTGTGAAGAAACAAATATTGTTTTAAATTGGGAGAAATGCCACTTCATGGTTCGTGAAGGTATTGTGCTAGGTCATAAGATATCACGACAATGGATTAAAGTTGACAAAGCGAAAATTGAGGTGATAGACAAATTGCCACCTCCGACCAGTGTCAAGGGTATTATGAGCTTTCTAGGTCATGCGAGATTATATAAAAGATTCATTAAGGATTTTTCGAAGATATCTAAATCCTTATGTGCCTTGCTAGAATAGAATAGACCCTTCAATTTTGATGAACCTTGTTTGATCACTTTCGAGGAGTTGAAAAGGCGATTGGCAACAGCACCAATTATAATCGTTCCAAAATGGACACTGCCTTTTGAACTCACGTGTGACACAAGCGATTATGCCATGTGAGCAGTGTTGGGACAAAGGAAAAACAAGGTATTTCATGCAATTTATTATGCAAGAAGGACCCTGACGGATGCACATCATAATTACACTACCACTAAAGAAGAGTTATTGGCTGTGGTTTTCGCATTTGATAAATTTTGATCATATTTAGTTGGTACCAGAGTCACTGTTTACACGAATCACTTTGCTATTAAATATTTGGTGACCAAGAAAGATGCCAAGCTAAGATTAATTTGGTGGATACTTTTGCTGCAAGAGTTTGATTTAAAAATTTGAGATAGAAAGGGGATTGAAAATCAAGTGGTTGATCACCTATCGAGGTTAGAAGCTAGGAATTAAAATGACAATGTTCAACTTATTAAGAAAGATTTCCCAGATGACTGTTGGTTGCCACGGCATTACCTTGGTACACCGATATAGTGAACTTCTTAGTAAGTGGGCTGCTGCCACTTGATCATAATAACAAAAGAAAATGGAAATTTCTTCATGATGCCAAGAATTATTATTGGGATACACCCTTCTTGTTCAGGTAATGTGCTGATCAAATAATTAGGAAATGTGTCCCTGATGATGAAGTACATAGCATCTTGCAACATTGTCACTCAACGCCTTACAGAGGACACTTTGGAGGAATGAGAACTACTGCCAAGGTACTCAAATATGGTTTTTATTGGCCAAGATTGTTCAAGGATGCCCAGGAATTTTATAATTCGTGCGATCGTTGTTAGAGGACAGGTAGTTTATCTAAGAGACATGAAATGCCATTGCAAAATATTTTAGAGATTAAATTGTTTGATGTTTGGGGAATCAAACTTATGGCTCCATTTTCACCATCATCTGGCAATCTCTACATACTCGTGACAATGGACTACGTCTCTAAGTGGGTCAAAGCGGTACCCCTCCCTACGAATAATTCCAAGTTGGTGCTGAAGTTTTTGCACAAGAACATTTTCACAAGATTTGGTACACCTCGAGCCATTATCAGTGATGAAGGTTTTCATTTTGATTGCAAATTAGTTGCTAATGCTTTGCACATGTATGGAGTGAAACATAAGTGTAATATCCTAAAAAAAATTGAGTATCATCTTGTTACTTGTGTTAGCTCGAGTATGATTATTATTATGTGCTTAGTATAGTTTTATGAAGGCTTGGAATTATTAGCTAAACTAGAATGATTTTTAGTATTGAAAATATAGTGAAGTGGATTAGATGAACTTGACACTTAAGTTAATTTAAGTGTTAAATTCTAACACAAGAGGAATTAGTGGCATAGTGGATAAGGCGCATGAAAGGTTGCTTGAGAGAAGTGGTTCGAGTAGCATGGAAGGCATATTAAGGATTTTATTTTTTTATGCATCCTAGCATTAAGTGTCGGTCAACTATTCATATGGATAAGATGGACAATTTTCTTTTTATGGCAAGAAGACTTAAGGTTATGGTAAGCATGAAATAAGGGATAGAATTGCTAGATTTTGGGGATAAAATTTCTTCAACTTTGGGAATGTAGAGGATTTCAAGGCTTGGCTTAAGGGTGTTGTTTTGGAAACTCTCCTATGGCCATTAGTGCATGAATGTGGACGGCATGTGTGGCTAGGGGGGTGGCCGAATGTTGATAGGAAGTTTGGGGGCGAATAGTTGGCCAACTTTAGCATTTTGTGCATCATTTGGCATTTTTCTCTTCCTTTCCAGAAACTCCCTCTTTGGCCGAATGTATCTTAGGCATTTTGGTGCAATTTTGGTTTTGATTTAGCTCTCATTTTTGTTTGAACCAAAATCTAATTTCTTCCTTTCATTTCCCTTTTGAAACTGAAACCACAATTTGCATTTTTGTGCACTTTTCTTTTCGGCAAACTAGGTGTTTGGCCGAACCTCTTTCTCCCATCTCTCTTTTTTTCTTTTGATACTTGCTCAAAAACCACATTTCCTTTTTCACTTCCTCTTGGCTGAATCTTCCTCCTTCCCAAATCCCATCTCTTTCATTTTTTTTTCAAAGTTAAAAACATCCATTACCATTCTATTTTCATTTTCTATTTTCTTCTTTCTTCCATTTTCGAATCATCCTTCTCCTATTTCACTTTCACTTTTATTTTTCCTTTCTTTTACTCCACCATAGCCGAATCTTCTTTCTCTCTTTTGGTGTTATATTGGCCGAATATCATCAAGGGTAGATAATCTTTGGGTTTTCTTCAATCGGTTTTGGAAGTTAGGTAAGTGTTCATGGTCGTATTTCTATTATTTCCTTCTCCTTTCTAAGTCGTTTTCTTGTGGACAAAGGCCGAATCCTTAGGCATTTGTTTGCAAGGTTCTAACCATTATTTAGGAACCGATTTTTCCTTTAGGCTCTTTGGGACGTTGGAAGCAATCGATCTAAGCCATTCCATTAGCAATCGGTTGGTAAGTCAAGTGGTAAGATTCATGTCGATTCATTATTCTTTTGAGGATAAAGACTAAGGCTATTGGGATTAAGATGTGATGTTGGCCGAATGGATTTTTGCTTATAGTTTTGTGGTATGGCCGAATGTAGGACAAGGTGATCTAGTGCGGTAGATCGGATCTTGAAGTTAGTATTTGCATTAGTGAAAGGTGTGTACCTTACGACTTTATAACTCGGCATATATATATATGTGTATGTTAATAACTATTCATGTTATTAAAGCCGAAAACTATGAGATCTTGAAATGATACCTTGATGGGTATGAGCAAAGATACAGTAAGTCCGCTTTCGATATGATGTTGATATATGTTGTTAATATCATGATCTACGATTTATATTGGTTATATGTTTATATCAAAGTATAATGACATGATTTGTTATCTATTGCATTGGTATGGGCGATATGAGAGGAGGGGGAAGATTGATATCCGTGTCTTTGGGACACCGTGAGGTTTGGCACCTCCAAAGTGGTTTGGTACCACATATTTCGTGTCTTTGGGACACCGTGAGGTTTGGCACCTCATAGCGACTGGTCCCGGTGGTTTCACACCACCGTGGGTTGGCCCCACATTTGATGTATTGGGATCGCCTCCAAGTGATTTGGTATCACACGTGGGTTGGCCCCACATCTTGATTATTCGTGACTTTGGGTCACCAAAGTGATTTGGCATCACATTATTGGATATCGTGGATCGTAGGTCACCAAAGTGGTTTGGCACCACTAGTGGTTTGGTACCACACACGGGTAGAAAAGGAGTTTTGGATGGCTAGGTTGGGTGCATTATATATATATATTGCTTGGTTATAATTTGTGTAAGTATGTGGCATTTACCCGGAGAGGATTATGCACTCGAGTCTTGGTGACTCACCTTCTCCCTTATTTTTTCAGTGATTCGTGAAATTGCGGATGAAGAGCCTGATGAACTCGAGGAGGCCATGCAATAAAATTTGGTTTTACATGAACTTCCATTTGGGTACTTTATTTTAATTTGTTTTCATCTTTTATGGATTTGTAATAAGGCCTCTTTAATTATATTTTTGGATTATTTATATGCTTTGGATTTGTTTTAAATATGGCTTATAAATTACATGGTTGATATAATAATTTGAGCACCAAGTTTTCTAAACTACTAAACGCGATGTTTTTTAAAACGTTACCATCGGGTAACATAAATCAATTGATAGTATTTAACAACTTAAGTATTTTTGATAACTCATACTATTTTCCAAAACTCCAGTTTCCAAATTTCTATTAGATACGGTTTTCAACCTAATCGCTTTAGTTTCTTTTCAATTTATAAAGGTTTACAAATCTAAGTCGCAACTAAGTTTTAAAGATTTATTTTCGAGATTTCAAAGTAAATTATCGCTTTTAATTTATTATACACCGATTTCTACGAACTTAGAACAACAAAGAGTTTTTCACTAAAATTTAATCGGTAACTCGCTTTTTCCTCAAAATGTTTTCCCTCGTGACATACCAAATTCGGTCGTGGCGTATTGACCGGGTTTGGGGTGTTACAAATTGCATCGAGCCAGTTCAAAAAAGCTCGATCAGGCCCAAGGCCCAAAATGATTTAAAGTATGATCTTAAAATGTTTTTGTTTAAAATTATATGATCCGAAGGGCATGGCACCGAGTCTCCTGCACCGATCCGCCCGGTAAGTACTTTAAACTGTTGATCTTGATGATATGATGATGTTAGTATGACTTATTAGTAGTAGAAACTACTCTAGAGACCCAAACTATAGGTTGAATGTACTCACACGAAACAACTTCTTATTAAAATTATTCATAAAATCGTGTTTTTTAAAGAAAGTGGAATAATGACTAATGCATAACACTTTTAAATCGATAAGTCGAGACTTTAGACATGAGTACTCGAGGCCTCGGGTCGTATTACTCGTGGACGCGGTCGGGTAGGATGGTCGTGTCCGAGCCGCTGAGGTTTGGTCAAGGATCTCGAAAATGAGGTACCACTACCCCCACCACCACCGTTGGAGTTGAGCATCGTGGATCAAACGGGGATGATGCAAAGATCTCAGCGATGTCGCGAGTCCTTGAGAAGGTAGCCGGAATAGGTGAAGGCACGGGAGCTCAAAAATCAGACCGAGCGACTCCGAGCCAATGGAGCCGAGGTATTTCGAGGTGTTTCGTGTGGCTCCCGACGGCAGCAGTATTGGTTAGAGGTGACGGAACGAATCATGGATGACTTGGATCCAATGCCGAGGAAAAGCCGAAAGGGATAGTGTCGCTTCTTCGGGATGAGTCATATCGGTGGTGGCTCTCACGGTGCGGAATAGTGCTACAAAGGGAGGATCTCACTTGGGATTATTTTAAGGCAAACGTATCGTAAGAAATATGTTGGGTCTAGTTACATTGATGCACAAACGTAAGGCATTTCGAGAGTTTGGTCCAGGGAAAGTAAGTCCGTATTAGAATATGAGGCGCATTTTTAAGATTGAGCCAGTATGCCGGAGGTATCGTGGCTTCGGAGCACGAGCGATGTGTCCGGTTCGAGGATGGATTGAGGGACGAACTTAGATTGCCGATTGCTCCATATCAGGAGCGAGAGTTTGCTGCGCTAGTTGAAAAGACTAAGATAGCAGATGGGATAAAGGAATCAGTAAGGCAGAGTCACGGCAAGAATAAACATAAGAGAAGTTTTGGATCATCCTGGTCAGCCGGTAATTCTCAGAAGAGGGTTAGCCAGAGTGGGCCGAATCAACTGGGAGGCCTCATTATCGCTAATCAAGGACCAAAGACAAAGTAACCGATGTGGAAAATTTCATTGGGGCGAATGTTGGACCGGAGGGAAAGGATGTTTTGAGTGTGGTTCGCTGGATCATCGTGTGAGAGAGACCGCCCACGTAAGCTAGCCAGGAATCAGTCGGAGGGTCAAGGTCGTGCTCAGTTCAAAAATAAGGGACCGTCACCGCAGAGAGGTCATGGTAATGGTAGAGGAGGTAATGGTTCTGGTCGAGGCCGCGGAGCATCCGCGAGGTGCTTGGCAACACCGAGGCAAGACACTGGTTTTGTGTATGCAATGAGACGCCGAGAGAGGAGGCGATGCAATGGACGCCATAATCGTACGTTCTTAATCTTTGGTGAACCATATCTTTGCTTTGATAGATGTGGGTTCGACACATTCGTGATGTTGCTAGTAACATAGTAGAGACTATGAATCTAGACTCGAGACTACTTCTAGGAAGATGTCGCATTTAGCCCTCTGGGTCACTCAGAGAAGTAAATAAGCTCTATAGAGATGTACCCCTAGAACTCCAAGGGTAATGTTTGTAGCCGATCCGATGGAACCGCTGCCGTTTGTGGAGTTCGATCGATTCTTGGGATGGACCGGTTGGTCAAGTATCAAGCAAGTTTGGATTGCGCCGCTAAGCGCATGGTTTTGAAGACACCGAGGGCAAAGAGGTGGTTATGATAGGTAATAGAAGAGATTATCTATCCAACGTGGTATCCGCGCTGAAAGTCGTGTTAGTCGGTCGAAGGGTCGTGAGGCATTTGTGGTTCATGTGTGTGCGTTGGAGGCTAAGGAGTCTCATCGTGGGGAATGTCCGAACGGTAAAGGAATATGTTGACGTATTTTCAGAAGAACTTCCGGGATTGCCTCCGGATCGTGAAGTTGAATTTGGTATAGATCTGTTACCCGGAACTGCGCTAGTGTCTATTGCTCCGTATAGGATGGCACCGAAGGAATTAGGGGAATTGAAGGCTCAAATTCAAGAGTTGTTGGATTGAGGTTTTATCCGACCAAGTGTTTCGCCTTGGGGAGCACCGGTACTTTTTGTCAAGAAGAAGGATGGATCGATGCGGATGTGTATAGACTATCGCCAGTTGAATAAGCTGACGATAAAAAACAACTATCCTTTCCCGAGGATAGATGACTTGTTTGATCAGCTTAAGGGGGCAGCGGTTTTCTCCAAGATTGATTTAAGGTCTTGATATCATCAGCTGAAGGTGAAAGAGGCTGATATCCATAAGACGGCATTTCGCACTCGGTATGGGCACTACGAGTTTTTGGTAATGCCGTTTGGGTTGACTAACGCTACCGGCAAAGATTCGTGGACATGATGAATCGGGTATTCCAAAGCAGCTTTTGGACCGCTTTGTTGTGGTATTTATAGACGATATTTTGGTATACTCCAAGTCGAGGAGGAGCATGATGCGCATTTATGAGTAGTGTTGCAGATTTTGAGGAAAAGCACTTTATGCAAAATTTAGTAAGTGCGAGTTTTGGCTTAGGAGGTGACTTTCTTGGGTCACGTAGTATCACCGAGGGGGATTAGAGTGGATCCTCGAAAGATTGAGGCGTTGTTGGATTGGAAGCCGCCTAAGTCGCTGGTCGAGATTCGAGTTTTATAGGTCCAAGGGTATTACCAAGATTTGTGGAAGGATTTTCTTTGATAGCAAAGACCTATGACTATGTTATTGAGGAAAGGAATTCCATTTGTGTGGACCGAGAAGCGACAAAGGAAGTTTTGACAAGTTGAAGAAGATTCGATGAAGCTCCGCTTGATTCAACTCGAGGCAGCAAAGGAATTCACTGTTTCTCGTGATGCATCACATACTGGTTTGGGAGGTGTGTTGTCATGCAGAAGGGAAGGTAGTGGCTTATGCATCTCGACAGCTGAGACCACATGAAGTTAACTATTCGACGCATGACTTGGAATTAGCTGCAGTGGTTTTTGCTTTAAAGATATGGAGACACTATTTGTATGGAGAGAAGTCGATAGTCTACACGGATCACAAGAGTCTTAAGTATCTTTTGACTCGTAAGGATTTGAACTTGAGGCAAACAGAGATGGATAGAGTTGTTGAAGGACTACGATCGCTCGATTGAGTATCATCCGGCAAGGCTAACGTGGTGGCGCACGCGCGTTGAGCCGAAAGGTTGTATCGGACTTAAGATCGATGTTTGCTCATCTTAGCTTATGTGACGATGGGAGTCTTTTATCGAATTACAAGTCAAGCCGACTTGGTTAGAGCGAGATCAAGGAGAAACAGCTTAGAGGATGATGGTTTGAATGATCGGAGGTTACTGAGTTCGTAATGGTGGTTTAGAGGATTATAGTTTGTCCAAGGATGGAGTATTGTGTTTTAAAGGAAGAGCTTGTATGCCAAAGGATGTTGAGTTGAGGCAAAGGATTCTTCGGACGCACATAGCAGCCCATACGCTATGCATCCCGGAGGTAGCAAGATGTATCGGGATTTAAGAGAGCGCTTTTGTGGCTAGGTCCAAGCGTGAGGTAACCGAGTTTGTGGGTAAATGTATGACGTGTCGCAGGTCAAGGCGAGAGCATCGCTGTGCGTCTGGGTTACTTCAAATAGGTGAAGATTCCACGATGGAAGTGGGAAAGGATCACTATGGACTTTGTCGCTGGATTACCCTTACGCCAAGTAAGAAGGACTCGCTTTGGGTGATTGTGGATCGTCCGACTAAGTCACCATTTTATTCGTAAGGGTGGATTACTCGCCGTGGTTAGCTAAGTTGTATGTATGCGGAGATAGTAAGGTTGCACGGTGTACCAAAGGTCGATCATCTCGCATGCAGATCCTAGATTTACGTTGAGGTTTTGGAGAGCGTTACATCGGGCTTTGGGTACGCGCGGTTGGATTTTAGTACCGCATTTCATCCACAATCCGACGGGCAATGGAAAGAGTTATACTGATTTTAGAGGATATGTTGAGAGGTTGTGTATTGGACTTCAGAGGCACTGGAAGAGTTTTTACCATTAGCGAGTTCGCATACAACAATAGTTATCGTGCAAGCATTAAGATGGCACCATATGAGGCGTTGTATGGTAGGAGGTGTCGCACACCTACATGCCGGACCGAGTTGAGTGAGCGTCAAATGTTAGGACCAGAGTTGGTTGCGTAAACCGAAGATAAGGTGAAGTTGATTCAAGCTCGGTTGACTGGAAGCTTGAGATGAGGCGTAAGTCATATGCCGATCTCAAGCGGAGGGATATAGAATTTTCTGTGGGTGACAAAGTTTTTCAAAGTCTCGCCATGGAAGAAAGTGTTAAGATTTGGGAGAAAAGGCAAGTTAAGTCCAAGGTTTATTGGGCCGTATAAGGTGTTGAGACGAGTGGGACCAGAGCCTATCACCGAGTTGCCATCGTGAGTGAAATCCGATTCACGATGTGTTCCATGTCTCCATGCTTAGACGCTATCGTTCGATCCATCGCATGTCGTGGCGAAGAGAGGAAATAGAGGTGAGTCCAGATCGACGATAGAAGAAGAACCTCGTGCGATTCTAGACCGAGATGTGAAAGTTTTGCGCGGGAAGTCAGTTCCTCTAGTGAAGGTTTTATGGCGGAACCATGGCGTAGAAGAAGCTACGTGAGGAACCGGAGGATGTGATGAGGCGGCGGCTTCCTCAACTCTTTTGAGCAGGTAATTTCGAGGACAAAATTTTCTTAAGGGGGTAGAATTGTAATATCCTAAAAAAAATTGAGTATCATCTTGTTACTTGTGTTAGCTCGAGTATGATTATTATTATGTGCTTAGTATAGTTTTATGAAGGCTTGGAATTATTAGCTAAACTAGAATGATTTTTAGTATTGAAAATATAGTGAAGTGGATTAGATGAACTTGACACTTAAGTTAATTTAAGTGTTAAATTCTAACACAAGTGGAGTTAGTGGCATAGTGGATAAGGCGCATGAAAGGTTGCTTGAGGGAAGTGGTTCGAGTAGCATGGAAGGCATATTAAGGATTTTATTTTTTTATGCATCCTAGCATTAAGTGTCGGTCAACTATTCATATGGATAAGATGGACAATTTTCTTTTTATGGCAAGAAGACTTAAGGTTATGGTAAGCATGAAATAAGGGATAGAATTGCTAGATTTTGGGGATAAAATTTCTTCAACTTTGGGAATGTAGAGGATTTCAAGGCTTGGCTTAAGGGTGTTGTTTTGGAAACTCTCCTATGGCCATTAGTGCATGAATGTGGACGGCATGTGTGGCTAGGGGGGGTGGCCGAATGTTGATAGGAAGTTTGGAGGGGAATAGTTGGCCAACTTTAGCATTTTGTGCATCATTTGGCATTTTTCTCTTCCTCTCCAAAAACTCCCTCTTTGGCCGAATGTATCTTAGGCATTTTGGTGCAATTTCGCTTTTGATTTAGCTCTCATTTGTGTTTGAACCAAAATCTAATTTCTTCCTCTCATTTCCTTTTGAAACCGAAACCACAATTTGCATTTTTGTGCACTTTTCTTTTCTAGTAAACTAGGTGTTTGGCCGAACCTCTTTCTCCCATCTCTCTTTTTCTTTCTTTTGATACTTGCTCAAAAACCACATTTCCTTTTCACTTCCTCTTGGCCGAATCTTCCTCCTTCCCAAATCCCATCTCTTTCATTTTTTTCAAAGTTAAAAACATCCATTACCATTCTATTTTCATTTTCTATTTTCTTCTTTCTTCCATTTTCGAATCATCCTTCTCCTATTTCACTTTCACTTTTATTTTTCCTTTCTTTTTACTCCACCATAGCCGAATCTTCTTTCTCTCTTTTGGTGTTATATTGGCCGAATATCATCAAGGGTAGATAATCTTTGGGTTTTCTTCAATCGGTTTTGGAAGATAGGTAAGTGTTCATGGTCAGTATCTCTCGTTATTTCCTTCTCCTTTCTAAGTCGTTTTCTTGTGGACAAAGGCCGAATCCTTGGGCATTTGTTTGCAAGGTTCTAACCATTATTTAGGAATCGATTTTTCCTTTAGGCTCTTTGGGACGTTGGAAGCAATCGATCTAAGCCATTCCATTAGCAATCGAAGTTGGTAAGTCAAGTGGTAAGATTCATGTCGATTCATTATTCTTTTGAGGATAAAGACTAAGGCTATTGGGATTAAGATGTGATGTTGGCCGAATGGATTTTTGCTTATAGTTTTGTGGTATGGCCGAATGTAGGACAAGGTGATCTAGTGCGGTAGATCGGATCTTCGGAAGTTAGTATTTGCATTAGTGAAAGGTGTGTACCTTACACACTTTATAACTCGGTATATATATATGTGTTTGTTAATAACTATTCATGTTGTTAAAGCCGAAAACTATGAGATCTTGAAATGATACCTTGATGGGTATGAGCAAGGATACGGGTAAGTCCGTTTCGATATGATGTTGATATATGTTGTTAATATCACGATCTACGATATATATTGGTTATATGTTTATATCAAAGTATAATGACATGATTTGTTATCTATTGCATTTGTATGGGCAATATGAGAGGAGGGGGAAGATTGATATCCGTGTCTTTGGGACACCAGAGGTTTGGCACCTCCAATGGTTTGGTACCACATATTTCGTGTCTTTGGGACACCAGAGGTTTGGCACCTCATAGCGACTCGTCCCAAAGTGGTTTCACACCACCGTGGGTTGGCCCCACATTTGATGTATTGGGATCGTCGCCAAAGATTTGGTATCACACGTGGGTTGGCCCCACAACTTGATTATTCGTGACTTTGGGTCACCAGGTGGTTTGGCACCACCAAAGTGGTTGGTACCACACGGTAGAAAAGGAGTTTTGGATGGCTAGGTTGGGTGCATTATATATATATATATTGCTTGGTTATAATTTGTGTAAGTATGTGGCATTTACCCTACAGAGAGGATTATGCACTCGAGTCTTGGTGACTCACCTTCTCCCTTATTTTTTTCTGTGTGATTCGTGAAATCGTGGATGAGGAGCCGGATGAACTCGAGGAGGCCATGCAATAAAATTTGGTTTTACATGAACTTCCATTTGGGTACTTTATTTTAATTGCTTTTCATCTTTTTATGGATTTGTAATAAGGCCTCTTTAATTATATTTTTGGATTATTTATATGCTTTGGATTTGTTTTAAATATGGCTTATAAATTACATGGTTGATATAATAATTTGAGCACCAAGTTTTCTAAACTACTAAACGCGATGGTTTTAAAACGTTACCATCTGGGTAACATAAATCAATTGATAGTATTTAACAACTTAAGTATTTTTGATAACTCATACTATTTTCCAAAACTCCGCCTTCCAAATTTCTATTAGATACGGTTTTCAACCTAATCGCTTTAGTTTCTTTTCAATTTATAAAGGTTTACAAATCTAAGTCGCAACTAAGTTTTAAAGATTTATTTTCGGATTTCAAAGTAAATTATCGCTTTTAATTTATTATACACCTGATTTCTACGAACTTAGAACAACAAAGAGTTTTTCACTAAAATTTAATCGGTAACTCGTTTTTCCTCAAAACGTTTTCCCTTGTGACATACCAAATTCGGTCGTGGCGTATTGACCGGGTTTGGGGTGTTACAATAAGATTGCCATGACATATCATCCCAAAACAAATGGACAAGCGGGGATTTCTAATAGAGAAATTAAACAAATTCCGATAAAAATGGTGAACCCAACTCAAAAAGATTTGTCCTCTAGATTGGATGAAGCTTTGTGGGCTTATTATATGACATTCAAAACACCGCTGGGGATGTTGCCTTTTAAGCTTGTTTTTGGGAAGTCATGTCACCTACCTATTGAGCTCGATTACAAAGCATTTTGGGCTATTAAAAATATGAACATGGATTGGATCGCTGCTGGCCATACAGAGCTAAATGAAATGGAAGAATTCCGGGCACAAGCATATGAGAACACTAAACTGTACAAGGAGAAGACCAAGTAGTGGCTTGATAAGAGAATTGTCACACCCCAAAATAGGGCTTAGGAGTTTTAGGGGTATTTTAGGAATTTTAGCCTTCGAGTGTTCGGAATTCTATGACATGGCATATCGGTAATGTTTTCAATTATGGTTTTTAGAAAATTAAATCAATTCCTAAAAATGAGTTTTAAATACCTTTATTTTTAAAAAAAGGACTGATTTGTAAAAGAGTCAAAATTGTGAGTTTTTTAAGAAGTAATTAGACCAAAATGTAAAAACTAACCTATTTCTTCTTCCCACCTACAGTTTTTCACTTTAACTCTTTCCCAAAACTAGTGTTGCCATCCGTTGATTCTCTCTTGCTATTTCAATCAATTTTGAACTCTAATTCCTAATCCTCTTTTATTTCTATCACCCTTGAACCTTAAACCTCTATAAAAGACCAAGAAAAACACCCAAAAATACCATAGTTCCTCCATTGCCAAGCTTTCGGGTTTTTCATGTTTTTCATCAAACGCATAGATTTTCTTCATCTAAGGCAACAATTCAATTACTTATTAGTTTTTAATTTTATCTAGTACTTAAAACTAAGTTTTTAGTCGTTAAAACGCACGTTCTTGATAAAAGCTAGAAATCGGGTCATTAATGATGAATTCTGGGTTTGTGGATAAAAACTTGATTTTAAATTGTTTTTAAACTTTTTTTAACATGATTAGAAGCTTTCTAAAGTAAATTTGAAGTTTCGTCAAGTATTTCTTGGGTTTTAATGAATTTTCATTGTAATGGCGAAAACTTGTCAAAAAATTTTGATACCTTAAAAAGTGTAGATTTTGTGTTGTTTAAAAGTTGATAATTAGCCTTAGATGAATATGTATGATGAACGAAATTTGTTTTGTGCAAATATATTAAATGTAGACCGAGTTATTTGAATCTAAAGTTTTCTATGTTGAAAGTTTCGGTTAAAACATAAGGTAGCTTAGGCTTATGTTTGTGACTGTTTTAATGAAGTTGATGACTAATTATTGAATGTGTGTTTGTGTGGTTTGTCTTGTTGAAGCATCGGAGTCAATAAGACCTTCAACGAGTAGAGATAAATGTAAAGAAAAGCTTGTCTAAGTTTTTGGTTTTCGGCAAAATCATATATTTTGGTGAGTGTTTTGGAATAGCTGCTCGTAAGCGATTCGTTGTGTATTTGGGAGTTTAGAGGTAGCCTAAACCCCTTCTATAAATTTCGAGTGTAAGTGTTCTTTTACCTATGCTAAATATGTGATAAATATGTTTGTGAATTATGATAAAGAGCGTTATGATGTGACAAAATATGAACATGTTGTGATGATAGTTGTGACGGTAAATATGAGGGTATGTTATTCATGCCGTGTGACAGTGTGTATAATGTGCTAATGATATGGTTATGTAGAGAATATGTATGAATAATCAGTAAAGTAATATTTGATGACAGTATGGATATTTTGGCCTTGTCACTAAATGAGGCAGTTGGATATATTTGACATGCCATAGGATTGTGAGTACTCATGTAACACCCTATACCCGGCTCGATTACCGAGCCCGATTACTAGGACGCTACACTACCATCTCACACCATTTACTTAGAAAACAACTTTACAAGTAACCAATTGTCATCTTTATTTAAAAATATGTATGAATTATAGTCGTATAACCACTTCTTATCTTTAAAACATGCCACACATACACTAAGGGTTTTAAAAATATCAATCAATCTTGTCAAAAGGCAAAATTATAAAATTTTCAAAACTGTTACGTAGGTATCAATACTAAAGAAGCAGTATCGATATTTTCTTAAAGTGGTATCGGTACCAAATGAAAAATTGGTACCAAACTTGCATTCTGTTTCTCACCAAAATTCCCAAACGTCGAAAACTATCGGTACCTTTCGCAAGGTATCGATAAATTTACCCCGAGTATCGATACTTGGGCCAAGTATTGATACCAATTCGATATTCTATCTTACAGCACCTTCAAAATTACAAAGATATCATTTTTAAAGCCCTAATATTGATACCTCTGCTCCAGGTTACAAAAATTCAGCATATGCAAGCATTAAAACCACTCAACTGAACCTCTAGACATCATGCTTCGTTCACCTAGTTTAAGAAACATCAAAATATCCGAAATATCAATCCCAATATCATATTCAAGTCCACATAGTTCCAAGCATAAATGACATGCAAACAACCTAAGAATTAACTTAGCAAAACCGAAATGAAACCTACCACATTGCCTTAAAGTCCCATATAATAAAAAAACTAGTTACAGCTACTATAGGAACTAAATGGCTTGGATCAATTCCTCGAAGGCCACACTGCTCACACTGGGAACGCAACTACTCTGCAAAGGTTAAAATGGAGTGGGCGAGCTTAACAAGCTCAGTGAATGCTCAGAATAACAACTACGTAATAAACCATCATGCATAAACGAAGCAGGCAAACATCATACTCATATCATATTTTACTCTTATGACATATTTTACACATTAATCATCTTACTAGACTTCATTCACACAGTAGACACATGAATACTTAAGCATATACTTCAATATTTATCAATATCAGTTAAAAACATTCAGTCACTTTTGATGATAATTTGGCTCTTGAGATTATGTAACATAAAGTGGACTCTATCACTATACATTAGATACACGGACCTCCATCACACAATAATGATTCAAAGAGTGGAAATGTCCCATAAGTGAAGCATATAGCTAACGCTCTCTAACACACCACACATACATGTCCTAATGAATGGAGCTTAGCTCACATTCCTTTATCTCTTCGAAACTGTCCATGGGCCTCAACGCCCCACATATTTCACAACACAAAGGTGAGTACTCACAATCCTATGGAATGCCAACCATATACAATGGTCTCATAAGGTCACCAAGCTAAAATATCCACATTATTATCACATATTTACTTATCGATTTTCCGCACATATTCACAACATATTCACATTAGTAGCACAATATAATCCTTGTCATATGGCATGAAAACATATCCACAAATTTACTCCCACCTGGCATGATTAACATACCCTCATATTCACTTCTACGACAGTCATCACAAATTTATAGCATATATCATAACAACTCATACATGTTCATGATTGCACAATTTCACAATTGTGTAACACACATTTGTCACATTATAACATAGATGTGAGAACACTTACACTTGGAATTTAGAGAAGGGGTTTAGGCTACCTCTAAATTCCCAAATACACAACAAATCACTTACGAGTAGCTATTCAAAAACACTTATCGATTATCAACTTTCACTGAAAAGTGATTGCTTGAACTAGCTTTTCCTTCAACTCGTAGTAGGCTCTAATGAATTTGAGGATTCACACACAACAATCATACGATATACACAGTCAAGTATCAGCCGAGGACTCACTTAAATGAACCAAAATACAAGTCTAAACTACATTCTCATGTAACTAAACCCTTTAGCATGACAAACATAAAATTCAAATAACTCAATTTATGCTTAATCTTTTCACATAAAACGAATCCCGTTCATCTATGTATTCATCTATGACTAATTCTCAACCTTTAAACTTCGCAAAACTACGCGTTTTTAGGTATAAAAAATTTTCGACATGTTTTGGCCATTACAACGAAAATTCCTTAAAACTCGAGAAATCCTTGATGAAACTTCAAAGTTACTCTAAAAAGCTTCTAATTAGGTAAAAACTAATTGAAAAACACTTTTAAACCAGGTTTCTATCCACAAACTTGAAATTCACCATTAAAGACTCGATTTTTTGCTTTTACCTAAAACATATATTTTAATGGCTAAAAATTCAATTTATAGAATTATATAACATTTAAAACTACTAGGAAAATGACTGATTACATTTGATGGTAGAAAAACAGATTTTTTTACACAAATTCAAGAAACCCACACTCAAGGAGGATGATGAAATTGGTGAGATTTTTGGGTGTTTTCTTGGAATATCTTGAAGATAAATGGCTCGAGAATTGACAGAAATCAAAAGGGAGAAGATTTAACAACCAAAATCAATGAAAAGAGCTTGAGAGAGCAAAAATAGCACAAGAAAGAATAAAGCAAAGCTTTTTAAGTGAAACAAGCTGGGAAGGGGGAGGTTTTTAGGTTGATTTGAAAAATTGGTTTAATTGCTTCATAAAGACTCATAGCTTTGACCCTTTTACAAATCTGTCCCTTTTCTAAAATTAAAGACATTTAATACTCATTTCTAAAATTGACTTAACTTTATGAAAACCATTCTCGAAAACATTATCGAGTACCAACCTTACGAAATTTTGAGCTCCTATAGGCCAAAGTTCCTAAAATACCCCTAAAACTCCTAGGCCCTATTTTGGGTGTGATAACTCTCCCCCACTAAAAAAATTTCATCCTCGAAATTTACCTAAACTAAATAGATACGTATATTGACGTTTCATCGCTTCCTCAGTTACCCAAGTAGCCTCTTCCACTTTGTGGTTGCGACACAAAACTTTAACCAATGAGACTCTTTTGTTTCGTAACACTTTCACTTCATGATCTAAAATCTCTATTGGTTCCTTATCAAAAGTGAGATTAGGTTGAACCTCAATCTCCTCTACTAGCACAATATGTGACGGCTCCGAACGATACTTCCGAAGAATAGACACATGGAAAACATCATGGATTTACTCAAGTTCTGGCAGTAACTTGAGTCGATACGCTATCGTGCCAACCCTCTCGACAACCTCATATGGTCCGACATACCTTGGACTTAACTTATCCTTCTTACTGAACCTCAAAGCCTTCTTCCAAGGAGAATCTTTCAAGAACACCTTATCGCCAACTTTAAACTCTATATCTCGACATTTCAAATTTGCATAAGATTTCTGCCTATCTGTTGCTGCTTTCAACCTTTCACATATCAACATGACTTTCTCTTCAATCTCATGAACTAGATTTGGTCTAACAACATGCTTTTCATCCAACTCCATCCATCACTAAGGAGTTCTACACTTCCTACCATACTACGCCTCAAATGGTGCCATGCGAATACTCACTTGGAAATTGTTATTGTAAGCAAACTCTACTAAGGGCAGATATCGCTCCAAACTACCACTAAACTCGATCACACAACTTCGCAACATGTCTTATAGAACTTGAATTACCCTATCAGATTGGCCATCGGTTTGGAGGTGATAAGTTGTACTGAAAGTAAGCTTCGATCCCAAAGCCTCTTGCAAACTCTTCCAAAACCATGAAGTAAACCTCGGATCCCTATCAGAAATAATCGATATTGGAACCCCATGAACACTAGCAATCTCAGGAATATACAACTCTCCAACTTCTACAACAAATAATTGGTACGCACTACTAGGAAATGCACACTTTTTCAAAACCGATCAACTATAACCCAATCTGAATCCTTCTTCGACGGAGTCAATGGTAAACTCGAAAAAAAATCCATAGTAATCCTTTCCCACTTCCATTTAGGAATCACAATAGGTTGCAACAACCCTGAAGGAAATTGATGTTCAACTTTAACCTTTTGACAAACCAAACATCGAGCCACAAAATCTGTAACGTTACGCTTCAGCCCAGGCCACCAATAAATCTCGCGAAGATCATGATACATTTTACCACTACCGAGATGCATAGTGTAAGGGCTACTATGCACCTCGATAAGGATTAGTTGCCTTAAATCCACATCTTGCGGCATACACAATCTACCTCGAAAATTCAAAATACCTTCCGCATCAACATCAAAATCTCCATTAACACCTTGCTCCACTTGTCAAATCATTTTCAATAAATCTCCATCTAACGGTTGATTTTCCTTAATCTGCTGTAACAAAGTCGGCTTCACTTGAAGTTCAACATTCAAACCACCATCACTAGCTAAACTCAAGCACGCAAACATAGCTCTCAACTTTATCATCGACTTTCTACTCAAAGCATCAGCAACAACATTTGCCTTACCAAGGTGATACTCAATCACACAATCATAGTCCTTTAAAATCTCAATCTAACGCCTTTGCCTTAAATTCAACTCCTTTTGGGAGAGGAGGTACTTAAGGCTCTTATAATCAATGTAAATCACACACTTCTCTCCATAAAGATAATGGAACCAAATCTTAACCATAAACACCACAGCAACTAACTCCAAATCATGAGTAGGGTAGTTCCGTTCGTGCGTCTTCAACTACCTTAAAGCATAAGGCATGACTTTACCCTTTTGCATCAGAACGCAACCAAGTCCTGAATACGAAGCATCACTAAATACTCATAATGCCCATATCGAGTCCTAAAAGTAGTTTTCAAAATATCTGACTCATTCATTTTCAATTGGTAATACCCAGACCTTAAATCAATCTTTGAAAACACCGTTGCACCCCGAAACTGATAAAACAAGTAACCAGTTCGAGGCAAGAGATACTTAACCTTAATAGTTAACTTGTGCAACTGCCTATAATCAATACACACCCTCATCATGCCATCCTACTTCTTTTCAAACAAAATTGGTGCACCCCACAGAGATACACTCGGTCAAATAAATCCTCTATCCAACAACTCTTGCAATTGAATCTTTAACTCCTTGAGCTCTTTTGTTGCCATACGATAGGGCGTAATAAACTGTAATATCCGGGATTTTGGGCTTGTGCATTATTGCTTAATTATGTGGAGTAGCATGCTTGTGTGTGTTGTAAATATGTTTTATGAATTTTTAGAACCTTAAGAGTGTAGGTGAATGCCTTAGAAAAATATTGAATTTTAAGTTTTAAAGGGAGCTAAGCTGAGGCCTTAAGAGAAATTGTAGGGGAAATTGGACATAAGAATCAGCTTGTTAAAGTGGCAAGGAGGCGCCACTTAAGGCATTGGTAAGTGACGCATCAAGCAGTGGAGAAGGGCTTGAGTTCGAGCCACAAGGGAAGCAAATAAAAGAGTTTTATTTTGCAGCAAGGAGCAAGAGAGGTGGACGGCAATGGGGCACTAAGGGATGAGTTTAAGATGTGGTTTAATCCTTTTGAAATTTCAGCTAAGTAGAAGATAAATGAGGATTTATTTTAAATTATTTTGAATGTGCAAGGAGGAGGAAAAATAGGAGTAAAGGAAGGGATGAGATAGGGGGAAGGAGTTGGCCGGCCTAGGGACTCCTTTAAGGTGATTTTCGGCCAAGTTTAGTAAGGGGAATAGCTGAATTTCATTAAGGCATTGTAGCCTCTCTTTCGTTTTCTTTTTCTCTCCAAAACCATCATCATTCTCTTCTTTTTCTTTTAGTCTAGCCGAAATCTTCTTTTCCCTAATCCACCATTGCCGTAACCCCTAAAAAGATTCATACCCTTCCATTTGTGTTCCTTGTTGAAGTCGAATCTCATATGTGGGTGACCATAGTCGAATGCTCCCCTATCCTTTAGGACCCGAAAATTGTTGATCAACATCTAGCTATAGCCGAATCTCTTAAAGTGGTGCCAGCAGAATACAATCGATCCTAATATTAAGGGTAAGATCAATTGTCATTCGATCTTCAATCTTTTCTTTTAGTCAAAAGTTAAGGACTAATCCCATTAATATTCTTGTTTGCCAAACTTGGAAGGATCTTTCGAGATTTCTAGTGTAGCCGACTCTAGGGAGGTTTCGGATTTGTGTAGTAACCAAATCGGCAACAAGGTAAGAAGTTGGTTGCGTTAATCCTTCGGGATTTGGTTATTTGGCCGAATGGCTTGTTGCTAACATGCTTAAGGTGGCGAATATAGGAACTAGAGATCTAAAGCATTAGATCGAGATTTTCGGATTTCAAAGAAAGCATTAAGTAAACCAGTGTGTGTACCCCACTAACTCTTAATAGATTTATGGCATCAATTTAATATATGTGTTTATAGTAATGTGAAAAGTGGGCAAAGGTACCATGTGATGGTACAAAGTACTCGTAAAGTAACCTTAACATTATGTTAATAAATGATATGAATAATATTATGATATGAATATTTGGAATATGGTACATATGTGAATGTCGATAAGAATGTGGAATAAGGCATAAGGCATGATATTGCATATTCTGTGTGACATGGGGCATATGGGTTATATGGAAAGGGGAAGTGATCTCGGTGGTTTATACCACAATATTCGAATGTGGTGACTCATGTCACGAAATCAATGTGGTGACTTATGTCACAAAATAATGTCCGTGGCTATGCCACAAAATTTATAAGGGCGATGAGCAAGTCGTCTGCAGCGATCGCTTCTGATGATGATGTGTAGCGGATGGAGGGTCGACTTAGTAGTCCCCACGGTGTGATGGTTGGTACGGGTGATGTGTAGCGGATGGTTATCTAGGTATGGGTTCTGGGTTTGCATCATTATTTCTATCTCATTATATATACGTATGATATGATATGATATGCCCGAATCGTTGGGACTTAGTGTTGGTTATACACACCGAGTCTGCTTGACTCACCCGTTGTGGGATATTTTTCAGTGACACTCGATGAACGGACCGGTTCTGCAGGAGCTTAGTGGTGGCCATGTTCAACTCGGACTTTATTTTAATTTTGGACTTTTTATTTCTAAGTATTTTGGATTTATTCGGGTTTGTTTTAATGTAATAAGGCCATAGCTATAAACCGATTATGCATGCATTTTTATTTATTTTATTATGATACAATTTTTATCAATTTATAGTTTAAGCAACTTTTCTTAAAAATAAATCTTTAAATGTTTTAACACCTAACACAAATGATTTTCAATTTAAATAGTAAACTCTAAAAACTCGACTTTTTCCTTTAACTTATGGTTTTGAAATATAACAATAAAGTCTTAATAAAGCCTAATCTTCGAGAATAACGATGTTTTCAATTTGAACCCAATCCAAATTTTTCTCCTAAATCACCCAAAGTTTTCCAAAGAAACAAACAAGTTTTTAACCGTTTTACTCAAGGAACATACCAGATCTGGTCAAGGCTCGTGGGCCGGGTTTGGGTTGTTTCAATTTGGTATCAGAGCCAGGTTTTAAACTCTCGGCCTTGGGTTTAAAGCCCATAACGTTTTCAAAATAGAGCCCAAATAAGTTTTGTGAAAATTTTGTGAAATAAGCAGGTTTTTCTGGCATGGCACCTAAGTCTCTGGCCCGAAGTCTACCAGGTAAGTACCCCTAACCGTTGTGTGAATTAATGTATGATTTGTATATGGGTATAACGGGAACGTAGATTAGTATATTAAGTTATGGAACCCTAGGATTAGTTTACCCCAACACAAGAACTACATACAATTTAAGGCCTAACTAAACAAACCTGTGACTAAGTCACCGAGTTAGGGTGTGGCAACCATTGTGCGCATGTCTAGGATTGGATTCAGGAAGAGCCTGGTATTTAAGCAGTCCTAGTGACTCACCTCCTCTTCACTCGAATCCTACCTGGTGCGTGGTAACGGTTCACCCTAACCAAGAGGACTCATTCACAGGCTAAACTCAATAATTAAAACCCAAAAGGGACTAGCCATATTTTTATAAAAACCTTAGTTTTAAAATCACCAAATTACCCCTTTAATTTGTAAAAACTATTTTAGACCTTAAAAATAAAATTTTTCGAAATATTCCCGATTTACAAAAAATTACCCAAATACCCCTGGTTTGTAAGATTACTAAAATACCCTTGGTTTATAAAGTTACCATATTATCCTCGACTTTTATTAAGATATTCCTACTTTACCAAAAATACCAAAAACCCCTATTTTTGCAAAATATCAAGATACCCTGATTTGAAAATTTACCAAAATACCCCTATAGGACAAATTACGAAAATACCCCTAGGATTAAAACGGACAAAAATGTACAAGTGATGAATGTGTGTAGTAGATACTACTGAATGAAGGTGCATCTTTCTCTGAACTAGGATAGAAGACTTGAAACAAAACTCTGAAATGATCGAAAGAACTACTACTAAACTTCCTTACACAAAACTTGTTCGTGGATAATTAGTGGAACAAAGACTAATGCATAAAACTTTCTAAAACAGATTAAATCACGATCGTAGACATGAGTTCTAGGGGGACGTGGTCGTATTATGCGAGGGCGTGGTAGAGGCAGAATGGCCGTATCGGAACCCGTTAGGTCTGGTCAAGGGTCCGAGAATGAGGTACCACCACCACCACCACCACGCGTTGAGCATCGTGGATCGCATGGGGATGATGCGATGCGCAGCGACGATGCTGCGGGTTCTTGAGATGGTGGCTGGAGTAGGTGGAGGTGGGGGAGCTCAAAAATCTGTACCCGAGTGACTCCGAGCCAATGGAGCTAAAGTATTCCGTGGCGTATCTGGTGTGGCACCCAGTACGGCTGAGTATTGGTTGGAAGCGACAGAGTGAATTATGGATGAGCTGGATCTGACTGCTGAAGAGAAGCTGAAGGGAATGGTGTTGCTACTTTGCGATGAGGCATATCAGTGGTGGCTCACAGTTCGAGATGGTGCTACAGCTGAGGATCTCACTTGGGAGTATGTTAAGGCAGCATATCAGAAGAAGTATGTTGGAACTAGTTATACTGATGCTCAGAGGAAGGCATTTCTGGGGCTGGTTCAAGGGAACAATTCCATAGCGGAGTACGAGGCTGAATTCTTAAGGTTGAGCCGGTATGCTCGAGGTATCGTGGCTACGGAGCATGACCGATGTGTCCGGTTTGAGGACGGCCTGAGGGATGACCTAAGGTTGTTGATAGCTCCACAACAGGAGCGGGAGTTTGCAGTGTTGGTGGAAAAGGCTAAGGTAGCCGAAGGGGTTAAGGAATCTGTAAGGCAGAATACGGATAGGAACAGGCAAAGGAGAGGTTTTGGATCATCAGGGTCATCCGGGAATGCTCAAAAGAGACAGAGAGTTGATGGGCCGCGAGGTCAGCAGGGTGCTACAGGAGGGCAGTACCGTACTTGTACTCAGTGTGGAAAAATGCACCTAGGAGAGTGTTGGAAGAAGACAGGGGGATGCTTTAAGTGTGGGTCCAAGGAACACATGATTAGGGACTGTCCCATGAAAACAGACGGGGGCCGACCAACAGGTCAGGGTGCTAATCAGGCGGGTAGAGGTGGACCGCAGCCACCGCGGGGTCGTGGTCCGAATGGCAGAGGTAATGGTTTAGAAAGAGGACGGGGAACACCACGCAGAGGTGTTGGTAATACGGAGGCAAGACAGCCGGGTCTGGTGTATGCAGTTCGCCGGAGGGAGGATGGAGACGCACCGGACGTCATAACCGGTATGTTCCTTATAGCTGATAAGCCTTACTTTGCTTTAATTGATGTTGGCTTGACCCACTCGTATGTTGCATGTAGAGTAGTTGAAACTCTGGGCATAGCTTTTGAACTGTCTAATAGGGAGATGACTACAGTAAGCCTGTTAGGTCAAACTGTAGTGGTGAATAAGATATTTCAGAGTGTACCTCTAGAGATTCAGGGAGTGATATTCCCTGCCGACTTAATGGAATTACCCTTTGGAGTGTTTGACCTCATACTTGGCATGGACTGGCTAGTAAAACACCGGGCTATATTGGATTGTGCAGCTAAGCGAATGGAGTTAAAGACCCCGGAGGATGAGGAGGTAATTATGATAGGAGAAAGAAGAAACTACTTGTCTAACATAGTTTCTGCATTAAAGGCTGATAAGATGGTTCGGAAAGGGTGCAAGGCATTCTTGGCTTTCGTTAGTGCGTTGGATGCAAAGAAGAAGGAGTTAGTGGAGTTAGAACCGTAAGGGAATTTGTGGATGTTTTCCCAGAGGAGTTACCTGGAATACCCCCTGATAGGGAGGTGGAGTTTGGAATTGACTTGCTTCCTGGAACGGCGCCAGTATCTATCGCTCCGTATAGAATGGCACCAAAGGAGTTGGTTGAGCTCAAGGCTCAAATCCAGGAGTTGTTGGATCGTGGATTCATTCGACCTAGTGTGTCTCCGTGGGGAGCACCGGTTCTGTTTGTGAAGAAGAAGGACGGAACTATACGTATGTGCATAGATTATCGTCAGTTGAATAAGCTGACCATCAAGAATAAGTACCCGTTGCCAAGGATAGAGGACTTGTTCGATCAGCTTAAGGGGGCCGCGGTGTTCTCGAAGATAGATCTACGGTCTGGATATCATCAGCTTAAGGTGAAGGAAGCGGATATCCATAAGACAGCTTTCCGGACAAGATACGGGCATTATGAGTTCGTAGTAATGCCGTTCAGATTGACGAACGCCCCAGCCGCGTTCATGGATATGATGAACCGGGTTTTTCAACCCTACCTGGATCGATTCGTCGTTGTGTTCATAGACGACATCCTAGTGTATTCTAAGTCGGAGGAAGAACATGATGAGCATCTCCGGACAGTGTTGCAAGTGTTAAGGGAGAAGAAGCTCTACGCCAAATTCAGCAAGTGTGAATTTTGGCTTAAGGAGGTTGCATTCTTAGGGCATGTGGTGTCTGTAGAAGGGATAAGGGTGGATCCTAGGAAGATCGAGGCAGTGCTAGATTGGAAACCACCTAAGTCGGTGGCAGAGGTTCGCAGTTTCTTGGGATTGGCAAGCTACTACAGAAGGTTAGTGGAAGGGTTCTCATCAATAGCCGCACCTTTGACGAAGCTATTGAGAAAGGAGGTACCCTTCGTATGGACAGATATAGGCAACAGGAGAGCTTTGAGAAGCTTAAGAGGGTCTTGACCAAGCTCCAGCCTTGATTCACTGAGGCGGGGAAGGATTTTGTGGTGTACTGTGATGCTTCCCACACAGGGTTGGGATGTGTTTTAATGCAAGATGGGAAAGTAGTTGCTTATGCGTCTAGACAATTAAGGCCACATGAGGTTAACTATCCGACGTACGACTTGGAATTAGCGGCGGTGGTCTTTGCTCTTAAGGTATGGAGGCACTATTTATATGGAGAAAAGTCGGTAATCTACACAGACCACAAGAGCCTTAAGTATCTGCTAACTCAGAAGGAGTTGAATCTGAGACAGCGAAGGTGGGTGGAATTATTGAAAGACTATGATTGTTCCATAGAGTATCACCCGGGCAAGGCGAATGTAGTGGCGGATGCCCTAAGTCGAAAAGTGGTGTCGGATCTGAGGGCAATGTTTGCACATCTGAGCTTGTATGATGATGGAAGTCTGCTGGCAGAGTTGCAAGTTAAGCCGACATGGCTGAATGAGGTGAAGGAAAGTCAGTTAGTGGATGAGGATTTAAGTGCTAAGCTACGGCAAGTGCAGAGTGGAGAGTTGGAAGGTTATGGTATTAATGACGAAGGAGTATTGAGTTTCAAGGGTAAGGTCTGTATGTCGGAGAACAAGGAGTTAAGGCAGAGGATTCTTTAGGAATCGCATAGCAGCCCTTATGCTATGCATCCTGGAGGTACTAAGTTGTACAGGATTTACGGAACAGCAGTTTTGGTGGCCTGGTCTTAAATGGGAAGTTACCAAATTTGTAGGGAAGTGCTTAACGTGTCGCCAAGTTAAGGTCGAACACCAAGTTCCGTCGATTGCTTCAAATAGATAAAGATTTCGCAGATGGAAGTGGGAGAGAATCACCATGGACTTCGTTAGTGGGCTTCCCTTACGCCTACTAAGAAGGACTCGGTATGGGTGATAGTGGATCGATTGACAAAGTCCGCGCATTTCTTACCAAAGGCGGGTTGATTATTCTTTGCGTGAAGTTGGCGAGGTTGTATGTGGCTGAAATTGTAGGGTTGCATGGTGTGCCAAAGGTCGATTATCTCGCATGGGGATCCAAGGTTTACGCCTCGGTTTTGGAAAGCACTACATCAAAGCTTTAGGCACCGATTGGATTTTACTACGGCATTTCATCCACAAATCGACGGTCAATCTGAGCGAGTGATCTAAGTGTTAGAGGATATGCTGAGGGGCTGTGTGATAGACTTCAGAGGAAGTTGGGAAGAATATTTGCCTTTAGCGGAGTTTGCATATAATAACAAATATCAAGCCGTGATTCGATGGCACCATATGAAGCAATCAGTATGGACGGAAGTGTCGCACTCCTACGTGTTGGGACGTAATTAGGGAACGCCAAGTTTTGGGTCCGGAGATTGTGGCGTAATCCGAAGAAAAGGTTAAGTTAATTCGCACAGTTAAAGGAGGCATCCGATAGGCGTAAGTCGTATGCGGATCTTAAGCGAAAGGAAATAGAATTTGCTGTGGGAGATCAGGTGTTTCTTAAAGTTTCGCCATGGAAGAAGGTGATGAGATTTGGTCGCAAAGGGAAGTTAAGTCCCGTGTTTATAGGACCTTATCGGGTATTGAAGCGGGTTGGACCAATGGCATACCGCTAGAGTTGCCTCGGAGTTGAAGCGGATGCATGATGTGTTCCATGTTTCTATGCTACGTCGTTACCGATCGGATCCATCTCATGTAGTGCCGGTTGAGGAGGTGGAGCTAAGGCCAGATTTGTCCAACGAGGAGGAGCCGATCCGAATCTTGGAACGAGATATGAAGGTATTACGAAGGAAATCAGTTCCTTTAGTCAAAGTGTTATGGCGTAATCATGGATCGGAAGAAGCTTCTTGGGAGCCAGAAGAAGCAATGCGATAGCAATACCCTCACCTATTTCATCCAGGTAATTTCGAGGACGAAATTATTTTAAGGGGGTAGAACTGTAATATCCGGATTTTGGGCTTGTGCATTATTGCTTAATTATGTGGAGTAGCATGCCTGTGTGTGTTGTAAATATGTTTTATGAATTTTTAGAACCTTAAGAGTGTAGGTGAATGCCTTATAAAAATATTGAATTTTAAGTTTTAAAGGGGAGCTAAGCCTGAGAGGCCTTAAGAGAAATTGTAGGGGAAATTGGACATAAGAATCAGCTTGTTAAAGTGGCAAGGAGGCACCACTTAAGGCATTGGTAAGTGACGCCTCAAGCAGTGGAGAAGGGCTTGAGTTTGAGCCACAAGGGAAGCAAATAAAAGATTTTTATTTTGCAGCAAAGAGCAAGAGAGGTGGACGGCAATGGGGCACTAAGGGATGAGTTTAAGATGTGGTTTAATCCTTTTGAAATTTTGGCTAAGTAGAAGATAAATGAGGATTTATTTTAAATTATTTTGAATGTGCAAGGAGGAGGAAAAATAGGAGTAAAGGAAGGGATGAGATAGGGGGAAGGAGTTGGCCGGCCTAGGGACTCCTTTAAGGTGATTTTCGGCCAAGTTTAGTAAGGGGAATAGCCGAATTTCATTAAGGCATTGTAGCCTCTCTTTCGTTTTCTTTTTCTCTCCAAAACCATCATCGTTCTCTTCTTTTCTTTTAGTCTAGCCGAAATCTTCTTTTCCTAATCCACCATTGCCAGAACCCCTAAAAAGATTCATATCCTTCCTCTTGTGTTCCT
The DNA here is from genome assembly GCA_025698515.1 of Gossypium sturtianum. Classification (NCBI taxonomy): domain Eukaryota; kingdom Viridiplantae; phylum Streptophyta; class Magnoliopsida; order Malvales; family Malvaceae; genus Gossypium; species Gossypium sturtianum. The sequence continues at coordinate 90,924,783 of CM046950.1, read as the reverse complement.
TGTTGAAGCCGAATCTCATATGTGGGTGACCATAGTCGAATGCTCCCCTATCCTTTAGGAGCCGAAATTGTTGATCAACATCTAGCTATAGCCGAATCTCTTAAAGTGGTGCCAGCAGAATACAATCGATCCCAATATTAAGGGTAAGATCATTTGTCATTCGATCTTCAATCTTTTCTTTTAGTCAAAAGTTAAGGACTAATCCCATTAATATTCTTGTTTGCCAAACCGGAAGGATCTTTCGAGATTTCTAGTGTAGTCGACTCTAGGGGAGGTCTTGGGATTTGTGTAGTAACCAAATCGGCAACAAGGTAAGAAGTTGGTTGCGTTAATCCTTCGGATTTGGTTATTTGGCCGAATGGCTTGTTGCTAACATGCTTAAGGTGGCGAATATAAGAACTAGAGATCTAAAGCATTAGATCGGGATTTTCGGATTTCAAAGTGAAAGCATTAAGTAAACTGTGTGTGTACCCCACACTAACTCTTAATAGATTTATGGCATCAATTTAATATATGTGTTTATAGTAATGTGAAAAGTGGGCAAAGGTACCATGTGATGGTACAAAGTACTCGTGTAAGTAACCTTAACATTATGTTAATAAATGATATGAATAATATTATGATATGAATATTTGGAATATGGTACATATGTGAATATCGATAAGAATGTGGAATAAGGCATGATATTGCATATTCTGTGTGACATGGGGCATATGGGTTATATGGAAAGGGGAAGTGATCTGGTGGTTTATACCACAATATCCGAATGTGGTGACTCATGTCACGAAATCGAATGTGGTGACTTATGTCACAAAATAATGTCCGTGGCTATGCCACAAAATTTATAAGGGCGATGAGCAAGTCGTCTGCAGCGATCGCCTTCGATGATGTGTAGCGGATGGAGGGTCGACTTAGTAGTCCCCACGGTGTGATGGTTGGTACGGGTGAAGTGTAGCGGATGGTTATCTAGGTATGGGTTCAGTTTGCATCATTATTTCTCTCTGTTATATATACGTATGATATGATATGATATGCCCGAATCGTTGGGACTTAGTGTTGGTTATACACACTGAGTCTGCTTTGACTCACCCGTTGTGGGATATTTTTCAGTGACACTCGATGTGGACCGGCCTGGCGGGAGCTTAGTGGTGGCCATGTTCAACTCGGACTTTATTTTAATTTTGGACTTTTTATTTCTAAGTATTTTGGATTTATTCGGGTTTTGTTTTAATGTAATAAGGCCATAGCTATAAACTGATTATGCATGCATTTTTATTTATTTTATTATGATACAATTTTTATCAATTTAAAGTTTAAGCAACTTTTCTTAAAAATAAATCTTTAAATGTTTTAACACCTAACACAAATGATTTTCAATTTAAATAGTAAACTCTAAAAACTCGACTTTTCCTTTAACTTATGGTTTTGAAATATAACAATAAAGTCTTAATAAAGCCTAATCTTCGAGAATAACGATGTTTTCAATTTGAACCCAATCCAAATTTTTCTCCTAAATCACCCAAAGTTTTCCAAAGAAACAAACAAGTTTTTAACCGTTTTACTCAAGGAACATACCAGATCCGGTCAAGGCTCGTGGGCCGGGTTTGGGGTGTTTCATAAACACTGGTGCAGTACTAGGATAGAGCTCAATACCAAACTCAACTGCACGATCTGGTGGCAAACCAAACAACTCTTCAGGAAACACATCAAGAAAATCCCTAACAGTACGAATATCCTGAACTCTCAACTCCTTACTAACCGAATTCATCATGTAGGCTAAGTAAGCCTGACAACCTTTTCTCATCATCCTTTCAACCTTCATTTTCAAAACCACATTAAACATAAAAATCAATATTTCACCCACAACAACTATTTCCAAACCATCACTATCTCTCAAGTTAATTCACTTAGTCTCAAAATCTACCTTAGCCTTATGCTCAGTTTGTAACAGCCCGATTTTGGGGCTAGTCAAAATAGTGTTTTTGGAACCACCAATCCGAGGTTGGAGAAATTATTTTTAATATTATTTTATGTGTTATAGCATGATTATAGGAGTACATGAAAATTTTGGTGCATTAATTTTAGCGATTGAATGCTTAATTGCGAAAAAGGACTAAATCGCATAAAGTGCAAAAGTGTTGTCCTACAAGATCAAGGTACTTAATAGCTATAGAATCTTAAATTAGAGGTCCTTAATGTGCAATTAGACCCTTAGAAATAGGGCTGGCCGGCCATAGGGGACAAACAATGTCAAAATTTGTCAAAGTTGTTGGATTAGGTAGATTAAATTGATGAAATAAAATAAAATAAAGAAAAAGATCATATCACCCTATTCATTCATCTTCTTCCACCAAAAATATCAGCTAAGGAGAGGTTTTGGGAGCCTAAAATTTTCAGCAACTTCTCACCCTTGAAAGTAAGTGATTTTGGTGGTCTTTGTTGATAATTTTTGTACTTTTAGGACCCTTGAAGCATGATCTAGCTATTGAGGGGACTATTTTGCAAAACGGTTAAGAGTCTAGGGTTTTTCCATGTGATATTCATGTTGATTACTAAAATTTTATGGAAGAAAATGAATCTTAATTGTTAAATAAACAACTTTTGTGAAAGGAGTCTCCATGAAAACACCTAAAATGACCTTTTTGTAAATGTTGTAAATAGGTGGTAAATGTATGAAATAGTTGATATTGTGAGATGCTATAAGAGTAATAAATTTTCATCTAGGCTTGTTAAAGGATGAAATTTGATTAGAATCGATTTACAAGCCTAAGGGAAAAATCGTAAATTTGTAAAAGATTAGGGGAAAAATTGTAATTTTTGCCAAAGTATGATGCATGGGTTATTTTAGTCAATGTGGTTATTAAACAAGTGAAATTTTTATTATAGATCAAGAAACACGAAGCCCGGAATGAGGCAAGGACAAAGTCGTGGACTAAATTGAACAATTCCACATATATTTTGGTACCGAGGTAAGTTTGTGTGAAATTAAAGCTACATAATGCTATTATATTCTTAATTGCTTGACATCATGAGAAATGTATATTATTTCTATGAAATTGATTAATGATGCCTCAATGAAAGTATAATGATATTATGTTGAGTTGAAGTCCCGGTTGGACAATAGGAATAGTAAGGATACCATTGTCACAACATGAGATAAAGAAGGTCTTGTATAAGACCATGTCTGGGGCATGGCATCAGCACCGAAAGGAGATCTCGTGTAAGACCATGTCTGGGACATGGCATCGACATTGATATATGATCTCGTACAAGACCATATCTGGGATATTGCATCGACATCGACATATGAGACCCCATGTAAGACCATATTTGGGATATGGCATCGGCATCGAGATGTGATCCCATGTAAGACCATATCTGGGATATGGCATTGGCATCGTGTTACATGTATGCTGAGATTGAATATCCTTCGATATTCTAAGTAGTTCAATGGGCAAAGAACTAAGTTTATGTTAAAGATAGCAAAGAGCTAAGTCTATGTTCAAGAGAATAAAAGTGCTAATGTTATGCGATGAAGTGATACAGGTACCCATGAATAACTTACGAGTAATGAATGCAAAATGTGATATGTGATTTGGTAAGAGTAAGAAAGAGTAAGTTATGTTGATGTGTTTGAGAACTTGTGTATTATTTAGTGTGATAAATGGATGTCATATGAGCTTTTATGTTGTTATTTATTTCATGCAAACTTACTAAGCTTTATGCTTACCCCTCTCATTTCCCTTTTCTTTGTAGTATCGCCGAGCTAGCTCGGGGATCGTAGGACGTCAGAGTTCGGATCACACTATTAACTTCTCTTTGGTATAGCAAAGTTTGATTTATTTTGAGTATGGCATGTATATGAACTTGGTTATTTTGTGTTATGTCATATTTGTTATCCAATGTGTGGCTATTAATGTCATTAATTTCATATTTGTAAATGGCCATTGGAAATTGGCCATTACTTGACAAGTTTATATATTCAATGATGATGAAGTTTATGAAGTGCAAGCTTGTGTGATGGGATGAGTAATGAGTAAAGTATACACATGATGTTTGTTGCATTGAAATGGTATAAGTGTGGTTGCTTTGTAGGGTGGCAATTGGCTTGGTAGATAGCCTTACAGTTGTCCACACGGGTAGACACACGGGCGTGTGTCTAGGCCGTGTGTGACACACGGTCAGCCCTATGGGCGTGTTGATAGGCCGTGTGTCCCCCTGCATGCTAGGTTGGCAAGTCAGAATACCCAGTAGTAAACACACGGGCTGAGACACGGCCGTGTGTCTGAACTGTGTGGAAGACATGACCATAGAGCATGGGCGTGTGACCAGACCGTATGAAGTCGGCACCTGAATTTGAGAATTTAATTCGCCACACGGTCTAAGGACACGGGCGTTTTCCTTGGCCGAGTGACCTAAATGGGTTGATGACATCATAAACAGAATGTCAAGGTTTTCACACACGGATGAAGACACGGGCGTGTCATGGCCGTGTGAGGGACACGGGCTATGGAAACGGGCGTGTGTCAGGCCGTGTGAAAACCCCTGTAGGTTCGAAATGAAAAATAAAATCCACACGGGCTAGGGACATGGGCGTGTGTGACCACACGGCCTGCCCACACGGGTGTATCCCTAATCACATGGGTGTGTGGCCCTGTTTTAAGCAAAAATTTTCTAAGTGTTCAAAAGTTTTCGGTTCAGTCCCGAACTGCAACAGCCCGATTTAGGGGCTAGTCAGAATAGTGGTTCGAAACCACTAATCCAAGGTTAGATAAAATTACTTTTATGATATTTTATGAGCTAGAGCATGATTATATGTGTACATGAAAATTTTGGTGCCTTAATTTTAGCAATTTCTTGCTTAATTATGAAAAAAGACTAAATCGCATAAAGTGCGAAAGTTCTATTTTATAAGCTAAAGGTATCTAATAGCCACAGAATATTAATTTGAGGTCTTTATAGGGCAATTAGCCCCTTTGTAAATGGTTGGCCGGCCATAGGGGTTAATAGGAGACAAATTGGTCAAAGTTGATGTGTTAGGTGGATTAAATTGATGATATAGAATAAAATAAAGAAAAAAGTGATATCATCTTTTCTTCATCATTTTTCACCATCGAAAATACCATCTTAGAGAGGGTTTTGAAAGCTCAAAATTTCAGCAACTCCTCTCCAATCAAGTAAGTGATTTTAATGGTTTTTCATGAAGATAGTTGTACTTTTGGAACCCCTAAAGCTTAAGCTTTCTAATGAGGGGACTATCTTGCAATATGGTGAAAAGTTTAGAGTTTTTCCATGAGAGCTTGTATGTGATTTGCTGAATTTTTATGGAAGAAAATGAGTCTTAGTTGTTAGATGAACAACTTTTGTGAAAGGTGTTGCCATGAAAACACCTAAATGAACCTTTTTGTAAAGGTTGTAAAATTGGTAGTAAATGTGTGAAATGTTGGGTTTTGATGATAGCTATAAGAGAAATAAATGTTCACCTAGGCTCATTAAAGGTAGAAATTTGATTACAATTGATTTTCGAGCTTAGGGGTAAAATGGTCATTTTGCCAAAGTCTAAGGGCAAAATAGTAATTTTGCCAAAGAATGATTATTGAAATGCTTTTATTAATGTGATTATTAAAATTAGCTAATTTTCTATTATAGAGCAAGAAGAACCAAGAATCAACCTCGATCGGGGAAAGAATAAAGTCTCGGACTAGATCGACGATCTAGCTTATTTTGAAATCGAGGTAAGTTTGTATGTGATAAATTCAACATTTATGCTCGTATTGTTTGAGAATGTTTGATATTATATTGATGTACGATATTCTAAGAAATTGAAATGTTGAAGTCCCAGTTGGACTATAATGAATGTGAGTATAATATTATCGAGACATGAGATAGATACAGTCCCGTGTAAGACCATGTCGGGGACATGGCCTCGGCACCAAATTGAGATTCTGTATAAGACCATATCAGGGGTATGGTTTTGGTATTGAATATGAGAATCGTATAAGACCGTATCTGGGATATGGCATCGATACTTGAGGTGAGATTCCATATAAGACCATATCCGGGATATGGCATCGAAAATCAAAGGTAATCCCATGTAAGACCGCATCCAGGATGTGGCATTGGCTTCGGGTTCATGTTAAGTGATAATGAATATGCATCTTGAGTATCCCTAGTGATTTATTGGGATAAATAAACCAGCTGAGATATAGAATTGAGATTTGTATTAAAGTTATGTGATTGAGTGTAAATAGGTACCCGTAAGTAATTCACGAGGAACATTTATGATATGTGGCATGATATGTGCTAGATAAGGGCAAGTATGCGTAAGTTATAGCAAAGAGCCTGTGACATTGTGTGTGGTTGTCTAACGCCATGGAGGGATATCTTTATAAGTTCATTGTTGCTATTAATTTCCATGCAAACTTACTAAGCTTAATGCTTACCCCTCTCATTTCCCCTTTCCATATAGTATTGCCAAGATAACTCGAGAAATTGACGTCGGAGTTTCGAGATCACACTATCGACCACTTTTTGGTATAGCCAAATTAGATTTATTTTGAGTATGGCATGTATAGGACTTGGTCTTTTTGTTATGCCATTTGGCAAGCCAAATGTGTTGGCTACTATAGTTGCTCAATTTATTTTTGTATATGGTCATTGAAGTTGGCCAATACTTGACAAGTTTTTATATATTCATTGATGATGAATTATGAATTTTATGCTTGTGTGGATATTTTATTTGAGTTGGTATAAGTATGGTGGCTAGTAGGGTGGCATATGGCTTGGAATATAGCCTTTTTAATGTCCACACGGGTAGACACACGGGCGTGTGTCTAGGCCGTGTGTGACACACGGTCAGCCCCATGGGCGTGTGTCCCCATGCATGCTAGGTTTACAAGTCAATATGCTCAGTAGTAAACACACGGGCAGAGACACGGCCGTGTGTCTCAGCCGTGTGGAAGACACGACCATGGACATGGGCGTGTACCCATGCCGTGTGAAGTCTGCACCTGGAATTTAGAATTTAATTCGACACACGGCCTAAGGACACGGGCGTGTGCCTTGGCCTTGTGACCTTAGTGAGGTGATGATGACACAAACAGAATGCTAAGGTTTTGGCACACGGGCGTGTCGAGGCCGTGTGAGGGACACGAGTGTGTGTCCGGCTGTGTGTATTAAGTCATTGTCGACCACGGGTGAGGACCACGGGCATGTCTCAGGGGCACACGGGCGTGTCCCTTGAACAACACGGGCGTGTGGCCCCTGTTTAGGCAAAATTTTTCTAAGTGTGTGAAAGTTTCCGATTAATTCTCGAAACCTTCCGGAAGTATGTTTAAGGTTTCATGGGCCTAGGATGAGTATGTTATGGGTTTGGATGGAAAGTTTTTATGACGAAACGAAATTTTATAGCCCGAAACGTCATGTTTAAGCAAGTAGAGTTACGTAATGCCTCGTATCCGGTTCTGGCTACGAACACGGGTAAGGGGTGTTACATTTAGTGGTATCAGAGCTACGGTTTAGTCGATTCTCGAACTAACGTAGTGTAAGTATGAGTTTAGCTATACATGCCATATGTAAGAGTAATTGAGTAATGATAGTGTGATGGCTCCTGATGTTTTAAATTGTGTTTTTATATAGTACATGGATTCTGATCCAGACCGAACTGCAGTCGATGATGCTGCGAGTAATGCGCCGGCTCCCGCTCAAGGGACCGCGCCAACAGATAGTAGACCCGAGACCTTGGGTCAGAGAGAAAAGGCCCGAGAAGCCTTTCTCCATATGATGAGCAACTGGTACACTGAGTATGTTCGAGCAAATCCTAATGCTCAACCTCCTCCACCCCCACCTATTCCTCAACCCGCTCTGGTAGCTCCTCAAGCGGTTGAGGTAGTGAGGAGAGAAAGACCTCCGATCGATAAGATCTGAAAACAAGGAGCCGAGGAATTCTGGGCTAGTAAAGATGATGATTCGGAAAGGGCAAAATTCTGGCTTGAAAATACCATCAGGGTATTTGATGAATTGTCATGCACGCCTGAGGAGTGTCTAAAGTGTGCGGTATCTCTCTTGAGAGATTCAACTTATCGGTGATGGAACACCCTTGTGTCGGTGGTACCAAGGGAGAGAGTTAGCTGGGAATTCTTCCAAGAGGAATTACAGAAGAAGTATATCAGCCAGAGATTCATCAACCATAAGTGAAAAGAGTTCTTGGAATTAAAGCAAGGCCGAATGACAGTGACCGATTACGAACGGGAGTTCGTAAGGCTTAGCAAGTATGCCCGGGAGTGCGTGTCTAGCGAGGCTATCATGTGCAAGAGATTTGAGGACGGGCTAAATGAGGATATCTGTTTATACGTTAGTGTTCTCGAACTAAAAGAATTTGTAGTGTTGGTAGATAGAGCCTGTAAGGCTGAAGAGTTGGCTAAAGAGAAAAGAAGAGCTGAGATTGAGTCCCGTGACTCAAGGAAAAGACAGCTGAATAAGTCACTCCAATCTTCATCTAAGAAATCGAGGGATTTTGTTACTCGACCAACCACTTCAGTCGGGTTTTCAAACTGAAGTAAGGGCAAGCAGTTCTCGGGGTCTAAGGCTCAGACTACTTCGGTTGCTAGTGTTGGCAATGCCCGACCGAGTAGAGCAGAATGCCCGCAGTGTGGCAGGCATCATTCTGGTGAGTGCCGAGCAAATGAGAAGGCTTGTTTCAGATGTGGGTCTTTAGACCACTTTATCAGAGATTGCCCCGAGATGGGCAAGAAAGAGAAATCTCAAAATGCGAGTCCGGGAAGTACTGCTAGAGAAAGACCGCAGAGAAACCCAGGAAATGAGATGAGTAACAAGAATACATCCAGAGAGCAGACTGCAAGAGTCGAGGGTAGAGCACTGGTGAGAACATATGCCATTCGTGCTCACGAGGAGGCGTCCTCCCTTGACGTAATTAGGGGTACATTTTCTCTTTATGATACTCGTGTTATAGCTTTAATTGATCCGGGATCTACCCACTCATACATATGCATGAAATTATTCTCTAACATGAGCATGCATATAGAGTCTACTGAATTTGTAATAAGCGTGTCTAATCCACTAGGCAAATATGTGTTGATTGATAGAGTGTGTAAAAGTTGCCCTTTGAGGATTAGGGGTCATTACTTTCAAGTTGATCTTATGTTATTACCGTTTGATGAGTTTGATGTCATCCTTGGGATGGACTGGTTAGTTACTCATGACGTGATTGTGAATTGTGGAAAGAAGTTTATTGAGTTGAAATGTGAAAGTGGGGATCTTATTCGTGTTGAATCAGATAAGCAAGACAGATCACCGGTAGTGATATCATCCTTGTTGACTCAGAAGTACTTAAGAAAGGGGTACGAAGCATACCTTTCTATTGTGATGAATGCTAAAGAGACTGAGTTGAAAATTGAGTCGGTGCCCATAGTATACGAGTATTCAGATGTTGGAAGAATTGCCAGGGTTACCTCTGGCTAGAGAGATCGAATTCAGGATTGAGGTAGCTCTGGGTACCGCCCCCATTTCTATTGCTCCATATAGAATGGCTCCAACTGAGCTAAAAGAGTTGAAAGCACAGTTGCAAGAACTAACGGATAAGGGTTTTGCAAGACCAAGTTTTTCTCCGTGGGGTGCTCCCGCTTTATTCGTGAAGAAGAAAGATGGTTATATGAGATTATGTATAGATTATCAGCAACTTAACAAGGTAACTGTGAAGAACAAGTACCCGTTGCCGAGAACCGATGATTTATTTGACCAACTGAAGGGAGCCACGATATTTTCCAAGATAGATTTGAGGTCAGGGTACTATCAGCTGAGAGTCAAGGACTCAGATGTACCGAAAACCGCATTTAGGAGTAGGTATGGCCACTATGAATTTTATGTCATGCCTTTTGGTCTAACTAATGCCCCTGCTGTATTCATGGACCTGATGAATCGCATTTTTCGGCCATACTTGGATAAATTTGTCGTAGTCTTCATCGATGATATACTGATCTACTCTCGAGATGAGAATGAACATGCCGAGCATTTGAGTATGGTTCTACAAATTTTGAGAGAAAAACAATTGTATGCCAAGTTTAGCAAGAGTGAATTTTGGCTTAAGGAAATAGGATTTTTGGGGCACATTGTCTTGGGAGATGGAATTAGAGTCGACTCGAGTAAGATTTTAACAATCGTGGATTGGAAACCACCGAGGAGCGTAACTGAAGTACGGATTTTCTAGGCCTAGTCGGCTATTATAGGCGTTTTGTCAAGGGGTTTTCCATGATAGCTACCCTAATGACGAGACTTTTGCAAAAAGATGTAAAGTTTGATTGGACAGAAAAGTGTCAACAGAGTTTTGAAAAACTAAAGGCATTGTTGACTGAGGCTCCTGTTTTGGTGCAACCTGAGCCGGGGAGAGAATTTGTGGTTTACAGTGATGCATCCCTGAATGGATTGGGTTGTGTACTTATGCAAGAGGGTAAGGTGATTGTATACGCCTCTAGACAATTAAAGCCGCACGAGAAGAATTACCCGACCCATGACTTAGAGTTGGCCACCATTGTGTTCGCATTAAAGATATGGAGACACCATTTTTATGGTGAAAAGTGTCGGATGTTCACCGACCATAAAAGCCTAAAATATTTGATGACTCAAAAGGAATTGAATTTGAGACAACGAAGGTGGTTAAAGCTGATTAAGGATTATGAGTTAGTGATTGACTACCATTCGGGAAAGGCGAACGTAGTCGCTGATGCTTTGAGCAAAAAATCATTGTTTGCACTGAGATCCATGAATACTCAGATGGCCTTGTTGGATGATGGTTCTATTCTAGCCGAGCTAAGGGCTAGACCATTATTTCTTCAAGAGATTTGTGAAGCTCAGAAAGAGGACAGCAGCTTACAAGCCAAAAGAGTTCTATGTGAGTCAAATGTTGAGTCAACCTTTCGGGTAAGTCCTGATGGATGTTTGATGTTTCGAGTTAGGGTCTGTGTACCCAGAAATGAAGTACTTATTCGTAAGATTTTGCATGAAGCACAATGTGGATGTTTAACTGTGCACCCAGGCAGCACGAAGATGTACAATGATTTGAAGAAGTGGTATTGGTGGCCTAGTATGAAGAAGGACATTTTTGAGTTTGTATTGAGATGTCTGATTTGTCAACAAGTAAAAGCTGAACACCAAGTACCATTATGATCCCTGAGTCGAAGTGGGATCGTATTACCATGGATTTCATGACGGGTTTACCGTTAACACCGAAAAAGAAAGATGCTATATGGGTTGTAGTCGATAGACTTACGAAGTCAGCCCATTTCATACCAGTACGAGTTGATTTTTCTCTTGATAAATTGGCGGATTTGTACGTGTCAGTGATAGTAAGACTTCATGGTGTACCGTTGTCGATCATTTCGGATAGAGATTTGAGATTCACGTCACGGTTTTGGAAAAAGCTGTAAGAGGCTTTAGGCACAAAATTGAGTTTCAGTACCGCTTTTCATCCACAGACCGACGGTCAGTCGAAAAGGGTAATTTAGATACTCAAAGACATGCTTCGATGTTGTGTTTTGTAATTCCAAGGCAATTGGGAAAAATACTTACCGTTGGTGGAATTCGCCTACACCAACAGTTTTTAGTCAAGTTTGAAAATGGCGCCTTATGAGGCACTACATGGGCGTAAGTGTCGAACGCCCTTGTATTGGTCAGAACTCAGAGAGAAACAGATACACGGGGTCAATTTGATTAGGGAAACTGAAAAGAAAGTAAAAGTGATACGCGAGTGTCTGAAACCGGCCTCAGATAGACAAAAGTCCTATTCGAATTTAAAACGAAAAGATATTGAGTTCCAAGTAGGTGATAAAGTATTTCTGAAAGTATCACCATGGAGAAAGGTCCTCAGATTTGGCCGGAAAGGCAAATGAGTCTGCGTTTTATCAGACCTTATGAAGTTACCGAGAGGATAGGACCGGTAGCTTATCATTTGGCCCTGCCACCTGAGCTGGAAAAGATTCATGATGTCTTTCACGTATCCATGTTGCGCCGATACCGTTCAGACCCTTCACATGTCATAGTACCAACAGAGGTAGAAATTCAACCAGATTTGACTTTCGATGAAGAGCCGGTTAGAATTTTAACTAGGGAGGTTAAACAGCTGAGAAACAAAAGTATAGCTCTTGTTAAAGTGCTATGGCAGAGACATGGAATAGAAGAGGCTACATGGGAGCCCGAAGAGTCTATGAGAAACCAATATCCCAACCTTTTCGCCGGTAAGATTTTTGGGTACGAAAATTCTTAAGGGGGAGAATTGTAGCAGCCCGATTTAGGGGCTAGTCGGAAGAGTGGTTCAGAGCCACTAATCCAAGGTTAGATAAAATTACTTTTATGATATTTTATGAGCTAGAGCATGATTATATGTGTACATGAAAATTTTGGTGCCTTAATTTTAGCGATTTCTTGCTTAATCGCGAAAAAGGACTAAATCGCATGAAGTGTGAAAGTTCTATTTTATAAGCTAAAGGTACCTAATAGCCATAGAATATTAATTTGAGGTCTTTATAGGGCAATTAGCCCCTTTGTAAATGGTTGGCATGCCATAGGGGATAATAGGAGACAAATTGGTCAAAGTTGATGTGTTAGGTGGATTAAATTGATGATATAGAATAAAATAAAGAAAAAAGTGATATCATCTTTTCTTCATCGCCACACCACCGAAAATACCAAATTAGAGAGGGTTTTGAAAGCTCAAAATTTCAGCAAACTCCTCTCCAATCAAGTAAGTGATTTTAATGGTTTTTCTTGAAGATAGTTGTACTTTTGGAACCCCTAAAGCTTAAGCTTTCTAATGAGGGGACTATCTTGCAATATGGTGAAAAGTTTAGAGTTTTTCCATGAGAGCTTGTATGTGATTTTCTTAATTTTTATGGAAGAAAATGTGTCTTAGTTGTTAGATGAACAACTTTTGTGAAAGGTGTTGCCATGAAAACACCAAAATGAACCTTTTTTTTGTAAAGGTTGTAAAATTGGTAGTAAATGTGTGAAATGTTAGGTTTTTATGATAGCCAAAAGAGAAATAAATGTTCACCTAGGCTCATTAAAGGTATAAATTTTATTATAATTGATTTCCGAGCCTAGGGGTAAAATGGTCATTTTGCCAAAGTCTAAGGGCAAAATAGTAATTTTGCCAAAGCATGATTATTGAAATGCTTTTATTAATGTGATTATTAAAATTAGCTAATTTTCAATTGTAGAGCGAGAAGAACCAAGAATCAACCTCGATCGGGGAAAGAATAAAGTCTCGGACTAGATCGACGATCTAGCTTATTTTGAAATCGAGGTAAGTTTGTATGTGATAAATTCAACATTTATGCTAGTATTGTTTGAGAATGTTTGATATTATATTGATGTAGGTTATTCTAAGAAATTGAAATATTGAAGTCCCAGTTGGACTATAATGAATGTGAGTATAATATTATCGAGACATGAGATAGATATGGTCCCGTGTAAGACCATGTCGGGGACATGGCCTTGGCACCAAATTGAGATTTCGTATAAGACCATATCGAGGGTATTACTTCGGTATTGAATATGAGAATTGTATAAGACCATATCTGAGATATGGCATCGATACTTGAGGTGAGATTCTGTATAAGACCATATCCGAGATATGGCATCGGAAATCAAAGGTAATCCCATGTAAGACCGCATCCGGGATGTGGCATTGGCTTCGGGTTCATGTTAAGTGATAATGAATATGCATCTTGAGTATCCCTAGTGATTTATTGGGATAAATAAACCAGCTGAGATATAGAATTGAGATTTGTATTAAAGTTATGTGATTGAGTGTAAACAGGTACCCGTAAGTAATTCACGAGGAACATTTATGATATGTGGCATGATATGTGCTAGATAAGGGCAAGTATGCGTAAGTTATAGCAAAGAGCCTGTGACATTGTGTGTGGTTATCTAACGCCATGGAGGGATATCTTTATAAGTTCATTGTTGCTATTTATTTCCATGCAAACTTACTAAGCTTAATACTTACCCCTCCCATTTCCCTTTTCCTTGTAGTATTGCCAAGATAACTCGAGAAATTGGGGACGTCGGAGTTTGCAGATCACACTATCGACCACTTTTTGGTATAGCCAAATTAGATTTATTTTGATTATGGCATGTATAGGACTTGGTCTTTTTGTTATGTCATTTGGCAAGCCAAATGTGTTGGCTACTATAGTTGCTCAATTTATTTTTGTATATGGTCATTGAAGTTGGCTAATACTTGACAAGTTTATATATATTCATTAATGATGAATTATGAAGTTTATGCTTGTGTGGATATTTAATTTGAGTTGGTATAAGTATGGTGGCTATGTAGGGTGGCATATGGCTAGACACATGGGTAGACACACGGGCGTGTGTCTAGGCCGTGTGTGACACACGGTCAGCCCCATGGGGGTGTTAATTGGCCGTGTGTCCCCATGCATGCTAGGTTTACAAGTCAGTATGCTCAGTAGTAAACACACGGGCAGAGACACGACCGTGTGTCTCAGTCGTGTGGAAGACACGGCCATGGACATGGCCGTGTGTAATATCCCGGGTTAGGGGTTATTTTGTTGTTGCATGAAATTGCATGTGTTTAGTGTGCTGCGTGGCTATTTCTATGTTTTGGGGGCTTAATTGTGGTCTAGGGGTATGCCTGAGTGGATGGGAAAATTTTGGTTTTTGGATGTTAAGTGAAGGGAGCTGTGGAAGCTGGGGTTTAAGAATTTTAATTGATGTTTTGTTGCACAAAAAGGTGTGCTGGCAAAGTGGCAACCATGCGTTACTTGGGAGCTAGGTGTGGCGTCAAATGCATGGGGTGGAGGTCTAGTGTTCGAGCTGCAAAGTCCCCATTTTGGTTCCCATTTTGGACGGCATGGGAGGAGGAAGTAGAAGGCAATTCAAATTCTTCTTTGGACTTGGTCAAACCATTCAAATGGTGGGAGGAGAGTGAGTTTAGGAGGAAGACTTGGTCATGCTTGTTTGAATGTGTGGAGTGGAGTGTTGTGGGGGATTTGGCCGAATTTAGGGGGGAGTTGGAGGGGAGTGACGGCTTAGTGTGGGGGGAAGAGTGTGCCAAATTCAATTGGCATTTTGGGGTGTTTTTTTTTCGGTCACTTTTTGGTATCAAACAAAGTTCTCTCATTTTGTCAAACAAGCTGATTTTTTTCCATAGAAAATTCTCTCATTCTTTCCACCTCTTGAAACCGAAACACCTAGTCCCTTAGTTGCCGAAACTCTCACTTGCTTCAAACCGAATCTTTCCATTATTCATCTTCCCATTTCTTTTGGTGCCGAAACCAAAATCACTTGCATCTCAGACTTTTATTTTTTCTTTTCTTATACATTATTGCCGAAACTTCATTCTCATCTCCTATCTTCTTTTCTTTCCTTTTCCATTCAAAACCGAACATAGGTGTGTGGTAAACACTTAGGCCGAATCTTCTTGTCTTTTTGGGGTGCATCTTAGCCGAATCTTTTCTCTCTTGGAAGTCCTCTTGTGGCCGAATTTTGGGTGGTATTGGTAAGTTCTTGGCCGAATGGCCATTTCTCTTTTCTCTCTAGTGCGATGTCGATTTTGGATTGGTGAAAGGAGTTAACCTCTTATTTTGGAATTCAAGGCTTTATAGGGCATTCGGGATTCAAGCAGTTGACAAAACCTTTTACAGCACTCGACCGATTGATAAGTGGTGGGGATTGGCCGATTGTCAGAAAATCAGTGGTTGATTCGGGATTTGGTAGGAAACCAAATCGGGTATAGAGGTAAGGGTTCGATATTAACCCCTTTGGTTAATTGTTGTTGGCGAATGTTATAGATGCCTAACCCCTATGTTTGGCCGATTTTTTTAGGAGCAAGTCACTCGAGGGATTTAGATCGTTTCGTGGGATTTTAGACTCAGAATTACCAGTGTGTGTAAACTAACACACCGATATCTAGTAATGTTATTAATAAACTTTGTTTGCTGTTAAAAACTATACCAAGATGACGGATAATTGGATACCCAAACGGGTATGTGTACGTATCCGGTAAGTCTAATTTATTACAAGTTCTATTATGGATACCTTGGGTATTATGATCTAGGTTATGTATGCTATGAGATGTAATGCTAGACATGTTGGCATGATATGCATGATTTGTATGATATGCATGATTACATGAGTATGGTATGTTGATGGGTGATATGAGTGGAGGGAGCAGTGATATTTTGTGTCTTGACGAGCACCGGTGTTTTGGTAACACACTTTGTGACTTTGGGTCACCGTGAGGTTGGGCACCTCATTGCGACTCGTCCCTGTGGTTTGACACCACCGTGGGTTGGCCCCACTTTGAGATATGGGATCGTCTGCTAGTGATTGGGTATCACACGATGGGTTGGCCCCATCATTCGATTATTGTGACTACGGTCACCAGTGGTTTGGTACCACATTTGTGTCTTTGGGACACCAGAGGTTGGGCACCTCATTGCGACTCGTCCCCTGTGGTTAACACCACCGTGGGTTGGCCCCACATTGAGATATGGGATCGCCTCGCTAGTGATTGGGTATCACACGATGGGTTGGCCCCATCATTGGATTTGTGACTTTCTGGTCACGGTGCTTTGGTAGCACAAACGTGTCTTTGGGACACCAGGTGGTTTTTGGCACCACATTGATGGATATTGTGTCTTTGGGACACCAAGTGTTTTGGTAACACATTGTGACTATATGTCACCAAAGTGTTTGGTACCACACGGGGTAGAAAAAGGAGATACGGATGGTTAGGATCGGGTTGCATTAATTATGTTGCTATGTATGATGTGTGTTAGCATGTTGATTCATCGGGAGCGGGATTTATGCACTGAGTCATTCGACTCACCCTCTCCTTTGACATTTCAGGTGACCCGTAGACGCGGACATGGAGCCGGGGTGGACTCGGGGTGCACATGCCATGCTTTAATAAAAGTTTTGCTCAGACTATTCACTTTGGGTACTTTAGCTCATTTATTTTTATTTGAGATTTAATTTGGATTTGTAAAAGGCCTTTAAATTATGTTTTATGATGGTTATGTTTTAATTAGATTCTCAACCTGCTTAACAAAAAACTGGGTATGAAATTTTACTAAAAATTTGGTAAGACAATGTTTTCAAAACTATAACGCAATGTGTTTTAAACTATACCATCGGGTATCTCACTATGTTTTGCTATACGGTAAACTCAAATGATTTTCAAACCAAACTCGATATTCTACTAAGTCAAAAATGTTTCAAAATAGCACTAAGAAACTATTGGGAATGCTAAATGAAATCAACTCGGTTGTAACTATATGCTTTAGATAAGTTTTCAAAATCTAATCAAACAGGCCTACTCCAATTTTCTTCAAGTTCACTATGTTTTCACCCCGTTTTTAAACGAAAAATCTGATCACTCAAAAACGTTTTTCCCGTAACATACCGTTCGGAAGGGTGTCCCGTCCGAGTTTGGGGTGTTACAATTGTGGTATCGAGCCAAGTTCAAAAGCTCACTTGTGGCCCGAGGCCCAAAATGTTTTCAAAGGATTATTTTGTCGGGTCTTTGTTCTCAAAGTATGGTTTGAAAGGCATGGCACCGAGTCTCCTGCACTGGTTCGCCTGTAAGTACCCTTACTATTGCTTGTGAATTGATTGGATGTGATATGATTTGATGAATAGCAATAGTATATTACTTTAGAGAATGAAACTGATAGGATTTTGTGAACTCATGCGAGAACAAATCCTCTTTAATATTCATAAGACTTGCTTTAAAACAAAGTGGAATAAATACTCGATGCATAAAATTCTTAATCGAATCGTAGAGAATTTAGTCATGAGCGCTAGAGGTGGACGTGGTCGTGGACGCAGGTCGTGGTAGGATGACGGTTTTTGAGCCCGTAGGATCCGGTCGGGGTTCGTAAAATGAGATACGGGTTCGCCACCACCGGAGGTGGTGAGTTCCAAGATCGACCCCGGGACGATGCGCGTCACGAGCGATCTTTGCGAGTGTTGGAAAGAGTAGCCGGTGTAGGTGGTGGTGCGTGGAGTTAGGAAATTGTTCTGAGCGACTTCGGCCAATGGGGCCGAATTCTTCCGAGGTGTTTCGTGTTGCTCCCAAAGATCGCTGAATATTGGCCGAGGCAACCGAGCGGATCATGGACGATCCGGACTTGATCGGCCAAGAGAAGGTGAAGGGCATCGTATCGCTTCTTCGGGATGAGTCATATCGGTGGTGGCTCACGGTTCGAGACAAAGGTGGCGTGAGAGGATCCGACATGGGATTATTTCAGGCTGCATATCAAAAGAAGTACATCGGAGCTAGTTATATTGACTCCCAAAAGGAAGGCATTTCGAGGCTTGTTCAGGGGGGTAAATCTGTTTCTGAGTACGACGCGGAGTTCCTGAAGCTGAGTAGGTATGCCAGGGGCATTGTGGCCACTGAGCATGAGAGGTGTGTTCGTTTCGAGGATGGTCTGCGAGACGACTTGAGGCTGCTGATTGCTCCTCAGCAGGAGCGCGAGTTTGCTGTCTTAGTTGAGAAGGCTAAGGTAGCCGAGGGTGTTAAGGAGTCAGTGAGACAGGGCATGGACAGAAATAGGCATAAGAGGAGCTTTGGGTCTTCTGGATCGTCGGGTAATCCGCAGAAGAGAGCTAGACCGAGTGGGCCGAACCAGTCTGCTAGGTTTGTTGCTGCTAGGCAGGGACCGCCGCAGCAGTGATCGGGCAGGGAAATCTCATTGGGGGTGGCTGCTGGGTCGGAGGAAAAGGTTGCTTCGAGTGTGGTTCTCTCGAGCACACGTGTGAGGGACCGTCCGCATAGGTTGGCGAGATTCACCCGAGAGTCGTGGCCGTAATCAGTTCAGAGTTAATGGACCGCCACCGCAGAGGGGCCGTGGTAATGGCAGAGGTGGTAATGGTTCTGGTCGGGGCCGTGGAGCACCGGGCAGAGGTGTGGGTAGTTCGAGGCCGATACCTGGATTAGTGTATGCTTTGAGGCGCCGAGAGGAGGCGCGACGCACGGACGTTATAACCGAAGACGCTTTTTGATTTTCGCTCTCCTTATACTGCTTTGATTGATGTGGGTTCAACGCACTCTTATGTTGCCGATAGTATAGTAGGGACCATGGATTTAGACTCCAGATATCTTCTAGGCGGATGACCGTGATTAGCCCTTTAGGTCACTCGGAGTAGTAGATAAAGCTGTTTTAGAGAGGTACCCTTAGAACTCCAAGGGGTAGTGTTTGCCTTGATCTGATGGAACCGCCGTTTGGGAGAGTTTGATCTCGATTCTTGGGATGGATTGCTGGTCAAGTACCAGAGGCGAAGTTGGATTGCGCGCTAAGCGCATGGTTCTTAAGACGATTGAGGGTGAAGAGGTGGCTATGATAGGTAATAGGAGAGATTACTTATCTAATGTGGTATCTGCTCAAAGGCGAGAAGATGGTTAGGAAGGGCCGTGAAGCATATGTAGTTCATGTGTATGCCTTGGAGGCTAAAGAGTCTCATGTAGAGAAGGTTAAATCTTGTTAAGGAATTTGCCGATGTGTTTCTGAGGAGCTTAGGGTTTGCCGCCAGATCGCGAGGTAGAGTTCGGGATAGATCTATTATCTTAATCTGCGCCGGTGTCTATTGCTCCGTATAGAATGGCGCCAAAGGAATTGGTGGAGCTTAAGGCTCGAGATCCGGGAGTTATTGGATCGAGGTTTTATTAGGCCTAGTGTTTTGCCGTGGGAGTGCGCGGTACTTTTGTCAAGAAGAAAGATGGCACGATGCGGATGTGTATAGACTATCGCCAGATTGAATAAGTCGACGATTAAAAACAAGTATCCGTTGCCACGGATAGATGATTTGTTTGATCACCGAAGAAGCGCTGCGGTATTTTCAAGATCGACTTGAGGTCCAGGTATCACCGATTAAGAGTTAAGGAGGTGATATCCATAAAACAATAAGCTTCGGACTCGGTATGGGCACTACGAATTTCTGGTAATGCCATTCGAGTTGACTAACGCACCGGCAGCATTTATGGATATGATGAATAGGGTGGTTCAATAGTATCTGGATCAGTTCATCGTGGTTTTCATAGACGACATTTTGGTGTACTCAAGGACAGAGGAAGAGCATGATAAGCATTTGCGAGTGGTGTTGCAGATTTTGAGGGAAGAGCAGCTCTATGCTAAGTTCAGTAAGTGTGAGTTCTGGCTTAGGGAAGTGACTTTCTTGGGTCATGTAGTGTCGGCTGAGGGGATTCGAGTAGATCCTCGTAAGATTGAGGCAGTTTTGGATTGGAAGCCGCCTAAGTCAGTGGCTGAGATTCGGAGTTTTCTGGGTTTTGCTGGATACTACCGAAGGTTTGTTGAGGGTTTTTCGTTGATAGCAACGCCGATGACCAAGTTGCTGAGGAAAGAAGTTCCGTTTGTATGGACTGAGAAACAAAGCAGAAAGCTTCGATAAGTTAAAGAAGATTTTGACCGAGGCTCGGTTTTAATTCAACTTTGAGGTGGTAAGGAATTCCACGATGTATTGTGACGCATCACATACGGGTTTGGGTTGTGTCTTGATGCAAGAAGGTAAGGTTGTGGCTTACGCTTCTCGGCATACCGAGATCACATGAGGTCAACTATCCGACGCATGATTTGGAGCTAGCACCGTGGGTCTTCGCCTTAAAGATTTGGAGGCACTACTTGTACGCGGAGAGATCGATAGTCTACACAGATCACAAGAGTCTCAAGTATCTCCCGACTCGTAAGGATTTGAATTTGAGGCGTAGCAGATGGGTTGAGTTGCTTTGAAAGATTACGATCGATTGAGTATCATCCGGGCAAGGCTAACGTGGTGGTGACGCGTTGAGCCGCAAGGTTGTTTCTGGACTTAAGAGCATTGTTTGCCCACTTGAGTTTGTATGACGATGGGAGTATTCGCGCAGAGTTGCAAGTTAAGCCTACCAGGTTGAAATGTTTAGAGAGAAACAGCTTATTGGATGAGGTTACGAGTGCGCGAAGGTTACAAGTGCGTAATGGTGGTTTGGAGGGTTACTGACTTGTCTAGTGTTGAGGTGTTGTGTTTTCTGGGGTAAGGCTTGTATGCCTAAAGATGTTGAGTGAGGCAAAAGATTCTTCAGACGCACATAGCAGCCCCTTATGCTATGCATCCCGGAGGTAGCAAGATGTATAGGGATCTTAGAGAGAGCGATTTTGGTGGCCCGGCTTGAAGAAAGAGGTGACAGAGTTTGTTGGGAAGTGTCCGACTTGTCACAGTCAAGGCTGAACATCGATTGCCGTCAGAGTTTGCTTCACTGTGAAGATTCCTCGATGGAAGTGGGAAAGGGTAACCATGGATTTCGTCAGTGGGTTACCGCTTACGCCAAGCAAGAAAGATTCAGTTTGGGTAGTGGTGGATCGCCTGACTAAATCAGCTCACTTTATTCCGGTGAGGGTTGACTACTCACTTCAGAAGCTAGCGAAGCTGTATGTGTCAGAGATAGTAAGGTTGCATGGTGTGCCAGTTTCGATAATCTCGGATAGGGATCCTAGATTCACGTCAAGGTTCTGGAAAGCATTGCATCAAGCTCTGGGTACTCATTTGGATTTCAGCACGGCTTTTCACCCGCAGTCTGACGGTCAATCAGAAAGGGCCATTCAGATCTTGGAAGATATGCTGAGAGGTTGTATCTTGGATTTCAGAGGTAGTTGGGAGGAGTTTCTACCATTAGCTGAGTTTGCCTACAACAACAGTTACCAAGCGAGCATCAAAATGGCACCGTATGAGGCGTTGTATGGTAGGAAGTGTCGCTCACCTACGTGTTGGGCGGAGTTAGGTGAACGCCGCTTATTGGGACCCGAGTTGGTTCTTTGAGACCGAAGACAAGGTTAAGTTGATTCATCCTAGATTGAAGGAAGCTTGGACCGGCAGTGAAGTCTTATACCGATCTTAAGCGAAGAGATATAGAGTTCGCCGTGGGGATCAAGTTTTCCTGAAGGTCTCGCCTTGGAAGAAGGTGTTGAGGTTCGGGAAGAAAGGCAAGCTAAGTCCGAGGTTTATTGGACCGTATAAGGTACTGAGACGAGTTGGACCAGTGGCGTATCAGCTTGAGTTGCCAGCAGAGCTTAGTCAGATTCACGACGTATTCCACGTTTCGATGCTTCGGCGTTATCGTTCAGATCCGTCACATGTGGTAGCAGTGGAGGAGATCGAGGTAAATCCAGATTTGACCATGGAGGAGGAACCTGTGCAGATTCTTGATCGAGATGTGAAGGTTCTGCGTAGAAAGTCTGTGCCTTTGGTTAAGGTACTTTGGCGGAATCATGGCGTAGAAGAAGCTACGTGGGAACCCGAGGATATGATGAGACAGCAATACCCGCAACTCTTTTGATCAGGTAATTTCGAGGTCGAAATTATTTTTAAGGGGGTAGAACTGTAATATCCCGGGTTAGGGGTTATTTTGTTGTTGCATGAAATTGCATGTGTTTAGTGTGTTGCGTGGCTATTTCTATGTTTTGGGGGCTTAATTGTGGTCTAGGGGTATGCCTGAGTGGATGGGAAAATTTTGGTTTTTGGATGTTAAGTGAAGGGAGCTGTGGAAGCTGGGGTTTAAGAATTTTAATTGATGTTTTGTTGCACAAAAAGGTGAGCTGGCAAAGTGGCAACCATGCGTTACTTGGGAGCTAGGTGTGGCGTCAAATGCATGGGGTGGAGGTCTAGTGTTCGAGCTGCAAAGTCCCCATTTTGGTTCCCATTTTGGACGGCATGGGAGGAGGAAGTAGAAGGCAATTCAAATTCTTCTTTGGACTTGGTCAAACCGTTCAAATGGTGGGAGGAGAGTGAGTTTAGGAGGAAGACTTGGTCATGCTTGTTTGAATGTGTGGAGTGGAGTGTTGTGGGGGATTTGGCCGAATTTAGGGGGGAGTTGGAGGGGGAGTGACGGCTTAGTGTGGGGGGGAAAGAGTGTGCCGAAATTCAATTGGCATTTTGGGGTGTTTTTTTTTCGGTCACTTTTTGGTATCAAACAAAGTTCTCTCATTTTGTCAAACAAGCCAATTTTTTTCCATAGAAAATTCTCTCATTCTTTCCACCTCTTGAAACCGAAACACCTAGTCCCTTAGTTGCCGAAACTCTCACTTGCTTCAAACCGAATCTTTCCATTATTCATCTTCCCATTTCTTTTGGTGCCGAAACCAAAATCACTTGCATCTCAGACTTTTATTTTTTCTTTTCTTATACATTATTGCCGAAACTTCATTCTCATCTCCTATCTTCTTTTCTTTCCTTTTCCATTCAAAACCGAACATAGGTGTGTGGTAAACACTTAGGCCGAATCTTCTTGTCTTTTTGGGGTGCATCTTAGCCGAATCTTTTCTCTCTTGGAAGTCCTCTTGTGGCCGAATTTTGGGTGGTATTGGTAAGTTCTTGGCCGAATGGCCATTTCTCTTTTCTCTCTAGTGCGATGTCGATTTTGGATTGGTGAAAGGAGTTAACCTCTTATTTTGGAATTCAAGGCTTTATAGGGCATTCGGGATTCAAGCAGTTGACAAAACCTTTTACAGCACTCGACCGATTGATAAGTGGTGGGGATTGGCCGATTGTCAGAAAATCAGTGGTTGATTCGGGATTTGGTAGGAAACCAAATCGGGTATAGAGGTAAGGGTTCGATATTAACCCCTTTGGTTAATTGTTGTTGGCCGAATGTTATAGATGCCTAACCCCTATGTTTGGCCGATTTTTTTAGGAGCAAGTCACTCGAGGGATTTAGATCGTTTCGTGGGATTTTAGACTCGTAATTACCAGGTGTGTAAACTAACACACTGATATCTAGTAATGTTATTAATAAACCTGCTTTGCTCGTTAAAAACTATACCAAAGATGACGGATAATTGGATACCCAAACGGGGTATGTGTACGTATCCTGTAAGTCTAATTTATTACAAGTTCTATTATGGATACCTTGGGTATTATGATCTAGGTTATGTATGCTATGAGATGTAATGCTAGACATGTTGGCATGATATGCATGATTTGTATGATATGCATGATTACATGAGTATGGTATGTTGATGGGTGATATGAGTGGAGGGAGCAGTGATATTTTGTGCTGACGAGCACCAGTGTTTTGGTAACACACTTTGTGACTTTGGGTCACCAGAGGTTGGGCACCTCATTGCGACTCGTCCCCCGTGGTTTGACACCACCGTGGGTTGGCCCCACTTTGAGATATGGGATCGCCTCACTAGTGATTGGGTATCACACGATGGGTTGGCCCCATCATTCGATTATTGTGACTACGGTCACCAAAGTGGTTTGGTACCACATTTGTGTCTTTGGGACACCGCAGAGGTTGGGCACCTCATTGCGACTCGTCCCTCGTGGTTAACACCACCGTGGGTTGGCCCCACATTGAGATATGGGATCGTCGCTAGTGATTGGGTATCACACGATGGGTTGGCCCCATCATTGGATTTGTGACTTCTGGTCACCAAGTGCTTTGGTAGCACAAACGTGTCTTTGGGACACCAAAGGTTTTGGCACCACATTGATGGATATTGTGTCTTTGGGACACCAAAGTTTTGGTAACACATTGTGACTATATGTCACCAAAGTGGTTTGGTACCACACGGGGTAGAAAAAGGAGATACGGATGGTTAGGATCGGGTTGCATTAATTATGTTGCTATGTATGATGTGTGTTAGCATGTTGATTCATCGGGAGCGGGATTTATGCAATCGAGTCATTCGACTCACCCTCTCCTTTGACATTTCAGTGACCCGTGAGACGCGACACATGGAGCCGGGTGGACTCGGGGTGCACATGCCATGCTTTAATAAAAGTTTTGCTCAGACTATTCACTTTGGGTACTTTAGCTCATTTATTTTTATTTGAGATTTAATTTGGATTTGTAAAAGGCCTTTAAATTATGTTTTATGATGGTTATGTTTTAATTAGATTCTCAACCCGCTTAACAAAAAAGCTGGTATGAAATTTTACTAAAAATTTGGTAAGACAATGTTTTCAAAACTATAACGCAATGTGTTTTAAACTATACCATCGGGTATCTCACTATGTTTTGCTATACGGTAAACTCAAATGATTTTCAAACCAAACTCGATATTCTACTAAGTCAAAAATGTTTCAAAATAGCACTAAGAAACTATTGGGAATGCTAAATGAAATCAACTCGGTTGTAACTATATGCTTTAGATAAGTTTTCAAAATCTAATCAAACAGGCCTACTCCAATTTTCTTCAAGTTCACTATGTTTTCACCCCGTTTTTAAACGAAAAATCTGATCACTCAAAAACGTTTTTCCCGTAACATACCAGATTCGGACGGGGTGTCCTGTCCGAGTTTGGGGTGTTACACCGTGTGCCCAGGCCGTGTGAAGTCTGCACCTAGAATTTAAAATTTAATTCGACACACGGCCTAAGGACATAGGCGTGTGCCTTGGCCGTGTAACCTTAGTGAGGTGTTGACGTCACAAACAAAATGCTAAGGTTTTGGCACACAGGCTAAGACACGGGCGTGTCGAGGCCCCTGTGGGCATGTCCCTTGAACAACACGGGCGTGTGGCCCCTGTTTAGGCAAAAAATTTCTAAGTGTGTAAAAGTTTCCGATTAATTTCCGAAACCTTCCGGAAGTATTTTTAAGGCCTCGTGGGCCTAGGATGAGTATGTTATGGGTTTGAATGGAATGTTTTTATGACGAAACAAAAATTTATAGCCCGAAACGTCATGTTTAAGCAAGTTGAGTTAGGTAATGCCTCGTATCCGGTTTCGACTTCGAACACGGGTAAGGGGTGTTACACGAACCACTCCGTAAGTATGTTTAAGGTCTCTTAGACCTATAAGGGGGACGCTATGATCTTGAATGAGACATTTTAAATCGAAATGGTTTTTTATGTTGTCATGTTGAATATTTGAGCCAGTTAAGTATAGTAATGCCTCATACCCAGTTTCGGCGTCGGATACGGGTAAGGGGTGTTACATTTAGTGGTATCAGAGCTATGGTTTAGTCGATTCTCGGACTAACGTAGCATATGCACGAGTCTAGCTATAAATGCCATACATATGAGTATTTATATAATGATAGTGTGACGACTCCTGACGATTTAAATTATGTTTTCATATAGTAAATGGACCCCGATAGAACTGTGGCGGATGATGTAGAAAGTAACGCGCCGGCTCCCGCCCAAGGGACGGTGCTGACTGAGAATGAGAATAGATCAGCGACTGTGAGTCAAAGAGGAGGGGAAGAGGCTAGGGAAGCCTTTCTCCACATAATGAACGCATGGTATACGGAGTTCGTTTGTACAAACCCGAATGCACAACCCCCTCCACCCCCACCTATCCCTCAGCCTACCCCTGTAGCTCTCCAAGCTATAGAAGTGGTAAGAAGAGAAAGGCCTCCGGTCGATAGAATCCGGAAACAAGGAGCTGAGGAATTTTGAGCTAGTAAAGATGATGATCCGGAGAGGGCGAAATTCTGGCTTGAGAATACCATCAGGGTATTCGATGAGTTGTCTTGCACGCTTGAAGAGTGCATGAAATGTGTGGTGTCTCTCTTAAGAGATTTCGCTTACTAGTGGTGGAACACCCTTGTGTCGGTTGTACCAAGGGAGAAGGTTAATTGGGAATTTTTCCAAGAGGAGTTCCGAAAAAAGTACATTAGCCAAAGATTTATTGATCAGAAGAGAAAGGAATTCCTCGAGTTAAAGCAAGGACGAATGATAGTAACTGAATATGAACGTGAGTTCGTAAGGCTTAATAAATATGCCCGGGAGTGCGTGTCCACCGAGGTTATCATGTGCAAAAGGTTTGAGGATGGATTAAATGAGGATATCCAATTGTATGTTGGTGTCCTAGAATTAAAGGAATTTGTCGTGTTAGTAAATAGAGCTTGCAAGGCCGAGGAGTTGGCCAAAGAGAAAAGAAAGGCGGAAATTGAGTCTTGTGACTCGAGGAAAAGACAGTTGGGCAAGTCATTTCAATCCTCATCTAAGAAATCAAGAGAGTTACTACTCGATCAGCTACTTCAGCTGGGTTTTCAAACAGAAGTAAGGGTAGATAGTACTCAGGGTCTAAAGCTAAGACCACTTCGGTTGCTAGTGTTGGCAACGCTCGACCCAGTAGACCAGAATGTCCACAGTGTGGCAAACGTCACCCCGGGGAGTGTTGAGCAAGCGAGAGAGCTTGTTTCAAGTGTAGATCCCTAGACTATTTTATTAGAGATTGCTCCGAGATGGTTGAAAAAGAAAAATCTCAGAGTGCAAGATCGGGAAATACTACTAAAGGGAGACCACAGAGAAATCCAGGAAGTGGAACGAGTAGTAAGAATACGCCTAGAGAGCAGACTGCAAGATTTGAGGGTAGAACGCCTGCGAGGACTT
This sequence comes from Gossypium sturtianum, assembly GCA_025698515.1. NCBI lineage: Eukaryota > Viridiplantae > Streptophyta > Magnoliopsida > Malvales > Malvaceae > Gossypium > Gossypium sturtianum. The sequence goes on along the minus strand of CM046950.1, from coordinate 90,897,404 downwards.
ACCCCATTCGCACTCACGAAGAGGCGTCATCCCCTGACATGATTACGGGTACATTTTCTCTCTATGATACTCATGTTGTTGCTTTAATTGATCCGGGATCTACCCACTCATATGTTTGCATGAAATTAGTCTCTAGTATGAAAATGCCTGTAGAGTCTACAAATTTTGTGATAAGAGTGTCGAATCCCCTAGGAAAATGTATGTTAGTTGATAAAGTATACAAAGATTGCCCTTTGAGGATTAGAGGCCATCACTTTCCGGCTAATCTTATGTTATTGCCGTTCGATGAATTTAATGTAATCCTTGGTATGGATTGGTTAACTACTCATGATGTGATAGTGAATTATGGAAGGAAATTTATTGAGTTAAATTGTGAAAATGGGGATATTCTTCGTGTTGAATCATATGAGCAAGACAGATCGCCTTGTTGGCTCAGAAATACTTGAGAAAAGGATATGAAGCTTACCTTTCTTTTGTGATGAATGCCAAAAAGATTGAGTTGAGAATCAAAGTAGTGCCCATAGTGTGTGAGTACCTAGATGTATTTCCAGAAGAATTACCAGGGTTGCCTCCGGTTAGAGAGATTGAATTTGGCATTGATTTAGCCCCTGGTACTGCACCTATATCAATTGCTCCGTACAGAATGGCTCCAACCGAGTTAAAAGAACTGAAGGCATAGTTACAAGAGTTAACGGACAAAGGCTTTGCAAGACCGAGTTATTCTCCGTGGGGTGCTCCCGTATTATTTGTGAAAAAGAAATATGGTTCCATGAGGTTATGTATAGATTACCGACAGCTTAATAAGGTAACCATAAAGAACAAGTACCCATTGCCAAGGATAGATGATTTATTTGACCAATTGAAGGGAGCCACGGTGTTTTCCAAGATAGACTTGAGGTCTGGATATTATCAGTTGAGAGTCAAAGACTCAGATGTGCCGAAAAACGCATTTCAGACAAGTTATGGTCACTACGAGTTTTTAGTCATGCCTTTTGGTTTAACAATTGGCCCTGCTGTGTTTATGGATTTGATGAACCGCATCTTTCGGCCATATTTGGACAAATTTGTTGTAGTCTTTATTGATGATATACTGATTTACTCTCGTGATGAGAATGAGCATGCGGAGCACTTGAGAATGGTTCTGGAAACTTTGAGAGATAAACAATTATATGCCAAGTTTAGTAAAAGTGAATTTTGGCTTAAGGAAGTCAGATTTTTGGGGCACATTGGTTCAGGTGACTGTATTCGAGTTGACCCGAGTAAGATTTCAGCGATTGTTGAATGGAAACCACCAAGGAACGTAACTGAGGTTAGGAGTTTTATGGGCCTAGCTGGCTACTATAGACGATTTGTCAAGGGATTTTCTATGATAGCTACTCCAATGACGAGGCTACTACAAAAATATGTGAAGTTTGAGTGGACAGAAAAGTGCCAACATAGTTTTGAGAAACTTAAGGTGTTGTTGACCGAGGCTCTAGTTCTAGTACAACCCGAACCAGGAAAAGAATTTGTGGTCTATAGTGATGCATCCTTAAATGGTTTGGGTTGTGTACTCATGCAAGAAGGCAATGTGATAGCATATGCCTCTAGACAATTAAAGCTGCATGAGAAGAATTACCTGACACATGATTTGGAGTTAGCCGCTATTGTATTTGCACTAAAGATATGGAGACATCATTTGTATGGTGAGCAATGTCGGCTGTTCACTTGTAACACCCCCACCCGTGTTCATCGCCGGAATCGGGTACGAGGCATTACCGGACATAACTCACTTAGACATACAACTTTGAGCTATAGAATTTCATTCCCAATTAAAACTTCCCATTCACAATCATACCGTCCTTATTATGGGCTTACAAGACCTTAAACATGCAAATGGTAGGTCTCGGAATCAAACCGAAAACTTTTGTAAACTTATAAAAATTTTGCCTTAACAGGGCCACACGCCCGTGTGGGCAGAGGCTGTGTGGTCACACACGCCCATGTCCCTAGCCCGTGGGGGATTTATTTTAATTTCAAACCTACAGGGGTTTTCACATGGCCGGACACACGCCCGTGTCAATGGCCCGTGTCCCTCACACAGCCTAGACACGCTCGTGTCCTCACCCGTGTGTGAAAAACCTGGGTATTTTGTTTGTGACGTCAGCAACCATATATAGGGCACACGGCCTAGGCACACGCCCGTGTGTCTAGCCCGTGGTCGACACTGACTTGCAACACTAACATGCAGGGGACACATAGCCTGGTCACACACCCATGGGGCTGACCGTGTGTCACACACGGTCTAGACACACGCCCGTGTGCCTACCCGTGTGAACAAGAACAAGGCTATTTGCCAAACTCTTTTTATCACCCTAATTCATGCAACATCAACCACATTCAACCATTTACCAAGCAACTCAATCATACATCATACTCATTCATGAATAACCTCATCTTTTCATATATTAATAAAAATAAGCCATCAACTATGGCTATTTACAAAAGTTCATCTTTAAAGGAGCCAACACACTTGGCCAAAATAACAAGACATAACACTAAACCTAGCCCCTAAACATGCCATACACAAAATGCTAAGACTAAATATACCGAGATCAGCTGATAGTGTGGATGATCTTCCGATTATCTACGTATTGCGAACTAGCTCTTTGACACTATAAAACAAGGGAAAAGAAAGAGAGTAAGCTTTAAGCTTAGTAAGTTTACATGCAAACAATAAGCATCATAACATATGCTAAACAATCAATAACATCATATACTAAGCAAGAACAATTCTCATTTCCGCAATCATGCTTACTCATTTCATTTTTTACCACATTCCAACCATATAACAATTATATAGCTCACAATCACTTGTACACATTCCCTGCACTTATCACCACGAAGCAACATGAAACATTCACTTATACAAATTCTCAATGAACCCCTCGGAATAATACTAAGTACCCGGTGGTTTTGCACACAGCCCACCATTAATCAATATTAGGGTGGTATCGCACTTAGCCCACCAACAAGAATATTTACGGTGGTTTCGCACATAGCCCACCAAATAATAGTATAAATGATGGTATCGCACACAGCCCATCGTGAGTAAGTAATAAGGTGGTATAGCACACAGCCCACCAAAAGAATAATTACGGATATTTTTCCGCACTCACATATCTATCCCCCGGTTCATACGAGATTTACTTACTATCTATCAATTTCAATCATAAATGATCTCCTTCATACAATGCACCAAAAAGTAACAACATATGTATTAAAGGCATATCGTTTACACATAAACTTACCTCGGTGTAAAATGTTTTAATCGACGATTTAGTCCATAACCTTGCTTTTTCCTCGGTCAATGTCGTTTTCGCGCTCTTCTTGATCTATAATAATAAAATTACTCATTCAATCACATTTTAACTCATGATACATCAAAATTTCTACTTAGGCAAAAATGACTATTTTGCCATTACACTTTGGCAAAATTACTATTTTGCCCCTAGGCTCGTAAATCGTTTTTCATCACATTTTCTCATTAAACAAGCCTAGCTGAACATTTATTCCTCTTACAACAACTCTCAAAATCAATTATTTCATGCATTTATTACACAATTACTACCTTTACAAATAAGTCCTATTTAGGTGTTTTCATGATAATGCCCTTCACAAAAGTTATTTCTTAACTCACTAACATTCATTTTCTTCCATAAAAACTCAGAAAACAACATGAACACTCTCATGGAAAGTTTCTAAACTTTCAACCATATTGCAAATTAGTCCCCTCATTAGCTAGCTTAAGCTTTGGGGATTCCAAAAGTACAAAAATTATCAAGAAAAACCCCTAGAATCACTTACTTGCAAGAGATTTGTTTTGCTGAAAATTTGAACTCCAAGAACCCTTATTTCCTCTAAATTTTTAGTAGTAGAAGAAGAATGAATAGTAAAAGATGATATCTTTCTCCTTTGTCTTATTATATTCCTTTTTAGTCACCTAATTCCACCAAATTTGACCAAAATTTAATGCTCTTGTCTCCTTAGTCTATATGGTCGGCCAACACATCCTCAATGGCCTAATTGCACTTTAAGGACCTCCAATTTAATATTCTATGGCTATTAGACACCTCTACTTTGCAAAATAGAACTTTCGCACTTTATGCGATTTAGTCCTTTTTCACAATTAAGCATACAATTGCTAAAATTAATGCACCAAAATTTTCATACATCCATATAAATATGCCATAATACATATAATAATATAAAAAAATAATTTTCTTCAACCTCTAATTAGCGGTCCCGAGACCACTGTTCCGACTAGCCCCAAAATCAAGCTGTTACAACTCTCCTCCCCTTCAGAAATTTTCGTCCTCGAAAATATTACCGGTAAAAAGGTTTGGGTATTGTTCCCTCATGGCTTCTTTCGGTTCCCACGTAGCCTCTTCCAGACTGTGTTTTTTCCATAACACCTTTACTAAGGCTATGTTCTTATTCCTCAACTGTTTAACCTCTCGAGCCAATATCTTAATTGGTTCTTCTTCATAGGTCATGTCCGGTCGTATAACAACTTCTGTTGGAGGAATCACATGCGAAGGATCGGAACGATATCGTCGCAACATCGACACATGAAACACGTTGTGTATTCTTTCTAACTCTACCGGTAAAGCCAACCGGCACGCTACTGGCCCAATCCTTTCAATAACCTCATACGGTCCTATGAATCGTGGACTCAATTTGCCCTTTCGACAAAATCTCAATATTTTCTTCCACGGGGATACTTTCAGAAATACTTTGTCGCCCACTTGAAACTCGATTTCTTTCCTTTTTAAATATGCGTATGACTTTTGTCGATCCGAAGCAGCTTTTAGACTATCACGGATCACTTTCACTTTCTCTTTGGTCTCTTTAACTAGATCGACCCCGTGAATTTGCTTCTCACTAAGCTCGGTCCAATACAAGGGAGTCCGACACTTGCGACCATATAAAGCTTCGTACAACGCCATCCGTATACTCGACTGATAACTATTGTTATAGGCAAACTCGACCAAAGGTAGATATTTTTCCCAACTACCTTCGAACTCTAACACACAGCATCGGAGCATATCCTCCAGAACTTGAATCACTCTTTCGGATTGGCCATCGGTTTGAGGATGGAAAGCAGTACTAAAATTCAACTTTGTACCCAAAGCTTCCTGTAACTTCTTCCAAAACCTCGAAGTAAACCTCGGATCTCTATCCGAGATAATAGACGTAGGCACCCCATGCAATCTCACCACCTCAGCAATATACAGCTCGGCCAACTTATCAAGTGGATAATCAACACGCACTGGTATAAAGTGAGCTGACTTCGTTAATCTATCAACAATAACCCACACAACATCTTTCTTTTTCGAGTCACGTAACCCCGCTTCTGAAATCCATCGTGATTCGATCCCACTTCCACTCGGGAACCATCACCATGAAGTAATCCCGAGGGCACTTGATGCTCAACTTTCACTTGTTGACAAACTAGACATTTTGTAACAAACTCGGAGATGTCTCTTTTCATACCTGGCCACCAATACAATTTCTTCAAATCATTGTACATTTTCGTACTACCCGGATGTACTGACAAGCAACCACTGTGCGCTTCATGTAAAATTTTCCGAATTAACTCGTCATCCTTTGGCACACAAATTCTATCATGAAACATCAAGCGATCCTCTGAGCTAACCCGAAAATCAGAGTTATTCCCCAATTCACACTGAGTTCTCTTAACTTGCATCTCACTATCATTCTTTTGGGCTTCATATATCTGCTGAATAAATAACGGTCTAGCCCTCAACTCGGCCAATATAGCACCATCATCAGACAACGCTAAGCTCGCATTCATAGCTCCCAAAGCATACAGGGATTTTCTGCTCAAGGCATCCGCAACTACATTCGCTTTCCCCGGATGATAATCGATTACTAACTTATAATCCTTCAATAATTCGAGCCACCACCGTTGTCGCAAATTCAAATCCCTTTGGTCCATCAAGCACTTCAAACTCTTGTGATCGGTGAAGATTCAGCACTTCTCGCCATATAAATAATGACGCCAAATCTTCAAAGCGAAAACGATCGCAGCCAACTCCAAATCATGAGTCGGATAAATCTTCTCGTGCGGTTTTAGCTGTCTCGAGGCGTAAGCTACTACCTTACCCTCTTGCATCAACACGTAGCCAAGACCATTTAATGACGCATCACTGTAGACCACAAACTCTTTCCCCGACTCAGGTTGTACTAAAACCGGCACCTCTGTCAATAATGCCTTCAATCTCTCGAAGCTCTATTGTCATTTCTCAGTCCATTCAAACTTAACATCCTTGTGCAACAGTTTCGTCATCGGGGTAGCAATCATGGAGAACCCCTTTACGAAACGTCTGTAGTACCTCGCTAAACCCAAAAAGCTCCTAATCTCAGACACATTCCTCGGTGGTTTCCACTCCACAATAGCCGAGATCTTACTCGGATCAACTCTAATGCCATCACCCGACACAATGTGTCCTAAAAATCTGACCTCTCGGAGCCAAAACTCACTTTTGCTGAATTTAGCAGACAACTGCTTGTCTCTTAAAGTCTGTAAAACAATTCTTAGGTGCTCTGCATGCTCACTCTCATCCCTGGAACAAATTAATATGTCGTCAATAAAAACAACCACAAACTTATCCAAATACGGTCGGGAGATGCGGTTCATTAGATCCATAAAGATCGCAGGAGCATTCGTTAGGCCAAATGGCATGACAAGAAACTCATAATGGCCATACCTCGTCTGAAATGCAGTTTTCGGTACATCTTGCTCCTTAACCCTCAAATGGTAATAACCAGACCTTAAGTCTATCTTAGAGAACACCGTAGCTCCCTTCAATTGGTCAAACAAGTCATCTATCCTTGGCAAAGGATACTTATTCTTCACTGTCACCTTGTTGAGTTGTCTGTAGTCTATGCACAATCTCATCGACCCATCTTTCTTCTTCACAAAAAGTACCAGAGCACCCCACGGTGAATAGCTCAGTCTTGCAAAACCCTTGTCTATTAACTCTTGCAACTGAACTTTCAATTCTTTCAACTCCAATGGTGCCATCCTATACGAGGCAACCGAAATAGGTGATGTACCCGGAACTAACTCAATCCCAAACTCGACCTCTCTAACTGGAGGCAATCCGGGTAACTATTTCGGGAACACATCTAGATACTCGCATACCACCGGCACTGATTCAATATTTATCTCTGTTTCGTGAGTATTCAACACAAAGGCGAGGTAGGACTCATACCCTTTTCTCAAGTATTTCTCAGCTAGCATAGATGAAATCATTACAGGCAAACTATCCGATTTACCTGATTCAACCCGAATGACATCTCCATTTACACATCTCAATTAAATAAACTTACTACCACAATTTACTAAAATATTATGAGTAGTCAACCAATCCATACCAAGAATCAGGTCAAATTCATCAAACATGTAACACCCCTAACCCGTATCCGTCGCTGAATTAGGGTTAAAGGCGTTACCGAATAGATCGAAAACTTTTACAGACATTTCATAAAACAAGTCACCAATTGCAATCACAGTGTCCCTTAGATAGGTCACCGAGACCATAAGCATGCTCTAGAGAAGGATCGAGACTAAACCGAAAACATACGGAAATTCTAGGAAATTTAAAACTTTTTGAACACTGTAAAGGTCACACGCCCATGCAGTCAGGCCGTGTGCCTCCAACGGCTACTAGACACACCCATGTGTCCTGGCCGTGCCAAAATAGAGCATGTATACTGACTTATCCCCACGACCACCAGGCACGCCCGTGTGCCATGGTGTGTAATATTAAACTAGCTACTGACTTATTCACACGGCTACTAGGCACGCCCATGTGCCATGGCCGTGTTCACTTGGACTAGCTACTGACTTAATCCCACGGTCATTAGGCGCGCCCATGTGCCACAACCGTGTATGCATAACAGGCTATTTGCAAGGCCAATATACCACCCACACTAGGGTCATACCTACCAGCATAAACAAGCCTGTTTCCACAATCAAATGGCAACCAAAAACACACCAAATTGTCATCATATTATTCCATTCAATCTCATTTCTAAACATGCTAATTTGTACAATCAATTCCCATGTCAATCCAAGTATAATTCAACCATAACCTCATTAAATCACTAAGGCATCAATTCATCCATAAGCTTACCATTCATAAGGCTATTTCATTGCCATCAAGCCATACCAAAGCATGCACCAAAATACCATATTCACTCATGCACATTACCGACATTTAGCTAGCCAAATCACATGGCTATTTACATCTCAAACATACAAAATTACTAGCCTATACATGCCATACTTAGTATATACATTTCCAAAAGGTACCAAAATGAGTTTGAGTAGTGTGATGACAATCCTCGACGGTCCCCGAGCCTTCAGTAGCTTTAATGATCTATAAAACAGAGCAAACACAAACATAGTAAGCTTTCAAAAGCTTAGTAAGCCATAGACAAATAAACTTAGCATAAAATGCATATAACCAATTTGATACAATAACATCATTGATTCTCATAACAAATTCATCACATATATTCTTTGGCTCATTTGCTTAGCCATATCTTACCATATTCTTCAACTCAAATATCACATATACACATAGCTCATTCAAGCATATCTTCACATATAATCTCATCATTTCCATATACATAATCATCTTAATAAGTTCATATAGATACTTACCTTTCATACACACATAGTGTACATATCAAACGTTCCTGAAACGGATATACAAATCACATAGTCGTTCGTATCTCAGATTTTCTCGTTGAACCGTTCGGAATCTAATAGGATACTCAAAGTGCTCTGGATAGTCGTACAATGCCAACGTCCCAGACGTGGTCTTACATGTAATCAGATATCGATCCACTGTCCCAGACAGGGTCTTACACGAATCAAGTACGATGCCGATGTCCCAGACATGGTCTTACACATAAATCTCATATCGATGCCAACGTCCCAGACGTGGTCTTACACGAAATCTCGAATCAATGCCAACGTCCCAGACATGGTCTTACATGATATCACATAACAGACACCTATGTCATGACATACGTAATTCCTATCTATTCCTAGGTTTACACGGGACTTCTCTGACTTTAACAACTTATCGACTTATTAGCTAATTCAAATTTCACATACACTCCACTTCAATGGATAATAATAGTAATTCACATATCATATACACTTAAATAATTCAATACAAATACATTTATTTGTATATCGACTTACCTCGGATTCGAATATTTGATCAGACTCGGTTATTTGACTACTTTCGCCTTTCCGCGATCTAAGTCCGTTCTCTTCAGTTCTTGATCTATACATATTCAAATTTAATCCATTTATTCACTAATTCATTCAATTCAATCCAAGAACACATATTTAGGGTAATTTGCAAATTAGCCCTCACATTTGTACATTTTATCAATTTAGTCCATTTTCTCAAAACATCAAATATAAACAATTGTTCACACACATGCATAGCTGAACCTCCCTAGGGACCATACAAGTCTATATTTTCCATCAAATTCACAATTTAGTCCTCCAAAGTATTATTTTCACAATTTAGCCATAATTAGCTAAATTCATCAAAAATTCAAGAACAAAACATGTTCATTTAACACATATCTTTCATTTAACACCTAAACTCATCACAAAGCTCACCATTTCATCAATGGCACATCTCATAAACATCAACAATTCCTTAAATTACAACATGGGCTTGTTAGTTGACTAAGCAACAATTTCAAAAACATAAAAATCATCAAAATCCAAAGTTAAAACATACCTTAATTTTGCTTGTATATGGCGGAAACCTAGCTTGTGTTTTCTTTTCTTCTTCTTTTATATTTTTGGTTAAAAGATGAATGAATATGGCCATTTTACATGTTTTATCATATTATAACATACATGTTAATCTATTTACCTTATTAACCTTTCAATTAATAACTAAAACAAACATACATTCAGGGCATTTTTGTCCTTTGTCCATCCACTATCTAAATATTGGCACAATTGCCTCATAAGGCCTCCTTATTAAAAAGCCACATCAAATAGGTATATTTTCATAAAGCATGCAAATTTTGCCTTCAATGCAATTTAATCATTTTATCAAATTAAGCATACAGACGGACAATTTATCTTACGGAACTTTATCACATGCTAAATCACATATCAAAGGCTCAGAAAATAATATTAAAATATTTCACTGACTCGGATTTGTGGTCCCGAAACCACTGTTCCGACTAGGGTCTAACCGGACTTTTACAATTCTCCCCCTTAGAGATTTTCATCCTCGAAAATTTTACCGTTAAATAGATTCAGATATTGCTGTCTCATTAATTCTTCAGGCTCCCACGTAGCCTTTTCCATTCCATGTCGATGCCATAACACTTTAACTAACGAAATTTTCTTATTTCTCAACTCTTTTACTTTACGAACTAAGATACGGATTGGTTTTTCCTTGTAGGTCATATCAGATTGGATTTCAATCTCAGACGGAGTAATCACATGTGACGGATCAGATCGGTATCTACGAAGCATCGATACATGAAATACATTATGAATCTTTTCAAGTTCGGAGGGCAACAAAAATCTATATGCAACTGGCCCAACATGCTCGATAATCTCATAAGGTCCGATAAACCTCGGACTTAACTTACCTTTACGTCCGAATCGGAGTATTTTCTTCTACGGAGATACTTTTAAGAATACTTTATCACCAATCTCAAACTCGATGTCTTTTCTTTTCAAATCTGCATAAGATTTCTGACGATCAGATGCTGCTTTCAGACTGTTACGAATCACTTTTACTTTCTGTTCAGTATCCTTTATCAAATCAACCCCGTGTAGCTTATTTTCACTGAGCTCGGTCCAATACAGAGGTGTACGACATTTACGTCCGTACAGAGCCTCATAAGGTGCCATTTTGATGCTTGACTGAAAACTATTATTGTACGCAAATTCAATTAATGGGAAATATTGTTCCCACGAACCATTAAACTCAAGAATGTAGCATCTCAACATATCCTCAAAGATCTGAATAATCCGCTCGGACTGACCATCCGTTTGCTAATGAAAAGCGGTACTAAAATGCAATTTTGTACCCAAAGCTTCTTGTAGTTTCTTCCAGAACCGTGATGTAAACCTCGAATCTCTGTCTGATACAATAGATAGTGGCACCCCGTGAAATCTCACAATATCAGAAATGTAAAGCTCAGCTAGTCTATCAAGTGAGTAATTAGATCGTATCGGAATAAAATGGGCAGATTTCGTCAATTGATCTACTACAACCCAAATCGCATCTTTCTTTCTCGGAGTCAGAGGCAATCCAGAAACAAAGTCTATCGTCACTCTATCCCATTTCCACTTGGGAATCAGAATCGGTTGTAACAAACCAGATGGAACCTGATGTTCAGCCTTAACTTGCTGACAGATTAAACATTTCAACACAAAGTCAGATATGTCTCGTTTCATACCAGACCACCAATAATGTTGTTTTAGGTCATGATACATCTTCATATTGCCCGGATGAACAGATAGACAACTGTTATGTGCTTCATTCAAAATCAGCTATAATAACTCAAAATTTCATGGAACACAAATACGATCTCGAAATCTCAAACAATCCTCAGCATCAACCCGAAATTCAGAATCAGAGTTCGAATCACACTGAGCTCGTTTCGCTATTATTTCATTATCAACTTTCTAAGCATCACATATCTGCTATAAAAAAATTATTTTACTTTCAATTCATCTATCACTGAACTATCATCAGACAGATCTAATTGAGCATTCATAGCATATAATGCAAACAATGATTTCTGACTCAATGTATCAGCTACGACATTTGCTTTTCCCGGATGATAATCTATCACAAGCTCATAGTCTTTCAACAGTTCTAGCCATCTTCTCTGTCGTAGATTCAAATCTTTCTAGGTCATCAGATACTTCAAACTTTTATGATCTGAAAATACGTGACATTTCTCACCGAACAGATAATGTCGCCAAATCTTTAATGCGAACACAATCGCAGGCAGCTCAAGATCATGTGTCGGATAATTCTTTTCATGAGGCTTTAGTTGTCTTGAGGCATAAGCTATAACTTTTCCTTCTTGCATCAATACGCATCCCAGACCATTCAACGAAGCATCACTATAAATTATAAACTCTTTGCCCGATTCTGGCTGTACTAACACTGGAGCTTCAGTTAACAGATTTTTCAACTGATCAAAGCTTTTCTGACATTTATCGGACCATTCATATCTCACATATTTCTGAAGCAATCTAGTTAACGGAGTAGCTATCATCGAGAATCCTTTTACAAACCGACGATAATAACCAGTGAGTCCCAGAAAACTGTGAACTTCAGACACATTCTTCGGAGGTTTCCATTCCAAAATAGCAGAAATCTTGTTCAGATCAACTCGTATTCCAGAAGTCGATACAATATGTCCTAGAAAACTGACTTCACGCAACCAGAATTCACATTTGCTGAATTTCGCATATAATTGCTTTTCTCGTAGAGTTTGCAATACAATTCTCAGATGCTTAGCATGTTCAGTTTCATCCCGTGAATAAATCAAAATGTCGTCAATGAATACAACAACAAATTGATCTAGGTACGGTCTGAAAATTCTGTTAATCAGATCCATAAAAATAGCAGGAGCATTCGTTAGTCCGAATGGCATGACTAAAAACTCATAATGCCCGTATCTTGTTCTGAAAGCAGTTTTCGGAATGTTTGAATCTTTTACTCGCAACTGGTAATATCCTGATCTCAGATCTATCTTAGAAAACACAATGGCTCCTTTTAACTGATCAAACAAATCGTCAATCCTGGGCAACGGATATTTTTTCTTTATAGTTACCTTGTTCAACTGACGATAATCTATACACATTCTCATCGTGCCATCTTTCTTTTTCACAAATAGAATGGGAGCACCCCACAGTGAAAAACTCGGTCTGGCAAACCCTCTGTCAGTCAATTCTTACAACTGTGACTTTAATTCTTTCAACTCTGTAAGTGCCATTCTATACGGAGCTATCAAAATAGGTGTCGTACCAGGCAACAAATCAATACCAAATTCAACTTCACGTATCGGAGGTAATCTCGGCAATTCTTCAGGGAATACATCAAAAAACTCACAAACAACTGACACTGACTCTACTTTCTTTTCAGACACTTTCGAATCAATTACATAAGCGAAATATGCTTCATAACCTTTTTCACATATTTTTGAGCTTTCATTACAGATACAATAGCAGGCAATCCATTCAAATCATTAGACTCAACTCTAACTATTTCATCATTCGGACATCCCAAATCAATAGTCTTTCTTTTATAGTTCACAACAGCATCATGCAATGTCAACCAGTCCATACCCAGAATGATATCAAACTCATCAAATGGTAATAGCATCATATCAGCAGAGAAACAGATATCTCGAAACATTAACGGACAATTCTTGCATACTTTTTCAATAAGGACACTTTTACCTAAGGGGTTCGATACTTTTATAACAAATTCAGTAGACTCTATAGGCAAAGTCTTATTGGATACCAAATTCATGCATATATATGAATGAGTAGAACCAGGGTCTATCAATGCAATCACAAAAGTATCATAAAGTGTGAATGTACCCGTTATAATATCTGGAGATGAAGCTTCCTCACGAGCTCGTATGGCATACGCTCTGGCAGGCGCTCTAGCTTTAGATCTCGCAATAGTATCTCTCGTAGTTCTCTGACTACCACTGACACTTCTTACATTTTGGGAAGGTCTACCTCTCACTAGAGCATTATCTGATTTCAGATTCCGAACAGTCTTTGGCTCAACAGACTCTAGGCAATCACGAATAAAATGATCTATCGATCCACATCTGAAGCAAGCACGGTCATTCAATCTATAACTTCCCGGATGTCTTTTACCACAATGCTTACACTTAGGTCGGTCGGATCGAACATTTCCAACACTTGACATTGATGTTGCCGGAGCTTTGGAACTCAAATGTGATCTAGCTCGATCTCTATTAAAATGTCCGACATTAACTCTCGATCGACTTTGTTCATCTCTGAACTTCTTCAAAGCAGACTGAAATGATTTACTCTGAAATCTTTTTCTCACATCTCTAGCTTTAGACTCAGCTTTCCTTTTATCTTCCCCGAGTGCCTCAGCTTTGCACGCTCGATCAACAAGCACAACAAACTCTTTTATTTCTAAAATCTCGACTAATAAGCGGATATCTTCATTAGGACCATCTTCAAATCTTTTGCACATTATCGCTTCCGTTGAAACACATTCCCGAGCATATTGGCTTAATCTCACGAACTCTAGTTCGTATTCAGTAACAGACATACGGCCTTGTTTCAAGTCCAGAAATTCTTTTCGTTTCTGATCAATAAATCTCTCAGTGATGTATTTCTTCTGGAACTCAATCTGAAAGAAATCCCACATGACCCGCTCTTTAGGAACAACAGAAATCAAAGTTTTCCACCACTGATAGGCTGCATCTCATAATAGTGAAACAACACATTTAATACTTTCTTCCGGAGTCAACGACATTTCATCAAACTGATTGTGTTTTTTATCCAGAACTCGCCTTTCTCAGCATCGTCATCACTGGTAGCCCTGAACTCTTTAGCCCCATACTTACGGATTTTATCTACCGGAGGCTTCTTCAATAGATTCAGATTCATAGTCTGAGGCATAGCAGATGTCTGAGGGGGATTAACCGGGGGCGGGGATTGTGAAATAGTCGAGTTATTTCTAACAAACTGAGTGAACCACTCACTCATCATCTTGAAGAAAGCTTGTTTAGCTTCTCCCTCTTGACCGTTCATAGCCGGTCTCAAATTAGAGGGCGCTATCCCTTGAGCGGGAGCAGGTGCATTGCTTTCTACATCGTCAGCTACGGCTCTTACGGGATCCAATACTATACGAAAATCACATTTCTCATGTCAGGATTCATCACACTATCACAGTTTAGACATATGGCATGTATAGCTAGACTCTGACATGCTACGTTAGTCTGAGAATCGACTAAATCATAGCTCTGATACCAACCAAATGTAACACCCCTAACCCGTATCCGTCGCTAAATAAGGGTTAAAGGCGTTACTGGACAGATCGGAAACTTTTACAGACATTTCATAAAACAAGTCATCAATTGCAATCACAGTGTCCCTTAGATAGGTCACCGAGACCTTAAGCATCCTTTAGAGAATGATCGGGACTAAACCGAACACATACAGAATTTCTAAGAAATTTAAAACTTTTTGAACACTGCAGAGGTCACACGCCCGTGCAGTCAGGCCGTGTGCTTCCCACGGCTACTAGACATACCCATGTGTCCTAGTCGTGCCAAAACAGAGCATGTATACTGACTTATCCCCACGGCCACCAGGCACGCCCGTGTGCCATGGCCGTGCTCACTTGGACTAGCTACTGACTTAATCCCACGGTCATTAGGCACGCCCGTGTGCCACAACCGTGTATGCATAACAGACCATTTGCAAGGCCAATATGCCACCCACACTAGGGTCATACCTACCAGCATAAACAATCCTATTTCCACAATCAAATGGCAACCAAAAACACACCAAATGGTCATCATACTATTCTATTCAATCTCATTTCTAAACATGCTAATTTGTACAATCAATTCCCATGTCAATCCAAGTATAATTCAACCATAACCTCATTAAATCACTAAGGGATCAATTCATCCATAAGCTTACCATTCATAAGGCTATTTCATTGCCATCAAGCCATACCAAAGCATGCACCAAAATACCATATTCACTCATGCACATTACCGACATTTAGCTAGCCAAATGACATGGCTATTTACATCTCAAACATATAGAAAATTACTAGCCTATACATGCCATACTTAGTATATACATTTCCAAAAGGTACCAAAATGAGTTTGAGTAGTGTGATGACAATCCTCGACGGTCCCCGAGCCTTCAATAGCTTTAACGATCTATAAAATAGAGCAAACACAAACATAGTAAGCTTTCGAAAGCTTAGTAAGCCATATACAAATAAACTTAGCATAAAATGCATATAACCAATTTGATACAATAACATCATTGATTCTCATAACAAATTCATCACATATATTCTTTGGCTCATTTGCTTAGCCATATCTTACCATATTCTTCAACTCAAATATCACATATACACATAGCTCATTCAAGCATATCTTCACATATAATCTCATAATTTCCATATACATAATCATCTTAATAAGTTCATATAGATACTTACCTTTTCATACACACTTAGTGTACATATCAAATGTACCTGAAACGGATATACAAATCACATAGTTGTTCGTATCTCAGATTTACCCGTTGAACCGTTCAGAATCTAATAGGATACTCAGAGTGCTCAGGATAGTCATACAATGCCATCGTCCCAGACATGGTCTTACATGTAATTAGATATCGATGCCACTGTCCCAGACAGGGTCTTACACGAATCAAATACGATGTCGATGTCCCAGACATGGTCTTTCACATAAATCTCACATCGATGCCAACGTCCCAGACGTGGTCTTACGTGAAATCTCGAATCAACGCCAACATCCTAGACGTGGTCTTACATGATATCACATAACAGACACCTATGTCATGACATACGTAATTCCTATCTATTCCTAGGTTCACACGGGACTTCTCGGACTTTAACAGCTTATCGACTTATTAGTCAACTCAGATTTCACATACATTCCATCTCAATGGATAATCATAGTAATTCACATATCATATACACTTAAATAATTCAATACAAATACATTTATTTATATATCGACTTACCTCGGATTCAAATATTTGATCGGACTTGGTTATTCAACTACTTTCGCCATTCTGTGATCTAAGTCCGTTCTCTTTAGTTCTTGATCTATACATATTCAAATTTAATCCATTTATTCACTAATTCATTCAATTCAATCCAAGAACACATATTCAGGGCAATTTGCAAATTAGCCCTTACATTTGCACATTTTATCAATTTAGTCCATTTTTCTCAAAACATCAAATATACACAATTGTTCACACACATGCATAGCCAAACCTCCCTAGGGACCATACAAGTCCATATTTTCCATCAAATTCACAATTTAGTCCTCCAAAGTATTATTTTCACAATTTAGCCTTAATTAGCTAAATTCATCAAAAATTCAAGAACAAAACATGTTCATTTAACACATATCTTTCATTTAACACCTAAACTAATCACAAAGCTCACCATTTCATCAATGGAACATCTCATAAACATCAAAAATTCTTTAAATTACAACATGGGCTTGATAGTAGACTAAGAAACAATCTCAAAAACATAAAAATCATCAAAATCCAAAGTCAAAACATACATTAATTTTGCTTATATATGGCCGAAACCTAGCTTGTGTTTTCTTTTCTTCTTCTTTTATATTTTCGGTTAAAAGATGAATGAATATGGCAATTTTACATGTTTTATCATATTATAACAAACATGTTAATCTATTTACCTTATTAACCTTTCAATTAATAACTAAAACAAACATACATTAAGGGCATTTTTGTCCTTTGTCCATCCACTATCTGAATATTAGCACAACTGCCTCATAAGGCCTCATTATTAAAAAGCCACATCAAATAGGTATATTTTCATAAAGCATGCAAATTTTGCCTTTAATGCAATTTAATCCTTTTATCAAATTAAACATACAGACAGACAATTTATGTTACGAAACTTTATCACAGGCTAAATCACATATCAAAGGCTCAGAAAATAATATTAAAATATTTCACTGACTCAGATTTGTGGTCCCAAAACCACTGTTCCTACTAGGGCCTGAACTGGACTGTTACAAAACAGCAACAACATGAGATTTGCCGGAAAACAATAACCTCTAATTGTCAAAGGACATTTCCTACACACCTTGTCAACTAGCACATGTTTGCCTAATGGGTTTGACACTTTTACTACAAATTTCGTAGACTCAACAATCATACTCATGCTAGATGCCAATTTCATGCAAATGTAAGAATGGGTAGACCCCGGGTCAATCAAAGCAACAACAGAGATATTATGGAGGGAGAAAGTACCCGTTATCACATCTAGAGATGATGCCTCTTCACAAGCGCGAATGGCATAAGTCCTTGCAGGTGCTCGTCCCTCCGACCTCACAGCAGAGTCTCTAGGCGCACCTCTACTACTAGTCTCACCTCCTGGGTTCTTTTGTGATCTACCCCTCGAAGATACATTGCTTGGTCTTACTTCTTGATTTCTTTCCTTCTCATCCCTCTCAGGACAGTTCCGAATAAAATGATCGGGTGAACCACAGTTGTAACAATTTCTGTTGTTTCCTCAACACTCCCAAGTGTGTTGCCTACCACAATTTGGGCATTCCCGTTTATTTGACTTTGGATTGCCCACGCTTGCCATCAAGGTGGCTTAAACTCTCGAGTCCAAGTATGTATTACCTCGATCTCGATGTGAATATCCAACTGACGCAGTCGTTCGAGGATTAAGTTCCTTGGACCTTTTTTATTATGTTTGGAACAATTTACTCATTGGCCTCATTCTCGCATCTCGGGCCGCACTCATGGCTTTCCTCTTTTCCTTATTCAGCTCCTCGGCCTTGCATGCCCTATCAACCAACACTACAGATTCTTTCAATTCCAAGATCCCAACTAAAAGTCTGATATCCTCATTCAGCCCATCTTCAAACCTCTTGCACAAGATAGCTTCTGTGGACACACACTCTTGTGCATACTTGCTGAGCCTAACAAACTCTCGCTCATATTCTGCCACAGTCATTTTGCCTTGCTTCAATTCAAGGAATTCTTTCTGTTTCTGATCCACAAATCTCTGGCTTATATACTTCTTTTGGAACTCTTCCAAAATGAATTCCCACGTCACTCTCTCCCTTGGAACTACCGACGTTAATGTTTTCCACCAACGATATGCCGAGTCCTTCAACAATGATACGACACATTTCAAGCTCTCCTCAGGTGTGCATGAGAGTTCATCAAATAACCTTATTGAGTTCTCAAGCCAGAACTCTGCCCTCTCGGTGTCATCGTCTATGTTAGCTCTAAATTCCTCGGCCCCTTACTTCTGAATCTTATCTACCGGGGGTTTGGTCATCCTCACCAATTCTATGCCTTGCGGAGCCATGGGGACTGGCTGAGGTATAGGAGGGGGTGGAGGAGGTTGAGCATTAGGATTCGCTCGTACATACTCCGTGTACCAATTACTCATCATGTGGAGAAAGGCTTCCCAAGCCTCTTCTCTTTTACCCATAGTCTCGAGTCTAATCTCTACAGGCGCGGTCCCTTACGCGGGAGCCGACGCGTTACTAGCAGCGTCATCAGCAGTAGTTTGGTCTGGATCCATTCATTATATGGAAACAAAGTTTAAAGTTGTCAGAAGTCACCACACTATCAATGTACGTTTATGGCATATATAGCTAGACTCTTACACACGCTACGGTAGTCCAAGAACCAACTAAACCATAACTCTGATACCACTAAATGTAACACCCCCACCCGTGTTCATCGCCGGAACCGGGTACGAGGCATTACCGGACATAACTCACTTAAACATACAACTTTGAGCTATAGAATTTCATTCCCAATTAAAACTTCCCATTCACAATCATATCGTCCTTATTATGGGCCTACGAGGCCTTAAACATGCAAATGGTAGGTCTCAGAATCAAACCGGAAACTTTTGTAAACTTATAAAAATTTTACCTTAATAGGGCCACACGCCCGTGTAAAATGGGACATGCCCGTGTGGGCAGACCGTGTGGTCACACACGCCCATGTCCCTAGCCAGTGTGGGATTTATTTTTATTTCGAACCTACAAAGGTTTTCACACGGTCGGACACACGCCCGTGTCAATGGCCCGTGTCCCTCACACGGCCTAGACACGCCCGTGTCCTCACCCGTGTGTGAAAAACCTGGGTTTTATGTTTGTGACGTCAACAACCATATATAGGGCACACGGCCTAGGCACACGCCCGTGTGTGTAGCCCGTGGTCGACACTGACTTGCAACACTAACATGCAGGGGACACATGGCCTAGTCACACAACCATGGGGCTGACCGTGTGTCACACACGGTCTAGACACATGCCCGTGTGCCTACCCTTGTGGACAAGAACAAGGCTATTTGCCAAACTCTTTTTATCACACTAATTCATGCAACATCAACCACATTCAACCATTTACCAAGCAACTCAATCATACATCATACTCATTCATGAATAACCTCATCTTTTCATATATTAATAACAATAAGCCATCAACTATGGCTATTTACAAAAGTTTATCTTTAAAGGAGCCAACACACTTGGCCAAAATAATAAGACATAACACTAAGCCTAGCCCCAATACATGCCATGCACAAAATGCTAAGACTAAATATACCGAGATGAGCTGATAGTGTGGATGATCTTCCGATTATCTACGTATTGCGAACTGGCTCTTTGACACTATAAAACAAGGGAAAAGAAAGAGAGTAAGCTTTAAGCTTAGTAAGTTTACATGCAAACAATAAACATCGCAACATATGCTAAACAATCAATAACATCATATACTAAGAAAGAACAATTCTCATTTCCATAATCATGCTTACTTATTTCATTTCTTACCACAATCCAACCATATAACAATTATATAACTCACAATGACTTGTACACATTCCCTGCACTTATCACCACAAAGCAACATGAAACATTCACTTATGCAAATTCTCAATGAACTCCTCGAAATAATACTAAGTACCCGGTGGTTTCGCACACAGCCCACCATTAATCAATATTAGGGTGGTATCGCACTTAGCCCACCAACAAGAATATTTACGGTGGTTTTGCACATAGCCCACCAAATAATAGTATAAACGATGGTATCACACACAGCCCATCATGAGTAAGTAATAAGGTGATATCGCACACAGCCCACCAAAAGAATAATTACGGATATTTTTCCGCACTCACATATCTATCCCGCGGTTCATACGGGAATTACTTACTATCTATCAATTTCAATCATAAATGATCTCCTCCATACAATGCACCAAAAAGTAACAACTTATGTATTAAAGGAATATCGTTTACACATAAACTTACCTCGGTGTAAAATATTTTAATCGACGATTTAGTCCGTAACCTTGCCTTTTCCTCGGTCAAGGTTGTTTCCGCGCTCTTCTTGATCTATAATAATAAAATTACTGATTCAATCACATTTTAACTCATGATACATCAAAATTTCTACTTAGGTGAAAATGACTATTTTGCCCTTACACTTTGGCAAAATTACAATTTTGCCCCTAGGCTCGTAAATCGTTTTTCATCATATTTTCTCATTAAACAAGCCTAGATGAACATTTTTTCCTCTTACAACAACTCAAAAAATCAATTATTTCATGCATTTATTACGCAATTACTACCTTTACAAATAAGTCATATTTAGGTGTTTTCATGATAACAACCTTCACAAAAGTTGTTTCTTAACTCACTAACTTTCATTTTATTCCATAAAAACTCAGCAAACAACATGAACACTCTCATGGCAAGTCCTCAAACTTTCAACCATATTGCAAATTAGTCCCCTCATTAGCTAGCTTAAGCTTTGGGGATTCCAAAAGTACAAAAATATTCAAGAAAGACCCCTAGAATCACTTACTTGCAAGAGATTTGTTTTGCTAAAAATTTGAACTCCAAGAACCCTTATTTCCTCTATATTTTCGGAAGTAGAAGAAGAATGAATAGTAAAAGATGATATCTTTCTCATTTGTCTTATTATATTCCTCTAAATTTAATGCTCTTGTCTCCTTAGTCTATATGGCCGGCCAACACATCCTCAATGCCCTAATTTCACTTTAAGGACCTCAAATTTAGTATTCTATGGCTATTAGACACCTCTACCTTGCAAAATAGAACTTTTGTAATTTATGCGATTTAGTCCTTTTTCACAATTAAGCATGCAATTGCTAAAATTAATGCACCAAAATTTTCATACATCCATATAAATGTGCCATAATACATATAATAATATAAAAAAATAATTTTCTTCAACCTCGGATTAGCTGTCCCGAGACCATTGTTCGAACTAGCCCTAAAATTGGGTTGTTACATCACTGATCATAAGAGCCTAAAGTACTTAATGACTCAAAAGGAGTTGAATCTAAGGCAACGAAGATGGTTAGAGTTGATAAAAGATTACGAGTTAGTAATTGACTACCATCCGGGAAAGGCGAACGTGGTCGCCGATGCCTTGAGTAGAAAATCCTTGTTTGCATTGAGAGCCATGAGTACGCGGATTACTTTGTCAGACGATGGTTGTATTCTAGCTGAGTTGAGAGCTAGACCGATGTTTCTCCACGAGATTTGTGAAGCTCAGAAAGGCAACAGTAAATTACAGGCCAAGAGAGTTCAATGCGAGTTGGGTGCTGAGTTAGATTTTTTGATTAATTCTGATGGATGTTTGATGTTCCGAGATAGAGTCTGTGTTCCGAGAGATGATGAGCTTATTCGGAAAATTTTACATGAGGCACATAGCGGATGTTTATCTGTACATCCAGGCAGCACAAAAATGTATAACGACTTGAAGAAATGGTATTGGTGGCCGAGTATGAAGAAAGATATTTCCGAGTTTGGATCGAGATGCCTAATTTGTCAGCAAGTGAAGGCTGAACACCAAGTACCTTCAGGTTTACTTCAGCCTATTATGGATCCCGATTTGAAATGGGACCATATTACTATGGACTTTGTGACGGGTTTACCGTTGACACCGAAAAAGAAGGATTCCGAATGGGTTGTAGTTGATAGACTTACAAATTTGGCTCACTTTATACCGGTACACATTGATTATTCGCTTGATTAGTTGGCAGATTTCTATGTGTCAAAAATTGTGAGATTACACGGAGTTCCGTTGTTGATTATTTCAGATAGAGATCTAAGATTTACATCACGGTTTTGGAAAAAGTTGCAAGAAGCCTTGGGCACAAAGTTGAGTTTTAGTACAACTTTCCATTCACAAACCAACGGGCAGTCAGAGAGAGTAATACAGATACTTGAAGACATGCTTCGATGTTGTGTTTTGGAATTCCAAGGTAATTGGGAGAAATACTTACCTTTGGCAGAATTCGCCTACAATAACAGCCTTCAGTCGAGTTTGAAAATGGCGCCTTATGAGGCCTTGTATGGGCGTAAGTTCCAAACGCCTTTGTACTAGACCAAACTCAGAGAAAACCATATTCACGGGGTCGATTTGGTCAAAGAAACTGAAGAGAAAGTAAAAGTGATACGTGAGTATTTAAAAGCTGCTTCGGATAGGCAAAAGTCCTATGCGGACTTGAAATGGAAAGATATTGAGTTTCAAGTTGGTGATAAAGTGTTTTTAAAAGTATCACCATGGAAGAAAGTTCTCAGATTTGGCCGAAAAGGCAAATTGAGTCCGTGCTTTATCGGATCGTATGAGGTTACCGAGAGGATAGGGTCAGTAGCCTATCGATTGGCTTTACTGTCTGAGTTGGAAAAGATCCATGATGTGTTTCAGATGTCTATGTTGCGACGTTACCGATCAGATCCTTCGCATGTAATTGTACCAACAGAGGTAGAAATTCAACCGGACATGACTTATGGCAAAGAACCGGTTAAGATTTTGGCAAGGGAAGTCAAAAAAGTTAAGAAATAAAAGTATAGCCCTTGTGAAAGTGCTATGGAAAAGACATGGGGTGGAAGAGGCTACATGGGAGCCCAAGGAGGCTATGAGAAACCAATATCCCAACCTTTTTACCGGTAAGATTTTCGGGGACGAAAATCCCTAAGGGGGAGAATTGTAACAGCCCAATTTTGGGGCTAGTCAGAATAGTGGTTTCAAAACCACCAATCTGAGGTTGGAGAAATCAGTTTTAATATTATTTTATGTGTTATAGCATGATTATAGGAGTACATGAAATTTTGGATGCATTAATTTTAGCGATTGCATGCTTAATTACGAAAAAGGACTAAATTGCATAAAGTGCGAAAATGTTGTCCTACAAGCTAAAGGTTCCTAATAGCTATAGAATATTAAATTGGAGGTCCTTAATGTGCAATTAGACCCTTAGAAATAGGGCTGGCCGGCCATAGGGGACAAACAATGTCAAAATTGGTCAAAGTTCTTGGATTAGGTGGATTAAATTGATGAAATAAAATAAAATAAAGAAAAAGATGATATCACCCTATTCATTCATCTTCTTCCACCAAAAATATCAGCCAAGGAGGGGTTTTGGGAGCCTAAAATTTTCAGCAACTTCTCACCCTTGAAAGTAAGTGATTTTGGTGGTCTTTCTTGATAATTTTTGTACTTTTGGGACCCTTGTAGCATGATCTAGCTATTGAGGGGACTATTTTGCAAAATGGTTAAGAGTCTAGGGTTTTTCCATGTGAGTATTCATGTTGCTTTTTGAAATTTTATGGAAGAAAATGAATCGTAGTTGTTAAATAAACAACTTTTGTGAAAAGAGTCTCCATGAAAACACCTAAAAGGACCTTTTTGTAAAGGTTGTAAATAGGCGGTAAATGTGTGAAATAGTTGATATTGTGAGATGCTATAAGAGTAATAAATGTTCATCTAGGCTTGTTAAAGGAGGAAATTTGATTAGAATCGATTTACGAGCCTAGGGGCAAAATCATAAATTTGTAAAAGATTAGGGGTAAAATCGTAATTTTTTTTGAAGTATGATTCATGGGTTATTTTAGTCAATATGGTTATTAAACAAGTGAAATTGTTATTATAGATCAAGAAACACGAAGCCCAGACCGAAATCGAGGCAAGGACAAAGTCGTGGACTAAATTGAACAATTCCACATATATTTTGGTACTGAGGTAAGTTTGTGTGAAATTAAAGCTACATAATGCTATTATATTCTTAATTGCTTGACATCATGAGAAATGTATATTATTTCTATGAAATTGATTAATGATGCCTCAATGAAAGTATAATGATATTATGTTGAGTTGAAGTCCCGGTTGGACAATAGGAATAGTAAGGATACCATTGTCACAACATGAGATAAAGAAGGTCTTGTATAAGACCATGTCTGGGGCATGGCATCAGCACCGAAAGGAGATCTCGTGTAAGACCATGTCTGGGACATGGCATCGACATTGATATATGATCTCGTACAAGACCATATCTGGGATATTGCATCGACATCGACATATGAGACCCCATGTAAGACCATATTTGGGATATGGCATCGGCATCGAGATGTGATCCCATGTAAGACCATATCTGGGATATGGCATTGGCATCGTGTTACATGTATGCTGATATTGAATATCCTTCGATATTCTAAGTAGTTCAACGGGTAAAGAACTAAGTTTATGTTAAAGATAGCAAAGAGCTAAGTCTATGTTCAAGAGAATAAAAGTGCTAATGTTATGCAATGAAGTGATACAGGTACCCATGAATAACTTACGAGTAATGAATGCAAAATGTGATATGTGATTTGGTAAGAGTAAGCAAGAGTAAGTTATGTTGATGTGTTTGAGAACTTGTGTATTATTTAGTATGATAAATGGATGTCATCATGAGCTTTTATGTTGTTATTTATTTCATGCAAACTTACTAAGCTTTATGCTTACCCCTCTCATTTCCCTTTTCTTTGTAGTATCGCCAAGCTAGCTCAAAGATCGTAGGACGTCGGAGTTCAGATCACACTATTAACTTCTCCTTGGTATAGCAAAGTTTGATTTATTTTGAGTATGGCATGTATAGGAACTTGGTTATTTTGTGTTATGTCATATTTGTTAGCCAATGTGTGGCTATTAATGTCATTAATTTCATTTTGTAAATGGTCATTGGAAATTGGCCATTACTTGACAAGTTTATATATTCAATGATAATGAAGTTCATGAAATGCAAGCTTGTGTGATGGGATGAGTAATGAGTAAAGTATACAAATGATGTATGTTGCATTGAAATGGTATAAGTGTGGTTGCTTTATAGGGTGGCAATTGGCTTGGTAGATAGCCTTACAGTTGTCCACATGGGTAGACACACGGGCGTGTGTCTAGGCCGTACGTGACACACGGTTAGCCCTATGGGCGTGTTGATAGACCGTGTGTCCCCCTGCATGCTAGGTTGGCAAGTCAAAATACCCAGTAGTAAACACACGGCCTGAGACACGGCCGTGTGTCTCAACCGTGTGGAAGACACGGCCATAGAGAATGGGCGTGTGCCCAGGCTATGTGAAGTCTGCACCTAAATTTGAGAATTTAATTCGCAACACAATCTAAGGACACGGACGTGTGCCTTGGCCGTGTGACCTAAATGGGTTGATGACGTCATAAACAGAATGTCAAGGTTTTCACACACGGGTGAAGACACGGGCGTGTCATGGCCGTGTGAGGGACACAGGCTATGGACACGGGCGTGTGTCAGGCCGTGTAAAAACCCCTGTAGGTTTCAAATGAAAAATAAAATCCACACGGGCTAGGGACATGGGCGTGTGTGACCACACGACCTGCCCACATGGGCATATCCCTAATCACACGGGCGTGTGGCCCTGTTTTAAGCAAAAAATTTCTAAGTGTTCAAAAGTTTCCGGTTCAGTCCCGAACCACTCCGTAAGTATGTTTAAGGTCTCTTAGAACTATAAGAGGGACGTTATGATCTTGAATGAGAAGTTTTAAATCAAAATGAATTTTTATGTTGTCAAGTTGAATGTTTGAGCGAGTTAAGTATAGTAATGCCTCATACTCGGTTCCAGCGTCAGATACGGGTAAGGGGTGTTACACAGTTAACTAGTCCATGCCCAAAATAACATTGAACCCATAAAATGGAAATTACTTAAGATCAACAGAGAGAACGTGCCTTTGTATCATAAGGGGACACCTACGGTAAACTCTATTCACAATAATACTATCTCCAAAGGAACTAATTACAATCATTCCCAAATCAATTATCTCTACAGGAATACCTAGTTAACTAACTAGTTCATTCAAAATGTACGAATGTGTAGATCCAGAATCAACTAAGGCAAACAGTGGAATAGATCGCAAAGTGAAAGTGCCTGTAATAACACCAGTCGAATCTTGATCCTCGGGTTCCCTAACAGCATAATCCCGAGCGGGACCACTAGACTCAACCTATGAGAAAACAATGTGAGCAACAATACGTTACCCAACAGGTCTCCCATTACCTCTACCATGACCTCGGCCTCTAGCAGGCGCAGAAACATGTGCCGAATCCTAAGTCTGCGAAACCTCTACTCTGATTGGGCAATCCCTCAGAAAATGTTCCTTCGAACCACACTTATAGTAGCCACCAATAAACTTACGACACTCTTCAGGATGCCTATGATCACAATTAGCACAAAGTAGCCATCCAGAACCACCAGTCGAACCAATAGTGCTAGTCACAACATTACTCTATTGTTTAGACTGACTTGGTCGATACCCATGTCTCGGACCCCTACCAGAGCTGTAATTATCATGGCCCCTCTTGGGCGGACGTCCAGAAGCAGCATCGGAAGCCTTCTTACCAGTCTCAGCCACTACAGAACGAGGTGGCTCAACCCAAGTCTCCTCCACAGCCTTGGCTTTTTCCATAAGCTCATCAAACAACTCTATATTTTGGGCCACTAAATAAAACTGAATCTCACGATTGAGCCCAAAGCGAAACCTCTTACAATGATCCTTCTCAATCAAAACCATCTCAGGAGCATACTAACTAAGACGCACAAACTCTACCTCATAGTCAGCCACAGGCAAGCTACCTTGCACAAGATCCAAAAATTCCCATTTATGAGCTTTCATATACTGCTCGCCCATGAACTTCCTTCTAAAAACCTCAAGGAAGTAATCCCAAATTAAACGACCAGCTGTTGTACCTCTTTTAACCGTATTCCACCAACAATGCGCCTCCCCATCAAGTAGGGACATGGTACAACCCAACTTCTCCTCGTCAGAATAGGACATTTGTTTGAGGATCCTTTCCACTCCTTCCATCCAATACTCAACTACGGTTGGATTAGTCCCTTTAACCCCAGAAAACTCTTTACCACCCAACGCCTGGAGACATTCAAGAGGTAACCCACGATTAATAGGTGTAGGATTAGCAGGTGCAAGAGCAGGGTTAGCTCCAGCAATCTGCTGGAACACTCCAATTATTGCTTCCATTAAAGGGCCTACGCCCTTATCAGGTATGTTCACTTTATGCGAAGGCACAGGAGGTGTAGAGGATGTACCATCCGCTTGAGCACTAGCTCTCACATTCACACGTCTAGGAGGCATATTTAGCAATCTACCATACACAAACACATAAACAAGTAACAAACGATGTGAGTGGCGGGGAAATGATCCAAGTCTCGTTTTTACAAGCAACTATAGAATTAAAGGCAATGTGTTCCCATTCCTACCCCACATGCATCACAATCAAGAAACATCTCATCCAGTTCAAGCATTCAACATAGTTTAATCAC
Organism: Gossypium sturtianum; assembly: GCA_025698515.1. Taxonomy (NCBI): domain Eukaryota; kingdom Viridiplantae; phylum Streptophyta; class Magnoliopsida; order Malvales; family Malvaceae; genus Gossypium; species Gossypium sturtianum. Next base: position 90,868,871 of record CM046950.1, on the reverse strand, counting down.
TTGGGTTTCCAAGATCCATGGGTTGCGAAACCCAAATCAACAGATCAATAACAATCACATAGGTCTAAGAGTTATTGAACCTAGGCTCTAATACCACCAAATGTCACACCCTATACTCGGCCCGGTTACTGAGCCCGAATACTAGGACGCTACACCACCATCTCACATAATTTACTTAGCAAACAGCTTCACAAGTAATCAATTGTGATCTTTATTTAACCATACGTATGAATTATAGTCGTATAACCAGTTTTTATCATTAAAACATGGCATACATACACCAGTGGTTTTAAAAATATCAATCAAACCTGTCAATGGGCCAAATTGTAAAATTTCTAAAACTGTGACGTAGGTATCGATACTAAAGAAGTGATATCGATATTTTCTTGAAGTGGTATCAATACCACATGAAAAATCGATACCAAACTTGCATTCTATTTCTCACCAAAATTCCCAAACGTTGAAAACTATCGGTACCTTTTGCAAGGTATCGATAAATTTACCTTGAGTATCGATACTCGGGCAAAGGTATCGATACCAATTTGTATTCTATCTTACTACACCTTCAAAATTATAGAGGTATCATTTTTAAAGCCCTAATATCGATACCTCTGCTCCAGGTTACAAAAATTCTGCATATGCAAGCATTAAAACCACTCAACTTAAACCCTAGACATCATGCTTCATTCACCTAATCTAAGAAACATCAAAATATTCAAAATAGCAGTCCCAATATCATATTCAAGTCCACATACTTCCAAGCATAAATAGAATGCAAACAACCTAAGAATTAACTTAGCAAAATCGAAATGAAATCTACCATATTGCCTCTCGAGGCATAGGCTATCACTTTGCCCTCTTGCATCAATACATATCCTAATCCATTCGGTGACGCATCACTATAAATCAAAAATTCTTTTCCCGATTCAGGTGGTATTAAAAGTGGCACCTCAGTCTATAATCCTTTCAACTTCTCAAAACTTTGCTGACATTTTTCGGACCATTCAAACTTAACATCTTTTTGCAACAACTTAGTCATAGGAGTAGCAATCATCGAAAAACCCTTAACAAAATGTCGGTAATAGCCGGCTAAGCCCAAAAAGCTTCTAACCTCTGATACATTTCTCGACGGCTTCTAATCAACAATTGCTGAAATCTTACTCGGATCAACCCGAATACCATCTCCTAAAACAAAATGTCCCAAAAATTTGACTTTTCGGAGCCAAAACTCAATTTTATTGAATATAGCAAATAATTTCTTATCTCTCAAAGTCTGTAATATAGTTCCTAAGTGCTTGGCATGCTCAGTCTCATCTCGAGAATAAATCAGAATATCATCAATAAACACAACCATGAATTTTTTGTCTAAATATGGTCGGAAAATTCGGTTTATCAAGTCCATAAAAATAGTAGGACCATTAGTTAGTCCGGAAGGCATGACAGGAAATTCATAGTGCACGTACCTTGTTCTGAAAGCGGTTTTCAGTACATCCGACTCTTTAACTCTCAACTGGTAGTAGCCAGACCTCAAATCAATCTTCAAGAACACTGTTGCCCCTTTCAACTGATCATACAAGTCATCAATTCTTGGCAAAGGATATTTGTTATTTATCGTTACCTTGTTGAGCTGTCGATAATCGATACAAAGTCTCATAGATCCGTCTTTCTTCTTTACAAATAATACTGGTGCACCCCAGGGAAAAAAACTCGGTCTCGCAAAACCCTTATCTGTCAACTCTTGCAACTGAGCTTTTAATTCTTTCAATTCAGTCGGAGCCATTCTATACGGAGAAATCGATAATAGTGAAGTCCCTGGTACTAAATCAATACCAAACTCAACTTCTCTAATCGATGGTAACCCAGGCAACTCTTCTGGAAAGACATCCGAATATTCACGAACTACCAGCACTGATTAAATTTTCAATTCAGATGCTTTTGTATTCAACACATAAGCTAGATAAGCTTCACACCAATTTCTTACATATCTCTGGGTAGACATCGAAGAGATCACAACAGGTAACTCACCCTACTCATCTGAATCAATCCGAAGAATTTCACCATTTTCACATTTCAATTCAATAATTTTCCGTTTATAATTCACTACAGCGTCATGCAGTGTCAACCAATCCATACCCAATATAACATCAAACTCATCAAATAGCAACAAAATTAAATCAGCCAGAAAACAATGACCTCGAATCATCAAGGGACAATTCTTGTAAACTCTATCAACTAATACATGTTTGCCTAATGGGTTTGACACTTTAATCACAAACTCAGTAAACTCAACAGGCAAGCTCTTACTAGCTACCAATTTCATACAAACATAAGAATGAGCTGATCCAGGATCAATCAATGCAACTACATTAGTATTATAGAGAGAAAAAGTACCAGGGATAACATCATGAGATGTTGCTTCCTAGCGAGCACGGATAACATAGGCTCTAGTAGGTGCTCTAGCCTCGAATCTTACAGTTGAATCTTTGGTCACACCTTTACTACGGGTCGCATTCCCCGTATTCCTCAGGGGTCTCCCTCTAGTGGCAGTGTTGCCCGATCGTGTATTCTGAATCTTGTCTTTCTTAGCCATCTCAGGGTAGTCCCGAATAAAGTGGTTTTGTGAGCCACACTTAAAGCAAGCCCGGTCATTCATTCTACATTCACCGAGATGTCGCCTACCACAGTGTTGACATTCAGGTCAATTGGATCTAACATTACCAACACTCGCTATCGACGTAGTTTGGGCTTTAAACCCCGAATATTGTTTCCCACGATCTCTGTTGGAATACCCAGCTGAAGCAATCAAACGAGCATAAAAATCTCTCGATTTCTTAGACTGAGATTGAAATGACTTACTTATCGATCTTTTTCTTGTATCTCTAGCCACAGACTCGACTTTCATCTTCTCCTTACTTAATTCTTCAGCTTTACAAGCTCGATCGAATAGCACCACAAATTCTTTCAGCTCAAGAACTCCAACTAACAATCGAATATCCTCATTCAACCCATTTTCGAACCTTTTGCACATGATAGCCTCGGTGGAAACACACTCTTGAGCGTACTTACTTAGCCTGACAAACTCTCGTTCGTACTCGGTTACAGACATTCAGCCCTGTTTCAGCTCTAAAAACTCCTTACATTTCTCATCAATGAATCGTTGGCTGATATATTTCTTTCTAAACTCATCTTGGAAGAATTCCCAGTTAACCCTCTCTCTCGGTACTACTGACACAAGAGTTTTCCACCATAGGTATGTTGAGTCTCTCAGAAGCGACACATCACATTTCAAACATTCATCCGGTGTGCATGACAGTTCATCAAATACTCTGATGGAGTTTTCAAGCCAAAACTCGGCTCTCTCGGGATCATCATCGACATTAGCTCTGAAATATTCAGCCCCATGCTTTCGGATCTTATCAACCGGAGGCTTACTCAATCTTACAAATTGCATACCTTGTGGAGCTACGAGAACCGGCTAAGGAATAGGTGGGGGTGGAGGGGGTTGAGCAGTTGGATTTGTTCGAACAAACTCCGTATACAACTCGTTCATCAAGTGGAGGAAGGCTTCCCTAGCCCCTTCTCCTTGACCAATTGTCACTGGTCTACTTTCGGATGGCGCGGTCTCTTGAGCGGGAGCCGGCGCATTACTTTCTACGTCATCAGCTTCAGCTCGATTGGGATCCATTTACTATATAAAAACACAATTTAAAGTTGTCAAGAGTCATCACACTATCACGGTTTATTTATGGCATGTATAGCTAGACTCTTACACACGCTACGTTAGTCTGAGATTTGACTAAATCGTAGCTCTGATACCACTAAATGTAACACCCCTTACCCGTATTCAACACCAGAATAGGGTACAAGGCATTACCAAACTCATATCACAAGCAAACATACAATTCCGAGTCATAAATTTTTGTCCAAATTAAAAACATTCATATTCAATCATAAAGTCCCTAAAACGAGCCTACGAGGCCCAAAACATGCTTGAATAGTGGTTCAGGACTAAACCGAGAACTTTAGAAATTTTTACAAAACTTAGAAAATTTTTGCTATAAACAGGGGTCACACGCCCGTGTGGTTTTGAGACACGCCCGTGTGGGCAGGCCGTGTGGTCACACACGCCCGTGTCCCTAACCCGTGTAACTCTCTGTTTGTAACTTATGAACAAATTGAAGTCACACGGCCAAGTCACACGCTCGTGTGCTAGGCCGTGTGGTCGATTTAATTTTCATGATTTTTTCATAAAATAGGTGCAGACTTCACACGCCCGAGACACACGCCCGTGTCTGAGGCCGTGTCTCTCACACGGCTGAAACACACACCTGTGTCTCTGCCCATGTGCTCAATTATAAGCATTCTGTTTCTCAAAATTAAGGTGCAGGGGACACACGACCAAAACACATGCCCGTAGGACAAGTCGTGTGTCACACAAGGCCTAGACACACGCCCGTGTGTCTACCCGTGTGGACAAAATAAGGCTATTTAGCAAGCCTTTTGCCACCCTTCCATGCACATACCTACAGAACATCATATGATACCAATTCAAGCATACTTAGGCAACCAAAACATCCACAACCAAGGTATTAACATCACATCTACATGCTAACATCTAACATGCTTTAACATCATAATTTATCAACACAAATCATGCAAGTTTCCACATTCATGAATGGTATCAACATATAATGATACTCATAACCAACATTAGCCAACTTTCATGGCCATATACAAAATGAAATCATTACTCATTATAAGTTAATACATTTGGCCACATTATCAATGACACATATAACAAATTGACCAAGTCCCTATACATGCCATAACTCAAAATATAGACATTTCAATAATACCCAAAATAATGGTTGATAGTGTGAATGGATCTCCAACGATCTCCAATCCCTGAGCTAGCTTGGTGACACTACAAGATAAGGGAAAGAAAGGGGGTAAGCTATAAAGCTTAGTTAGTTCATATGCAAATAATAAACAACATTAATTATACATTCTTCATATGAATAACATAACATGGGCTAACATAAATGTCATTAAAACTTCATAAGCATAACTTATTCAATCACATCCTTACCACTAGTTCATCATATACCGAATCCATTTTCTTTGAGTTTTTTATACATACCTGTACCAACTCGTAACATAATCACATACTTTCTCATCTGGACATACCCGTTGAACCACTTGAAATACTATCGGATACACGAAAAGATTTCCACATAAGTGCCACATATTTAGCCAATGCTACCACAAATCTCATAACACATATAGGCTCGCTCTCGAGCTATCCACGGGCCTGCTTACACAAGCTGTCAGTCGAGACGTAGCTACGCGGTGCTGCTCACACAAGCTGTCAGGTATCTGCAACATATACTGATATGCCTAGCCACCGATAGGACGTACGGGACCAGCACTTGGGTCACATAATTACATAATCACATGGGTTCCTAGTGACATGTCACTTGTATCCTAATCTATTCCTAAGGTTCAACCGGGATTTCTCTCTTGCCAGAACTTTGTCGAATATGCTCGTAGAATAAATCATACAGTTCATGCAATATCAAGAAACTAAAATACAAATATAACATTGCATAATTAACATACGAACTTACCTCGGTACAAAAATAGTGAAAATGGACCTAATCGTTAAACACTTTATTTTTCCCCCGATGTAGGTCCGAACTTCATTTTTCTTGATCTATAATAGCAAATTTAACTCATTTAATAATCACATTATTCAATTCAGTCCAAAAATCACATTATGGCAAAAATACATTTTTCCCCCTAACTTTTTAATATTTTACACTTTAGTCCCTAGGCTCGTAAAATGAAATATAGTCAATTTATTCAAAACCCAAGCCTAGCCGAACCATTTTCATACTCATGACAGCCCACATTTTTCATTAAAACACACTTCTACGACTCATTTTACAACTTTTACAACTAGGTCCTTTTTAGGCATTTTCAACAAAAATCACTTAGTAAAAGTTGTTTATCCAACATCAAATTTGCATAATCTACCATTAAAAATCAAAATACACAAATATCTAACATTGATAAAATTTTAGACTTTGACATCTTTACAAATTAGTCCTTGAAATAGTTAGGTTAGGTAGCAAGGATCTCAAAAACATAAATATTATTAAAAACAGGGCTAGAACGGACTTACAATTGAGCTTGGAAGATGAATAAACCCTAGATATGTCTTCTCCTTGTGAATTTCGGCCATGGGGACTAATTTGAAGAAGATGACATCTTTTATTTGTTTTATTTTGTCTTTATTTACCAAATGACCCAAAATGCCCTTTCTTTAAAACATCCAAATTTCACCTAATTCATGTTCATTTTTGTCCACCAACTTAACCAATGGTCTAATTACCATATAAGGACCTCTAATTTGAAATTTCATAGCAATTAGACACCTCTAGCTTCTAGAAAACACATTTTTCACCTTTTGCAATTTAGTCCTTTTAACTAAATTGAGTGCCCAAACATCAAAATTTTCGAACAAAATTTTCATGAAATCACTCCATAAAACTTTATACCATAAAAATATAATAAAAATAAATTTTACTGCGTCAGATTTGCGGTCCCGAAACCATTGTTTCGACTAGACCCAAAATCGGGCTGTTATAGTGCGACTTAGTTAATATGCTCTTGAGCTAGTTCTTTTTCAAAAGGGCCGCTGTAAGAGGTTTTGGTTTGGGCTTAATCAAGAAATTCAGGTTTACTTGGTAGCTCAGAACGTGGAGATGCTTGATAAGTTAGTTGAGAAAGCCAAAGCTATTGAGGAGACTTTGGTTGAACTGCCTCGCTTTGTAGTTACTGAATCTGGTAAGAGAACTTCCAATGGTGTATCTGAATGACCGCCTAACAGAAGGCATGATACTTAGGGTTCTGATAGGAATACACGACATGAGATTCGACCAAGTTAGTCTAAGCTGCAAGATAGTGTTGTAGTTAGTACTGGTGGTTCAATGGGTGGTTCTGGATGGTTGCTTTGTCCGCATTGTGAGTGTAGGCATCTTGGGGAGTATCATAAGTTGACAGGTGGATGTTTTAAGTGTGGTTCTAAGGAACACTTTCTGAGGGATTTTCTGAATAGAGTAGAGGTTTCACATACTCAGATTTTGGCACCTATTTTTACGCCTACTAGAGGCTGCGATCTTGGTGGAAGTAATGGAAGACCGGTTGGGCAGTGAATTATAGCTCATACTGTAGCTACTCAAGTTGAGTCTGGAGGTTTAGCTCGAGCTTATGCTATTAGGGAACCCTAGGATCAAGATTCGAACATTGAGATTGCGGGTATTTTTGTCTTGTGATCAATTTCTTTATTCTTGTTAGTAGACTTAGGTACTATGCCTTCGTAAATTTTGGGTGACATAACTAATAAGTAGAGAATTTCGTTAAGGACTATTGATTTTAAAAAAAATGTTCATAAGATTTATAAATGAGAGTGTCATAGTGAATAGAGGGAATCATTGGCAAAATTATCATAGAATAGTTTGTGGTAGTGAATAGAATCATTAAGGAAAGTAGTAGGAAGTTAGAGAGAATGAGAATCAGAGTGTGTAGTGAAAGTGTGATAGTTAGTTTAAAAGTAGAAATAACATATCTTGTGATTAAGCAAGTGATGTGTCAGTAGGGAATTTCAAGGACAAAATTCTTTTTAAAATGGGAGAATTGTCACACCCCAAAATAGGGCCTAGGAGTTTTAGGGGTATTTTAGGAATTTTAGCCTTTGAGTGTTTGGAATTCTATGACATGTCATGTCGGTAATATTTTCAAATATGGTTTTTATAAAATTAAATCAATTCCTGAATATGAGTTTTAAATACCTTTAATTTTAGAAAAAGGATTTATTTGTAAAAGTGTCAAAATTGTGAGTTTTTAAGAAGCAATTAGACCAAAATTTAAAACCAACCTATTTCTTCTTCTCACCTACAGTTTTTCACGTCAACTCTTTCCCAAAACTAGTGTTGTCATCCCTTTATTCTCTCTTTCTATTTCAATCAATTTTGAACTCCAATTCCTAATTCTCTTTGATTTCTATCACCCATGAACCTTAAACCTCTATAAAAAACTAAGAAAAACACCCTAAAATACCATAGTTCGTCCATTGTCAAGCTTTCGGGTTTTTAGGTATTTGATCAAATGCATAGATTTTATTCATCTAAGGTAATGGTTCAATTCCTTATGAGTTTTTTAATGTTATCTAGTATTTAAAACTAAGTTTTTAGTCGTTAAAATGCATGTTCTTGATAAAAGCCGAAAATCGGGTCATTAATGGGGAATTTTAGGTTTGTGGATAAAAACTTAATTTTAAAGTGTTTTTTCAACTTGTTGTAACATGATTAGAAGCTTTCTAAAGTAACTTTGAAGTTTCGTCAAGGATTTCTCGGGTTTTAATGAATTTTCATTGTAATGGCCAAAACTTGTCAAAAAATTTTGATACCTTAAAAAGTATAGTTTGGTGTAGTTTAAAAGATGATTACTAGCCGTAGATGAATATGTAGATGAACGGAATTCATTTTGTGCGAAAAAATTAAGTGTAAACCAAGTTATTCGAATCTAAAGTTTTCTATGTTGAAAGTTTCTGTTAAAAGATAAGGTAGCTTAGGCTTATGTTTGTGAATGTTTTAATGAAGTTGATGACTGATTGTTGAATGCGTGTTTGTGTGGTTTGTCTTTTTGAAACGTAGGAGTCAATAAGACCTTCAACGAGTAGAGCTAAAGGAAAAGAAAAGCTTGTCTAAGTTTTTGGTTTTCGACAAAAGCGTATATTTTGGTGAGTGTTTTGGAATAGCTGCTCATAAGCGATTCATTGTGTATTTGGGAATTTTTAGGTAGCCTAAACCCCTTCTCTAAATTCTGAGTGTATGTGTTCTTTTACCTATGCTAAATATGTGATAAATATGTTTGTAAATTGTGATAAAGAGAGTTATGATGTGACAAAATATGAACATGTTGTGATGACTGTTGTGACGGTAAATATAAGGGTATGTTATTCATGCAATGTGACAGTGTGTATAATGAGCTAATGATATGGTTATGTATAGAATATGTACAAGTAATAGTTGATGACAGTAAAGATATTTTGGCCTTGTGACTTAATAAGACAGTTGGATATAGTTTGCATGCCATAGGATTGTGAGTACTCACCTATATGTGTTGTGATATTTGGGGCGTTGAGGCCCAAGGACAATTTTTGGAAAGATAAGGGAATGTGAGCTAAGCTCCATTCACCTATATATGTGTGTTTAGTGTGTTGGAGAGTGTTAGCTATAAGCTACACTTATGGGATATGTTCGACTCTACGAGTCTATGCATAGTGTGTTGGAGATCCGTGTACCCAATGGGTGATGATAGAGCTCACTTTTATGTTTCATAGCTCAAGTGCCAAATTATCTTAAAAAGTGTACATTTGCGTAATGTGATGTATGCTTAAACGAGTATGTGGATGTTATGCAAATTATTATAAATTGCGTTTAAATGGGATTATATGTGACTATATGTGATTAATATGTATCAAAATATATGCCTAAATATTCGTATATAAATGTGTAAAAGGGATACATGAAAGATGATTAAATATGTAAATTATGGCACTAAGTTAAAGATGTTGTGGAAAAATGCTATTAGTTGTTTGGTTGATGCATGACGACTTGTTGGAGTAGTGGTTATTCTGAGCATTCACTGAGCTTGTTAATCTCACCCACTCCTTTTACACCATTGCAGATAAGTAGTTTCGATGTGAGCGGTGTGGTTTCGAGGAGTGATCCAAGCCAAGAACTTAGTTGCTATTAGTAGGTGTTATTTGTTTAATTGGGTTTTGGGAATGAAAGACAATGTGGTATATGCTATGTGATTTTACTATGAATTTTTAGTTGATTGCATGCCTATTATGATTGGTATTTTGTAGACTTGAAAATATGATGTTTGGGGCTGCCATTTGAGGTATTTTTGTACGTATTTTATAAGGTATTTGATGCATGATGTTTAGGATTAATCGAGAATGATCAATGTACTAATACATGTTATATTTTTAAAGTCTTGAACAGAGGTATCGATATTCAAACTTAAAAAAAATGTTACCACTTGAGGGAAATATCGATACCATTCTTTTAGTATCGATACCTACGTAACAATTTGGAAAATTTGTCGATTGGTCTAAATGCATGTATAATAATTGTTATAAGAATATATGATGTATGTTTAGCATGTAATGAAGATAACTAAAAAGTGAGAATTGACTTAACACCGACACGAATATTAAAATAGAAGACATTTCTTTTACAATGAGATTCTAAAATGTTGTGTATGATATGAGACGGTGATGTGGCATCCTGATATTCGGGCTTGGCAACCAGGTCGGGTATAGGGTGTTACAAGGATTATGCCAAGGCAATTTGAACCAAGGCAACAGGTGTTGTTGTTAACTCTAGGCTCAAATTGTTCCCTGGTAAATTAAAATCTCACTGGTCAGGTCCCTTTGAAGTAGCTCAAGTCTATCCTCATGGAGCTGTTGATGTCAAAGATATGAAAACGGGGGTCACATTTAAAGTTAATGGACAATGCTTGAAGCACTACTAAGGTGCTCATGTGGATCGAGACAAGCAATCCATTTACCTCTGAGATGTTTGAGCTAATAATTATATTTTCTATTTTTCTTTTCCTTAATTACTTTACTTTAATTTCATTTTTATTATTAGTTATCTTTAATTATTTCATGTTGCTTCTATTTTTGTTTTTATCTTTAAGTAGTTCTTTCCATGATTTCCAGAGATAGAATAAAGAATACGAACTTATCAGTTGTGCTACTAAGAGGAGTCTACTACAACATTGCAAAAGAGAGTTATGCTACGACAAATTGGGAAATGGATATTGAGGCACGAGTTACCCTAAATTCGATGATGAATAAGACGACGTGCTACTCCAATCATTGAAAAGGAAAATACGCTATAAACACAGTGCACGTAAATCTACTCATATGACAGAATGAAGTAACTACAGTTCGATCCAAGCCAAGGAAGTTCTTTTCCCTTCCATACATCATGCATTTCATTTATTTTGCCATGACATTTTCTGTTGTATATCCGTACATGCATTGAGAAGAATGCATCCCTTAGGTTTGGGGATGTGTGAAGCATTTAGTATTGCATTAAATAGTTAGTTGTGCATGTTTTAATTTTTGGTTCACTTGTCATTTATTTTTCCATGGCACACATAATTGCCACAAATTTCTTTGCCTATAATGAGTACAATATTTACTTATGATGTTCGATGATGAGCTTAAATTCTTCAATATACCATGAACATGTGATAGTGGATTAGGTTGGAATTAACTCTTAAACATGAGATTTCCTAACTTCAATAAGTTTTGAACTATAGCGAGTGTCCTTTAATGATCTTAAGGACTTTTAAAGAAAAACTCAGTCAAATTGCCAAATCATTACTTAAAAATAAAAAATAGTAGGCACTCCAAGTCTTAGAATTGCCAAGTAAGTCAGCATTACTTTGTTTGCTCCATCATGCTGTTGACTAGAAAGGTGAGTTTGAGTAAGAGTGTGTAATGAAAAAAAATAAGGGGTACTCCACTGTAGTAACAGGCTGAGTAGCTAAGGAGGTAATTGTTCGCTCCATCCATCTTCTAAGTTAAAAGCCTTGGCTTCAAGAGTGATTTTTTTAATTTTGACATGATTGAGTACTCAGTAATTTAGTGTTTGCTCCATTGTGATTATCGAGACAACTAATTTTGTGACATGTTAAATCCCCTACATTAATTTTAAAAAAAAAGAGAAAAAAAAAACAAACAAGAAAAAAAAGAATAATATATACACATTTTAAGTAGGCTTAGAGAAACTTGAGTTTAGGTAACAAATGAACTAAGAAAATTAGGAGATGCTTGCTATGGCCAGAAAACACACGAGCACTTAAGAAATTTTGTTTTTAGGATAAAATTTTCTGCACCACCTTTGTTGAACGAACCTCTGACACTTGAACAAGTTTTTGGAGAAATAAGATTGTTGAGAACTAATGTATATATTGTTCTTTGAGTAGACTGGCAGTTCAAGGTGGTTATCTGCAATGGAAAAATTTTGCATTCATGCATATCTTGCTTGAGGACAAGCAATAACTCAGGTTTAGGGGTGTGATAACTCTTGAAAAGAGTTATATTTTATACCTTTATAGACTTGGTTAATTTTCTGTACTTAGGTAAGTTTAGTTGCAGTTTAGGACTTTCCATTAGTGTTTTTAGGAAATTGTATTAAAAGGCTTGGACTGTGCTTAAATGTTATTACATGTTACTTCTATTTGTTTGGGGGAAGAATTTGTTTGTTAAGTGCAAGTTACAGAATGAGGAAAAGAAGTAAAGAACTGAAAGTTTGTCATGGCAAAAGGTTGGACAGTTTGCCAACATGAAAGCTGCGGCAAAGCTAGGAAGTGACCCAGTCAACGCTTAACCATTATCAGCCTTGCTATACGTGTACCAAAAAAGTTAGCTTAAAAAAAAGAAAAAAGATCATGGGATCATGGGTCGACCCTAAAGTAGGAGATATAAAACCCAAAAATAAAAACTGAAAAAGGGGGATTTTTAGAGAGTGGACGATTAGAGAGACAATTAGAGAAAAAGATCCTTGGATGAGAATAGAGGATAACGATTAAGAACAAGGCAAAATCGAAAGGGAGAAGAATAGGGCATTCCCTCTTGGCCACTATTGCTGAAGCTGTGGGCTAGATAGGCGACAACCATCTTCCTGAATGTTTTCTTTTACTTCTTTATTTACTGCTTTGTGAATTGAATCGAGAAAGAATGATGTTGAATGTTATTCTAAATTTGGATGTTATTTGCCAGCCCATAAGTTAATCTCATAAAGTTGGGATTGCTTGATGAAACCTTTATTTCCTTTAATGGCTAAAGCTTATATTAGTTTTAATTTACTGTTTCATTCAATTGTATTTATGAATAGCATGCATGTAATCTCTAGACATAGGTGAATATGCAACATGTTTATAAAATTAATCTAATTCTAACAAGGTTATGTCAGTTAGATCGAAATTGAATGATATGAGCGAGTACTCGAAAGAATACTCGTAGCAGACTCTAGACAGAGAGCAGCGTTCTGTATGGCAAGGAGAAGAACAGTAGTAGGAACCAGAATCAAAGCCCATAGACATATAGTGCCCTAGGTGTGGTAACTCAAGGTTTAGCTCTCGAAAGAAGAGTAGAATAAGATTGATCTTGCCGAGACATAATTGGTTAATAACGATAGAATCTTAGTAATCCTAGCTTTTCAAATCAACATCGTAGATCTTTTTAATCTTTGCCGTAGCATCTTTATTTTCACAGCTCTAATTGTTTACTTGATTGTTTCGTACATTTTATACATCATTATTCTCTTAAATGCCACTGCATTTTTATTATTGTTCTTTTTTCCTTAGCATTAATCTCGTTTTACTATAATAACTTAACAAATTTAAACCTATCACATACCTGTGGAGACGATCTCACTTATCACTTTATTACTTGATCCGACATGTATACTTGCACCATTCGCATTTCATATTCACATGCGATAATTCGCAACAATAAGAAATTGGGCAAATTACATTTCTCCATACAAACTATTTTACTACTATACGCCAAAACCTTACACCCACAAGACTTAGGATTTTTCAATTAGATCCGCCGAAAACACTTCCCCCTGAACTTCCAATGGACATCTTCTATAAATCTTGTTCACAGTTACAGATTGTCCTACAAGGACAACTATAGTAACATACCTACCAGTTTCCTCTACCCCAACATGCAATTTATCAACCATCAAACAAGAAACATATGAGTGGGTAAATCTAATATCTATCAAAGAAAAGTATTGAACATAATGAATTTAAATAGTACCTGCGATGATATCAGTTGTGTCTCGGTCCTCTCTATTTCTAGCTGCATAAACAAGAGCAGGCTACCTAGCCTCGATCCTGTTCACAACCTGACCCGGTGCTCGGTGATCTTTGTAATAGCCCATTTTCAGTGAAATCAGAATAGTGGTTTTGGGACCCCAAATTCGAGCCGGAAGGAAAATTTATTTTAATATATTACATGGTCTGCATTATGATAGGATTGTTATATGAAAATTCTAATAAGAAAATTTTATCGATTTTGGGTTTAATTATGGAAAGGACCAAATTGCATAAAATGTAAAAGTTGAGTTCTAATAGCTATAAGTATCAAATAGCTATGGAATTCAAAATTTGAGGTCCTTATATGGTAATTAGACCATTAAAGAAAAGTTAGTAGATATTTTTGGTGATTCACCCATGGAAAACTTAGAAAAGGCTAAGGACTAAATTGGAAACTAAAATAATTAAAAGATGATAATAGAAATATAATCTTAATTTATATCATATTCCCCAAATTTAGACATGGAAACCCTAGGAAAATGAAAAGTCTTCAAGCAAGCTTAATTGGTTCAATTGGGTAAGTATTCTTGTTCCGTTTTTAGTATTTTTTATATTTTTTGAAATCGGGATAGCCTAATACATCTATTTTTGGGACTAATTTGAAAAGTTATCAAAGTAAAAAAGTTTTTCCATAGATGAATATGCTAAAAATTTGAAATTTATGGTAGAAAATGAAAGGTTGTTGATAGATAAACAACTTTTACAAAGAGAATTTTGATAAAATCATGGTTTAAAGACTAAATTGAAAAGTGGTAAAACCCATGGAAAAATTTTGAATTTTTGTGAAATAAAAGTGCTGTAAATATTATATGAAAATTTTGGTTAGGCTTGGAATAAGGATTAAATTGCATGAATTTCATTTTCCGAGCCTAGGGACGAAATTGGAATTTATGGAAAGTTTAGGGGCAAAATGTTATTTTTGCCTAGGGTGTAAATTGAATCCAGTTGAATATGAAATCTGATAAATTGATGATTAAATTCATTTATATAGATCCGTACAACTTAAATTCGAAGTTAGATTGAGGAAAAGAAAAAGTTTCGGATTAGTAGATTTTCATATACAAACAAGTGTTGAGGTAAGCTCGTGTAATTGAATTTTGTGTTTATTTACATGCTTGAATTGAATGTGGTATGAGATTGTATGAATTATATAAATGTTAGAAATAAATGAAATAATCACATGTTCAATCATATTCAGAAAATAATAAGTTTCGTTTGAATAATGAAATTCGATGGATATATGTGATTTCCTATATTACATTTGGTCTTGCATATGTTGCGGACAGAAAATAGCTCGGACGAGCAATCCTGTTATAGCCCTCTCGAGCATACTATTATATAGTTCCTGCGAGCATATTGATCGGTAGTGATTTTGCATGTGTTGCACACTACCGCAGCTCTGTGTGAGCGTCCTGTTACATGATTCGATTGGTTGTGATCTAGCATATAATGCGGACACAAACGCAGCTCTACGTAAGTGTCCTGATATAAGCTCTTATGGGCTCCCTAATATGGCTCGCTTGAACTCCCTGTTACCTTATCCGGTGCTCTTTGATATTAACTCTTTGGAGTTATCTGTTAAAAAGCTCTATGAGCTCTCTGAATAAAACTCTTATGAGTTTCCTGTTTAGCTCGGATAAGTGTCCTGTTACAAGGCTCATCTGAGCATCCTGATATGTGGCTCAAGAGTGTGCTCCCTGATTGAGTGCCCTAAAGGGTACCCCTGATTATGAGTTGACGACTTACAGTTTAGTACACCATGAGTGTACTACCTGAATATCCATCAAAATTTCAATGATTCAACGGAGAAATTCCTGAAAAGAGAAATTATGAGATTAAATGAATTATATCTTGAATGTTCTTGAAATACTTGAAAGTTTGTAACATGATGAGCTCATCTATGCTTACTTGATGTATATGTGAATTATGTGACTAACTTGCTTATTTGAGTATATGTGATTAGGCAAAATTTGCTAATTTGTTTGGAAGCATGATATTGTTATGCTTATTTAAATGAGTATGATTGGTAAGTTTAATTCCTGTTATACGAACTTACTAAGCATTAAATGCTTACAAGGTTTTATTTTCTCTGTTTTATAGTGCTCAGAAGCTCGCAAATATTGGAGATCGGTCGGAGTATCATCACACTATCGACCAGCTTATTTTAGTATAAATAGTAAACTTATTTTGGTATAATGGCATGTATAGGTTAACTTGGCCAATTGATGGCTTGTAAATGGATGTTTGTAATCTAGCCAATGGTATGGCTAGTAACGGTTTGATTTGGTATATTATTATAAGGTTATATGTCATGTTTAGTTTATATGTATATGGTTTGGTTAAATTGAATTAAGGTAAAATATAAATCATCACAAGAAGGTAAGTTTGATCACATGAATATGTGATACTATTTCATATATGTTAATAATGTTTGCTTGATTTATATGACTTGAATTGGTTGGAAAATATATGCAAAGGTTATTATAGGTTAAAGGTTAAATTTTGGTGAGAAATAAGGTTACGAAATGGCCTTATTTTGTCCACACGGGCGTGTGTCTTGATCGTGTGTGACATACGGCCTAGCACATAGGCATGTGGGTTGGTCGTGTGTCCCCTACATTATAAAATTGAGAAACAGGATGCTCAAAATTGGGCACACGAGTAGAGACACGGGCGTGTGTTTTAGTCGTGTGTGATACACGGCCTAGAACACGGGCGTGTGTCTTGGTCGTGTAAAACCTGCACCTAATTTGTGAAAATTAAATTGACCACACGGCCTAGCACACGGGCGTGTGGCAGATCATGTGGCACAAGTCAGAGAGTTACACGGGTAAGGACACGGGCTGGGACACGGTCGTGTACCTCACATCGAATGCCCACACGGCCTGAGACATGGGCATGTCACTTGGCCGTGTGAGCCACACGGCCCATCCACACGGGCGTGTGACTCCTATATATAAGAAAAATTTTAAAATTTTGCGAAAGATTTTCTGAGTTCTCGATTCAATCTCGACTTGATTCGAATGTTTAAATTGGGTCTCGAGGGTACATTCAAGGGACAATATGATTAGTTTTAGATATGACCAGTAAATGACATGAATTACATGAAATTATTCTGAAATCTTTGGTAATGCTCCGTAACCCATTTCCGGCAACGGATACGGGTTAGGGGTGTTACAATCTTGACCAATATTACAGCTCTATTCTAACCTTGAACTCTTTGAGGCAATTGTCCAGCCCTTTGATTCTGAACTTGATTCTGCACCAGAGCTTGCACTTGATCACCTCAACGCGGACAATCCTTAATCTTATGATCTGTGGACCCATACCTCAGATAAGCACCAACCGTTCTTCAATACTTACCCTAGTGATGCTTACCACAATAAGCACAATTCGGGATCCTACCTCCGGCACCAAATATTGTAATGTCCTGTTGAGGTTTGTCCACTTTGGCCCATTTTATGGGTCGCGAAGGCACGCTAGTAGGACCAAAATCTCTCTTAATCGGAGCCTTAGCCTTTTCTCTCTTCTCACGCTCGATACATTTAATCTCCTCCACAATCTTGGTTTCCTCGACCAAAGCCTCAAAAACCCTCTCCTAATGTGGAACTACCTAAATCATCATATTATACCACAGCCCATTCTCGAATCTTACACACTTGTCCAGCCCAGTCACACACACACACCATGAGAATAACGACTAAAACATAGGAATACGGTCTTGTACTCGACCACGGTCATGTCCCCTTGCTTTGACTCCATGAACTCTAGCTTACGGGCCGCCATATATATTGTGGCCACATACTTCTTTTGAAAATCATCCTGGAAATAATCCCAAGTCAATCGTTCAACCTACTTACTTCTCTTAGCGGATTGCCCACCATCGGTAGACCTTGTCCCTTAATAGAAACACTGTACCCTTTGATAACTCTTGGAAAGAGTTATATTTCATTTACTTGGACCTAGCTAATTACTTGTACTTGGTACATTTAGTTGCATTTTAGAACATTTCATTGATATTTTTATCATTGCATTAGGAGCTTGGACTGTGTTTAAATGTTAGGTACGTTTAATTGCATGTGGAAGGGTTTTTTTGGTAATTTAGAAGGTGTAGGATGTGGAGAAAGAAATAAAGGAGTGAAGGTTTGCCGAGGCAAAAGGTTAGACAATTTGCCAACACGAATGTCGTGGCAATTTTAGGAAGATGATTGAGTCAACACTCAACGCATACCAGTTTCAGCCCAACTCTACTAGTATCAGAAAAATCTACATAAAAAAGAGGAGACAATATTGTGGGTTGCTGGAGTTACCCTAGGGAGAAAAGCTTATAAAAAGCCAAAGGAGGAAAACCTAAAGGGTGTGGCGATCCAGAGGCAACAATAGAGAGTAGCAGCTGAGTAGAGACGATAGGAGGAAACCGAAGGCAGTCCCTCTCAGCCACCACAGGACACTGTGCTACTGGATTGTTGATTGACTTGGCGACAACCATCTTTCTAAGTTCTTCCATTATTTCTTAATCTGTACTCCCTTGAATTGATTTGATCGAAATGATGTTGGGTGTTATTTTGAACTTGAATTTTAGTTGCCAACCCATGAGCTAAATCTCATAGGATTGGGATTACATGATGAAACTTTTATTTTCGTTAATGGTTGAAGCATATATTTTATTTAATCTACTATTTCATTTAATTTTTTTTAATTCCCAATTGTATGCGTACATTCTCTAGACATAGATGAGTGTGTATTATGCCCATAAACTGAATCTAATTTTGAAAAGGTTAGATTAGTTGGACTGGAATTGAATGATACAATCGGGTATTCAATCGAATACTTGCAGCAGACTCTAGACATAGAGTAGTGTTTGTATAGAATGAAGAAAAAACAGTGCCAGGTACCGTGCTGAGGCATTACTGAAAGTAAGGGTAGATTCTTAGTAATCCCAACCTTCCAAATCAACATCGTAGACCCTTAATCCTTTGCCGTAGTATCTTTTCCATAGCATTCTCAGTTATTTATTTATTCGCTCGTAGATTATTTATGTAATTATTCTCTTAATTGCCATTGCATTTTTATGCTTGCTTTGTCTTAGCATTTTTCAGTATTAGTCAATATACATTTTGCATACATCCTTACTACTTTAATTTACCAATGTGTACTTAACTTGGTTTTACCAAAACATTAATCATAATTCGTTATAATAACTTGACCACTTTTATACCTAATCTGATCCTTGTGGAGACAGTCTCACTTATCATTTTATTACATGATTCGACGTGTATACTTGAACAATTAGCATACCATTTCACACACGACAAGTTTTTGGCGCCATTGTCAGGGATCAACAATTTGGTGAAATTTGGTTTTGTTATTTTACTTAGTTCTATCAGTTTTATTTAACTTAGTTTAATTTAATTTCTACAGGTTTGCCATCAGTACATGAGAAGAGGCATTCCTGCTAACAAAAAGTTTCCTTTTGACCTAGAGATCGAAAGAACTTTATGAAGAATGCGAAAATAATTGCGAAAAATGGCTAGGAACAGGAATGATTCTGGTCTCAATTATAATTCGAATGGTCAAGATATTAATCCTTCTATTCATAGGGTGATACCTGGTTTGAATGATAATCTGAATGGTTAGGACACTAATCCTCATGTTTGTAGGGTGATAGATGACCGAGACAGACCAATCCGAGAGCATGTTGTGCCAATTTTGGATGACCTGAATCTAGGGGTAGTCAGACGACAAATACAGGCTCAGCAGTTTGAGTTGAAACCGGTAATGTTTTAGATGTTACAAACAATAGGATAGTTTAGTGGATTACCCACTGAAGATCCAAGATTGCATTTAAGACTTTTTCTCGAGGTTTGTGACTCGTTTAGACAATAGGGAGTTCCTGAAGACGCTTTACAGCTTAAACTATTTCCATATTCTTTAAGAGATCGTGCAAGAGCATGGTTAAATGCTTTGCCATTAGGAACAGTGGCATCATGGAATGATCTTTGCTAGAGATTTTTGCTACGATATAATCCCCCAAATATGAATGCCAAGCTTAGAAATGACATCACATATTTTTGGCAATCGAAGGATGAAACACTATATGAAGTTTGGGAAAGATTTAAAGACTTAATTCAGAAATGTTCGATGCATAGATTTCAACGCTGGACTCAGATAGAGATATTCTATAATGGGTTGAATGCACATACGAGGATGGTAGTTGATGCTTCTACCAGCTTACTTTTCTAGATAAATCTTATAATGAAGCATATGAAATTCTGGAGAAGATTGCCAACAATGATAATCAATATCCTACCACAGGAGTTGGGACGGGCAAGAGAGCTATTGGTACCATAGAGCTATATGCAATCACTTCGTTAACAACCCAAGTATCTACTTTGGCTAATATAATCAAAAAAATGAAAAAGCCCACTACAGTTAAGGAGATTAAATCAACCAAGCTTTCGTGTGTTTATTGTGGTGAAGACCATGTGTTTAATGAATACCCATCAAACCTAGCATCCGTGTGTTACATGGGTAATTTCAACCGAAATATTAACCTTTATTCCAACACGTATAATCCAAGGTGGAAAAAACATACGAATTTTAGTTGGAATAATCAAGGTGTGGGGAATTTTAACAATGTTATAAGACAGAATGCTAACAGTGCACCACCTGGTTATAATCATCCTATGCCAAGGCAAAATGTCCAGTAGGTTCAGACATCAACTTTATCATCATCATCATAATCATCATCATCATCATCATCTATTGAAGCCTTAGTAAAGGAATATATGGCCAAGAATGATGTCGTAATTCAGAGTCAGGCTACATCTCTCTGAGCTCTTGAGAATCAAGTGGGGAAAATAGTGAATGCTTTGAATTCGAGACCACAAGGAGTATTGCTAAATGATACCGAGAATTGGAGATCACAATGGAAGGAATAGTGCAAGACCATCACTCATAGAAGCGGAACTCAGCTTGTTAACATTGCTCAAGATGCCACGGAAGGAGAGTTGATTGTCTTTTTAACGTCGTAGCAATAATGTGGAAGCGTACACTGTCAATGTAAGTATAGTAGACAGATGTGAGTCTGTCGGATATCGATCCCACAGGGATGGTAGCCTTTTGTCTATTAATGTCGGTGCAATAAGTAGATATAAATAAGATAAATTGTGAGGATAGTTGTTGATGCAATAACTTGAAAACAATAAAATAAAATATGGTAGTGATAACCTAGGATCCCCAACATGAATCTTCAGCAGAATACTAAATGCTCACAAGGTATAAAAGTGTAGGTGATTGTCGAGGCAATAAAACTCAATGTAAATCTTACCCAGTGTTACTCGTTTAATTAATCTGAGACTTAAACATGCATATTAACCTCACTTTCCGATGATGGAAATACGAAACTATTAAGAACAAGTGGACTAAATTCCTCTAATCCTCACTCAACTTCCGTTGAAATGCTTGTTGGCTCAAACTGTCACTGCACTTTCCAGTGTTAGTGACTGCAATAACACTTCCGTGTTAAAAAAAATTCAAACCCCAATATTAAACAATAATAGCAAGATTAAATAAGATAACATTTCACCAAGAATTCATCAGTATTTCCATACAATCATAAATCAGAGAGTAATCACCAATATTTAGAAAGAAATAAAAAAGAATCGAGTGGAGAATTCTATTCCTAGACAACTCGACTGAATCTCTCTATTCCCTCTTTTCTCGCACTTAGATCTCCTCGTCAGGAGCTAGTCTGCATCTAATTTTCATGTTGGCTCACCCGTGAGAGGCTTAAGCTGCCATGGCCGTAAGCTTCAAGGTAGGATGATGAAGATGATGATGGAGAAAAAAAACTCCCCATTTTCTTCTCACGTCCACCTTTTATGTCCTCCTTCAATAGTACATGTGTCCTATCCTGAAAATTATTTTGTCCTTGTATGTATAGGTTGGTTATACCAGACTGGATAACTCACGCAATTTTGGTTCTTATCAGGACAACTGTCAGGTGCGGTGACAATTTTAGACGCAATCTGGGATTAACTAATGTAGTGACATTATAAGATAGAAAAATTAAGGATAAAATAGGCTAGGACTCACTGAGTTATAAAATACAATTTACTAAACTAAAAATGATAAAATGTATGCAAAGGATAACTAAATGGGAACAATTTAACCAATAAGTAAGGGGGAAACCTATGTTCTTTCTAGTGCTATCACACCCCCAAACTTGAGTTTTTACTTGTCCTCAAGTAAAACAGAAACTAGCAAGGCTACAAAAATTTTACTAAGGCAAATGATCATTCTAGAAACTTGAACCCTCTAATTTCCTAAAGGATGAATCACATTCAGATGAAAGAATATTGCATCGACAATTCATAAGCATAAATGAATAAGGTTGCAACTTTATCAAAGCTAGCATCATGCTTTAAACCCTAAGTTCTATCTACCATTACAGTATTTAGCACAAAACTAAGTATATATATACATTTTTTTTCTTTTTTGAAATAAGGGATATCGCTGCATTATTGTACCCTTTCCTAAGAAGTAACGATGGGGTGCAGTAAACCCCAGGGAGTATGTAATTGCACCAATATACACTCATGCAGTGACGGCCTTTGGCTAGATTGATTTTTGTAACGCTTGTATTGGAATGTTCCCTTTTTAACATTCCATATTACACCCACTTTGAAGTGTCTCTACTTTATAACTATATATACATGTAACAGCCCGATTTTGGGGCTAGTCAGAAAAGAGGTTTCGGGACCACTAATCCGAGGGTGAAGAAAATTATTATTTTTATTATTTTATGTGTTATGGCATTAATATATGGCTATATGAAAAAAATTGGTGCTTTAATTTTAGCAATTGTATGCTTAATTGTGAAAAAGGACTAAATCGCATAAAGTGCGAAAGTTCCATTATACAAGGTAGAGGTGTCTAATAGCCATAGAATTTTAAATTGGAGGTACTTAAAGTGAAAATAGGCCAATTGGGGTGTGTTGGCTGGCCATAGAGACTAGGGAGACAATGATATTAAATTTTGGTCAAGTTTGGTGGAATTAAGTGGTAAAATAATGAATAAAATAAGATAAAAAGATGAGATATCATCTTTTACTATTCCTTCTTCTTCTACCATTTAAATTTTAGAGGAAATAAGGGTTCTTGGAGTTCAAAATTTTCAGCAACACAAATCTCTTGCAAGTAAGTGATTTTGGTGGTTTTATTTGATAATTGTTGTACTTTTGGAACCCCTAAAGCTTAAGCTAGCTAATGAGGGGACTAATTTGGAATATGGTTGAAAGTCTAAGGACTTGTCATGAGAGAGTTTACATTGTTTACTGAGTTTTTATGGAAGAAAATGAATGTTTGGGAGGTGAGAAACAACTTTTGTGAAAGATGTTGTCATGAAAACACCTAAATGGGACTAAATTGTAAAAGTTGAAATTGTGTAATAAATGCATGAAATAGTTGGAATTTTGAAAAGTTGTAAGAGTAATAAATGTTCAGCTAGGCTTGTTTAATGAGAAAGTGTGATGAAAAATGATTTACGAGCCTAGGGGAAAAATCGTAATTTTGCCATAGTATAAGGGCAAAATGGTCATTTTTGCCTAAGTAGAGATTATGATGTATTATGATTTATAAAGTGATTAAATAAGTGAATTTCACTATTATAGATCAAGAAGAGCGTGGAATCAACCTTGACCGAGGAAATGGAAAGGTTACGGAATAGACCGTTGATTAACACATTTTGCACCGAGGTAAGTTTATGTGTAAACGATGCATCTTAAATACATATGTTGTTGCTCATTGGTGCATTGTATGATTGAGAATATTTACGATTCTAAATGGATTGAATTTGGTCGATAATGAATTAGATTTGAAAATGTGGAATATTATCCGTAGTAATTAATGGTGGGCTGTGTGTGACACCACCTTAATTATTCTTGTTGGTGGGCTATGTGCGATAACACCTTATTACTAATTCACGATGGGCTGTGTGCGATACCATCATTTGTATAAACATTTGGTGGGCTATGTGCGATACCACCGTACTTATTCTTGTTGGTGGGCTATGTGTGATACCACCCTGTTAAAGATCAATGGTGGGCTAAGTGCAAAACCACCGAGTGCTTAGTATTACTAAGAATGGATTATTGTGAAATTGTGATGTGTTGTTCATGTGATCATGTGGTGATAAGTGCAGGGATGTATGCTAAATAATACGAACAATTGGCTTGTGATGTGGTTGGAATGTGGTAAGAGATGAAACGAGTAAGCATGATCTTGGAATGTGGAATGTTCTTATTTATTATGAAATGTTATTTATTGATTGGCACATATTATGATGTTTATTGTTTACATGTAAACTTGCTAAGCTTAAAGCTTACTCCTTTTCTTTTCCCTTGTCTTATAGTGTCAAAGAGCCGGGTCGGGATACGAAGATAATTGGAAGATCATCCACACTATTAGCTCAATCTCGGTTTATCTAGACTTAGTATAATAAGTATGGCATGTATATGGGCTAGACTAGGTGAATTATTTTGTTATTTTGACCAAGTATGTATTGGCTCCTTTAAATATGAACTCTTTTGTATATTGCCATAGTTGATGGCTCATTATTACTAATTTATGAAAAGAAGAAGTTATTCATAGAAGTGTATGTTGCAAATTAGGGTTATCTAGTGATTTGTTGAATGGGACTATGTTGTGGGAGCTAGGGTGATAAAAAGAGCTTGGCAAATAGCCTTGTTCTTGTCCACACGGGTAGGCACACGGGCGTGTGTCTAGGTCGTGTGTGACACACGGTCAATTGCATGGGTGTGTGATCAGGCCGTGTGTCCCCTTGCATGTTAGAATTGCAAGTTAGTAAGCTCAGTAGTAAAAACAAGGGCAGAGACACGGTCGTGTGTCTCAGCTGTGTGGGAGGCACGGCCACAGACATGGGTGTCTGCCAAGGCCGTGTGAAGTCTGCACCTTGAAATTGGAATTTAATTTGACACACGGTCTAAGGACACAGGCGTGTGCCTTGGCCGTGTGACCATACTGAGATGATGACGTCATAAATAGAATGCCAAGGTTTTGGCACACGGGCTATGACACAGGCGTGTCGAGGCCGTGTGGGGGACATGGGCTAAGGACATGGGTGTGTGTTTGGCCGTGTGAAATAAGTCAGTGTTGACCACGGGTGGAGAACACGGGCGTGTCTTAGGGGTGCACGGGCGTGTCCTTTGAACAGCACGGGCGTGCGACCCCTATTCAGGCAAATTTTTTTCTAAGTGAGTAATAGTTCCCAGATTGATTTAAAAACCTTCCGAAAGTATGTTTAAGGCCTTGTAGGCCCATTGTAAGGATGTTAGATATGTGAATGGAAAATTTTTAATTTGGAATGAAATTTGATAACCTAAAGTTGTTTGACCATGTGAGTTGAGTTTGGTAACGCCTCGTACCCGGTTCCGGCGTAGAATACGGGTAAAGGGTGTTACATTTAGTGGTATCAGAGCTATGGTTTAGTCGGTTCTTGGACTATCGTAGCGTGTATAAGAGTCTAGCTATACATGCCATAAGTGTATATTGATAGTGTGGTGACTTCTGAAAATTCTAAACTTTGTTTTTATATAGTAAATGGATCCCGATCGAGCGGCTGTTGATGACGTAGCTAGTAACGCACCGGCTCCTGCGCATGGGACCGCGCCTGTAGAGAGTGGACCCGAGACTAGGGGTCAAGGAGAAGAGCCCCGAGAAGCTTTTCTCCAAATGATGAGTAACTGGTACACAGAGTATGTACGAGCAAACCCTAATGCTCAACCTCTTCCACCCCCTCCTATACCTCAGCTAGTTCCAGTGGCTCCTCAAGGTATAGATTTAGTGAGGATGACCAAACCTCCGGTAGACAAGATTCGGAAGCAAGGGGATGAGGAGTTCAGAGCTAATATAGACGATGACCTTGAGAGGGCAGAGTTCTGGCATGAGAACTCGATGAGGGTATTTGATGAACTCTCCTACACACCTGAGGAGAGCTTAAAATGCGACGTGTCCTTGCTGAGGGACTCGGCATACCATTGGTGGAAAACGTTGACGCCGGTGGTCCCAAGGGAGAGAGTGACGTGGGACTTCTTTTTGGAAGAGTTCTGAAAGAAGTATATAAGTTAGAGGTTTGTGGACCAGAAACGGAAAGAATTCCTTGAATTGAAGCAAGGAAAAATTACTGTGGCAGAATATGAGCGCAAGTTTGTTAGGCTCAGCAAGTATGCATAAGAGTGCGTGTCTACAGAAGCTATTTTGTGCAAGAGGTTTGAAGATGGATTGAATGAGGATATCAGACTTCTAGTTGGGATTTTAGAATTAAAAGAGTTTGTAGTGTTGGTTGATAGGGAATGTAAGGCCGAAGAACTGAATAAGGAAAAGAGGAAAGCTGTGAGTGAGGCCCGGGATGAAGGAAAAAGATCGATGAGTAAATCATACCAAGCTCAATCGAAGAGGTCCAAGGAAGTAAATCCTCGAACGACTGCATCAGTTAGATATTCACATAGAGATCGAAGTAATACCTACTCGGGCTCAAGATTTCAAGCCACTTCGATGGCAAGTGTGGGCAATCCGAAGTCCAAAACGGAGTGTCCAAATTGTCGTAGGCAGCACACTGGGGAGTGTTGGGAAAACATCCGAAATTGTTACAAGTGCGGTTGACCCGACCATTTCATCTGGAATTGTCCAGTGAGGGATGAGAAGGAAAGAGGGCAAGAAGTGAGATCAAGCAATGTATCTTCGAGGGGTAGATCACAAAAGAACCTGGGAGGTGGGACCAGTAGTAGAGGTACGCCTAGAGACTCTGCTGTGAGACCGGAGGGTCGGGCACCTGCAAGGACTTATGCCATTCGCGCTCGCGAAGAGGCATCATCTCCAAATGTGATAACGGGTACTTTTTCTCTTCCTGATACCTATGTTATTACTTTGATTGATCCGGGGTCTACCCATTCTTACATTTGCACAAAATTGGCATCTAGTATGAGCATGATTGTTGAATCTACGGAATTTGTAGTAAATGTGTCAAACCCATTAGGCAAACATGTGCTAGTTGACAAGGTGTGTAGGAATTGTCCTTTGACAATTAGAGGTCATTGTTTTCCGGAAAACCTTATGTTATTGCCGTTTGATGAATTTAACTTGATTCTTGGTATGGATTGGTTGACTGCCCATAATGTTTTAGTGAACTGTGGTAGCAAGTTTATTGAATTAAAATGTGAAAATGGAGATGTCATTCGGGTTGAATCAGGTAAATCAGATAGTTTGACTGTGATAATTTCAACTATGGTAGCCAAGAAATACTTGAGGAAAGGATACGAGTCCTATCTCGCCTTTCTGCTGAATACTCAAGAGTCAGAGGTAAAGATTGAATCAGTGCCGGTGGTATGCGAATATCCAGATGTGTTTTCGAAAGAGTTACCTGGGTTACCTACAGTTAGAGAGGTCAAGTTTGGGATTGAGTTAGTTCCGGGAATGGCACCTATCTCAGTTGCTCCAAATAGGATGGCACCATTGGAGTTGAAAGAATTTAAGGTTCAGTTGCAAGAGTTAACGGACAAGGGTTTTGCAAGACCAAGCTATTCACCGTGGGGTGCTCCAGTACTTTTTGTAAAGAAGAAAGATGGGTCGATGAGGTTATGCATAAATTATAGACAGCTCAACAAGGTGACAGTGAAGAATAAGTATTCTTTACCAAGGATAGATGACCTATTTAACCAACTGAAGGGAGCTACGGTGTTCTCCAAGATAGACCTAAGGTCTGGTTATTATCAGTTTAGAGTTAAGGAGCGAGATGTGCCGAAAACTACATTTCGGACGAGGTATGGCTACTATGAGTTTCTTGTCATGCCATTTGGCCTAACGAATGTTCCTGCAATTTTTATGGATTTAATGAACCGTGTCTTCCGACTGTATTTAGATAAATTTGTGGTTTTTTTTATTGACGACATATTAATTTATTCCCAGAATGAGAGTGAGCATGCAGAGCATTTGAGGATTGTCTTACAGACTTTAAGAGACAAGCAGTTGTATGCTAAATTCAGGAAGAGCGAGTTTTGGCTCTGAGAGGTCGGATTCCTAAGACACATTGTGTCGGGTGATGGTATTAGGGTTGATCCGAGTAAGATCTCAGCTATTGTGGAGTGGAAACCGCCATGAAATGTGTCGGAAGTCAGGAGCTTTTTGGGTTTAGCGGTGTACTACAGACGGTTCGTAAAGGGGTTTTCCATGATTGCTACCCCGATGACGAAATTGTTGCATAAAGATGTTAAGTTTGAATGGACTGAGAAATGTCAATAGAGTTTCGAGAGATTGAAAGCATTGTTGACTGAGGCGCTGATTTTAGTACAACCTGAGTCGGGGAAGGAGTTTGTAGTATACAGTGATGCGTCATTTAATGGTCTTGGCTGTGTGTTAATGCAAGAAGGTAAGGTAGTCGCTTATGCCTCGAGACAGCTAAAACCGCATGAGAAGAATTATCCGACTCATGATTTGGAGTTGGCTGCGATTATTTTCGCATTAAAGATTTGGCAATATTATTTATATGGTGAGAAGTGCCGAATCTTCACCGATCATAAGATTTTGAAGTACTTGATGGATCAAAAGGATTTGAATTTACGACAACGACGATGGCTCAAATTATTGAAGGATTATGAGCTAGTAATTGATTACCATCCAGGGAAGGCAAATGTGGTTGCGGATGCCTTGAGTAGGAAATCCCTGTATGCTTTGAGAGCTATGAGTACTAGTTTAGCATTATCTGATGATGGTGCTATATTAGCCTAGTTGAAGGCTAGATCATTATTTGTTCAACAGATATGTGAAGCTCAAAAGAATGATAATGAGATGCAAGCTAAGAGAGTTAACTGTGAATCGGGAAGTGATTCTGACTTTCGGGTGAGTTCAGATGGTTGCTTGATGTTTCACGGCGATTTTGTGTACCAAAAGATGATGAGTTGATCCAGAAAAATTTTACGTGAAGCACACAGTGGTCATTTGTCAGTACATCCCGGTAGCACGAAAATGTACAATGATTTGAAGCAATTTTATTGGTGGCCGGGTATGAAAAGAGACATCTCTGAGTTTGTGACCAGATGTTTGATCTGTCAACAAGTGAAAGCCGAGCATCAAGTCCCTTCGGGATTACTTCAGCCGGTGATGGTTCTCGAGTGGAAGTGGGACCGGATCACCATGGATTTTGTAATGGGGTTGCCTATGACTCCGAGAAAGAAAGATTCTATGTGGGTTGTTATTGATAGACTAACGAAGTCGGCTCACTTTATACCGGTGCGAGTAGATTATTCGCTTGATAAGCTGGCTAAGCTGTATATTACTAAGGTAGTGAGACTTCATGGGGTGCCTATATCTATTATCTTAGATAGAGATCCGAGATTTACCTCGAGATTTTGGAAGAAGTTACAGGAAGCCTTAGGTACAAGGTTAAATTATAGTACTGCATTCCATCCTCAAACTGACGGCCAATCTGAAAGAGTGATTCAAGTTCTTGAGGATATGCTCCGATGCTGTGTATTAGAATTTGAAGGTACTTGGGAAAGATACCTACCTTTGGTTGAGTTTGCCTACAACAACAGTTATCAGTCGAGCGTACGGATGGCACCGTACAAAGCCTTGTATGGTCGCAAGTGTCGGACTCCCTTGTATTGGACCGAGCTTAGTGAGAAGCGAATTCATGGGGTCGATCTAGTTAAAGAGATTGAGGAGAAACTGAAAGTGATCCGTGATAGTTTAAAAGCTGCTTCGGACCGACAAAATTCGTACGCGGATTTGAAAAGAAAAGAAATTGAGTTTCAAGTGGGCGATAAAGTATTTCTGAAAGTATCCCCGTGGAAGAAAATATTGAGATTTGGTCGGAAGGGCAAATTGAGTCCACGATTCATAGGGCCGTATGAGGTTATCGAAAGGATTGGGCCAGTGGCATATCAGTTGGCTTTACCGGTAGAGTTAGATAAAATACACAACGTATTTCATGTGTCAATGTTGTGACGATATCGATCCGACCCTTCGCATGTGATTCCCCAAACGAAAATTGAGATACGATCAGACATGACGTATGAAGAGGAGCCAATTAAGATTATAGCCCGGGAGGTTAAACAGTTGAGGAATAAGAGCATAGCTTTAGTAAAAGTGTTATGGAAAAAACACGGTGTGGAAGAAGCTACATGGGAACCAGAAGAAGCCATGAGAGAACAATATCCAAACCTTTTTACCGGTAAGATTTTCGAGGGCGAAAATCTCTAAATGAGAGGAGAGTTGTAATAGCCCGATTTTGGGGCTAGTCAGAATAGTGGTTTTGGGACCACTAATCCGAGGGTGAAGAAAATTATTTTTGTATTATTTTATGTGTTATGGCATTAATATATGGCTATATGAAAAAAATTGGTGCTTTAATTTTAGCAATTGTATGCTTAATTGTGAAAAAGGACTAAATCGCATAAAGTGAAAAAGTTCCATTATACAAGGTAGAGGTGTCTAATAGCCATAGAATATCAAATTGGAGGTCCTTAAAGTGCAAATAGGCCAATTGGGGTGTGTTGGCCGGCCATAGAGACTAGGGAGACAATGATATTAAATTTTGGTCAAGTTTGGTGGAATTAGGTGGTAAAATAATGAATAAAATAAGATAAAAAGATGAGATATCATCTTTTACTATTCCTTCTTCTTCGACCACCGAAATTTTAGAGGAAATAAGGGTTCTTGGAGTTCAAAATTTTCAGCAACACAAATCTCTTGCAAGTAAGTGATTTTGGTGGTTTTATTTTATAATTTTTGTACTTTTGGAACCCCAAAAGCTTATGCTAGCTAATGAGGGGACTAATTTGCAATATGGTTGAAAGTATAGGGACTTTATATGGGAGATTTTATGTTGTTTACTGAGTTTTTATGGAAGAAAATGAATGTTTGGGAGGTGAGAAACAACTTTTGTGAAAGATGTTGTCATGAAAACACCTAAATGGGACTAAATTGTAAAAGTTGAAATTGTGTAATAAATGCATGAAATAGTTGGAATTTTGAGTAGTTGTAAGAGTAATAAATGTTCAGCTAGGCTTGTTTAATGAGAAAGTGTGACAAAAAATGATTTACGAGCCTAGGGGCAAAATTGTAATTTTGCCATAGTACAAGGGCAAAATGGTCATTTTTGCCTAAGTAGAGATTATGATGTATTATGATTTATAAAGTGATTAAATGAGTGAATTTCACTATTATAGATCAAGAAGAGCGTGGAATCAACCTTGACCGAGGAAAAGGCAAGGTTACGGAATAGACCGTTGATTAACACATTTTGCACCGATGTAAGTTTATGTGTAAATGATGCATCAAAGTACATATGTTGTTGCTCATTGGTGCATTGTATGACTGAGAATATTTACGATTCTAAATGGATTGAATTTGGTCGATAATGAATTAGATTTGAAAATGTGGAATATTATCCGTAGTAATTAATGGTGGGCTGTGTGCGACACCACCTTAATTATTCTTGTTGGTGGGCTATGTCCGATACCACCTTATTACTTATTCACGATGGGCTGTGTGCGATACCATCATTTGTATGAACATTTGGTGGGCTATGTGCGATACCACCGTACTTATTCTTGCTGGTGGGCTATGTGCGATACCACTCTGTTAAAGATTAATGGTGGGCTAAGTGCGAAACAACCGAGTGCTTAGTATTACTAAGAATGGCTTATTATGAAATTGTGATATGTTGTTCATGTGATCATATGGTGATAAGTGCAGGGATGTATGTTAAATAATACGAACATTTGGCTTGTGATATGGTTGGAATGTGGTAAGAGATGAAATGAGTAAGCATGATCTTGGAATGTGGAATGTTCTTATTTATTATGAAATGTTATTTATTGATTGGCACATATTATGATGTTTATTATTTAAATGTAAACTTACTAAGCTTAAAGCTTACTCCTTTTCTTTTCCCTTGTCTTATAGTGTCAAAGAGCCGGGTCGGGATACGAAGATAATTGGAAGATCATCCACACTATCAGCTCAATCTCGGTATGTCTAGACTTAGTATAATAAGTATGGCATGTATATGGGCTAGACTAGGTGAATTGTTTTGTTATTTTGGCCAAGTATGTATTGGGTCCTTTAAATATGAACTCTTTTGTATATTGTCGTAGTTGATGGCTCATTATTACTAATTTATGAAAAGAAGAAGTTATTCATAGAAGTGTATGTTGCAAATTAGGGTTATCTAGTGATTTGTCGAATGGGACTATGTTGTGGGAGCTAGGGTGATAAAAAGAGCTTGGCAAATAGCCTTATTCTTGTCCACACGAGTAGGCACACAGGCGTGTGTCTAGGTCATGTGTGACACACGGTCAATTGCATGGGTGTGTGATCAGGCCGTGTGTCCCCTTGCATGCTAGAATTGCAAGTTAGTAAGCTCAGTAGTAAACACACGGGCAGAGACGCGGTCGTGTGTCTTAGCCGTGTGGGAGGCATGGCCACGGACATGGGCGTCTGCCAAGGCTGTGTGAAGTCTGCACCTTGAAATTGGAATTTAATTTGACACACGGTCTAAGGAAACGGGCGTGTGCCTTGGCCGTGTGACCATAGTGAGATGATGACGTCATAAATAGAATGCCAAGGTTTTGTCACACGGGCTAAGACACGGGCGTGTCGAGGCCGTGTGAGGGACACGGGCTAAGGACATAGGCGTGTGTCTGACCGTGTGAAATAAGTTAGTGTCGACCACGGGTGGAGAACACGGGCGTGTCTTAGGGTACACGGCGTGTCCCTTGAGCAAAGACACGGCGCAGTGACCCTGTCGGAAAAAATTTCTAAGTGAGTAAAAGTTCTCGGATTGATTTAGAAACCTTTCGAAAGTATGTTTAAGGCCTTGTAGGCCCATTATAAGGATGTTAGATATGTGAATGGAAATGTTTTAATTTGGAATGAAATTTGATAACCTAAAGTTGTTTGACCATGTGAGTTATGTTCGGTAACGCCTCGTACGGTTCCAGCGTAGAATACGGGTAAGGGGTGTTACAATACATTTATAAGCAGCTGTAAAAAGCAGATTCATTCAAGATTTAAGGAATGATGGCAGTCATCCATTACTAATGCAAACTAATCCGTTCATCAAAGAATTGAAGCTACAATCTTCTTTCAAATTTATCCAACTCATTCATCGATAATTTACATGATTCAAGAATTAAGTATCGAATGTAAAAAAAATTTTGAATAATTTTCATTAACTATAATTAAACCTTGCATGCTTCATTTCTAAAAAAAAAAAAATTTTGAAATATGGGTGCATTTCCAAGCCCCATGTGCATTCCCCCAAACTTAAAGTCTGCATTGTCCCCAATGCACTTACATGAAAATGTAATGACAATAAAAATGCAATGACAATATATATTTATCAAAATAAAACCTACAGCTACATGCAATGCATGAATACTATAAATAAAGCTTAAAATAAACTAACTCAGTTATCCGCAGTCGTCGATGTGGCTGCATGATGTTTCTTTCTCCTCTTTTTTTTCTTATCCCCTTTATTTCGTTTTTATCCTTGGAGCACTTCCTTTCTTTTTCTTTGGGCTTTGCACGGTCTTCGGATTGCTCTTCAGTGCCCGGCTCTGCCTCGGCATCATCGGCTACTGTTTGTGTAGGAGAGGCCACTTGGAGTGGTTCAATGTAGACCACTATTGCCAATGAATTACATTGCTCCTCATTGGTTACCTCAGCAACTTCCGCCGGTCTCGCTCCAGTTCACTATAGATTATCAATATTTGCAGCCACAAACTCGGGTACGGTGACAATCTTCTCAATAGAATCTTCTTCTTCTTTTTCTTTCTCATTTTCAGCAACTTCTTCTTCTTCAGCAACAACTTCATCTTCTGCAGCAGCAACTTCCTTATCAACAACAGTGTCCTCTTGATCAGCAAAAATACCATCCTTAAACAAGCTCTCAATCTTTCGCAAGCATTCTTCAGTGTCCCTGGATTCCTCTTCTTTCTCAGTGTTAGAGACCTGCACAATAAGTGGGGATGCCACCGGTCTATCTCAGTCTTCTAAGTCGTCATCCGAGGAAGAGGGGTCATAATTGCAAATGATTGGTGGAAACACATGGAATTCCGGTAGTGGGAATGGGCTTAGTTGGCCTAATGTGGCTACAATAGACTGTTCCAAGCTCTGGTATAAGCATAAAACAAATTATGGAATTGCTCCATATCTTCTACTATAGAGACAAGCCTAATCTACCTGTTGTTGATGGAACTTACCATTTTTTCGACATCCTTCAATTTGTGCCATAATGATGTCTCTGCTTTCAAGTTTGTTCCTTTTCTGTCGGCTTTGGCTTTGCCCTTTCTTGTCTTGCTAGTCTCCGCCTCCTTCAGTATCGGCGTGTCCTTCCCTCGAGTCATTCTTTCTACAGAGGCTTCATTGATTGGGCCCTTATTTTCCAAGACTTTCTCACCAGTACGGGGCACGATTTCTCTTTGCTGGCACAATAACATCACCAGTGATGGGAAAACCAAGATCCCAATCTACCTTGTAGCACAGTCAGCTATTTCTTCGTGAAGAATTGCGCCTACATCAATTTTTCTACCATTAACAATAGAATGTACCAGACACATTTTGTCTAGGGTGACTATGGTGCTGTGAGTGGAGGGCTTTAGCCTACAGTTGGAAAAATGAAACCAAATTTTGCCTTGAAGTGTCAAGAAGTGGTGGTGCATCATGTAATTTTTTTATGGGAACTTGTCCACACTGCTCCCTCGACACACAAGTCTCTCACCAACAGGTCTCATTTTTTATCTATGATGTCATCTATGAACTCGGAGTGTTCTGTCGACATCGACCTTGGTGTTGTGCAGCTCGTTGATTGTTGCAGCGTCCCATGGTATTAAACCTTCTCGAATGAAAATGAACTCTAACTCATGATCGTAGAGATTAGCATAAAACTCACGTACCAGTGAAGGAGAGTAGCTGCCAGGATGGGTGCAAAAGGTTTCCCATTTTAACTTCGAGATGGTTTTGGAGACTTGCTTACCCAAGTCTTATTGTGGCGAAAGGGAAATGCCCAAGTTTCGCTTTAGTATATTGTCAGAAATCGTTCCTTTTCCGCTTTATTCAAAAAGATTATTGGCTCCTTTGTCTACACTGGCCTGGGGGATTCCGATTCACGAACTGTGGTAGTAGAGGACGCATGTTCTCCAGCAGATTTGGTGGCTTTCTTGACCAAGCATCTTTTTTTTGCCATCTTTTGTTTAGGTAGAATGGTTTAAAGGTAAAAAGATATGATTTTGAGAAGAGAGAAGAAATAAAAATGGTTGCTTGAATGTGTTACAGTCGGTACAGTGGGAGGGGATTTATAGTGGGTGAAAGAGGAAGATGGAGAGGCGTGTTGTTTTGTGGAGAGATATAAGGCTAGCGGGAAGAGTTGTGTCCAATAGAAATTGTGCCCACTCAGAATTATCAAATGGATGAGTGAGTTTTGATCCAACGGTGGAATCTAAATTTCTCTGAATTCTGATGAGCTATAAATGGTAGTACAGACTTATGGAATGCACTGACAGTAAGATATCTTTTTATTATTATAGAAAACGACCCTAAGGTCAACTTCAATTTATTACTTCATGAATAATAATGTTATGAATATCCAACGAATAATCCATATCGAAATACAAATTAATTCTCTTCTTAATAGCTAAATTATGAATTAAATTTGTAGCATTGTTACTATTGCGAGTAATCCAATTTATTTCGATCGATTCAAAATTTCTAAAGGCTTTGTATTCCTGCTTCACGCACTGGCCCATAATAGTGACATCTTGGTCTCTCTTATTGATCGTATTGACTAACATAGCACTGTAACACCCCATACCCGAGTCCGAGGCTAAGACCGGATACGAGACATTACTATGCTTGAACTTTCTTAAACATGCACTTACAGGCTATAAAATTTCGTTCCGAATTAAAAACTTCTCTTTCTTAGTCAAATCGGACATTTCATGGGCCTACGAGGCCTCAGACTTACGTCCCGAAACTTTCAGAACTCATCTGGAAACTTTCTCTTGAAACAGGGGTCACACGTCTGTGTGACTTGGGACACGCCCGTGCACCCCTAAAACATGCCCGTGTCTTTCACCCGTGGAGGATACTGGAAAAATCCACACAGGCTGGACACGCCCGTGGCCCTGGCCCGTGTGCCAAACCTTGGCATTCTGACTTATCCACACGGTCTGTACACACGCCCGTGTGCGTTAGCCGTGTGACAATTGAATTTCTAAGTGTCAAGTGCAGACTTCACACGGCCTTGGCACACGCCCATGTGCCAACCGTGTGTATCACACGGGCTGAACAAACGGCCGTGTGACCAGCCCGTGGTCTAATCTGACTTAAGATACTAAGGTGCAGGAGACACACGGCCTAGACACATGCCCGTGTGTCTATCCGTGTGGGCACTTAGAGATTATCTTACCAAGCCTTTTACCACTCCCGTTTGCATACATTCATATACTACTTCAAAACATTCTCAAATCATCCATTAAAACACATTAATTGGCACATTTAATCATTAAAGAGATAAAGTCTTTATCCCATACACTAGGGAGAACTATTCCCAATACAAATATAACCAACTTAAGCCATCATCTATGGTCATACACAACCAACTCTAGATTCTCTTAGGCTAATACAATTTGGCTACATTAGTTAGAACTTAATCAACTTTAAAAGAATCCCTATACATGGCATGACTCATAAGGATTTGATACCTCATACCAAGGGTCTGCTCGATAGTGTGAAAACATCTCCGGCGGCTTCTAACCCGAGCTAGTTAAAATAACCTATAAGGGATGAGAAAAGTAAAGGAGTAAGCAATAATGCTTAGTAAGCTCATCTGCATAATATGTCAAATATTGATATTCATTGAATATACATAATTACAAAGTATCATGCCGAGTTTGCTCATTAACTCACGGTTACTTGCTCAAATATTCTTGAAACTTACTCATTCAATCTCTTACCACATTCTTACCATGTCACAAGCCAATTGCTCGTTCAATTAACATACATTCCTGCACTGATCACCACAGGATCATATAAAACAACACATCAAGCATTTTCAATAAGCTGCTCATGCTACTAATATCTCGGTGGTTTCGCACTTAGCTCACCATTGAATCTCTAATAGGGTGGTTCCGCACTTAGCCCACCTTTCATTTTACATTCATGGATAGTAATCCACATGTATATCTTTATTTCAAATATTCATCCGAGAACATTCTCACACACTTCTATTCTTACTTAACTTTCTATGATACTCGTTTGCATTCACACAATACATTAATAAATCTATCTCATGCAACTAAAGTGTATTGAATACACATAACCAACTAAGGGTTCATCATACACTAAATCCATATCAAATCAATTCTAACACACACTTTTGCTTTTCGTGGTACAACCACATACTTTCTTCCTTTCCACATATACGTTGAATCACTCAAGTTATTAAATAACTCTCTTGAGTCTCATACTCATAATGTCACATAGAATTTATACCCCAATAGGGTCTTACTTGCATTAACATATCGATGCCATGTCCCTGACATGGTCTTATACGAATTCTTGCATCGAGGCCATATTCCAATATGATCTTACACGAGACTTCAACTATCATCATATCATTCTATATACATTTCCCATTACTCTTAGATTCAATTCTTTTGACCTCTCATCAAAGGTATTTCAAACATTCATGGAGTAACTATACATTCCATACAACATTGGAACATTAAATTAACTCTTACGTAATTGCAACATTCGCACATGAACTTACCTCGATGTCGAAAGGGCCGATAAGGACTTTTGCCCTTATTTCTCTTTTCATCCATTCTAGGTCCGAAACTCGTTTTCTTTGATCTAGAACAATGAAATTTACTGATTTAATCACTTATAATTCATAATACACCATAATCTACACTTTAGGCAAAAATGACTATTTTGCCCCTACACTTTGGTAAAATTACGATTTTTCCCCTAGGCTCGTAAATAAATTTTCATCATATTTTCTTGCTAAACAAGCCTAGCTGAACATTTAATCCTCTTACAACTATCCACAATTCCAACTATTTCATGCCTTAATGAACAAATTACAACTTTTGCATTTTAGTCCCAAATAGGTGTTTTTATGACAACACCTTTCACAAAAGTTGTTTCTCATCATCCTATCATTCATTTTCTTCCATAAAAACTCATCAAACAACACAAACTCTATCATGGAAAGTCCCTAGACTTTCAACCATATTGCAAACTAGTCCTCCCATTAGCTAGCTTAAGCTTTGGGGACTCCAAAAATGCAATTTTCATCAAAAATAAGCATCAAAATCACTTTCTTGAATGGAGTAAAGCTTGCTGAAATTTTAAGCTTTCAAACCCCTCCCATGGCTGATATTTTCAGTGGAGAAGAAGAGAGGAAAGATGATATCTTTTTCCTTTCTTTATTTTATTATAAAACATCAATTTAACACACCAACATTGACCAAAAATTAAAAGCTTTTGTCCCCCTTGTCTACATGGCCGGCCAACACACTTAAATAAGGCCAAATTGCACAATTAGGACCTCCAATTAATAATCCATAGCTATTTGGCACCTCTAGCAAATAAAATAGAACTTTCGCACTTTATGCGATTTAGTCCTTTTTCACAATTTAGCTAGAATTCGCTAAAATTAAGGCACCAATATTTTGATGCATCCTTATAAACATGTTATAACACATAACATATCATGCAAATAATTTTATCTAGCCTCGAATTAGTGATTCCGAGATCACTGTTCCAACTAGCCCCTAAATCGGGTTGTTACAAGCACTATCAGATTCCAAAATGAGCTTAGCCACTTTTAACCAATAGGCCAATTTTAAACCTTCGCTCAAGGCTTTCAATTCTGCCCAAATCGCGTCCAAGGAATTTTCAACATGATTACAATAGCCCCCAATTACAAAGTCGTCATGATCTCTTGCAATTGCTCCGAACCCACTGCAACCAAACGAAACAGTAGCGTCCACATTTACTTTAATGTAACCATTTGGTGGTTTTGCCCAGCCCTTATGCACCAAGTTGGGAGGGAAGCACTGGGGGTTCAGTCAGATTAGAAATTCTAAAATTTTTGCTAAGTGTTTGCGCCCTTTCCCACACCACCAAAGCAGCATCCATCTTGCCCTGAAACACCATCTTGTTTCTGTCGTTCCAGTTATTCCAGAGAAGAGTGAAAAAATTAGCCACCGCCTTGTTGTCAAGATCACAGAAGACATCTTCCAACCAATCAATGCAGCGGTCGTAGTTCCCGTCGATAAGCCTATTGTTTAAGCCCCCAATAACCAAGATTTCACGAGCCTTTGGGCAATCTTTCATTACATGAATCAACGTTTTGTCTCTGTTATTGCATTTAGGACAGGTTTTTGAGAAACCCTGGCGGATACGAGCAATGTTATCAAAGGTGGGTAGAATATTATGATCGATTCTCCAACTGAAAAACTTAATCTTATGGAGCATTATTCTAGATGGCTCTCTAAAAAAATCTGTGGGGAACAAAACCAATTCTCTTGAGGGTCAGCCAAGAATAGGAAAACTTAGACGTATAGAAGCCATACGGGCTTTGAGTCCACGTTCTAGTGTCTTTGACCTCATTATGAGGAATGGATAAATTGCAAATGCAGTCCCCTAACGTATTACCGTAAAGCTCAATTACCCTCTCCCTTTTCCACTGCCTATAATTCTCGTCCCACGGGTCTTTGACTTTTTCTCATTATTTGTTAAAAGGGATAGAAAAACTGAATCACCTTTAAGGCCTTCGACACCCCAATAGTCCCACCGAATGTCTATCGTGTTGCAATGGCCCACTTGCCACATAAAGCCATCCTTTAAAGCATCGGCAGCCTTAGCAGTGCTCGCTTAGGTAAAAGACGGTTTATCACAATGTTTATGCCGGAACACATCCCCTTCAGGGAAATATTTCACACTTAAGACTTTAAAACATAAGGTATCCTTTTGAGTAATAAGTCTCCAAACTTCTCTGCCCAATAAAGCCAAATAAAACTTAAGCATATCCCAAAAGCCCAAGCCTCCAATGTAACAACCCGATTTTGGGCCTAGTCGAAACAGTGGATTCGGGGCCACAAATCTGACGAGGAAAATCTTATTTTTATTATATTTTTATGGTCTACGATTTCACGGAAAGATTTCATGAAAATTTCGTTCGAAAATTTCAACGTTTGGGCACTCAATTTAGTCAAAAGGACTAAATTGTAAATAGTGCAAAAGTTGAGTTTCACATGTTATAAGTGTCCAATTGTATGAAGTTTTAAATTGGAGGTCCTTAAATGGTAATTAGACCATTGGTTAAATTTTTGGACAAAAATGGACATGAGATAAGTGAAATAGGATATTTTTAAGTTAAGGGCATTTCGGTCATTTAGTAATTAAAAGAATTAAAAATGCCAAAATTAAAGCAAAATGGTGTCCATCTTCAAGCTATGGCCGAATGTTGCATGAAGAAACCATGGCTAGGGTTTTTCAAGCTTCCAAGCTCGATTGTAAGTCCGTTCTAGCCCCGTTTTTAATGATTTTTATGTTTTTTAAATCCTCGTAACATGATCTCTCTATTTCTACCATTTATTTGAGCTAGGGTTGATGTTTGAAAATTTACCCATATGAGAAATGCTTGTGTTTTGATGTTTAATGGTAGAATATGAATGCTCTGTGTGTAATAAACGACTTTTACTAAGTGATTTTCGGTGAAATTGTCAAAAAGGACTAGTTTGTAAAAAGTTGTAAAATGTGTGTAAGTGTGTGAATAAATGGAAATTGTGGACTGCTATAGTTATGAAAATGGTTTGTCTAGGCTTAAAATACAAAGAAATTGAATAAAAATCATTTTACGAGCCTAGGGGAAAAAGTGTAAATATTAAAAAGTTTAAGGCCAAAAATGTAATTTTTCCAAAATGTGAATTTAGGCTAATTTGAGTAGCAGGATGAATAAATGAATTAAATGTGTTGTTATAGATCAAGGAAAACGAGATTTGGACTTAGAACGGGGGAAAAATAAAAATATGACGAATAAGTCCTTTTCATCGATTATGCTACCGAGGTAAGTTTATATGTAAATAATGCATCGTTTTTACTTATGTTTTCATATTTTGATAAATGGCATGAATTGTGGCTGAATATTTGATGTAATTGACAAAATATCGACAAGTGAGAAATTTCCCGGTTGAACCTTAGGAATAAAAATGGATACGAGTGACATGTTCACTAGAAACTTATGTGAAATCTAAGTGAAATTAGTGATCCGGGTGCTAATCCGTACGTTCTACCGGTGGCTGAGTTATCCTGCATGTGTTACGGATACTCGACAGCTTGTGTAAGCACCACCATATAGTTTTGTCATGACCGACAGCTTGTGTGAGCAGACCCGAGATTGTGACTATGTGAAACGGGTGCTTTGTCTTATAAGTTCTACCGGTGGTCGGGTAATCCGGCATGTGTTGCGGATACCGACACGGCTTGTGAGCAAAGACCGAGTAGTTACGTGTGACCGACAGCTTGTGTGAGCAGACCCATGAATGTGAATAGCTCGAGAGCGAGCCTATGTGAAAAGTGTGATATGAAGTATCTTTAGCTACAAGTGTGGCACTTATGTGCAAATTTCTGTGTATCCATTATTATTCCGATGCGTTCAACAGGAAATGACTAAGTGCAAAC
This sequence comes from Gossypium sturtianum, assembly GCA_025698515.1. Classification (NCBI taxonomy): domain Eukaryota; kingdom Viridiplantae; phylum Streptophyta; class Magnoliopsida; order Malvales; family Malvaceae; genus Gossypium; species Gossypium sturtianum. The sequence goes on along the minus strand of CM046950.1, from coordinate 90,827,120 downwards.
GAATATGACTATGTGATGAATAAGTGCAGGTATGTGTGTGTAAACTTATGAGCAATGTGCTTGATATGTGATCGAACTTTGGTAAGATTGATACGGAGTAAGTGTTACAATGAAAGTTACTATAAAGAAAACATGAAAGAGTGAAATTTAGAAATAAAACAGTTTTGGACAGCAGCAGTTATGTGTCTTTGAAAAATCACCAAAAATGGTGGAAATTGAATTAGAAGTTGAATAAGATATGAAATTAAATCTTATTGAGTCTATCTTCGCGTAAAAGAAACGTTGTAAGCAAAAGAATTTCATATTTTGAGATATTTGAATTTTTGTGAGACAGAGTTAGAATAATTTCGGAATCCCCTGTTCTGACTTTGGAAAATTATTAAAAATTGTATAAAAATAATTATGGGTTAGAATTTATTTTCAATAGAAACAAACGGGAACATCATCCGAATACCGTACGAAGAGATAATTAATTTTTAGTGAAGAATGGTCAAAACTGTCAGACAGCAGAACAGGGGAGACTTTAAAGAATAAACTGTACTTATTGGCTAAACCAAAAAATTCTGAAAATTTTATGGTAAGAAGATATATGAGTCTAGTTTTAGGGAAAATTAGCAGATCTTAATTTGGAGTTCCGTAGTTCAAGATATAAATAATTTAGTAACTATGACTCGAGTAGACAGCTTGAGATGAACATGAATAAATAGTGGAACTATGTGCAATTATGATTGTATTATCTTGAGAACATATTGTGAAGATTTACAAAAGCCTGTTAATAAATCACTTATTATTTACATACCTACTTACTAAGCTATAATGCTTACCCCCCTTCATTTCCTTTTTCCTATAGTGTCACAGATACTAACTCGAGTTGGAGGTCATCAGAGATTCTATCACACTAACAAGTTATTGATTTGTATTGTATCAACGATCTTCAAGTGTTTTTAAGTCTATGGCATGTACAGGGACTTGATTATGTGTATATGTTATTATGAGTTGGCCTATAATGTTGGCCTATGCTATTTGATGGTTATTGTCGTATAAGGCCATTTAATGTGGCCAATTTTTGTTATGTTATAAGTCTATGATGATGTATTTCAAGGATGTGTATGCTTGCATGTGAATGGTTAACTGTATGTGTTTCGGTAATGCCTCGTACCCTATTCTGGCATCGAATACGGGTAAGGGTGTTACATTTAGTGGTATCAGAGCTATGGTTTAGTCGATTCTCGGACTAACGTAGCGTATGCAAGTCTAGCTATACATGCCATAAGTGAACTGTGATAGTGTGATATCTCCCGACTCCGATGAGATTTGTTTTGGTTAAAGCAGGGATGCTTTCCAACCGAGCTACCATTGATAATGCTGAAAGGGGTTAAGTAAGTGTGTGTAACTTAGTGAATATATTGATTTGCCTGAATTGATTCTCTATGATTTGTGATGATATGTATGTGTTAATGGATACAATGGATTAACCATAAGTTGAGGAATATGGATAAAATGTTATCATTCCGATTGATCATTGCATTTCGATAAATTAGAGTGACTTTTTGCAGTGAATAGCATGAAAAATCTATTTTGAGATGAGCTTATTACGATTGGTTGATATTTATATGTGATAATGCTGAGTGTGTTACTAAGATATTTGAAAATGTGTTCATGATTAGTAGAAACCTAGAGATGTGTAATCAAAGTACATGATATTGTGTTGGTATTAAATGCTATATTGTATGTGTGTGTGTATGAGAGTCAAAACTTTAAAGGCTTTGCAATCTTCACCCCCTTACCAGTATAGTGTCATATGACGAAGTTCATGAGATTTATATTGAATAAGCTCACAAGTGGGGAAACTAAAGAGTTCAGTGGTGGAATAATTAATGATGTGATTAGAGATGGGAATGATTTAGCAAGCAAAAACGGTTATGAGAGAGATATCAAATTATTCTAAAGATTATTTGGAATGCACAAAGCCACAGCTAGAGAAGGAGTTAATTTCGGTTAAATCGACTCATTCAAGTATGAATTCTAAAGATTGTATTTACCGGGAATTCTTCTAAGTTGATTTTGTTAATGAATGAAATATTATGAGATTAGTGATGACAGAATTAGTCACAAGAATAATGTTTGAAATGTAAAGATGTTTGAGTATGACAATTACAGTTGAGCAATTTACGACTATCTCTTTTGGGTATTCTATGTGTTTATATATTCATAGAGGCATTTGTAATTTCTCGTTTTCTAATGAAAGTATCGTTGGTCTGATTGATCTATGATCGACATTCCACTATCTTCTATTGGTATTCTATTCCGTTACGTCTGAGATAAAAATTCGATAGTGAATCCATATGAAACTGTTCTTATGTTTCTTCTGGTTGTTGTCATGATTACATTTATATGGAAAATGTATTATCTCTGTTACAATTTACTTCGGAATGTATGAACAGTGTTTCTTTTTCTTCTGGTTTTCTCTGAGGAATCGTCAGGATCTCTATTATTTCATATGAGTGGTGTTCTCGGAATTCAGTATGGTCTTGTATCTCAGATTTCATCATCTCAGTTTTCTTATCATCCTTATTGTTTAATTTATCAAGTATGGCTTATCTTTGAAGTCGATATCGGTAAAAGTGTGGATTATGACAGTCAAGTTTAAATTGTATACTGATTTTCTTCCCTCAGATAACTTTGATTGTTATCAGTGAGTTGAAGCAAGATGTTATGTTTCGTATGAGTTAATACAGTTAGTAAATATCCGTGACTGGCATGTTGAAAGAACTATGAAAGATTGTATGTTTGAACTGTCCTAACAACATGAAGAAATGAGCATTTTGTTATGTTATTATTTGATAATCAAAATCGACTTAGTTATTCTTATCAAAGTGAATTGGTCAGTTGAGATGTGATTTGAGTGACATGTAGTTAAAGCATCCTCGGTTATGGTAATAAATTTTGTGCATTCATGAGTATATCGATGGACAGTCTGAATGAAGGATTGATATTCTAGAAAGTATGATACCGAGGTACACCTATTAGATTTGTTATAATCTGATGATGTTATTATAAGTTAAAGCTGTTTTGAATGATATGGTTATCATATTTACAAAAATTCGGATGGTTTGTGCATGTTAGCAAAGTTGAAAATAGTTGAAGATACTATTAACCGAAGCTCTGGTTCTGAGTTCAGTTTGAATTGAGTAATGAATTCATGATTTTTCAGTGATGTACTATTGAACGGATTGGAATGTGTTTTATTACTAGAATGTAAAGTGATGGTTCATGTTTTCATACGGTTAATGTCACATGTTCCCTGGTTTCAAGATTTAAAGTATTGAATGTCATAGAAAGATCTGAAGTTAAGATAGTGTTAAAGACTTGAGCTATTGAAAGATCGCGAGTAGTTATTGATTAATCTCTGGGAAAGCAGATATCGTCACAGATGTTATCGGATTGTAATTGATCGTTCGTGTAAAGGTTTCTTGTTTAATAAACCAGTCGAGTAAGATATTTCTGAGATTATTCGATTATACAAAGTATCAGTCTCCATTATTTCGGATTGAGATCCGAGGGCTAAATCCCAATTATGGAAAGAGCTGCAGGAAACTATGAATACGCAATTGCATCTTGGCACGGTAATACACCTGTAAATCAGTGGTAAGTTTGAGAGAGTAATTCAAAACTTTGACGATATGCTCAGACACGAGGTGTTAAAGTTCAAAGGTGACTAGAAAGAGATACGAGGTTGATTTGATTTGTGATTCTGAGAAATTAGTGGAAGTGATTCATGAGAGTTGAAAGCAATTTCTTCTGGTAAGATTTTCAAGGACGAAAATCCCTAAAAGGGGAGAGTTGTAACAGCCCGATTTTGGGCCTAGTCAGAATAGTGGTTTCGAGGCCACAAATCTGACGAGGAAAATCTTATTTTTATTATATTTTTGTGGTCTACGATTTCACGGAAAGATTTCGTGAAAATTTTGTTTGAAAATTTCGACGTTTGGGCACTCAATTTAGTCAAAAGGACTAAATTATAAATAATGCAAAAGTTGAGTTCCAAATGTTAGAAGTGTCCAATTTTTATGAAGTTTTAAATTGGAGGTCCTTAAATTGTAATTAGACCACTGGTTAAATTGTTGGACAAAAATGGACATGAGATAAGTGAAATAGGATATTTTTAAGTTAGGGGCATTTTGGTCATTTAGTAATTAAAAAAATTAAAAAAGCCAAAATTAAAGCAAAATGGTGTCCATCTTCAACCTATGGCCGAATGTTTCATGAAGAAACCATGGCTAGGGTTTTTCAAGCTTCCAAGCTCGATTGTAAGTCCGTTCTAGTCCCATTTTTAATGATTTTTACGTTTTTGAAATCCTCGTAACACGATCTCTCTATTTCTACCATTTATTTGAGCTAGGGTTGATGTTTGAAAATTTACCCATATGAGAAATCCTTGTGTTTTAATGTTTAATTATAGAATATGAATGCTTCGTGTGTAATAAATGACTTTTACTAAGTGATTTTCGGTGAAATTGTCAAAAAGGACTAGTTTGTAAAAAGTTGTAAAATGTGTGTAAGTGTGTGAATAAATAGAAATTGTGGACTGCTATAGTTATGAAAATGGTCCGTCTAGGCTTAAAATACAAGGAAATTGAATAAAAATCATTTTACGAGCCTAGGGGCAAAAGTGTAAATATGAGAAAGTTTAGGGGCAAAAATATAATTTTTCCAAAATGTGAATTTAGGCTAGTTTGAGTAGCAGGATGAATAAATGAGTTAAATGTGTTGTTATAGATCAAGGAAAATGAGATTCAAACTTAGAACGGGGGAAAAATAGAATATGACGAATAAGTCCTTTTCACCGATTGTGCTACCAAGGTAAGTTTGTATGTTAATAATGCATCGTTTTTACTTACGTTTTCATATTTTGATAAATGGTATGAATTGTGGCTGAATATTTGATGTAATTGACAAAATATCGACAAGTGAGAAATTTCTCGGTTGAACCTTAGGAATAAAAATGGATACGAGTGACATGTTCACTAGAAACCTATGTGAAATCTAAGTGAAATAAGTGATCCGAGTGCTGGTCCGTACGTTCTACCGGTGGCTGAGTTATCCAAAATGTGTTACGGATACTCGAAAACTTGTGTAAGTAGCACCGTTTAGTTTCATCATGACCGACAACTTATGTGAGCAGACCCGAGATTGTGACTATGTGAAACGGGTGCTGGTCTTATAAGTTCTACCATGTGGTGGGTAATCCGGCATATGTTGCGAGATACTGACGACTTGTGTGAGTAGCACCGAGTAGTTACGTATGACCGATGCGCCTTTTGTGAGCAGACCCCTGAATGTGAATAGCTCGAGAGCGAGCCTATGTGAAAAGTGTGATATGAAGTATCTTTAGCTACAAGTGTGGCACTTATGTGCAAATTTCCGTGTATCCGTTATTATTCCGATGCGTTCAACGGGAAATGACTAAGTGCAAACGAATATGATTATGTGATGAATAAGTGCAGGTATATGTGTGTAAACTTATGAGCAATGTGCTCAATATGTGATCGAACTTTGGTAAGATTGATACGTAGTAAGTGTTACAATGAAAGTTACTATAAAGAAAACATGAAAGAGTGAAATTTAGAAATAAAACAATTTTGGACAGCAACAGTTATGTGTATTTGAAAAATCACCAAAAAGTGTGGAAATTGAATTAGAAGTTGAATAAGATATGAAATTAAAGCTTATTGAGTCTATTTTCGCGTAAAAGAAACAGTGTAAGCAAAAGAATTTCATATTCTGAGATATTTGAATTTTTGTGAGATAGAGTTAGAATGATTTCGGAATCCCCTGTTCTGACTTTGGAAAATTATTAAAAATTGTACAAAAATAATTATGGGTTAGATTTTATTTTCAATAGAAACAAACGGGAACATCATCCGAATCCTGTACGAAGAGATAATTAATTTTTAGTGAAGAATGGTCGAAACTGTCAGACAACAGAACAGGGGAGACTTTAAAGAATAAACTGTGCTTATTGGCTAAACCAAAAATTCTGAAAATTTAATGGTAAGAAGATATATGAGTCTAGTTTTAGGGAAAATTAGCGGATCTTAATTTGGAGTTTTGTAGTTCAAGATATAAATAATTTAGTAACTATGACTCGAGTAGACAGCTTGAGATGAACATGAATAAATAGTGGAACTATGTGCAATTATGATTGTATTATCTTGAGAACATATTGTGAAGATTTATAAAAGCCTGTTAATAAATCACTTATTATTTACATACCTACTTACTAAGTTATAATGCCTACCCCCCTTCATTTCCTTTTTCCTATAGTGTCATAGATGCTAGCTCGAGTTGGAGGTCGTCGGAGATTCTATCACACTAACAAGTTATTGATTGGTATTGTATCAACGATCTTCAAGTATTTTGTAAGTCTATGGCATGTATAGGGACTTGATTATGTGTATATGTTATTATGAGTTGGCTTAGAATGTTGGCCTATGCTATTTGATGGTTATTGTTGTATAAGGCCATTTAATGTGGCCAATTTTCGTTATGTTATAAGTCTATGATGATGCATTTCAAGGATATGTATGCTTGCATGTGAATGGTTAAGTGTATGTGTTCCAGTAATGCCTCGTACCCTATTTCGGTGTCGAATACGGGTAAGGGGTGTTACATCCCATTCCCTTTGGAAAACACAACCGATCCTAGGCCATCATAGCCCAACCACGGGTCTTTTCATTATTCGTCCACCACAGACGGCCCATTTTTGAGTGAAGATCCTCAATAATACCTTTAAGGGCCAGAAAAATCGAGAACATGTAAGTTGGTATAGACTGAATAATATCTTTGATGAATACCTCTTTCCCTCCGTAAGATAGCAAACTTTTTGACCAACTGTTTATCCTGCAAGTGCACCGACTAATGATGTTGGTAAAAGCTAATGAATTTTTTCTACTAACAGGTAACGGTAACCGAAGGTAACTATCTAGATTGTCAACCATACGCATTCTGAGCATAAAACTAAACAGCTGCCTTTGGGTCAAAAGGTTTTTTGGGCTAAACATAATCATGGATTTGTCCTTATTAATTTTTTGGCCTGAATCACAAGTAAAATCTGTAATAATATTTACAATTTCCTCCACATCCCTTTCTCTATTACGGATAAAAAGGAGTGCGTCATCGGCAAAAAAGAGGTGATTTATACGCGAACCATTTATGCTAGCCTGAATTCCCTTAAGCATATTATTATTCTGAGCACGAATTAACAATTTTGAAAATGCATCCATGCAAAAAAAAAAAGAGATAGGGAGAGAGAGGATCCGCTTGTCTGAGGCCCATTTTCGACATGATCATTTTAGAGAGGGTGGAGTTGCATTTAACAACATAGCGGACCAAGCAAACGCAACTTATAATTTTAGACACCCATTCATCAGTATAGTCCATCTTCTTCATAACCTCTTCAATGAAAATCCACTCCACCCGGTCATATGCTTTGCTCATATCGAGCTTAATTACGAATCCTTTGTTGGGCCCATTCTTTGCACTTTGGAGGTAATGGACCAGTTCATGGGCAATCAAAATATTGTCATGGATTATTCTCCCCAGAACAAAGGTGCTCTGGTTTTGGTTGATGCACAACGAGAGGGTTTCTTTCAAACGATTTGTGAGAACTTTGGCTACAATTTTGTACACCACCCTACAAAGACTGATCGGGTGAAAATTAGTCATATTGGCTCTTTAAACTGTCCACACTTCTAACAGCCCTAAGAACCTCATGGCACAAAATAATAATATCATTCCCCACCACGTCCCAGTTTTCTTTGTAAAAATTTCCCGACAAGCCATCAATTCTCAGGGCTTTCCTTGGATCAATTTGACTGAAAGCTTCCTTAATTTCATTGTCCGTAAACTCCTGCAGCAGTCTGCCATTCACCTCTCCTGAAATGCAATTCTCAATATAGTTAAGATTTAACACAACATTAGTATTTATATTTGACTTGAATAAATTTTGAAAATACTCCTCAGCCGCCTTGCAGATATCCGTTGTGTTTTCTCTCCAGTAGCCATTCATGTATTTTAATCTAGCTATGCTATTTTTTTTCTTTCAATTTGTGGCCCTCACATGAAAGAATCGGGTATTTCTGTCACCCACCTTCAACCAGTTGACCCTCGAATGTTGTGCCCAGTAATTCTCCTCTTTATCCAATAGATTTCCAAGTTTTAATCTCATAGCCCTCAGTCTATTACCCTCGTACGTACTCCCTGGGCTGTCAATGATTTTATTAATATTCGCCTGTAAAGCACCAATCTGATTGTGCATTTTTTTTACATGTTATATTGCCACGCTCCAATATCTGTACCCACCTTCTCAATCTTTCCCATAATATCCGTAGAGCCCTTCTGCCAAGCACCCTTAATATTTTTTTTTGTTTCATACTCTTTAGCCCAGCAGACATCATATCTAAAATTTAGTCTTAGGTCACTTATCCTATCTCTCGGCTTATGGCCCTCAGTATCTGAAACTATAGCATCATGGTCAGAAATGGACTGGTGGATCACCTTGGTCTCCACGAATGGGAAGCTAGCCACACCATTTGAAGACGTCAAAAAATGATCAAGTCTGTCCTTGACCATTGATGTACCCTCCCTGTTATTGACCCAAGTAAACCACCCATTGTTCATTTTCAAGTCAACCATCGAAAGCTCATCTACGACCTCATGGAAACCTCCATAAGGGTATTTGGATTCCTCCTACCCCCTCTTTTTCTACATTTTCAAGAATCGCATTGAAATCTCCCCCAATGATCCACTTCTCCTTAACAGACTTGCCAACCCTCCTTAGCATAATCCACGAGCTTTGTCTTTTATTAAGATTGGTGTTTCCATAGAAACCCATGAAGCGGATGGGGTTGTCATTCTCCAGTTGAATCAGAGAGTCAATATGGTTGCTAGAATAGTTTATTATTTTGACCTTAGTGCCTTCCTTCCATATCATAACGAGGCCCCCGCTTTTCCCATTAGCGTTAACAACCAAGCACCCCTCCATCCTGCACTTACTACGAATAGAAAAAAATTTATTAGCATGAGTTTTTGTTTCACAAAGGAAAATTATATCAGGGTTATTACAATGAGGAGTTGCTTTAATTCACGAACTGTCATAGGGTTTCCAATCCCACGATAGTTCCAGCAAAGGATCTTCATTGCTCTTGGCAGGGCTGGTCGCCAGCCGCCGCCTTGCATGGTGAAACATTGTCCAATAGTCTTCTCCTCACTATTTTGGATGGGCTCTCATCTTTGTGATCTCCATTCAGACCCCTTTGACTCTTTCTTTTGCTTTTAAAACATCCCAGTCCATCACGCATAGATTTATGATTTCTTTTTTCCATTGGAGAATTAGATATTGAGTCCTCTTCACATCCCTTTTCTTTTCCTTGCTATAGGAGTTTCCCACTATCATCCCTTGTGTCTGTTTTGCTCTCCTCTTTGTCCTCATTCGATAGAGTTTTTATTTGCCACTATTTCAGCTCCATTTCGCCATATGCCCCTGTCTTGATTTGGAACCACTATATTAGCCCTCATCAAGCTTCCATATTGGAGATTTAATACGTTTGACTTAGAGGCTCCATATTTGTTTTTGCACTATTTTGTAGTATGTCCAATTAATCCACAAGAGTACCAAAAAGTTGGTAACCTCTCATACTTAAGAACACATATTATTTCAATCCCATCTCTTCCCACTAGCTTCACAATCCTACACAAAGGGTTTGAGACATTGATTTTTATTTTTAGCCTTAAGAATTTGGTCTAGCCCCCATTTCTATCCTTCCAGTCAATCTCCAACAACTCACTTATAGCATTTCCAACATCCAGTGCAGTTTGATGGTCCATGTATTCTAAGGGTATGTTGTAAACCCTTAGCCAGAAAGGAAACAAGTTGAACTCATATGTGTCTATGTCTTTACCCTTAATGAAAGGCATCATAGCAAATAAGCAATTCTCAAACAGCCAAGGCATGAGGTTGAGAATTCTGCTTCTATCTTCTAGGCATCCAAACTTTACAATTATTGCCTCGTCGTTTAGGGCTACGAAATTTTCCTCCTCTTTTGTGAACCATAACGACCTAAAAACCCTATACATCGCCTCCCTCTTCGGTTTCTCCTCCACCATTATTTTGCCCATCGCCCATGTTTCAAACCCTTGGGAATTATTTTCGACATTGGTGCTAATGACCTGGACAGACTCTTCTTCTGAAAACTTTAATCTTTTGAGCATCGCATTTATGTCATCAGCCATTGTAAAACCTTGTCGCAGTTTGGATCCACTCCCTCATAGGCCAACAAGAAGACAACAACAAGAAAACCTTGAGAGAAAACTTAAGAAACGGTGCAAACCTGGAGCTAGGTCCCAAAGGACAACCTAATGAATACGAAAGAAAAACAGAAAAAAAACCAAGAAACAGATAAAAATGAAAAAATGCAAGAAAACTAAAAAACCACAGAAAACGAAACACAATAATGAAGAAAAGAAATGAACAATAAAGCAAAAAGAACTATTAACACGGGTACAAGAAAAACGCAAGATAATAATCTTCCAAAATGCACCAAAAATTGGTAGTTGAGAAAAGAATAACAATCCACCAAAAAATGTAAGAAGGAAGAAGCTACTCTTTCAAAGAAGGAAACGAAAATGTCAGGTTAAGTTTAGCCCGAAGAAAGGCTTATCATGTAATATGCAAATACCACCATCCATGCAGATATACATTCCAAAAGAATAAAAAAAGCTATTAGAAGGACCTCAATTTCATGCAGATAACGTAGAAAAGTCAAACCAGAAAAATTATTTATGGCCGTCGTAGGCCCCTTAAGAGGGTTTTCATTAATATAATCAAAACCATTCACGGAGAAACGTTTACAGGATCATTCGCTGACATCATAGAAATGCAAGAAACATAGAAAGAGAGTAAAGAAAGAGACAAAGTTCACTGTCAACAAGAAGAAACCCTTCAAGAAAACCCCTATCCAATGACTGTATTTGACAAAGACCCTTCACGTCAAACCACAGGCACCGTACGCCACCGAGAAAACTCACCTACAACAAAAGAAGAATAGCCATAATTCACATACACAGGAACCCCCAATACTGCCATAATATTCAACGAATAAAGGCAGACACACGAAAGCAAAAAAGAAAAGAAAAATAATCGCTTAAATCTTGGAGAAAATTTCACAAAAAACAAACTTTAACAAAACATAAGTAAAACAAATTAAAATTATGAAGTAGTAATTAAAAATTAAAACTTTTCGACCAATTTAATGGTCTCTGCATGCTTTTGATCATTGTTGCCAAAATAGTGTTTTAGCCGCTGTCCATTCACTTTGAACTGGTGTCCATCATGTAAATCTCAAATTGTGACTGCACCATGAGGAAATACATTGAAAACTTCAAAAGGTCCAGACCAACGTGAACGCAATTTACCTAATTGTCATTTGATTCGAGAATTGAATAATAAAACCTGTTGACCCGCGATAAATTTTCGTTGTAAAATAATCTTGTCATGCCATCGTTTGGTCTTTTCCTTGTAAATTGCAACATTTTTATAAGCATTTCTCCCAATCTCCTCTAGTTCAGTGATATCCAACAATCTTTTCTTTCCACCCGCTTCATAGTCCATGTTCACTTGCTTAATTGTCCATGTTGATTTGTGTTCCAGTTCGAATGGCAAGTGACATGCTTTCCCAAAAGCCAATTGATACATCGACATCCCTAATGGAATTTTGTATGTTGTCCGTAATGCCCATAAAGTGTCATCCACTTGGAAAGACCAATCTTTCCTCGAAGGGTTTAAAACCTTCTCAAGAATGCTCTTAATTTGTCGATTCAAAACTTCAGATTGTCCATTAGTTTGCGAATGATAAGTAGTAGCAATTCTATGAATAACTCCATATCTTTTCAGTGCGATCGCCACTTGGTTGCAACGAAAGTGTGTACCCAGATCACTAATCAATGCCTTTGGCCTGCCAAAGCGAGTGAGTATATGCTTGTGAAAAAAATTTAGCACTGTCTTTGTATTATCCTTTGGGACTGCAACAGCTTCAACGCACTTCGAGATGTAGTCAACAGCTACTAATATATAAAGATTTCCAGATGAACTCGAAAATGGTCCCATAAAATCCATACCTCAAACATCGAATAATTTAACCTCTATAATTGGTTGCTGCAACATTTCATTGTGTCGGGACATAGAACTGGTGCGCTAACACCTATCACATTGATTCACAAAATTGTGGGCGTCTTTGAATAATGTCGGCCAGTAGAATCCTAATTGGAGAACTTTAGTAGTAGATCTCATACCACTGAAATGACCTCCATAAGGAGCATCATGACAATGCTTCAGGATTGAAAGCATATCCTCTTCTGGAAAACAACGTCGAACAATGTTGTCATTGCATACCTTGAATAAATACGACTCGTTCCATTGATACTTCACTACATCACGAAGAAATCTTTCTTTTTTATGGCCTGTGACACCCAATAGGAGTTTTCTACACAATAGATAATTAACAAAATCTGCATACCAAGGGGTTGCATCTACAGCAAATAACTTCTCATCTGGGAATGCGTCGAAAAATTGAAGTATGTTTCTGTCTTCGCTACCAACTTCCAATCAAGACAGATGGTCTGCAACTTGATTCTCTGAACCCTTATGGTCTTTTATCTCAATGTAAAATTCTTGCAACAGTAATATCCAACGTATCAATCTTGGTTTGGCATCCTATTTCGCAAAGAGATATCTCAACCCCGAGTGATCAGTGAATACCGTAACCTTTGCACCGAAAAGATAGGAACAAAACTTATCGAAACCAAAGACTACAACAAGCAATTAAGACTATAGCTAGCAATTCTTTCTCGGTGGTGGTATAATTGAGTTGAGCCTTTGTAAGAGTTTTGCTAGCATAATAGATGGCGTGAAATATTTTTCCCTTTCGTTTTCCTAGAACCGCACCCACGACAAAGTCGCTTGCATCGCACATAACTTCAAAAGGTTGAGATCAATTGGGTGCAACGACAATGGGTGCATTTACTAGCTTCTTTTTTAACTGAATAAAGGCATCCAAACATGCATTGTCAAAGAAGAATTTTCAATTCTATTCCAACAATGAGCACAAGGGCTTTGCAATTTTCAAAAAATCTCTAATAAACCTTCGGTCAAACCCCGCATGTCCCAGAAAACTGTAAATACCCCTCAAGTTTATTGGTTGAGGTAATTTCTCAATGATTTCCACCTTAGCTTTGTATACTTAAATGCCTTGACTAGAGATGTAGTTTCCTAACACAATACTTTTAGTTTCCATCAAATGACATTTTTTCCAATTCAGAACAAGATGTGTGTCCTCACATCGCTTCAATACTTTATCCAAATTGTCAGCGTAGTGATCAAAATCATTCCCATAGACTGAGAAATCATCCATAAATACCTCTAAAGAGTCTTCGATCATATTTGAGAATATTGCCATCATTCACCTTTGAAATGTGGCTGGTGCGTTGCAGAGACTGAAAGGCATACGACGAATAGCGAAAGTACCAAAGGGGCAGGTGAAGGTTGTTTTCTCATGATCCTCCGGTGCAATAGCAATTTGATTGTACCCAGAATAGAAATCTAAAAAGCAATAATAGGCCTTTCCAGCAAGTCGATTCAGCATTTGGTCAATGAAAGGAAGTGGGAAGTGATCCTTCTTTGTGGCCGCATTCAATTTTCAATAATCAATACAAACTCGCCATCCGTGGGAATACGTGTAGGAATTAATTCATCCTTATCGTTGTGAACCACAATGATGCCACTCTTTTTAGGTACGCATTGCACTGGACTTACCCAATTGCTATAAAAAATTGGGTAAATAATTCAAGCATTAAGCCATTTCATGATTTCCTTCTTGACAACTTCCTTCATCTTCTCGTTTAATCTTCTTTGTTATTTAATCAATTGCTTGCCTGCATCTTCCAACTTGATCTTGTGCATATAGAAAGAAGGACTAATACCTTGAATATCAAAAATACTCCAAGAAATAGCTCGTTTATGTTTCTTAAGAATATGGATCAATTTCTCTTCTTGAGTTACATCCATTGTTGCGGAGAAAATAACTGGGAGAGTATTGTAGTGGTGAGTATTCCCGCCTATCACGCGAGTGACCCGGGTTCGATCCCTGGCAACGGTGCCAAAAACTTGATCATCTGTTTAACGTCATAGCAATAATGTGCAAGCGTACACTGTCGATGCAAGTATAGTAGACAGATGTGAGTCTGTCGGATATCGATCTCATAGGGATGGTAGTCTTTTGTCTATTAATGTTAGTGCAATAACTAGATATAAATAAGATAAATTGTGAGGATAGTTGTCGATGATATAACTTGTAAACAATAATATAAAATATGATAGTGATAAACTGAGATCCCCAACATGAATCTTCAGCAGAATACTAAATGCTCACTAGGTATAAAAGTGTAGGTGGTTGTCGAGGTAATAAAATTCAATGTAAATCTTACCCACCGTTACTCATTTATTTAATCTGAGACTTAAACATGCATATTAAACTCACCTTCCGATGATGGCAATACGACACTATTAAGAACAAGTGGACTAAATTCCTCTAATCCTCACTCAACTTCTGTTGAAATGCTTGTTGGCTCAATCTGTCACTGCACTTTCCAGTGTTAGTGACTGCAATAACACTTCTGTGTTAAAAAAAACTCAAACCCAAAGATTAAACAATAAAAGCAAGATTAAATAAGATAGCATTTCACCAAGAATTCATCAGTACTTCCATACAATCAGAAATTAGAGAGTAATCACCAGCATTTAGAAAGAAATAAGAAAGAATAGAGTGGAGAATTCTATTCCTAGACAACTCGACTAAATCTCTCTATTCTCTCTTGTCTCACACTTAGGTCTCCTCGTCAGGAGCTAGTTTGCATCCGATTTTCACGTTGGCTCACCCGTGAGAGGCTTAAGTTTCCATGGCCACAAGCTTCAAGGTAGGATGATGAAGATGATGGTAGAGAAAAAAAACTCCCATTTTTCTTCTCACGTCCACCTTTTATGTCCTTCTCCAACAGTACAGGTGTCCTTTCCTCAAAATTATTCTATCCCTGTACGTATAGGTTGGTTAAACCAGACTGGACAGCTCACCCAGTTTTGGTTCTTATCCGGACAGTTGTCAGGTGAGGCGACAATTCTGGATGCAATCAGGATTAACTCATGCAGCGACATTAATGCAATAAGATAGCAAAATTAAGGATAAAATAGGCTAGGATTCACTGAGTTATAAAATACAATTTACTAAACTGAAAATGCTAAAATGTATGCTAAGGATAACTAAATGGGAATAATTTAACCAATAAGTAAGGGGGGAAACCTATGTTCTTTCTAGTGCTATCAAGAGGAAAAATCGAATAACAACCATGTAAAGATCCTAGAGTCATCTGAAAAACATACTGAACCTAAAAAATATGTGCTGGTAAGATTAGATAAATTTCTCTTTCCTGTTGATTTCCTTATTTTAAAATGTTAAGCTGATCAAGATGTGCCAATTATTTTGGAAGACATTTTCTTGCTACTGGCAGGACGTTAATTGATGTATAGAAAGGTGAGATGACCATGAGGGTAAATGATCAGAAGGTTACCTTTAATGTACTTAATGCTTTTAAATATGCTGATGCTAATGATGAATGTCATGCCATTGGGTTGATAGAAAAAGCAGTGGAGGAGTTCACCAGATTTTGCCATAGTAATTTTGATAGTAATGAAGACCCACTTGAGCTGAGTGATACAGCAAGTTTTGGGAAATTCAGTGAATTTATGGAAGCCAAGCAAATAGTGAATAGAATAGGGAAGAAGTTTGAATCCTTGGATTTATCAAATCGATCCTTCAATCCTTCTAAACCTTCTATAAAAGAACCCCCTACACTGAAGTTAAAACCATTGCCGCAACATTTGAAATATGCTTACTTGGGTGACAATAGTACCTTATCGGTAGTAATTTTTGTGAAGCTGACACTCGAGCAAGAGGCAAGGTTGTTAGAAGTTCTTCGACGATTTAAGAAGGCGTTGGGATAGACCCTAGCTGATATAAAGGGAATTGCCCTAGCAATTCTATTTAACAGCAATAAAGACTGAATCCAAGTATGAAAGAAGTTGTCAAGAAAGAGATTATTAAGTAGCTTGATGCTAGCATTATTTACCCGATTTCAGACAGCTCATGGGTAAGTCTTGTACAATGTGTACCCAAGAAAAGAGGTGTCACAGTGGTAAGTAATGATAACAATGAGTTCATACCAACTTGCACTGTCACAGGATGGAGAGTATGTATGGATTACCGCAAGCTTAACAAGGCAACTAGGAAGGACCATTTTCTCCTACCATTTATTGATCAAATGTTGGATAGATTAGCGGGAAAAGCTTTTTACTATTTTCTGGATGGATATTCAAGATATAATCAGAATGCCACAGCTCCCAATGACCAAGAGAAGACAACTTTCACATGTCCATATGGTACTTTTGCGTTCAGATGGATGTCGTTCGGGTTGCGTAATGCCCCGACAACTTTTCAACGTTGTATGATAGCTATATTCTCTGACATGGTGGAAACTTTTCTTGAAGTCTTCATGGACGACTTTTCTGTGTTTGGGAATGATTTTGAGGATTGTTTGAAAATTTTGGAATTGGTTTTGTGCCGCTGTGAAGAAATGAATCTTGTTTTAAATTGGGAAAAATGTCACTCCATGGTTCGTAAAGGAATTGTCCTGGGGCATAGGATGTAACAGCCCGATTAAGACCCTAGTCAGAACAGTGGTTTCAAGACCACAAATCTAATGTCAAAATAATATTTTAATAGTATTTTTTGTTTTAATTATATGTGATATAGCCTGTGTGAAAATTCTGTGTGGTAATTTTATCGATTGTTTGTCAAATTAAGAGAAATGACTTAATTGCATAAAGTGTAAAAGTTGTGTGCTGATTGTTGAAGTATCTATGTGTTATGGCTTTTAAATGTGGAGGCCTTATGAGGCAAATATGCCAATATTTAGATAGTGGATCATTAAAAGACATTGATGGCCTTATATATGTTATATATATATATTTTTAGTAATAAGGATAATTTTGTAAATGGGTTAATAATGTGATATTAAATAAAACAAACAATTGAAAGATGATGGTTATCATCTTATTTTGGCTGAAACATCAAAGAAGAAGAAAAGAAAATTTGGCTAGGGCATTCGGCTAGCTTTTGATTCAAATTAAGGTATGTTTTGACTTTGGTTTTTGATGAATTTTATGTTTTTGAGATTGTTGCTTAGTCTACTATCAAGCCCATGTTGTAATTTGAAGAATTGATGATGTTTATGAGATGTTTCATTGATGAAATGGTGAGCTTTGTGATGAGTATTGGTGTTAAATGAAAGATATGTGTTAAATGAACATGTTTTGTTCTTGAATCTTTGGTGAATTTAGCTAATTAGGGCTAAAGTGTGATAATAATATTTTGAAGGACTAAAAATATGAAATAAATGAAATGTGTGGGCTTGTAATAGCATGGGAAGAATTCAGCTAAGCATATGTGATTTGAAATTATGTGTATTTAGTGATTTGATGAATTAGGGACTAAAGTGTCGAAATGTGAAAATGTGAGGGCTATTTTGTAAAATGCCCTAAATATATGTGTTTGGATTGAATTGAATGAATTGGTGATTGAATGAGTTGAATTTGAATGTGTTTAGACCAAGAGAGGAGAAGTTCGGATCGAGATTGATGCAAAGATAAAGTACTCGATTAATCGACCGTTTCGATATTTTGACATCCGAGGTAAGTACGGACATAATACGTGTATTTAACTATGTTTAATGTTATGAAATAAATGGTGAGATATTATTGAATTGTGAATGCTATGTGAGGGCTCGGGTTATGTGGCACTAAGTGTGCGTATTCAGAAATATGACCGAGATGATTAGCACTGTGTGTGCGAAATAGTATAAGCTTCGGCTTTTGATTGGCACTGTGTGTGTGATATCAATTTAAGATCGGTTTGATATAGATGCACTAAGTGTGCGATGTTAATATAAGCTTCGGCTAATGATTTGGGCACTAAGTGTGCGATTGAATCGAAGAAGTGATGAAAGTTGATCGAAATGAAATATTCAGGATTGAGTGGCATAAGTGATCGATAACTAAGTTTTAGCTAAGGTATGTTCGAAACCTATGTGGTTGATGTGAATGTGAATGAGTTTATGAAAGGTTAATTGAATATATTAGCTTGCATGATATGGTATATGTGATTGTGAATTAATCTATGTGATGGTTTGTTTTGATATAAAGTATTATGTTACGAACTTACTAAGCTTTTGAAATATTACTGTGTGATTTGTTTCTCTGTTTTACAGTGTCAGTAAAGCTAGCTCGGATCCAGGGATCGTCAGCATCTCTATCACACTATCGGCAATCTATTTTTGGGTACTTTTGAAAAGATGTATATAGCTGAAGTATGGCATGTATAGGCTAGAAGTTATGGTATTTTTTGAAATGCTTAATCCTTGCCATGTGATTTGGCTTGGAGGTTGAATGATGTTAAACTTATGAATGAGCTATGAGTATGGTATATTTTATGATTATGTGGTTGATGAGAGATGTGGTTTGAAGATGAATTATGTCATGGATTACATAATGCTAGATATATATATGTTTTGGGATGTACAATTGTTACTTTGAATGGACTCATTGTGATGATATTAGGAATGGAAGTAGATAGTATTGTTGATGATTAATTGGTGCATGAAATGGTATGTTTTGAAAGCATTTAGAAGTATGAATTGGTATTGCTTTGAAGTTTGTAGGTATGACCCAAGTGTGGGTGGCAAATTGGCATTGCAAATGGCCTATTTTTCATACATGGTCAAGGGACACGGGCGTGTGTCTCTTCCATGTGGCTCAAGTACCACTTCGAGGTGTGTCTGGGTAGGTTACACGGCCCAGGTACACGGGCATGCCTGGTAGCCGTGTGACCAAGTCAGTAGCTAGCCTAATTTCACACGGACATGGCACACGGGCGTGTCTAGTAACCGTGGGGATAAGTCAGTATGTATGCTCTGTTTTGGCACGGCTTGGACACATGGGTGTGTCTGGTAGCCGTGTGAGGCACACGGCCTGACTGCACGGGCGTGTGACCTCTGCAGTTTGGAAAAATTTTTGAGATTCTGGAAACTTTCGTAAGTGTTTGGTTTAGTCCCAACCTCTTTCTAACACGTGTTTAAGGTCTCGAAGACCTCGATAAGGGACTATATACTCATGTTTGAATATGATTGATTGATATTTGACTTTGTGTCGTGAAATGGATGTAAAATGTTCTGATTGTTCGGTAATGCCTCTTAACCCTATTTTGGTGACGGTTTTGGGTTAGGTGTGTTACATTTTATTAGTATCAAAGCTACAGTTTAGTCGATTCTCGGTCTAACGTAGCACGTGTGAGTCTAGCTATACATGCCATATAAGAAAATTGCGATAGTGTGATGAATCCAGACAGTTGAAAATGTGTTTTTATATAGTAATGGATTCTGATCGACCAGTTGCTGATGATGTTGATAGTAACGCCCCTGCTCCCGCTCAAGGGATAGCGCCAGCCACATCTAGGCCGAATGATAGTCGTGAGGGAGGAGAGGCTAAGCAAGCCTTCTTCCAAATGATGAGTGAGTGGTTTTTGGAGTTCGTTCGAACGAATCCGGCTGCTACACAACCTCCACCCCCACAAGTACCTGTTGTGCCACAAGTGATAGATCTGATCCGACTGAATAAACCTCCTGTGGATAAGATTCAAAAGTATGGGGCCGAAGAGTTTAGGGCCACAATTAATGATGATGCTGAGCGAGCCGAGTTTTGGCTTGAGAATACAATTTGGGTATTCGATGAGATATCGTTGACTCTTGATGAATGCATTAAGTGTGCAATTTCTTTGTTGAGAGATACGGCTTATAACTGGTGGAAGACGTTGACATCCGTGATTCCGAGAGAGAGAATCACCTGGGATTTCTTTCAAGCTAAATTTTGAAAGAAGTTTATTAGTCAACGATTCATTGATCAGAAACGTAAAGAGTTTCTAGAACTGAAACAGGGTCGTTTGTCAGTTACTGAGTATGAGCGGGAATTTTTGAGATTGAGCCAGTATGCACGGGAATGTGTTTCGACTGAAGATACTATGTGTAAGCGCTTTATAGAAGGGCTGAATGAAGATATTAAGTTTTTGGTTGGGATACTTGACATAAATGAATTTGTTGTGTTAGTTGAAAGAGCCTGCAAAGCCGAGGAGCTCAGTAAAGAAAAGAAGAAAGCTGATTCTGAAGCTCGTGATGAAAGAAAAAGATTGATGAGTAAGTTTTCTCAACCTTCGACAAAGAGATTTAGAGATGCAAGCAATCGATCAAATGCTTCATTTGGACATCCGAATAGACTCAAGTGTTGATAGTGCAAAAAGCAACAAACCTGAGTGTAGACAGTGTGGAAGACGACATGTGGGAGAATGCTGGGGCAAGTACAACAATAGAGTTTGGTATAAATGTGGATCACGAGATCACTTCATTCGAGATTGCCCAAAGGCGGTTGAGGAAGAAAATGTTCAGAATGTGAGATCGAGTAATGTGACGGCTAGGGGTAAACCACCTAGAAATACCGGGAATGTGAGTGGAAGTCAAAAGGGACTACTGATACAGCTATGAGATCAAAGGCGAGAGCACATGCTCGTGCCCATGCTATACGTCCACGAGAGGAGGCATCATCTCCAGACGTCATCACTGGTACTTTTACTTTATTTGATACTGATGTGATTGCATTGATGGATCCAGGATCTACTCATTCCTATGTGTGTGTGTGAATCTAGTATCAAGTAAGACTCTACCTGTTGAGTCTACTAAATTTGTGATTAGAGTATCAAACCCCTTAGGTAAGTGTGTCTTGTTGGATAAAGTGTGCAAGAACTGTCCGTTGATGTTTTGGAATGTTTGTTTTCTGGATAATTTGATGTTGCTACCATTCGATGAGTTCGATATAATTCTGGGTATGGATTGGCTCACTTTGCATAATGCCAT
This sequence comes from Gossypium sturtianum, assembly GCA_025698515.1. NCBI lineage: Eukaryota > Viridiplantae > Streptophyta > Magnoliopsida > Malvales > Malvaceae > Gossypium > Gossypium sturtianum. The sequence continues at coordinate 90,805,997 of CM046950.1, read as the reverse complement.
TGTGAATTGTAAACGAAAGAGTATTGAATTAAGAAGCCAGAATGATGAGATAGTTCGAATTGAATCCAGTGATTTGAAAGGAGTATCAGTTGTTGTATCTGCAATGAAAGCTTTGAACTATGTGAGAAAGGGTTGCGAAGCTTATCTGGCATATGTGATTGATACAAAAGTGACAGAAAAGAAAGTTGAATCTATGTCTGTGGTTTGTGAGTTTCCAGATGTGTTTCCTGAAGAGTTACCGGGATTACCTCCTATCAGAGAAGTTGAATTTGGTATTGAATTAGTGTCGGGACAACTCCTATCTCAATAGCTCTGTATAGAATGGCACTAACAAAATTGAAAGAGTTGAAATCTCAGTTGCAAGAGTTGATCGATAGAGGATTTGCACGACTGATTTTCTCGTCCTGGGGTGTTCCTGTGTTGTTTGTGAAAAAGAAAGATGGTACTATGAGGATGTGTATCAATTATAGACAGTTGAATAAAGTGACAATAAAGAATAAGTATCCATTGCCACGTATTGATGATTTGTTTGATCAACTGAAAGGACCTACAGTGTTTTGTAAGATAGATTTCAGATCGGGCTACTATCAATTGAGAGTTAAAGAATCCGATGTGCCAAAAACTGCTTTCAGAACGAGGTACGGACATTAAGAATTCTTAGTGATGCCTTTCGGACTAACGAATGCTCCTGCAGTGTTTATGGATCTGATGAATCGAATATCAGACCGTATTTGGATCGCTTTGTTGTGGTGTTCATTGATGATATTCTGATTTATTCATGTGATGAGACGCAACATGCCGAACATTTGAGAATTGTGCTACAGACTCTACGTGAGAAACAATTGTATGCTAAGTTCAGCAAATGTGAATTTTAGTTGCGTGAGGTTGGTTTTCTGGGGCATATTGTGTCAGCTGAGGGAATACGAGTTGATCTGAGTAAAATCTCTGCTATTTTAGAATGGAAGTCTCCAAGAAATGTGTCTGAAGTCCGTAGTTTTCTGGGACTAGCGGGATATTATAGACAGTTTGTGAAATGTTTCTCGATGATTGCGACTTCGTTGACGAAGTTGCTACAGAAAAATATTAATTTCGAGAGGTCAGAAGAGTGCCATAAAAGTTTTGAGCAGTTGAAAGCGTTGTTGACGGAAGTACCAGTGTTAGTTCAACCTGAATCAGGTAAAGAATTTATAGTTTACAGTGATGCATCGTTGAATGGTTTGGGCTGTGTGCTGATGCAAGAAGGCAAAGTCGTTACTTATGCTTAAAGGCAGTTAAAGCCGCATGAAGAGAACTATCCGACGCATGACCTTGGATTAGCAGCTATTGTGTTTGCATTAAAAATTTGGCGTCATTATCTATTTGGTGAGAAATGTCATATTTATACTGACCATAAGAGTTTGAAGTACTTGATGACTCAGAAAGAACTGAATTTGCGACAGAGAAGATGGTTAGAATTATCGAAAGATTATGAACTTGTGATTGATTATCATCCGGGCAAAGCTAACGTTGTTGCTGATGCTTTGAGCTGAAAGTCTATATGTGCTTTGCGAGCAATGAATGCTCGTTAGATCTGTGTGATGATAGTGTGGTTTTGGCCGAATTGAAAGTGAGACCGATGTTTGTACATCAGATTCGAAATGCCCAGAAAATTGATAATGAACTAATAGCAAAACGAGCTCAATGTGATTTGAATTCGGAATCAGAATTTCGAGTTGATATTGATGATGTTTTATATTCAGAAATCGGATTTGTGTTCCGAAGAATCCAGAATTGATTCAGTTAATTTTGAACGAAGCTCATAATAGCCGTTTGACTGTTCACCCGGGGAGTACGAAAATGTACAATAATTTGAAACAGTTTTATTGGTGGCATGGTATGAAAAGAGACATCTCTGACTTTGTGTCAAAATGTTTAGTTTGTCAGCAAGTTAAAGCTGAACATCAGGTTCCATCTGGTTTGTTACAACCGATTATGATTCCTGAATGGAAATGGGAGAGAATCACGATGGACTTTGTGTCGGGTTTGCCTTTATCTCTGGGAAAGAAAGATGCAATCTGGGTGATAGTTGACAGATTGACGAAACAGCTCATTTCATTCCGGTGAGAACAGATTATTCACTCGATAGATTGGCAGAATTGTATATTGCTGAGATTATGAGATTGTACGAGGTGCCACTATCTATTATTTCTGACAGAGATCCGAGATTTACCTCACAATTTTGGAGGAAATTGCAAGAGGCGTTAGGCACAAAGTTGCATTTTAGTACTGCATTTCATCTGCAAACGGATGGTTAGTCTGAGCGGATTATTCAGATTCTCGAGCATATGTTGAGATGTTGTGTACTTGAGTTTGAGAATACGTGGGAAAAACATCTGTCATTGATTGAATTCGAGTATAATAACAATTTTCAATCTAGCATTAAAATGGCACCATATGAGGCTCTTTACGGTCTAAAATGCCAAACTCTATTGTATTGGACTGAGCTGAGTGAGAATAAGATTCACGGGGTTGATATAATAAAAGAGACTGAGCAGAAAGTGAAAGTGATTCAAGACAGTTTGAAATTGGTCTCAGATCGTCAGAAGTCTTATGCAGACTTGAAACGGAAGGATATCGAATTTGAAGTTGGTGATAAAGTGTTTTTGAAAGTGTCTCCGTGGAAAAAGATACTTCGATTTGGCCGGAAAGGCAAGTTGAGTCCGAGGTTCATCGGGTCGTATGAGATCATTGAAAGAGTTGGGCCAGTTTCTTATAGATTGATGTTGCCACCTGAGTTAGAAAAGATTCATAATGTATTTCATGTGACGATGCTTCGACGGTATAGATCTGATCCGTCTCATGTGATTGCTCCTAATGAGGTTGAGATTCAGTCAGATTTGTCGTATAATGAAGAACCGATTCGAATCTTGACACGAGAGACCAAAGAGTTGAGAAACAAAAGAATTTCATTAGTGAAAATGTTGTGGCACAAACACGGAGGTGAAGAGGCAACGTGGGAGCCTGAGAATGTTATGAGAGAACAATATCCACATCTATTCATTGGTAATATTTTCGGGGACGAAAATCCCTAAGGGGGGAGAGTTGTAACAGCCCGATTAAGACCCTAGTCGGAACAGTGGTTTCAAGACCATAAATTCGAGGTCAAAATAATATTTTAATACTATTTTTGGTGTTAATTATATGTGATATAACCTGTGTGAAAATTCTGTGTGGTAATTTTATCGATTGTGTGTCAAATTAAGAGAAAGGACTTAATTGCATAAAGTGTTAAAGTTTTGTGCTGATTGTTGAAGTATATATGTGTTATGGCTTTTAAATGTGGAGGCCTTATGAGGCAAATATGCCAATATTTAGATAGTGGATGATTAAAAGACATTGATGGCCTTATACATGTTATATATATGTTTAGTAATAAGGATAATTTTGTAAATGGGTTAATAATGTGATATTAAATAAAACAAACAATTTAATGATGATGATTATCATCTTATTTTGGCCGAAACATCAAAGAAGAAGAAAAGAAAATTTGGATAGGGCATTCGGCTAGCTTTTGATTCAAATTAAGGTATGTTTTGACTTTGGTTTTTGATGAATTTTATGTTTTTGAGATTGTTGCTTAGTCTACTATCAAGCCCATGTTGTAATTTGAAGAATTGATGATTTTTATGAGATGTGCCATTGATGAAATGGTGAGCTTTGTGATGAGTATTGGTGTTAAATGAAAGATGTGTGTTAAATGAACATGTTTTGTTCTTGAATCTTTGGTGAATTTAGCTAATTAGGGCTAAAGTGTGATAATAATATTTTGAAGGACTAAAAATGTGAAATAAATGAAATGTGTGGGCTTGTAATAGCATGGGAAGAATTCGGCTAAGCATATGTGATTTGAAATTATGTGTATTTGGTGATTTGATGAATTAGGGACTAAAGTGTCCAAATGTGAAAATGTGAGGGCTATTTTGTAAAATGCCCTAAATATATGTGTTCGGATTGAATTGAATGAATTGGTGATGGAATGAGTTTAATTTCAATGTGTTTAGACCAAGAGAGGAGACATTCGGATCGAGATCGAGGCAAAGATAAAGTACTCGATTAATCGACCGTTTTGATATTTCGACGTCCGAGGTAAGTTCGGACATAGTACGTGTATTTAACTATGTTTAATGTTATGAAATAAATGGTGAGATATTATTGAATTGTGAATGATATGTGAGGGCTCGGGTTATGTGGCACTAAGTGTGCGTATTCAAAAATATGACCGAGATGATTAGCACTGTGTGTGCGAAATAATATAAGCTTCGGCATTTGATTGGCACTGTGTGTGCGGTATCAATTTAAGATCAGTTTGATATAGATGCACTAAGTGTACAATGTTAATATAAGCTTCGGTTAATGATTTGGGCACTAAGTGTGCGATTGAATCGAAGAAGTGACGAAAGTTGATCGAAATGAAATATTCAGTATTGAGTGGCATAAGTGATCGATAACTAAGTGTTAGTTAAGGTACGTTCGGAACCTATGTGGTTGATGTGAATGTGAATGAGTTTATGGAAGGTTAATTGAATATATTATCTTGGATGATATGGTATATGTGATTGTGAAGTAATCTATGTGATGGTTTGTTTTGATATAAAGTATTATGTTACGAACTTACTAAGCTTTTGAAAGATTGCTGTGTGATTTGTTTCTCTGTTTTACAGTGTCAGTAAAGCTAGCTCGGATCCAGGGATCGTCAGCATCTCTATCACACTATCGGCAATCTATTTTTGGGTACTTTTGAAAAGATGTATATAGCTGAAGTATGGCATGTATAGGCTAGAAGTTATGGTATGTTTTGAAATGCTTAATCCTTGCCATGTGATTTGGCTTGGAAGTTGAATGATGTTAAACTTATGAATGAGCTATGAGTATGGTATATTTTATGATTATGTGGTTGATGAAAGATGTGGTTTGAAGATGAATTATGTCATGGATTACATAATGCTAGATATATATGTTTTGGGATGTACAATTGTTACTTTGAATGGACTCATTGCGATGATATTAGGAATGGAAGTAGATAGTATTGTTGATGATTAATTGGTCCATGAAATGGTATGTTTTGAAAGCATTTAGAAGTATGAATTGGTATTGCTTTGAAGTTTGTAGGTATGATCCAAGTGTGTGTGGCAAATTGGCATTGCAAATGGCCTATTTTGCATACATGGTCAAGGGACACGGGCGTATGTCTCTGCCGTGTGGCTCAAGGACCACTTCGAGGTGTGTCTGGGTAGGTTACACGGCCGTGGTACACGGGCGTGCCTGGTAGCCGTGTGACCAAGTCAGTAGCTAGCCTAATTTCACACGGCCATGGCATACGGGCCTGTCTAGTAACCGTGGGGATAAGTCGGTATGTATGCTCTGTTTTGGCACGGCTTGTACACATGGGTGTGTCTGGTATCCGTGTGAGGCACACGGCCTGACTGCACGGGCGTGTGACCTCTACAGTTTGGAAAAATCTTTGAGTTTCTTGAAACTTTTGTAAGTGTTTAGTTTAGTCCCAACCTCTTTCTAACACGTGTTTAAGGTCTCGAAGACCTCGATAAGGGACTATATACTCATGTTTGAATATGATTGATTGATATTTGACTTTGTGTCGTGAAATGGATGTGAAATGTCCTGATTGTTTGGTAATGCCTCTTAACCCTATTTCGGTGACAGTTTCGGGTTAGGGGTGTTACATTTTATTGGTATCAAAGCTACGGTTTAGTCGATTCTCGGACTAATGTAGCGCGTGTGAGTCTAGCTATACATGCCATATAAGAAAATTGCGATAGTGTGATGAATCCTGACAGTTGAAAATGTGTTTTTATATAATAATGGATCCCGATAGAGCAGTTGCTGATGATGTTGAGAGTAACGCGCCTGCTCCCGCTCAAGGGACAGCGCCGGCCACATCTAGGCCGGATGATAGTGGTGAGGGAGGAGAGGCTAAGCAAGCCTTTTTCCAAATGATGAGTGAGTGGTTTTCGGAGTTCGTTCAAACAAATCCGGCTGCTCTACAACCTCCACCCCCACAAGTACCTGTTGTGCCACAAGTGATAGATCCGATCCGACTAAATAAACCTCCTGTGGATAAGATCCGGAAGTATGGGGCCGAAGAGTTTAGGGCCACAGCTAATGACGATGCTGAGCGAGCCAAGTTTTGGCTCAAGAATACAATTCGGGTATTCGATGAGATATCATTGACTCCTGATGAATGCATTAAGTGTACAATTTCTTTGTTGAGAGATACGGCTTATAACTGGTGGAAGACGTTGACATCCGTGATTCCGAGAGAGAGAATCACCTGGGATTTCTTTCAAGCTGAATTTTGAAAGAAGTATATTAGTCAACGATTCATTGATCAAAAATGTAAAGAGTTTCTAGAACTAAAATAGGGTCGTTTGTCAGTTACTGAGTATGAGCAGGAATTTGTGAGATTGAGCCAGTATGCACGGGAATGTGTGTCGACAGAAGCTACTATGTGTAAACGCTTTATAGAAGGGATGAATGAAGATATTAAGTTGTTGGTTGGGATACTTGACATAAATGAATTTGTTGTGTTAGTTGAAAGAGCCTGCAAAGCCGAGGAGCTCAGTAAAGAAAAGAAGAAAGCTGATTCTGAAGCTCGTGATGAAAGAAAAAGATTGATGAGTAAGTTTTCTCAACCTTCGACGAAGAGATTTAGAGATGCAAGAAACCGATCAAATGCTTCATTTGGACATCCGAATAGAGACCGCGCAAGATTAAGTGTTGGTCCGAGAACTCAAGCTCCAATAGACTCAAGTGTTGATAGTGCAAAAAGCAACAAACCTGAGTGTAGACAGTGTGGAAGACGACATGTGGGAGAATGCTGGCAGAAAGTACAACAATAGAGATTTCTATAAATGTGGATCACGAGATCACTTCATTCGAGATTGCCCAAAGATGGCTGAGGAAGAAAATGTTCAGAATGTGAGATCGAGTAATGTGACGGCTAGGGGTAAACCACCTAGAAATACCGGGAATGTGAGTGGAATTCAAAAAAGGACTACTGAGACAGCTATGAGATCAGAGGCGTGAGCACTTGCTCGCGCCTATGCTATACGTGCACGAGAGGAGGCATCATCTCCAGAAGTCATCACTGGTACTTTTACTCTATTTGATACTGATGTGATTGCGTTGATGGATCCAGGATCTACTCATTCCTATGTGTGTGTGAATCTAGTATCAAGTAAGACTCTACCTGTTGAGTCAACTGAATTTGTGATTAGAGTATCAAACCCCTTAGGTAAGTGTGTCTTGGTGGATAAAGTGTGTAAGAATTGTCCGTTGATGTTTCAGAATGTTTGTTTTCCGGCTAATTTGATGTTGCTACCATTCGATGAGTTCGATATAATTCTGGGTATGGATTGGCTCACTTTGCATAATGCCATTGTGAATTGTAAACGAAAGAGTATTGAATTAAGAAGCCAGAATGATGAGATAGTTCGAATTGAATCCAGTGATTTGAAAGGAGTACCAGCTGTTGTATCTGCAATGAAAGCTTTGAACTATATGAGAAAGGGTTGCGAAGCTTATCTGGCATATGTGATTGATACAAAAGTGACTGAAAAGAAAGTTGAATCTATGTCTACGGTTTGTGAGTTTCCAGATGTGTTTCCTGAAGAGTTACTGGGATTACCCCCTATCAGAGAAGTTGAATTTGGTATTGAATTAGTGCCGGGGACTATTCATATCTCAATAGCTCCGTATGGAATGGCACCAACAAAATTGAAAGAGTTGAAATCTCAGTTGCAATAGTTGATCGATAGAGGATTTGCACGACCAAGTTTCTCACCCTGGGGTGCTCCTGTGTTGTTTGTGAAAAAGAAAGATGGTACTATGAGGATGTGTATCGATTATAGACAGTTGAATAAAGTGACAATAAAGAATAAGTATCCGTTGCCACGTATTGATGATTTGTTTGATCAACTGAAAGGAGCTACAATGTTTTCTAAGATAGATTTCAGATCGGGCTACTATCAATTGAGAGTTAAAGAATCCGATGTGCCAAAAACTTCTTTCAGAACGAGGTACGGACATTATGAATTCTTAGTGATGCCTTTCGGACTAACGAATTCTCCTGCAGTGTTTATGGATCTGATGAATCGGATATTCAGACCGTATTTGGACCACTTTGTTGTGGTGTTCATTGATGATATTCTGATTTATTCATGTGATGGGACGCAACATGCTGAACATTTGAGAATTGTGCTACAGACTCTACGTGAGAAACAATTGTATGCTAAGTTTAGCAAATGTGAATTTTGGTTGCGTGAGTTTGGTTTTCTGGGGCATATTGTGTCATCTGAGGGAATACGAGTTGATCTAAGTAAAATCTCTGCTATTTTAGAATGGAAGTCTACGAGAAATGTGTCTGAAGTCCGTAGTTTTCTGGGACTACCAGGATATTATAGACGGTTTGTGAAAGGTTTCTCGATGATTGCAACTTCGTTGACGAAGTTGCTACAGAAAAAATATTAATTTTGAGTGGTCAGAAGAGTGCCATCAGAGTTTTGAGCAGTTGAAAGCGTTGTTGACGGAAGCACCAGTGTTAGTTCAACCTGAATCGGGTAAAGAATTTATAGTTTACAGTGATGCATCGTTGAATGGTTTGGGCTGTGTGCTGATGCAAGAAGGCAAAGTCGTTGCTTATGCTTCGAGGCAGTTAAAGCCGCACGAAAAGAACTATCCGACGCATGACCTTGAATTAGCAGTGATTGTGTTTGCATTAAAAATTTTGCGTCATTATCTATTTGGTGAGAAATGTCATATTTATACTGACCATAAGAGTTTGAAGCACTTGATGACTCAGAAAGAACTGAATTTGCGACAAAGAATATGGTTAGAATTATTGAAAGGTTATGAACTTGTGATTGATTATCATCCGGGCAAAGCTAACGTTGTTGCTCATGCTTTGAGCCGAAAGTCTATATGTGCTTTGCGAGCGATGAATGCTCAGATAGATCTATGTGATGATAGTGTGGTTTTGGCCGAATTGAAAGTGGGACCGATGTTTGTACATCAAATTCGTGATGCCTAGAAAATTGATAATGAACCAATAGCAAAACGAGCTCAATGTGATTTGAATTCGGAATCAGAATTTTGAGTTGATAGTGATGATTGTTTGAGATTCAGAAATCGGATTTGTGTTCCGAAGAATTCAGAATTGATTCAGTTAATTTTGAACGAAGCTCATAATAGCCGTTCGACTATTCACCCGGGGAGTACGAAAATGTACAATGATTTGAAACAGTTTTATTGGTGGCATGGTATGAAAAGAGACATCTCTGACTTTGTGTCGAAATGTTTAGTTTGTCAGCAAGTTAAAGCTGAACATCAGGTTCCATCCGATTTGTTACAACCGATTATGATTCTTGAATGGAAATGGGAAAGAATCACGATGGACTTTGTGTCGAGATTGCCTTTATCTCCGGGAAAGAAAGATGCAATCTGGGTGATAGTTGAAAGATTGACGAAACAACTCATTTCATTTCGGTGAGAACAGATTATTCACTCGATAGATTGGCAGAATTGTATATTGCTGAGATTGTGAGATTGCACGGGGTGCCACTATCTATTATTTCTGACAGAGATCCAAGATTTACCTTGCGATTTTGGAGGAAATTGCAAGAGGCGTTAGGCACAAAGTTGCATTTTAGTACTGCATTTCATCCGCAAACGGATGGTCAGTCTGAGCTGATTATTCAGATTCTCGAGGATATGTTGAGATGTTGTGTACTTGAGTTTGAGAATACATGGGAAAAACATCTGCCATTGATTAAATTCGAGTATAATAACAATTTTCAATCTAGCATTAAAATGGCACCATATGAGGCTCTTTACGGTCTAAAATGCCGAACTCCATTGTATTGGACTGAGCTGAGTGAGAATAAGATTCACGGGGTTGATATAATAAAAGAGACTGAGCAAAAAGTGAAAGTGATTCAAGACAGTTTGAAAGCGGCCTCAGATTGTCAGAAGTCTTATGCAGACTTGAAACGGAAGGATATCGAATTTGAAGTTGGTGATAAAGTGTTTTTGAAAGTGTCTCCGTGGAAAAAGATACTTCGATTTGGCTGGAAAGGCAAGTTGAGTCTGAGTTTCATCGGGACGTATGAGATCATTGAAACAGTTGGGCCGGTTGCTTATAGATTGATGTTGCCACCTGAGTTAGAAAAGATTCATAATGTATTTCATGTGTCAATGCTTCGACAGTACAGATCTGATCCGTCTCATGTGATTGCTACTACTGAGGTTGAGATTCAGTCAGATTTGTCGTATAATGAAGAACCGATTCAAATCTTGACACGAGAGACCAAAGAGTTGAGAAACAAAAGAATTTCATTAGTGAAAGTGTTGTGGCACAAACACGGAGTTGAAGAGGCAACGTGGGAGCCTGAGAATGTTATGAGAGAACAATATCCACATCTATTCATTGGTAAGATTTTCGGGGACGAAAATCCCTAAGGGGGGAGAGTTGTAACAGCCCAATTAAGACCCTAGTCGGAACAGTGGTTTCGAGACCACAAATCTGAGGTCGGAATAATATTTTAATAGTATTTTTGGTGTTAATTATATGTGATATAGCCTGTGTGAAAATTCAATGTGGTAATTCTATCGATTGTGTGTCAAATTATGAGAAAGGACTTAATTGCATAAAGTGTAAAAGCTGTGTCCTGATTGTTGAAGTATCTATTTGTTATGGCTTTTAAATGTGGAGGCCTTATGAGGCAAATATGCCAATATTTTGATAGTGGATAATTAAAAGACATTGATGGCCTTATATATGTTATATATATATGTTTAGTAATAAGGATAATTTTGTAAATGGGTTAATAATGTGATATTAAATAAGACAAACAATTGAAAGATGATGGTTATCATCTTATTTTGGCCGAAACATTAAAGAAGAAGAAAAGAAAATTTGGCTAGGGCATTCGGCTAGCTTTTGATTCAAATTAAGGTATGTTTTGACTTTGGCTTTTGATGAATTTTATGTTTTTGAGATTGTTACTTAGTCTACTATCAAGTCCATGTTGTAATTTGAAGAATTGATGATGTTTATGAGATGTGCCATTGATGAAATGGTGAGCTTTGTGATGAGTATTGGTGTTAAATGAAAGATATGTGTTAAAGGAACATGTTTTGTTCTTGAATCTTTGGTGAATTTAGCTAATTAGGGCTAAATTGTGATAATAATATTTTGAAGGACTAAAAATGTGAAATAAATGAAATGTGTGGGCTTGTAATAGCATGGGAAGAATTCGGCTAAGCATATGTGATTTGAAATTATGTGTATTTGGTGATTTGATGAATTAGGGACTAAAGTGTCGAAATGTGAAAATGTGAGGGCTATTTTGTAAAATGCCCTAAATATTTGTGTTCGGATTGAATTGAATGAATTGGTGATTGAATGAGTTGAATTTCAATGTGTTTAGACCAAGAGAGGAGAAGTTCGAATCGAGATCGAGGCAAAGATAAAGTACTCGATTAATTGACCGTTTTGATATTTCGACGTCCGAGGTAAGTTCGGACATAATACGTGTATTTAACTATGTTTAATGTTATGAAATAAATGGTGAGATATTATTGAATTGTGAATGATATGTGAGGGCTCAGGTTATGTGGCACTAAGTGTGCGTATCTGGAAATATGACCGAGATGATTAGCACTGTGTGTGCGAAATAATATAAGCTTCGGCTTTTGATTGGCACTGTGTGTGCGATATCAATTTAAGATTGGTTTAATATAGATGCACTAAGAGTGCGATGTTAATATAAGCTTCGGCTAATGATTTGGGCACTAAGTGTGCGATTGAATCGAAGAAGTGACGAAAGTTGATCGAAATGAAATATTCAGTATTGAATGGCATAAGTGATCGATAACTAAGTGTTAGCTAAGGTACGCTAGGAACCTATGTGGTTGATGTGAATGTGAATGAGTTTATGGAAGGTTAATTGAATATATTAGCTTGGATGATATGGTATATGTGATTGTTAATTAATCTATGTGATGGTTTGTTTTGATATAAAGTATTATGTTATGAACTTACTAAGCTTTTGAAAGCTTTTATGTTATGAACTTACTAAGCTTTTGAAAGCTTACTGTGTGATTTGTTTCTCTTTTTTACAGTGTCAGTAAAGCTAGCTCGGATCCAGGGATCGTCAGCATCTCTATCACACTATCGGCAATCTATTTTTGGGTACTTTTGAAAAGATGTATATAGTTGAAGTATGGCATGTATAGGCTAGAAGTTATGGTATGTTTTGAAATGCTTAATCCTTGCCATGTGATTTGGCTTGGAGGTTGAATGATGTTAAACTTATGGATTAGCTATGAGTATGGTATATTTTATGATTATGTGGTTGATGAAAGATCTGGTTTGAGGATGAATTATGTCATGGATTACATAATGCTAGATATATATATATGTTTTGGGATGTACAATTGTTACTTTGAATGGACTCATTGTGATGATATTAGGAATGGAAGTAGATAGTATTGTTGATGATTAATTGGTGCATGAAATGGTATGTTTTGAAAGCATTTAGAAGTATGAATTGGTATTGCTTTGAAGTTTGTAGGTATGACCCACGTGTGGGTGGCAAATTGGCCTTGCAAATGGCCTATTTTGCATACATGGTCAAGGGACACGGGCGTGTGTCTCTGCCGTGTGGCTCAAGGACCACTTCAAGGTGTGTCTGGGCAGGTTACACGGCCGTGGTACACGGGCGTGCCTGGTAGCCGTGTGACCAAGTCAGTAGCTAGCCTAATTTCACACGGCCATGGCACACGGGTGTGTCTAGTAACCGTGGGGATAAGTCAGTATGTATGCTCTGTTTTGGCACGGCTTGGACACATGGGTGTGTCTGGTAGCCGTGTGAGGCACACGGCCTGACTGCACGGGCATGTGACCTCTGCAGTTTGGAAAAATTTTTGAGTTTCTGGAAACTTTCGTAAGTGTTCGGTTTAGTCCCAACCTCTTTCTAACACGTGTTTAAGGTCTCAAAGACCTCGATAAGGGACTATATACTCATGTTTGAATATGATTGATTGATATTTGACTTTGTGTCATGAAATGGATGTGAAATGTTCTGATTGTTCGGTAATGCCTCTTAACCCTATTCCGGTGACGGTTTCGGGTTAGGGGTGTTACATAGCATATCACAGAGAGGAATTGAACTGGACAGAGCAAAAATTGAAGTGATAGAAAAATTGTCACCTCTCACCGGTGTCAAGGGTATTAGAAGTTTTTCAGGTCATGCAAGTTTTTATAGAAGGTTCGTAAATGATTTTCAAGGATATCTAAACCATTGTGCACTTTGTTGGAACAAAATAGACCTTTCAATTTTGATGAGAATTGTTTGATAGCCTTTGAAGAGTTTAAGAAAAAACTTATATCAGCACCAATTGTAATAGCTCCGGAATGGACACTACCTTTTGAACTCATGTGTGACGCCAGCGATTATGCTATGGGAGCCATGTTAAGGCAAAGGAAAGACAAAATATTAGGTGTAATATATTATGCTAGTAGAAATTCATCGGAAGCGCAGCTTAATTACACCACCAAGAAAAAGGAGTTATTGGCTGTGGTGTTCGCGTTTGATAAATTTCGTTCTTATCTAGTTGGTATAAAGGTCATAGTCTACATAGATCATTATGCTATTAAGTATCTAATGAGCAAGAAATATGTTAAGCCAAGGTTGATTAGGTGGATAATTTTGCTGCAGGAGTTTGACTTGGAAATTAGAGATCAAAAAGGGACTGAGAATCAAGTGGCTGATCACTTTTCGAGGTTAGAATCTGAAAACAAAGGTGATCATGACATGCTTATTAAAAAAGAATTTCCATAAGAACAACTGTGAGTTGCTACGGCATTACCTCAGTATGTCGACATAGTGAGCTATTTAGTAAGTGGTGTGTTGCCACCTGATTTCAATAGTCAAAGAAGATGAAAATTTCTTCATGATGCCAAGCATTATTATTGGGATGAACATTTCTTGTTTAAACATTGCGGTGATCAAATAATTGGGAAATATGTCCCTGATGACAAAATCTATAGCATTCTACAACATTGTCATTCAGCTCCGTACGGAGGAAATTTTGGAGGGATGAGAACTACTGCCAAAGTACTTCAGTCAGGATTTTATTGGCCAAGTCTGTTCAAAGATGCTCATGAATTCTATCAGTCATGCAACCGTTGTCAGAGAAAAGGAAATCTATCTAAAAGACACAAAATGTGCAACACCCCAAACCCGGCCTAGACGTTATGGCTGAATCTGGCGTGTCATATTGAAGTGTTTTTCAAAAACCATGTTTTCATTGAAAACCCTTCTTGAAATTTGAAACTTCTTGCCATTTAAAACTTGTACAAAACCTCAGTTTGTGTTTGTTTATTTCCAATCGTGGTTTATTAAAAAGTTATTCCCTTTTGAAATGTTATTACCTTTAAAACCTTATTTGTTGCGGAAGCTTAATTTAAAACAAATGATTTACGAAAACGTGATATTTAAAAATTGAGTTGCGGAAACGTAGCATTTGAAAATAGTTATTGTTTTGGAAAATCGTGTTCTACTTCTAGCAGATATAAATCACAATCAATAAAATCCCAAATTTAAAATCCAGAAATTATAGAGGCCTTATCACAACCCGAATCAAAATCAAAGTGCTTAAGTAAATGAGCAAAACAGAAGTGCAGTTGTGTGGCCCTCTCTGAGTCCCTCGTAGCTCCGAACCGTCTAACGCTAGGGATTACCTGAAAGGTTAAAAACGGGGTGAGTTTACGAAAAACTCAGTGTGTAATCCCCTTATTGAAGAAACAATCGATATCTGAAACATAATCGATGCAGGCTCGAGCCCTTTAACAATAATAATGCAGTTCGATTCCAGAGTATAAGTGGCCAAAGCCCAAAATAATATCATTTGGGTCATAGCCCATAACAGAATCAATTGGGCCTAGCCCATCACAGTAACAGTCTCAGTATGAATGATGCATGATGCATGCAAACCCATCCAACCCTGCACTTGCCTCCGTCTAACCCTGCACTACTTGTGGGGAATAAATCACCCATGCCATCCCTACACTCTATGTGTTAGCACCGGTTGCAGCACTAACCGAAATCGCAGCAAAGCTACTAGTATATATGCGGCTTCAAGCCTTCAGTAACGGTCTCATAGTTGGCACATAGCCATCAGTAACTGTAATAAGATCGGCACATAGCCATCAACTACGGTAATATAATCGGCACACGGCCATGGGTAAGTATGATCGACACAAAGTCATCAATAATTACGATCGACACACAACCATGGATAAATATTATCGACACCAAGTCATAATCAAGACGGCACAGAGCCATAATTAGGTTGGCACAGAGCCATAATCAGATTAACTGGCTTAAAGCCATCGGTAGGTCCACAGTCGTCTCATGCGATCCGTGCGACCTTAATAGATCATTACTGGGTCCACAGTCGTCTCATGCGACCCGTGCGACCCTATCAGAACAGTACTTCGTCCATAACCAATATCCCAACCCCATGCAGTATGTCATGTATGCAGAATGTCTGGCCCACAAATCACCATATCATTCACAGCTAAGTTAATCAAATCATAGTCATGCAATCACAGTCAAATCAGTCAAATCATAGCAGAAATCAGTTTTTTACCCTACAAGGGCATTACAGCCATTTTACCCTACAGGGGCATTACGGTCATTTTACCCTACAGGGGTATTACGATTATTTTACCCTACGGGGGTATTACGGTCATTTTACCCTACAGGGGTATTACAGTCATTTTATCCTACAGGGGTATTACGTCATTTTACCTTATAAGGGTATCACGGTCATTTTACCTTACAGGGGCATTACGGTCATTTTACCCTACATGGGTATTACGGTAATTCTACCCTACAGGGGTATTACGGTCATTTTACCCTACAGGGGTATTACGGTAATTCTACCCTACAGGGGTATTTCGGTAATTCTACCCTACAGGGGTATTTTGGTCATTTTTACCTACCTTGGGGTCTCGATCTGATTAACGACCTTTTGAAGGCCTACGATGCGCCTCGAGCGCGCGCAGATAATCCATTTGGTCAAAATAAAGGTAAATGGGCTCAAAGCCCAATATTCAGCCCAAATGGGCCCACACGCTCGTGTGGCCCATTTGGCCCAAATTCAATCACGGCTATGCGAACTTCATAGCCCAATCCAGTTTCTACTACTTTTCGTAAATTTTATCCGTGTAGGGCCCACGAGCCCATTGGGCCCACACGGCCCACGAGGCCCATAACGGCCCAAGTGCACGAGAACCCTCGTGGTGGCCTCTTCAGTCTACCACCCACAGTTGTGGGCTCAGTTTTTACCACTCGAGTGATCGCATGCTCATGAGGCCTCAAATACCGAAGTTTCGGCCTTTCGGCTTTTGCTGATTCATAACGGAGATAGTGTGATTACACACCTGTTTACGGAGTCGTTTCAAGATCTACGAGCACACAACCTTGTTTGAATGAGGGTGACCTTAATCCCTCAACGCTCGCTGTTCAGAAATGATCACACACCTTCGTTGCTTTCCTAAAGTACAGTCAAGAACCGATTAGAAAGTGGTAGGGCATATTCGGCCAACCCCAAAAACATGAGGTAACCTTATTACCTTACCGGACGTTTGAGAATGAAAGGGTGACTCCTCCAAACCGTTCACACTTCACCACTCCTCGAGGAAGACCCTAGCATCGCAATGAGTGCAGTACGTGAAGAATGAAATAACAATCGGTTAATGGGGTTATTCGGTTTTGGAAAAGAAAGGAAGAGTATAGGTGTATTCGGTTTTAAAAGAAAAGCAGAGAATAGATTTTGATCACTTACCGATAGTCAGAACATTTGCCGTAGATCGACGTAGAGACGATTAACAACAGTGATATTCGGCCAACAAAGAATAGAATATGAACAGAAGTTAAAAGAAGAGAAGGGAAGGTTCGGCTATGAGAGAAAGAAAATATTAAAGATGAGGAGAAAAATGACACAAATGGTCAGAAGGGAAATGAAACGAGTTGTCAGTTTCGTAGTACAGATAAGACTTGAGAGAACCCAAAATGCAAAAAGTGAAAAAAAAACCCCAAACTCTCAACAAATAAATTCTGCACTCTCCTATCAACACTCACAAGAACCGAACAAGGAAATCCTAGTGTCGAAAATGCTCCCTCTTTTCCCCCTAGTCGAATTTCACTAAGGCCTTAGAGTCCCATTCGGCCACAACTCTCCTCACACTTCAAACTCCTTGAAAATCTCCACAAATCACTCCCCTTATCCCTCCTTGATATCCTCCATAACAACTCCAAGACCAATTCAAACTTCACCTGGCAAAGTTTCAGTCCAACTCCACTTCTCCTGCTGCAAGGAAATAAAATAATTATTCTTTTGTATGCCAAGGGATTCGAACCCAAGCTCTCCCCTCAGCCAAATCACGCCACTTGCCACCAAGCCACAAGCTCATATTGTGTCCCATTTCCCCTACAATTATTTATAAAGCCTACTTGCTAAGCTCAACCTCCTTTAATAAAAAAAGAACAAATTTTTGCTAAAGCCCAGGTTTGAACCCAGGACTTCTCCAACACTTCTCAGGACCCTTAATCACTCAAGCAGTTATTTATTTGTGACCTTCCCTTGCACATCCAAATACTTATGTGCTGCCTTCACTGCTCCCCTGCTCAAGGCCCATTCCTTCTAGGCCCAAATTTGGGGCGTTACAAAATGCCATTGCAAAGTATACTAGAAATTGAGTTGTTTGATGTATGAAGAGTATACTTTATGGGTCCATTTGCACTGTTAGTGGGCAAATTGTACATACTGTTAGTAGTGAACTTTGTCTCTATATGGGTCGAGGATGTTGCCCTTCCTACTAATGATGCAAGGTCAGTAATGAAGTTTTTACACAATAACATTTTTTCAAGATTTGGTACACCTAGAGCCATTATTAGTGATAAGGGGTCTCATTTTGACTGCAAGTTGGTAGCTAATGCTTTGCATCGATATGGGGTAAAACATAATATTGTCACAACATATCACCCCCAAACAAATGGACAAGCTAAAATTTCTAACAGAGAAATTAAAAAAATTGAAAAAGTGGTGAATCCTACTCGTAGGGATTGGTCTACAAGATTGGATTAAGCTTTGTGGGCATATCGTACCGCATACAAAATACCATGGGGATGTCACCTTTTAAGCTTGTCTATGGCAAGTCATGTCACATTCCTGTTGAACTTGAGCATAAAGCATTTTGGGATATTAAGAAGCTGAACATGGATTGGGTCGCTGCTGGCAATAAAAGGTTGCTAGAATTGAATAAATGGAGGAGTTCTAAGCACAAGCATATGACAATGCTAAGTTGTACAAGGAAAAGACCAAGCGTTGGCACCATAAAAGAATCATGACGTGAAAATTTGAACCAGGACAACAGATATTGTTATTCAACTCTAGGCTCAAATTGTTCCCTGGTAAATTAAAATCTCGCTGGTCAGGTCCTTTTAAAGTAGCTCAAGTCTATCCTCATGGAGTTTTTAATATCAAAGACTTGAAAACGGTGGGTCACATTTAAGGTTAATGGGCAACGTTTAAAGCACTATTGAGGTGCCCATGTGGATCGAAACAAGCCCTCCATTGACCTCTGGGATGTTTGAGATAATAATTTCTTTTATCTCTCTTTTCCTTGCTTGTTTTACTTTAATTTTATTTTTAGTACTCATTTAATATTGTTTCCATTTTTGTTTTCTTATTTTTGAATAGCTTTCTATGATTTCCAGAGATAGAATAAAGAATGTGAACTGAGCAATTGCGATATTAAGAGGAGTTTGCTGTAGCATTGCGACAAACTGGGTAAATGGATAACATGAGGATGGCTGGGCAGATAAGTCCAAGGGGAGAGATTTTTTTATAATGGGGCCAACTTTGTTACTTGGCGAGCCCATGGAAGAGAAGTTAAACTTTTTGTTTGAGGATTAGGGCACTTCACATTTTCCCCCCAAAATCTTCCTTATTCATTTCTTTTCTCCTCCACATCACATAGTTTCCCTAGCATGTTTCATTTTTTTTGAATTGTCATCACTATCTCCTTTATTTTCCTCTTCCCAACTACTCATGTCTCTTTCGTTTCTCCTAAAGTTTTCATTTGTATTACTCTATCTCTTCAATCACTCTTACTTTTTCATCCATTACATTCTTCAAGATTTCTTCCAGTCTTCTTCAATGGCTCGCGTCAAAACTGCCTCCAAAACTGCAGAACCATCAAGGGCTGGTGTTGTTTAGCCAAAGACATTCTTTAATAGTGCCACAACCACAAGATACAATAAAAACATCATGAAGCACCCTTTCTAGTTTGAGTAAGGGTTCTTGTTTAAAGAACCATACATGGAATGCAATGAATTTGTGTCCTCCATAGTAGAAAAGCATGGGTGGAAAATTTTCTGTTTGCACCCCTAAATACGTTTTAAGGAAAATTGTTTGGGAATTTTATGCCTATGTCAATTCTCCAAATTCCCCTTTTATCTAAGTAAGGGGTACTTCCGTTCCTTTTGATGAATATTATATTAATGCACAGCTTGGTCTTGCAAGTGTCTGGAACAATGGAAATGTGCAAGTGTACACAATCGCAACAAGTAATAAAGTGACAAGTAAATGTCGAGTTATGGTACCCACAGGGACTGTGAAAAGAATTATTTATGAATGCTATTTAAAACACTTTGGTGAAGAAAAATATTTTGTTTGAAGAGGGCGATTAAAAACTAAGATTTTAAACTAAGTAAACCAAGTAAATAAATCTCAAAATATGATTTTAATCAAGATGACATAATTGTGTTAGATTAATTACATTTCTTAACTTAGATTTATTAAACTCATGTTTATATTGTTACGAATAAATTCTCGACAACTCGTTAATTTGCTAACTTATGAACATACTCACCTACCAAAATCCATTCATCTCTTGATTATATCCCTATGTCAATTCAACCGATTAAACAAATCTTAATAGGCAATTATGTTATTGCACATACATACTTATTAAATTGAAATAATCTCTTGTACATATCCCTATGTCAATTCAAACGATTAATTAAATCTAATAAGCACATAAAAGACTATGTGAGGTAGCAAAGTATCCCTACCTTGAAACAATTTAATCACAATAATCTTACAAGTTATGCAAGGCAATTGTATCGTCAGATACCGTTGCTGATTTAACCCTCAGCTACCTTAGATGATTAAACATGCACTGATTAAGTACTGTGTCCATTAATTACAATTTCAATCCGTTTAAATAACTAATTCATTAGCTACCTCACAATTGTAATGCATGAATAACTTGGTCATGATTTTACTTAATCAAGCATCTTACCGAGGCCTATAACAACATAAACACAAATTTAATAATTTTAACAAATGAAATGCAATCAACCTAACACGAATTAAATTCAAAATAAATTGATTAAACTAACCATTCCAACAACACAAATATTCATAGATATGTTCATCATAACAACAACAAAAATTAAAGAGATAGGGAACAAGAATCAAAATCCGGTGTTTTTTCGTGGCTTGACTAGTTTGCTCCGTTCTTCCTTCTCCGTTGTCCTCGTCGACCAAGGCTGCTATGAACACTTAATTGCTGCTCCAAATGGTTGATGAATGCCCCTTTTCCAAGAGGAGAAATCGGCAAGAGAGTAAGGGAATTTGAATGGAAAAGAAGAGAGAAAGTGGAGAGAAGAGAAAAAGGATGTGAATGCTTGAGATGTGTTTCAAATGACCAGCCTAAGGGGGTTTTTATAGCTGAAGAGGGATGCTAAAAATAGCTAAAATTATCAGCCAAAGAGCCCTCCCTTTGCCGGCCACACATGTGGCAAGGTTGATAGTTTCAACTTTGCTAATTTAGGCTTGGGGCAAATCTATAAAGCCACCAATTGTGGAGGGGTTTGTTTGCAACTTTAACAAGTCTTCAAGGGCCTCTTTGCAAGCTAAATAATCAGCCAATAAGCTGATTTGGTTCAGCATATGGTCGGTTTTGGGCTGTCCACTTCTTGGTCGGTTCGGTTCACTCGGTTCAGCTCAACTGGACCACTTTTTCATAATTAATTAATAATAATTTATTTAATCCAAAATAAATTGGATATAAATTAAAATTAATTATATCATGAGTTAATACACATAATTGGACCGACTTAGGCTGAAAATTAATTCGCCTTGATACTTCAAATTGCTTCTTAATTTTGAACTTCTAGTAGTGTGTACCGAGTCATTTTTTCCCCTTTGTGCAAATCTGATGAAAAATGATCAAAATTAATTAAAATTCATTGTTTTAATAATTTAAGTACAAAATAATTTTTTTATAATAATTATATATTTTTCGACAATAATTTTGCCGAAACTACATGAATTTGAGTTAAAAAGGGCATGAAAAAGTGTATATTTTTGTGTTTCCACACCCCCAAACTTAATTCATTGCTCATCCCGAGTAATGCACAAATTGAAAAGAATTTCTCGGAAACGCCTTTGAAAAATTCCTTCAGAACAACATTCTTCCCAAAATTATGAATTTGGTATACTTATGCTCAAAAACAGGAAATTTGATATTTATGCTACTCAAGTATACATATCATTCAAATTAATCTCAACAACTATTATGATAGCAAAATTAGACTAAATGCTAACCCTTACCAATTTGATTTTATTTTCTTATTCAAGATTAAGCTGCAATCATTAAGTTTAACTTATGCCTTCATATGTTGAACATAGCAATTTCTCTCCACTAATGTAGGTAGCATAGGAAACTTGAATCAATAGGTCTTTAAAAAGGTTGTAACGTGGCTAGGCTAGGGGTAGGTAAAAGTTAGATAACTAGACTCAGCTTCAATCGGACCTTCGGAATAATTACCTTCAATACGCCAACTTACTTTGCTTTCACATGCTCTTTTTGTACATCTATTTTCTTTCAAGTACGTATGCTCTTTTTTTTTTACGAGCATTTTGCTTATGTACTACAAATTTTTTTAGCATTTGATACTTCTTTTCAACTCCCCCAAACTTTTTTTAAAAGAATATTCTGAATAGTACTGAGTCTAGTGTTTGGGAAAATTTAAAGATAATTAAAAGAGAAGTGATGGCTAAATATTGCAAGGGTTCAAATAAAATTAGGCCATAGAGTCTCAAAATTGGGTTTCAAAGGATAAAATTTCATCAAGGCTGGCTCGAAAGGCTCAAACGGTCCAAACAAAAGTTGCCTAAATCATTTTCAACATTCCATGCTTCCTAGGATTTCGCCTCAAGAAACTACTAAGTCAATTCTAGAGACTTAAACTTTCATGCATGCCTAACTTTCCTAAGGAACTAAAAATTTTATGGTATGATTTGCATGCTTTATTAAAAATACATTTATATCATTATTAAGCTAACATAACAATTTATTGAAATAATAGAACTTTATTTATACTGAAGTTTAGCATACTTAACAAAATTTCAAATTATTGAACAAAATATATCCTAATCATAATTAAAAGAACTATTTATTCTGAATGGAAATAATTTCAATTTTTCGGTCCCCCTACTTAAAATTAACAATGTCCTCATTGTTTAAAGTGAATAGATACTATACACCAGGTAGGATTCTAAAAAAGAGGAGGTGAGTCAATTTGACTGCTTAAGTACCAAGCTCTTTCTAAATCCAATCCTAGACATGTATATATCTATTGCCACAATTTATACTTTGCGACTTGTTCAATTTTATTAATGATTTCCATCTCTTGTTTTATTATGCGAGAATAAAAATTCCTAATTAACTTAATCCTAAAATAACCTAAGAACATAAATAAAATAAAGTCGAGATCCCCCCTTTATTTATTTGGAGATCCTTCCAAATTCGACTCATCTTTTGTTTCATCATTATTGTCTTTGCATGAATCGCTTCGCTCCTTTTTCGATAATGGGCTCCATGGTTCAAATATGTAATCTGGAAACTCAGGCACAAAAATAAATGGGTCATTGTAAATTTTCGTAAGAGCACTTCTTATCGAGTCATCCCTTATTTTTGAGTATCTCCAGTAAGCTTGTTGCTGCCATTGCATATGTTGCATTATGTCCATCAACTTTGACAGCTCATCTCGAAGATCTGGGTGAGGCGGTTGAGCTCTGAACATTGAAGTCTCGACATTAGGTTCAACTTCTGGTTCCATTGGTTTCACCTTATCAGGGACTTCAGTCGATTGCACTGGCTCGATCTCTGTGGGATCTTCTTCTTCTTCTTCTTCTTCGGGATCCTCACTTTCTTCAACTCGTTGCTGTAGAACAGAGTCTCCAGCTATTCGATAGAGGTCCCAATCTATGATTGTGCCTTGTCTATATCCTGTCTTCTTTACGTTTGCAAGAATTTTAGCTTTCAAGCACAGAATTGTTATTGTAAACGGAAAGTAAGCTGGGCCAGAACATCTAATGGCACAATTCCACATTTCTGTCATGATGATTTTTCCCACATCAATGGTCTTTCCAGTTAAAATCGAGTATAATAAGACCATTCACTCTAATGAGATTATAGTCCCATGCGGACTAGGCATAAGGCTAAAACGGATAAAATAGAACCATACCTTTGCGAGTGGTGTCAAATATTCTCTTCTACAAGTGTGGATTCCTTGCTTTGACACGGTCAACTTAGAACCTGGAACTGTAAGTTCCTCGTGTATTTCTTGCAAATTTTTTGGCTCGATATTGCTCATTAAGGAAGAATATTCATCGTTTTCGAAATCAGGTAATTAAAAGAACTCATTAATAGCATTTGAAGTTATTGGTACCTTGATTCCGCGAACTAGAACTTTCGTCAACTCACTTGAGGTTAAATTTGCATAGAATTCACGCACTAACTCTTCATCCACACTAGGTCTCTTCTCACAAAACAACTCCCAATTGAGAGTTTCAAAACTTTGTGAATCGTGCCATAAAATCAATATAGTTGCTTTCTTTCAATGTGAAGCTTTTCTCTGGATGCATCTGTTGATTCTTGAAAACACTTTCGTATCTCGCTTTGGCTTCTTCACAGTGGAATTCGCTTTGTGATTCGTCAATTTGGGCAGAGGCACGAGTTCTTTTGCGAGGCATGATTAACCTGAACATAAGATGGAAAATAATTTCTCAAAAATTTAATTAATATAAGATATTAATAATTCAATAAATTGAAAAATTAAATGGTTAAATAAAAATTAAAATTTAAGATAAAAATTTGTCTTGCCACCTTTTTATAAAAATTAAGAACTCCTAAAAAAATAATTAGAAAACAAAATAGGTCTATTTAGGGTAGGTTGGAGGGTTGTCGGCTAAGGATGTTGGTGCAGGGCTGGTGTGCCGCACGGATGTGTGTGGGAGGAGGTAGCAGTGTAGGAGCAAGCAGCACTAGGCGCGCGGATCCTTGAGAGCGTGTCGAGTAGGGCCTGACGAGTGCTGGAGCTGGACGTGCCCAGGTGTGCCGCCAAGGAGCAGCTGCTGGGTGCGCACGGTGGGCGTGGGGCTGCTGGTCGATTAGGTGAGGGTGCCGAGTAGCTAGGTAGTGTTGGAAGCTTGTGGCACTAGATGATTCGGCATTTGGTGGGAATGGATTTTGAGTGATGAATGATGGAGAAGGTTGGTGGTATTTATAATGAGAGAAGTAGGAATTAAAGTAGAATTCTTAGAGCAATTTAATAATTAAATTATTCTAAGTTCTAATCCTATACAAAGTTAACAACATTTAATAATTAATATAAGGCATATTAAATTATTATTTGTTATTAATTTATTAAAGATAAAAACTGATTAAAATAAAATATGATTAAATTAAAACTAATCCTAACTCTATGTAAAGTTGATAATAATTAATATATATTATAATAGATATAATTATATATTAATAATTATCATCTTTTTTATTAAATTAAAAATATTTATTCGAGAAGCCTTTCGAAAATATTTACAAAAAGAGGCATCTAATTTTTAATATTTACAAAAAGAGCAACCAAATTTTAAAAAATAGTTCAATTAAGTCCCTAGACTTAATGAAAATTTGAAATTGAGTTGCAATTTTAAAACTTGGATCAAAATTGACCCTTTTATTTGAAAATTTAAAAAATTATTTTGCCATTTACGGAATAATTTCTCGGAAAATTATGTCAAAATCAATTCCCAAGAAAGACTGGAGGGGTCACAAGCGGTCCCGCTTAAGTTCCAATCTCCTAGGCAGAATTTATTTAAACATACTAATCCCGAAAATAAATCCTAAATCATTTATTTAAAAAGAAAACAAGAAAATTTAATCATTTGATAAAATGAACGAGATTTGATCCTGTTCAATTTTATCTCCCCAGTAATGTTTCAAGCATTGAGCATTAACTCGAAAGTTACCTCCCTTACCTTGAAGTTCAACAACTCCATATGGTGCTTCAAATTTTCGAACTCGAGTGTGCTTGTCATGCCATTTCTTGAGTCTCTCCTTAGGTAATTTGGCATTCTAGTATGAAGACATTTGGAATTCTTCTAACTCGTTAAGTTGAAGCATCTGTTTCTCTTTAGCAATTTTAAGATCCAAGTTGAGTCGTTGGAAAGCCCAGTAAGCTTTGTGCTCTAACTCCAAAGCCAGATGACAGGCTTTCCCAAAGACTAACCTATAGGGTGACATCCCTAAAGGTGTCTTGTATGCTGTCCTGTAGGCCCATAAAGCATCATCCAGACTTTTGGACCAATCTCGTCGATTCGGGCAAACTACCTTCTCAAGTATGCCTTTGATCTCTTTGTTTGCCAGTTCAGCTTGACCATTCGTCTGCGGATGGTAAGCTGTGGCAACCTTGTGCTTCACTCCATGTTTTTCAAGTAAACATTTCAACCACTTGTTCACAAAATGGGACCCTTCATCACTGATGATGGCTAGTGGGGTTCCAAACCTTGTGAACACATGCTTCTGTAAAAACATCATCACAACCTTAGCATCGTTTTTCGGATATGCTTCAGCCTCAATCCACTTAGACACGTAGTTTACAACTACCAAGATGTACTTGTGTCCAAAAGATGGAGGGAAAGGACCGAGAAAGTTAATACCCCAAACATCGAACAATTCTACCTTAATGATGTTTGTTCGAGGCATCTCGTTTCTGTTGGTGACATTTCCGACCCTTTGACATCGATCACAACTCTTTACGTAAGCATATGCATCTTTAAATAGTGTTGGCCAAAAGAATCTGGCTTGCAATACTTTGGCTGCAGTACGTGTTCCTCCGAAGTGTCCCCCACTCGGAGCTGAGTGACAGTGGTATAAAATCTTATGTACTTCATCTTCTGCCACGCATCTCCTGATCATTTGATATGCACACTTTTTAAACAAATATGGTTTTTCCCAGAAATAGTACTTCACATAGTGAAGAAACTTTTTCTTTTGATGATATGTCTTATCAATCGGCATCAAACCACAAGCTAAACAGTTAGCAATATCAGTAAACTAAGGGGTATTATGGACATGATTTACCTTCAGTATGTGTTCATCTGGAAATGCCTCATGAATTGGTATAAGTGGAGAATTCCCTTCTTGCGACTCCAATCTGGACAAGTGATCTGCTACTTGATTTTCTACTCCCTTTCGATCTTGAATTTCTAGATCGAACTCTTGAAGTAAAAGTACCCACCGGATCAGTCTCGACTTAGCGTCTTTCTTGGCAAGTAAATACTTAATTGTCGAATGGTCCGTATAGACAGTCACCTTGGTACCTACAAGATAGGATCGAAACTTGTCAAAAGCAAACACAATAGCAAGTAATTCTTTCTCTGTTACCTTATAATTTAGTTGAGCTCCTGTTAGCATCCGACTTGCATAGTAGATGGGACGAAAAACTTTGTTCCTTCGGTGGCCCATGACAGCTCCTATCGCGTAGTCACTTGCGTCACACATCAATTCAAATTGCAAATCCCTGTCTGGTGTGACTATTATGGGTGCCAAAACTAATCAACTCTTCAAATCATTGAATGTTCTTAAGAACTCTTCATCAAATTTGAATATCGTGTCCTTCTCCAATAATTTGCATAAAGGTTTAACAATCTTGGAGAAGTCCTTGATAAATCTTCGATAGAAACCGGCGTGGCCCAAAAAGCTCCTAACACCCTTTACAAATGTTGGAGGTGGGAGTTTCTCAATAACGTCTACCTTTGCTTTATCTACCTCAATTCCATGTCTCGTTATCCGATGACCTAGAACAATACCTTCTCGTACTATGAAATGGCACTTTTCCCAGTTAAGTACAAGGTTTGTTTCTTCGCATCACCTTAGTACCTTGGCTAGATTGGCTAGGAAATCATCATATGTATCGCCGAATACTGAAAAATCATCCATAAAAACTTCCAAATATTTCTCAACCATGTCAATAAAAATAGACATCATACATCTTTGAAATATAGCAGGTGCATTACATAAACCAAATGGCATGAGCCTAAATGCAAATGTACCGTACGGGCAGGTGAATGTTGTCTTGTGTTGATCTTCTGGTGCTACTATAATCAGATTATACCCCGAGTATCCATCAAGAAAATAGTAATAGTCTCGCCCCACGAGTCTATCCAGCATCTGGTCCAAGAACGGCAAAGGAAAGTGATCTTTCCTAGTCGCCTTGTTCAGCTTCCGGTAATCGATGCAAATTCTCCATCCCGTAACTGTTCTAGTCGGTAGCAACTCATTATTCTCATTTTCAATAACCATAATACCTCATTTCTTTGGCACGTACTGGACCAGACTTACACACGAACTGTCTGAGATGGGGTAAATTATACCCGCATCTAACCACTTGATGATTTCTTTCTTGACTACATCCTTCATGATGGGATTCAGTATTCGTTGTCCATCAATCGTCCCTTTCTTGCCATCTTCTAGTATGATCTTGTGCATGCATACAGATGGAATAATACCGCGAATATTAGCTATGGTCCATCCGATGGCCTTCTTGAATTATTTCAATACAAGGATGAGTTTCTCTTCTTGCTCATTGGTTAATTTTGCTGAAACAATCACAGGCAAAGTAGAAGCGTTACCTAAATAAACATATTTTAAATGTGAAGGAAGTACCTTGATAATTTAGGTGGCTCCTCGATTGACGCTTTTGGTTGGGCATAATCCTTATTCTCTAACTCCAAAGATTCAAAACAGGATTGCGAATTAAATCTCCTTTGATTAGCTTCTAGCAAAGCTAAGTATTTATCCTCATCTTCATAATTTTGAAGGTCTGATGTCAAAATTTGTTCTAATGGATCCTCAACATAGTTGAGTTCCTTCTCCACAATTAAATCCTCTAAATCGGACACTGCAGAACAATCATCAATTGTGTCAGGAAATCGCATAGACTTAAAAACGTTAAATGTTACCTGATCATTCTGAACACGCATAGTAAGCTCGCCCTTCTGCACATCAATAAGGGTCCTTCCGGTTGCTAAGAATGGTCTTCCTAGGCTGATTGGCACCTCTGTGTCTGCTTCAAAGTCTAGAATCACAAAGTCAGCAGGAAAGATAAATTTGTCTACACGTACCAATACGTCCTCGATTTTTCCTTCTGGATGTGCTAAGGATCAATCTTCTAATTAAAGTGTAACCGTAGTCGGTCTAACTTCACCTATCCCTAACTTCCTAAATATTGACATGGGCATCAAGTTGATACTCGCACCCAAGTCACATAGTGCCTTACCACAATATGTTGCTCCAATGTTGCAAGGTATGGTAAAACATCTAGGATCCTTCAACTTTGGGTGTAGTTTGTTTTAAAGATATGCACTGCATTCCTTTATCAAGGCTACCGTCTCAAATTCTCGAAGTCTTTATTTTTTAGACAGGATATCATTCATGAATTTGACGTAGTTTGGCATTTGTTCAAGTGCTTCAACCAACGGGATGTTGATATGGAGTTGCTTGAGTATGTCTAGGAACTTCTTGAATTAAATTTCCTGCTTCTGCTTCTGAAGTCTTTGAGGGTAGGGTGGTGGAGGTTTCTTTACTAGAACTGGTTGATTCGTCTTCTGTGGTAATTCTGCATCTAATGGAGTTGTTAGTTGATCAGAATTAACTGGTTCTGAAGTTACTGTAACAGCCCGGTTTAGACCCTAGTCGAAACAGTGGTTTCGGGACCACAAATCTGAGGTCGTAAAAATATTTTAATATTATTTTTGTTGTTGATTATATGTGATATAGTCTGTGTGATAATTTTATTGACTGTGTGTCAAATTATGAAAAAGGATTAAATTGCATAAGGTGTAAAAGTTGTGTGCTGATTTTTAAGTGCCTATTTGTTGTTGGCTTTTTAAAGTGAAGGCCTTATGTTGTTATTAGTCCATTTTTAAGATAGTGGGGTGTTAAATGACAAGATATGTAACATCCCGGTTTAGGGCCTAGTCGGAATGGTGGTACGAGACAACAAATCTGAGGGTTATGAATGAGTTTTTGAGGTTTATATTATGTATGCATTCTAGTGTGAAAGTTTCATAAAACAATTTTGTGAAATTGTGGTTGAATTGTCCAAAAGGACTAAATTGCAAAAGTTGCAAAATGTGTGTTTCTAAAAGCTATTTGTGTGAAATAGCTTTAGATTATTAATTTGAGGTCCTTAAATAGCAATTTACCCAAATTCTAATTTTTGGACAAAAATGGGCATGGATGAGTTAAAATTGAAAGTTTATCAAAAAGGGCATTTTGGTCATTTATCAATTAAGTGATTAAAATAGGTGAAAAGATGATACAAATTCATTCATCTTCTTCCCATAGCTACCGAAAATTAGAGAATCCATTGTTAGGGCTCCTTCAACTTTTCAAGCTTGCTAGTAAGTGCTCTTAAGCTCGATTTTTTATATTCTTCGTATTTTTGAAGTCCTAGTAGCATGAGTAAGCTATTTATAGCTATTTGGTGAGCTATTATGGATGTTCAAAAATGTACATATGTATGACATGCATGTATTTTGATGTTTTATGGAAGAATATAAAAGCTTGATGTAGTAGAAACATCTTTTGCTAAGTGATTTTCCATGAAAATGCATGTAGGGACTTAGTTGTGAAAATCTTAAGTTTGGTCATACATGGGTGATTTAGTGAGAATTGATGAATGCTTTAGTTGAGTAAGTGGTTCGCCTAAGCATGAAAGAGTAGAAAGTTGAATAAAAATCACTTTACGAGCCTTTGGGACTAAAGTGTAAATATGAGAAAGTTTAGGGGCAAAATAGTAATTTTGCTAAAGTATGAGATGTGGGTCAATTTAGTCAATGTGTGTATTGAATAAGCTGATTTATTAATTATAGATCAAGAAAGATGAAGCACGGATTGAAACCAAGGCAAAACCAAGGTGGTGGACTAAATTACATATTTCTGTACTTTTGAGTATCGAGATTAAAAGCGTTGAATCGAGATACGAGGATCATCAGAAGATAGCCCACATATCAGCACACTTTGGTACATGAAACTTAATGTTTTGTATATGGCATGTATAGGGGCTAGATAAGTTAGTAAATTTTGTTGTAAATGGCTATGATGTGTTGGCCTTTAGATGGATAGCATATTTTGTATAATGCCATGGTTGTTGGCTATTACATTATATGAAAGAAAGATGTAGTTTTCTATGTGAGAATGCACTTCAATTTGAGTTGATTATGATGGTGTTAGATGAGTGTATGTTGTGTATGTTAGATGGTTGAAAAGAACTTGACACTTAGTCTTGTTCTTGACCATGTGGATAAACACACGGGCGTGTGTCTAAACCATGTGTGACACACGGTCAGCCTACGGGTGTGTACTGTGGTCGTGCGTCCCCTGCATGTTAACATTGTAAGTCAGGATAGTCCATGGGATAGGGCCACGGGCGTGTCCAGACCGTGTGGATTTAGTCAGTGTTTACCACGGTTGGAGAGCACGGGCGTGCCATGGCCGTGGGGCAATTGGTAGAATGCTCGAGTTTTTAGCACGGCTAAGGAACATGGGCATGTGTGTCCATGCACGGGCGTGTCTAATCTTGCACGGGCGTGTGAGACCTGTATAAAAGAGAAAAATTTTAAGGATCGTAAAAGTTTCGGATTAGTCTCGAGAGCCCTCGTGTGTATGAGTGAGGCCCCGTAAGTCGAGAATGAGGTTATAGAGAGTAATTACGTTGAGCCTAAGTGGCGATTAAGTTGGTTGAGTTCGGTAACGCCTCGGGCTCAGTTCCCGGCGTAGAACCCGGGTAAGGGGTGTTACATTTAGTGGTATCGGAGCTATGGTTTAGTCGGTTCTAGGACTACCGTAGCGGGTGTAGGAGTATAGCTATACATGCCATAAGTGTACGATGATAGTGTGGTGGTTTCTGATGATTTTAAATCTTGTTTTATATAGAATATGGATTCCGATCCATTGACTGCTGATAAAGAAGCTAGTAATGCGCCGGCTCCTGCGCAAGGAACCGTGCCGGTGCAAAGTGGACTCGAGGTGATGGGTCAAGGGGAAGAGGCACGAGAAGCCTTTCTCCATATGATGAGTGATTAGTACTTGGACTACGTTCGAGTGAACCCTAACACTCAACCTCCTCCACCTCCTTCTATACCTCAGCCAAATCCAGTGGCTCCTCAAGGTATGGATGTAGTGAGGATATCGAAACCCCCGGTGGATAAGATTAGGAAACACGGGGATGAGGAGTTTAAAGCTAAGGTAGATGATGACCCAGAGAGGGCAGAGTTCTGGTTGGAGAACTCGATGAGGGTGTTCGATGAGCTCTCATGTACACCTGAGGAAAGTTTGAAGTGTGCCGTATCTTTGTTGAGAGATTCGGCATACCATTGGTGGAAAACGCTGACGTTAGTGGTCCCGAAAGAGCGGGTAACGTGGGACTTCTTTCTGGAAGAGTTCCGGAAGAAGTATATAAGCCAACAGTTTACAGATCGAAAAAGTAAAGAATTCCTTGAGTTGAAGCAAGGAAGAATGTCAGTAGCAGAATATGAGCGTGAGTTTGTTAGGCTTAGCAAATACGCTCAAGAATGTGTGTCGACAGAGACCATCTTGTGCAAGAGGTTCGAAGATGGGCTGAATGAGGATATCAAACTCCTAGTGGGCATTTTGGAGTTGAAATAATTTGTGGTGCTAGTTGAGAGGGCAAGTAAGGCCGAGGAATTGAGTTCAGAAAAGAGAAGGGCTGTGAGTGAAGCCTGAGATGCGAGAAAGAGACCGATGGGCAAGTCGTATCAAGCCCAGTCAAAAAGATCCAAGGAAGTGAATCCTCGGACGTTAGCCTCAGTGGGATATTTGCATCGAGACTTGGACAATGCTCGTCAGGGTTCGAGAGTCCGAGCCCCTTCGATTGAAAGTGTGGGCAATACAAAGAGTAAACCGGAGTGTCCAAGTTGTGGTAGGTATCACACCGGAGAGTGTTGGGGAAACAGTCGGAAATTTTACAAATGTGGTTCCCCTGACCACTTTATCCGTAACTGTCCCGAGAGGGGTGATAAGGAAGAGAAGCAAGAAGTGAGACCTAGTGAAGTGTCTACGAGGGGTAGACCACCAAGGAACCCAAGAGGTGGGGCTAGTGGTAGAGGTGCGCCTAGAGATTCTGCTGTGAGACCGGAGGATTGGGCACCTTCGAGGACGTATGCCATTCGCGCTCGCGAAGAGGCATCCTCCCCTGATGTGATAACGGGTACTTTTTCTCTCTTTGACACCTCTATTTTTGCTTTAATAGATCCAGGGTCTACTCACTATTATATTTGCATGAGATTAGCATCTAGTTTGAGTATGACCGTTGAGTCTACGGACATTGTGATTAAGGTGTCAAACCCGTTAGGAAAGCATGTGTTAGTGGACAAAGTGTGTAAGAATTGTCCTTTGTTGATTGAGAATCATTATTTTTCGGCAAACCTTATGTTGTTGCCATTTGATGAGTTCGATTTAATCCTAGGCATGGATTGGTTGACTACCCATAGTGGTTTAGTGAACTGTGGTAGTAAGTACATTGAATTGAAATGTGAGAGTGGAGATGTGGTTCGGGTTAAATCAGGTGGATCGGACAGTCTACCCGTGATGATTTCTTCCTTAGTGGCTGAGAAATGTTTAAGAAAAGGGTGTGAGTCCTATCTTGCGTTTGTGTTGAATACTTAAGAGGTTGGAGTAGAGTTTGAAATAGTGCCAGTGGTATGTGAGTACCCAGATGTGTTTCCGGAAGAGTTACTCGGATTACCTCCAGTGAGAGAGGTCGAGTTTGGAATTGAGTTGGTTCCGGGAACGGCACCTATTTCGATTGCTCATCTGAATGGCACCTTTGTAGAGTTGAAAGAACTGAAGGTTTAGTTACAAGAGTTGACAGATAAGGGTTTAGCAAGACCGAGCTACTCGCCGTGGGGTGCTCCGGTATTGTTTGTGAAGAAGAAAGATGGGTCTATGAGGTTGTGTATAGACTATAGACAACTGAACAAGGTGACGGTTAAGAATAAGTATCCTTTACCAAGGATTGATGATCCTTTCGATCAAGCCAAGGGAGCTACAATGTTCTCAAGATAGACTTGAGGTCCAGTTATTATCATTTCAGTGAAAGAGCAAGATGTGTTGAAAACTGCATTTCGGACAAGGTATGGCCATTATGAGTTTTTGGTTATGCCGTTTGGTTTGACGAATGCACCTAAGATTTTTATGGATCTGATGAACCGTGTTTTTAGACCATATGTGGACAAGTTTGTGGTTGTCTTTATTGACGACATATTGATCTATTCTCGGGATGAGAATGATTATGAAGAGCACTTGAGAATTGTCTTGCAAACTTTGAGAGATAAGCTGTTGTATGCTAAGTTTAGCAAGAGTGAGTTTTGGCTCCGAGAGGTCGGATTCCTAGGACACATAGTGTCAGGTGATGGTGTCAGAGTTGACCCGAGTAAGATATCGACTGTTATGGATTGGAAACCGTCGAGGAACGTGTCAGAAATTAGAAGTTTCTTGGGATTAAGGGGATATTACAGACGTTTCGTGTAACACTCCTAACCCGTATCCGTCGCCAAATTGGGGTCACAAGGTGTTACTTAACAAAATTTGAACACTTTGCTTTAAAATTTTAAGCATACAGATATATGAATTAACAATCACAAGCAATATTGCACTTTCAATCCACCATATATAATTAAGCAAAATATGAATCACAAAAATTATATGCGCTTTTAACTATATCGAAATTAGCCATTCATTCACGGCATGTATACACTTAACCATGTGACTCATATCCAATTCGGCTGGCAAGTAAAATATCATACAAATTTCTGTCCAAACACATATGCAACCTTAATGTCATCATCCTATAGACAAACATAACATTTATGCAACATTTTTAATACCCGTAATAATCTATCATTATGAACCAATTTAAAAGCACAAAATGCAACCCTTATATACACTATTCGCATGTTAATTACCAAGCATAAATCACATTCACAAACCGATTCCTCTCTCTCTCACCCATTTCGGCTATTAAAAATAAGTTCAAGGGTAGCACAGAGAGCTTTACTATTCAATATTAAGCTAACCTTTGTTAGTACAATTTATAATCATCCTTAGTCATCACAAACCGAACCTAATTATTCAATTACTTATGACTATTACAAAGGCATATGCACATTTTCTTTTTTCTTTTTTTACTTATAACTTGCCATTCATAAACATTAACTTAACATCTTTAATAATCCAAATAGACCAAATTAAGTCACAACCGAAAAGTACATTCTCTCAACTATATCTACCTCATTCGAACCAAATCAAAACAAATGCAACACATATCAATATGTCATGCTTATCCCAAACGCAACACATCTCTATATAATAGGCATATTACTTATTTAATATACTACATGTTATAACTCATCAAGCATCCGTCATTTTCTTCATTGTTAAAACACATGACCACACACCACAACATGTATATCATATGACCACTTTCCATACATGATTAAACCATGACCGAATTTCACAATCCATAATATTATAATCAAGCCATTATATTATGATGAACATAGGAATTAAACTTGATCAAAAGAAATAGCCATTTTCGCAAGGCTATACATATATACAAGACCGAATGTCCTTAGTCTAAACCTTAGTCTAACCTATACATGCCTTCGATTCAAAACTAAGATTAAGTACCAAAAGGGGTGATAGTGTGGTTGACTTTTCCGACGATCCTCAGATGCCCGTAGCTTGATCAAAATCTATAAAACAGAACAAAGAGCACACACGGAGTAAGCTTACTAGCTTAGTAAGTCTTAAGCAAATTTAAATAAAATAATTCAATTTAACACCTAAACTTTCCAAGTCAAATACTTAATATTACTTCAAAATTTAACAAATCACACATATGGTGTCACATTACTGAACTTCAATAACGTATTTAACTTAAAATTTCTCATTATCCTACCTTTAACAAAAAGTTGATTAATTCAACTCAAAATTCAATTGATAAGCATCCATTTCTTGCCAAATACTCAATTCGTATGCACATCATTTTAAATGGAATCATATACAAGAGCATATATATACGCTTATTCACTTCACATCTTATCACTCTAAAGGTTCAATATGCATGAAATATCAATATGATTTCCTAACCAAACAGCCGAATATACATACATAATCATATACCACATTTTCGTCCCACATCATATATATTTATATATATATATATAAAAACTCAATTAAACAACTCACAGATACTTACCTGTACGGCTCTGTAATTTAATTCATACGAATAAGCTTAAGTTTTTCCTTTTGTCAACATAAGTCCACCAATTTATATGCATAAGCTCGTATTTAAAAATCACCGGCATTTAGCCTGCTAGGCAATAAGCCCGAAATCTTTCACCGACACGAGGCCTGCTAGGCTCGAAGCCCGATACATTTCACCGGCACAAAGCCTGCTAGGCATTAAGCCCCATACATTTCACCGGCACAAAGCTTGCTAGGCATTAAGCCCGATACATTCGATATAATTCAAATATAACATGTGTCGTGCTTGATTTCAATCACTTGTACAAAATGAAATCAAGTAGGTTTAACTACCATTCATAATCAAATCTTTATGTCACATTCGGCTATGATTAAATTTCAATCCAACAGTTCAAAGTTCGACATGTAAACTATATTACGAACATTATTTACAGTAATAACTTGCTTAAGGACTTACCTCGACCGTCAATGGATAACGTATACTGACTATTCGATGATCTTCGCTTTTCCCCGATCCAAATCCGTTTTTCTTTGTTCTTGATCTAAACACATTAAAATTTAGCTCATTCAAGTACATTTCATTTTAATTTAGTCCCAAAATACATAAACAATCAAATTACCATCTTACCCCTACTATTTCACATTTTTGCAATTTGGTCCTATTTGCACAAAACACAAAATACACAAAATTTTACTATAACACTTAAGGGCCGAATGTTCATAGGGACTATTCTAGTCCATTTATTTCATTTATTTTGCATTTTAGCCCCCTCAAAATTTATTTTTGCAATTTAGCCCAAAATACTTAAATTCACTATAATTCCCAATACAAAACACACTAATCTTTAACATATCTTTAATTTAAATTTATCAAACATCAAAAACCACATGAACATATCAATGGCCAAATATCACATACACACTAATCTCAAAAATTTTAGCATGGGTCGGATAATATACGAAGCAACGATCACAAAAACGTAGAAATTATCAAAAACCGAGCTAAAATTCATACCTAATTGAGCTTGATGATGGCCGAATGTTTTAAGCCTTTAAACCCCTTTTTCTTAGCTAACTCACGGCAATGGAAGAAGAAAAACAACTAAAATGGCTTTTAATTTCATATAATATAACATATAATAACATTTTTTTATGTTTTACCATTTTAACCTTTAATTAATAATAAAAACAACTTATAATATAAGGTTACACTTGACCTTTGCCACCCACTAACTCATAAAATGGGTTAATTACTCTTTTAATACTCCATATTAAAAAGCCATCATCATTCTAGCACTTTACACTATAGTTTATAACTTTTACACTTTACGCGATTAAGTCCTTTTTATTTAATTAAGCACACAAACGATTAAATTTTTCTACGAAAATTTCACACACATTAATTCGCATATAATAAGCACGAAATATAATATTTAAAAATATTTCAGACTCGGATTCATGGTCCCAAAACCACCGTTCCGATTAGGGTCAAATTCGGACTGTTACAACTCTCCCCCGGTAGGGATTTTCGTCCCCAAAAATCTTACCGTTAAACAAAGTTGGATATTGTTGCCTCATTGAATCCTCAGGCTCCCACGTAGCCTCTTCAACTCCGTGCCGATTCCATAGTACTTTCACTAATGGAATTCTCTTGTTTCTCAACTCTTTCATTTCTCTAGCTAAAATACAGATCGGTTCTTCCTCATACGTCATATCGGATCAGATTTCAATCTCAGACGGAGTGATCACATGTGACGGATCTGATCTATATCTACGAAGCATCGAAACGTGAAATATATTGTGTATCTTTTCTAATTCAGAGGGCAACTTCAATCTATAAGCAACAGGCCCAATACGTTCGATGATCTCGTACGGTCCGATGAATCTCGGACTTAGTTTGCCTTTCCAAACAAATCGGAGTACCTTCTTCCACGGAGAAACTTTCAAGAATACCCGGTCTCCGACCTGAAACTGAATGTTTTTATGTTTCCAATCAGCGTAGGACATTTGACGATCCGAGGTAGCTTTCAAACTATCTCTGATTATAGCCACTTTCTGTTCCATTTCTTTAATCAAATCAACCCCGTGTAACTTATTTTCACTGAGCTCGGTCCAGTACAACGGTGTACGACACTTGCGGCCATATAGAGCTTCGTAAGCTAAGCAAATTCAATCAATGGTAAGTATATTTCCCACGTTCCTTCAAACTCAAGGATGCAACATCTCAACATGTCCCCAAGTATCTGAATGGTTCGTTCAGACTGACCGTCTGTCTGCGGATGAAAGGCTGTGCTAAAGTGGAGTTTAGTACCTAGAGCATCTTGCAGCTTCTTCCAAAACCGCGACGTGAATCTCGTGTCTCATGCGAAACAATAGAACTCGGCACACCATGTAATCTCACAAATTGAGATACATACAACTCAGTAAGTTTATCGAGCGAATAGTCCGTACGAACCGATACAAAGTGAGCTGATTTGGTCAATTTATCCACTATAACCCAGACTGCGTCTTTCTTGCTCGGTGTCGTAGGCAAACCGGATACAAAATCCATAGTGATTCTATCCCATTTCCATTCAGGTATCATGATCGGCTGAAGTAACCCAGAAGGCACTTGATGCTCTGCTTTTACTTGCTGACAAATTAAACACTCTGAAACAAATTCAAATATATCCCGTTTCATGCTTGGCAACCAATAGAACTGTTTCAAATCATTATACATTTTCGTGCTACCCGGATGTATCGATAATCGACTATTATGAGCCTCGTTCAAAATCATCTGAATCAATTCCACATTCTCTGGGACACATATTTGGCCTTTGAAGTTCAAACAATCATTTGCATCAATTTCAAACTCTGACTCTACATCATTTTCACACTGAGCTCGTCTAGCAATCACATCTTTGTCAATTCTTTGTGCATCACAAATTTGTTGAATAAACCTCGGTCTTTCTTTTAACTCGGCTATGATCGAACCATCACCAGACATAACCATATGTGCATTCAATGCACGAAGAGCAAACAATGATTTTCGACTTAATGCATCTACGACAACGTTAGCTTTTCCCGGATGGTAGCTAATCACCAATTCATAGTCTTTCAACAGCTCTAACCATCTGCGTTGTCTCAAGTTCAGATCTTTCTGAGTCATCAAATACTTCAGAATTTTGTGATCCAAGAAAACATGACATTTCTCACCGAATAAGTAATGACGCCAAATTTTTAATGCGAAAACAATGGCTGCTAATTCCAGATCATGAGTTGGATAATTTTTTTCATGAGGCTTCAATTGTCTCGAAGCGTAGGCTATGACTTTGTCTTCCTGCATTAAAACGCAACCCAAACCATTAAAATAAGCATCACTATAAACAATAAATTCTTTACCCGATTCAGGCTGAGCTAACACTGGAGCTTCCGTCAAAAGGGCTTTCAACTGATCAAAGCTTTTCTGGCACTTATCCGACCATTCAAATTTAACGCCTTTCTGTAATAGCTTTGTCAATGGGGTAGCTATTATAGAAAAACCATTCACAAATCTTCTGTAGTAACCCGTAAGTCCCAGAAAGCTTCGAATCTCAGGAACATTCTTTGGTGGCTTCCAATCAAGTATAGCCGATATTTTGTTTGGATCAACCCGAATACTGACAAAAACAACATGTCCCAAAAAGCTGACTTCATTCATCCAGAATTCTCACTTACTAAATTTTGCATACAACTGCTGATCTCGCAAAGTTTCCAGCACCAATTTCAAATGCTCTGCATGCTCGGTTTCATCTCTGGAGTAGATCAGGATATCATCTATAAACACTACCACAAACCGATCCAAAAGCGTCTTAAAAAACCCGATTCATCGGATCCATAAAAACAAAGCAGTGCATTAGTAAGTCCAAAAGGCATAACGAGAAACTCAAAATGTCCGTACCTCGTTCGAAATGCGCCTTGGGCACATCTCGAATCTCGACTCATGAATCGATAATAACTGATCTTAGATCTATCTTTGAGAACACCAAAGCCCCTTTTAACGGTCAAACAAATCATCAATTTGAGGTAACGGGTATTTATTCTTTATTATCACTTTATTCATTCACAGATAATCAATACACATTCGCATAGTCCCGTCTTTCTTTTTCACAAATGTAACTGGTGCACCCAAGGAGAGAGAAACTCGGTCGTGCAAAGCCCTATCTGTCAACTCTTGCAAGCGTGCTTTCAACTCTTTCAACTCAATTAGGTGCCATCGATCACGGAGCTATCGAGATCGGAGTCGTCCCCGGTACTAATTCAATGCCAAACTCAATCTCTCGTACTGGTGGTAAACCCGGTAATTCTTCAGGAAACACATCTGGGTATTCACACACAACTGGTACAGATTCAATCTATTTTTCAGACACTTTATTATCCAATACATAGGCCAAATAAGCTTCGCATCCTTTTCTCACATGCTTTCGGGCTAGCATCAAGGATATTACTGTAGGTAACCCATTTAAATCACTAGATTCAACTCGGATGATCTCACCGTTCTGACATCTCAAATCAATAATCTTTCTTTTGCAATTCACCACTACATCATGCAAAGTTAACCAGTCCATTCCCAAAATTATATCGAACTCGTCAAAAGGCAACAACATTAAGTTAGCTGGAAAGCAAGAATCCAGAATTATCAACGGGCAACCTTTACACACTTTATCAACGAGTACACATCTACCCAATGGGTTAGACACACGGATTACAAACTCAGTAGACTCAACTGACAGAGTCTTACTGGATACTAAAGTTTCACATACATATGAATGAGTCGAACCAGGATCCATCAATGCAATCACAGTAGTATCACAAAGTGTGAAAGTACCGGTAATAACATCTGGGGAAGAAGCATCCTCTCTGGCCCGTATAGCATAAGCTCTAGCTGGAGCTCTAGCCTCTGATCGAACTGCAGTGTCCTTCGTCCCTCTCTGACTGCCACCTACATTGCCTGAATGTCTAGGTGGTCTGCCCCGGGTATTCTTGAATGAAATGGTCCGACGATCCACATTTAAAGCAGGACCGATCATGAAATCTACAACTCCCAGAATGCCACTTCCCACAATGTTTGCACTCAGCCTGATTTTGCGGAACATTACCAACACTAGCCATCGAAGTGGCTCGGGAACTCACTGGAGGTCGATCACGTCTAGGCAAGTCTGAAGTAGCTTTATGTCGGCTGAAGTCATCTCTAAACTTCTTAGGCACTGAATGGAAAGTCTTACTCGATGATCTTTTACAAGTGTCTCTAGCTTCTATTTCAGCCTTTCTTTTCTCTTTTCCGAGCTCTTCAGCTTTGCAAGCTCGCTCGACTAGTACCACGAACTCTTTGATTTCAAGAATGCCAACAAGCAACTTTATGTCTTCATTTAGACCGTCTTCAAATCTTTTGCACATAATGGCTTCAGTTGATATACACTCTCGGGCATAACGTCTCAATCTAACAAACTTCCGCTCATATTCCGTCACAGTCATACGACCCTATTTTAATTCCAGAAATTCTTTGCATTTCTGATCGATGAATCTCTGACTGATATATTTCTTACGGAACTCGATCTGGAAGAAGTCCCAAGTCACTTTTTCTTTTCAAACCACCTGATACTAGTGTGTTCCACGGTGATAGGCAGTGTCCTGAAGTAGAGATATAGCACACTTTAGGCATTCATCTGGAGTACAGGATAGCTCGTCAAGTACCCGTATAGTGTTATCAAGCCACGTCTCGACTCGCTCTGCGTCATCATTATCATTGGCTTTGAATTCTTCGGCCCCGTATTTCCTGATTTTATCAACGGGAGGCCTACTAGATCTCATCGGATCTATCATCGGGGGTGCTGAAGGTACTAGAGTTGGATTATTCGGGGGTGGGGGTGGTTGTACAGCCGGGATATTCTAAACAAACTGGGTAAACCATTCATTCATCATCTGGTAGAAGGCATGCTTAGCCTCCCCCTCGTGGCTACCCGAGACAGGTCGGGAGTCTACCGGTGCGGACTCGCGTGCGAGACCAGGCGCTACGCTCTCTACATCATCAGCTACGGCTCTGTCAGGATCGGAATCCATTTACTATATAAAACACAATTGGAAATGTCAGAAGTCACCACACTATCGTATATACAATAAAGGCATGTATAGCTATACTCTCACGCGCTACGGTAGTCCTAGAATCGACTAAACCGTAAGCTCTGATACCAATAAAATGTAACACCCCTAACCCGTATCCATCGCCAAATTGGGGTCACAAGGTGTTACTTAACAAAATTTGAACACTTTGCTTTAAAATTTTCAGCAGACAGATATATGAATTAACAATCACAAGCAATATTGCACTTTCAATCCACCATATATAATTAAGCAAAATATGAATCACAAAAATTATATGCGCTTTTAACTATATCGAAATTAGCCATTCATTCACGGCATGTATACACTTAACCATGTGACTCATATCCAATTCGGCTGGCAAGTAAAATATCATACAAATTTCTGTCCAAACACATGTGCAACCTTAATGTCATCATCCTATAGACAAACATAACATTTATGCAACATTTATAATACGCGTAATAATCTATCATTATGAACCAATTTAAAAGCATAAAATGCAACCCTTATATACACTATTCGCATGTTAATTACCAAGCATAAATCACATTCACAAACCGATTCCTCTCTCTCTCACCCATTTCGGCTATTAAAAATAAGTTCAAAGGTAGCACAGAGAGCTTTACCATTCATTATTAAGCTAACCTTTGTCAGTACAATTTATAATCATCCTTAGTCATCACAAGCCGAACCTAAATATTCAATTACTTATGACTATTACAAAGGCATATGCACATTTTCTTTTTCTTTTTTTACTTATAACTTGCCATTCATAAACATTAACTTAACATCTTTAATAATCCAAATAGACCAAATTAAGTCACAACCAAAAAGTACATTCTCTCAACTATATCTACCTCATTCAAACCAAATCAAAACAAATGCAACACATATCAATATGTCATGCTTATCCCAAACGCAACACATCTCTATATAATAGGCATATTACTTATTTAATATACTACATGTTATAACTCATCAAGCATCCGTCATTTTCTTCATTGTTAAAACACATGACCACACACCACAACATGTATATCATATGACCACTTTCCATACATGATTAAACCATGACCGAATTTCACATTCCTTAATATTATAATCAAGCAATTATATTATGATGAACATAGGAATTAAACTTGATCAAAAGGAATAGCCATTTTCGCAAGGCTATACATATATGCAAGACCGAATGTCCTTAGTCTAAACCTTAGTCTAACCTATACATGCCTTCGATTCAAAACTAAGATTAAGTACCAAAAAAGGGTGATAGTGTGGTTGACTTTTCCGACGATCCTCAGATGCCCGTAGCTTGATCAAAATCTATAAAACAGAACAAAGAGCACA
This sequence comes from Gossypium sturtianum, assembly GCA_025698515.1. Classification (NCBI taxonomy): domain Eukaryota; kingdom Viridiplantae; phylum Streptophyta; class Magnoliopsida; order Malvales; family Malvaceae; genus Gossypium; species Gossypium sturtianum. The sequence goes on along the minus strand of CM046950.1, from coordinate 90,762,754 downwards.
CACAGAGTAAGCTTACTAGCTTAGTAAGTCTTAAGCAAATTTAAATAAAATAATTCAATTTAACACCTAAACTTTCCAAGTCAAATACTTAATATTACTTCAAACTTTAACAAATCACACATATGGTGTCACATTACTGAACTTCAATATCGTATTTAACTTAACATTTCTCATTATCCTACCTTTAACAAAAAGTTCATTAATTCAACTCAAAATTCAATTGATAAGCATCCATTTCTTGCCAAATACTCAATTCGTATGCACATCATTTTAAATGGAATCATATACAAGAGCATATATATACACTTATTCACTTCACATCTTATCACTCTAAAGGTTCAATATGCACGAAATATCAATATGATTTCCTAACCAAATAGCCGAATATACATACATAATCATATACCACATTTTCGTCCCACATCACATATATTTATATATATATATATATAAACTCAATTAAACAACTCACAGATACTTACCTGTACAGCTCTGTAATTTAATTCATACGAATAAGCTTAAGTTTGTCCTTTTATCAACATAAGTCCACCAATTTATATGCATAAGCTCGTATTTAAAAATCACCGGCATTTAGCCTGCTAGGCAATAAGCCCAAAATCTTTCACAGGCACGAGGCCTGCTAGGCTCGAAGCTCGATACATTCGATATAATTCAAATATAACATGTGCCGTGCTTGATTTAAATCACTTGTACAAAATGAAATCAAGTAGGTTTAACTACCATTCATAATCAAATCTTTATGTCACATTCGGCTACGATTAAATTTCAATCCAACAGTTCAAAGTTCGACATGTAAACTATATTACGAACAATATTTACAGTAATAACTTGCGTAAGGACTTACCTCGACCGTCGATGGATAACGTATACCGACTATTCGATAATCTTTGCCTTTCCCCGATCCAAATCCGTTTTTCTTTGTTCTTGATCTAAACACATTAAAATTTAGCTCATTCAAGTACATTTCATTTTAATTTAGTCCAAAAATACATAAACAATCAAATTACCATTTTACCCCTACTATTTCACATTTTTGCAATTTAGTCCTATTTGCACAAAACACAAAATACACAAAATTTCACTATAACACTTAAGGGCTGAATGTTCATAGGGACTATTCTAGTCCATTTATTTCATTTATTTTGCATTTTAGCCCCCTCAAAAATTCATTTTTGCAATTTAGCCCAAAATACTTAAATTCACTATAATTCCCAATACAAAACACACTAATCTTTAACATATCTTTAATTTAAAATTATCAAACATCAAAAACCACATGAACATATCAATGGCCAAATATCACATATACACTAATCTCAAAAATTTTAGCATGGGTGGGATAATATACTGAAGCAACGATCACAAAACGTAGAAATTATCAAAAACCGAGCTAAAATTCATACCTAATTGAGCTTGATGATGGCCGAATGTTTTAAGCCTTTAAACCCCTTTTTCTTAGCTAACTCACGGCAATGGAAGAAGAAGAACAACTAAAATGGCTTTTAATTTCATATAATATAACATATAATAACATTTTTTATGTTTTACCATTTTAACCATTAATTAATAATAAAAACAACTTATAATATAAGGTTACACTTGACCTTTGCCACCCACTAACTCATAAAATGGGTTAATTACTCTTTTAATACTCCATATTAAAAAGCCATCATCATTCTAACACTTTACACTATAGTTTATAACTTTTACACTTTACGCGATTAAGTCCTTTTTATTTAATTAAGCACACAAACGATTAAATTTTTCTATGAAAATTTCACACACATTAATTCACATATAATAAGCACAAAATATAATATTTAAAAATATTTCAGACTCAGATTCATGGTCCCGAAACCACCGTTTCGATTAGGGTCAAATTCGGACTGTTACATTTCGTAAAGGGGTTCTCTGTGATTGCTACCCCGATGACGAAACTATTGCATAAAGATGTCAAGTTTGAATGGATGAGTCATGTCATGAGCTTGAGAGACCGAAAACAATGTTGGTCGAGGCACCGGTTTTGGTTCAACCAAAATCGGGAAGGAGTTCGTGGTATATAGTGATGCGTCGTTTAATGGTCTCGGTTGCGTGTTGATGCAAGAGGGTAAGGTAGTCGCTTACGCCTCGAGGCGATTAAAACCGCGGGAAGAATTATCCGACTCACGATTTGGAGTTGGTCTGCGATTGTGTTTGCGTTAAAGATTTGGCGACATTATTTGTATGGCGAAAAGTGTCGAATCTTTACGGATCACAAGAGTTTAAACAATTTGATGGATCAGAAGGATCTGAATCTGAGACAGAGACGGTGGCTTGAATTGTTGAAAGACTATGAGTTAGTCATTGATTACCACCCGGGAAAAGCGAATGTGGTTGCGGATGCCTTGAGTAGGAAATCCCTGTACGCTCTAAGAGTTATGAGAGCGAGTTTAGCATTGTCTGATGATGGTGCTATTTTAGCAGACTTGAGAGCTAGGCCACTATTTGTTCAACAAATATGTGAGGCTCAGAGAAATGACAACGAGATGCAAGCTAAGATAGCTAAGTGCGGATCAGAAAGTGATTCTGATTTTCGAGTGGATTTGAATGGTTGTCTGATGTATCGTGACAAAATTTGTGTTCCTAAAAATGAAGAGTTGATTCGAAAGGTTTTGTATGAGGCCCACAGTGGATGCTTGTCAGTACATCCGGGCAGTATGAAAATGTACAACGATTTGAGGAAGTTGTATTGGTGGCCGGGTATGAAAAGAGATATTTCAGAGTTTGTGGCAAAGTGTCTAATTTGCCAACAAGTGAAAGCTGAGCATCAAGTGCCTTCGGGATTGCTTCAGCCAGTGATGGTTCCCGAATGGAAGTGGGATCGGGTTACCATGGATTTTGTGACGGGGTTGCCAATGACTCCGAGAAAGAGAGATGCTGTGTGGGTTGTTGTGGATAGATTGACGAAGTCGGCTCACTTTATTCCAGTGCGCGTTGATTATTCACTGGATAAGTTAGCTGAGTTGTACATGACAGAGATAGTGAGATTGCATGGTGTACCTGTGTCTATTATATCGGATAGAGATCCGAGGTTTACTTCAAGGTTTTGGAAGAAGTTGCAAGAAGCCATGGGTACGAGATCAAATTTCAGTACTGCGTTCCATCCGTAATCCGATGGTCAGTCTGAAAGAGTGATTCAAGTTCTTGAAGATATGCTTCGATGTTGTGTGTTAGAATTTGAAGGTAGTTGGGAGAGATATCTACCTTTGGTCGAATTCGCCTATAACAATAGTTATCAGTCGAGTATACAGATGGCACCGTTTGAGGCTTTGTATGGCCGTAAGTGTCGGACTCCTTTGTATTGGACCGAGCTTAGTGAGAAGCAGATCCATGGGGTCAATCTAGTAAAAGAGACCGAAGAGAAAGTGAAAGTAATCTGTAATAGTCTGAAAGCTTCTTCGGACCAACAGAAGTCGTATGCAGATTTGAAAAGAAAAGAAGTTGAGTTTGAGATAGGCGACAAAGTATTTTTGAAAGTATCGCCGTGGAAGAAGATTATGAGATTTGGACGGAAAGGGAAATTGAGTCCAAGGTTCATAGGGGCGTATGAGATTACAGACAGAATTGGGCCTGTAGCTTACCGGTTGGCTTTGCTGGTAGAGTTGTAAAAGATTCATAACGTGTTCCATGTGTCGATGTTGCGATGGTATCGCTCCGATCCTTCACATGTGATTCCTTCAATGGAAATTGAGATAAGACCGGATATGTCTTATGAAGAGGAGCTGATTAAGATCTTGGCTCGAGAAGTGAAACAGTTGAGAAATAAGAGCATAGCACTAGTGAAAGTATTATGGCAGAAACATGGCGTGGAAGAGGCTACATGGGAAACGGAAGAAGCTATGAGAGAGCAACATCCAAACCTCTTTTCTGGTAAGATTTTCAGGGGCGAAAATCTCTAAAGGGGGGAGAGTTGAACATCCCGGTTTAGGGCCTAGTCGGAATGGTGGTACGAGACCACAAATCTGAGGGTTATGAATGAGTTTTTGAGGTTTATATTATGTATGCAAGCTAGTGTGAAAGTTTCATGAAACAATTTTGTGAAATTGTGGTTGAATTGTCCAAAAGGACTAAATTGCAAAAGTTGCAAAATGTGTGTTTCTAGAAGCTATTTGTGTGAAATAGCTTTAGATTATTAATTTTAGGTCCTTAAATAGCAATTTACCCAAATTCTAATTTTTGGACAAAAATGGGCATGGATGAGTTAAAATTGAAAGTTTATCAAAAAGGGCATTTTGGTCATTTATCAATTAATTGATTAAAATAGGTGAAAAGATGATAGAAATTCATTCATCTTCTTCCCATAGCTACCGAAAATTAGAGAAGCCATTGTTAGGGCTCCTTCAATTTTTCAAGCTTGCTAGTAAGTGCTCTTAAGCCCGGTTTTTGATATTCTTCGTATTTTTGAAGTCCTAGTAGCATGAGTAAGCTATTTATAGCTATTTGGTGAGCTATTATGGATGTTCAAAAATGTACATATGTATGACATGCATGTATTTTGATGTTTTATGGAAGAATATGAAAGCTTGATGTAGTAGAAACATCTTTTGCTAAGTGATTTTCCATGAAAATGCATGTAGGGACTTAGTTGTGAAAATCTTAAGTTTGGTCATACATGGGTGATTTAGTGAGATTTGATGAATGCTTTAGTTGAGTAAGTGGTTCGGCTAAGCATGAAAGAGTAGAAAGTTGAATAAAAATCACTTTACGAGCCCTTGGGACTAAAGTGTAAATATGAGAAAGTTTAGGGGCAAAATAGTAATTTTGCTAAAGTATGAGATGTGGGTCAATTTAGTCAATGTGTGTATTAAATAAGCTGATTTATTCATTATAGATCAAGAAAGGCGAAGCCTGGATCGAAACCGAGGCAAAACCAAGGTAGTGGACTAAATTGCATATTTCTGTACTTTTGAGTATCGAGATTAAAAGCGTTGAATCGAGATACGAGGATCATCAGAAGATAGCCCACATATTAGCACACTTTGGTAAGAGAAACTTAATGTTTTGTATATGGCATGTATATGGGCTAGATAAGTTAGTAAATTTTGTTGTAAATGGCTAAGATGTGTTGGCCTTTAGATGGATAGCTTATTTTGTATAATGCCATGGTTGTTGGCTATTACATTATATGAAAGAAAGATGTAGTTTTCTATGTGAGAATGCACTTCAATTTGAGTTGATTATGATGGTGTTAGATGAGTATATGTTGTGTATGTTAGAAGGGTGAAAAGGACTTGACACTTAGTCTTGTTCTTGACCATGTGGATAGATACACGGGCGTGTGTCTAAACCATGTGTGAAACATGGTCAGCCCACGGGCGTGTGTTGTGGCCGTGCGTCCCCTACATGTTAACATTGTAAGTCAGGATAGTCCACGGGACAAGGCCACGGGCGTGTCCAGACCTTGTGGATTTGGTCAGTGTTCACCACAGTTGGAGAGCACGAGCGTGCCATGGTCGTGGGGCAATTGGCAGAATGCTCGAGTTTTTAGCACGGCTAGAGAACATGGGTGTGTGTGTCCATGCACGGGCGTGTCTAATCTTGCACGGGCGTGTGAGACCTGTATAAAAGAGAAAAATTTTAAGGATCGTAAAAGTTTTTGGATTAGTCTCGAGAGCCTCGTGTGTGTATGAGTGAGGCCTCGTAAGTCGAGAATGAGGTTATAGAGGGTAATGACGTTGAGCCTAAGTGGCGATTAAGTGGGTTGAGTTCGGTAACGCCTCGGGCCTGGTTCCCGGCGTAGAACCCGGGTAAGGGGTGTTACAAGATAACCATGATGATAATTTGTCTTATATGTTTAATGAAAGGATAAAATGGTAAAATGTTTAATAAGGTAATAATAATAAAACACGAAAAATGGTCATTGTTATCATCTTTGTTTCACCGAAAATTGAGAGTGAAAGAAGGGTTTTAAGCATTGAAAATTTTGGCTATTGTTCATCTTGATTTGAGGTATGTTTGAGCTCGGTTTTTATTAATTTCTATGTTTTTGTAATCGTTGCTTCGTGCTCTAGCTAACCCATGCTTAAATTTTGTGAATTGATGATGTTTTTGAAATGTGCCATTGATGAACATGTGAGTTCTTGAATGTTTAATGGTGGAAAATGAAAGATATGTGTTTTATTAATATAGTTTGTCTTTGAAGTTTTGAGGAATTTGTGTAATTTGGGCTAAATTGAGAAAAGTGTTTTAGATTAGCATAACAATAGAAACTCAGATGAGAGTGTGCTTAAAATATGTTCTCAGTATGGAGAAAAGAGTAGATTATTGTATTGAGATATGATTCAAGTTTTGTGTATATTCACGCATGAATCAGTAAAGAGAATAAAATTCTGTGTGTACGTGAGTAGGGAGCATGATACAAAGATATGCTCATCGAAATGTTCAAACCATGATGGTTGAGTTGAAAGCTATATAAAGAACTATTTATTTGAAAGTTCTAGTACTAAGATGAGTCTGAATCGAGAGAAAGAGTTGACAGGTTGGTGATCCAGAGACGATCACTTTTGTGTCTGTGTTGTGAGTTAGATATTATGTATTGATCCATGGGAAGATCAATGTGTATTTTCTGAATTTTAATTAGTGAGGGTATCTTATGCTACAAAAGATTTTGAAGATGAAATAGTGGAAACGACTTGAGCTATTACAATGGTGGGTATAGTTATTGCGATACTACTCAGATAGTAGACATAGTACAGATGTCTGAATGAAAGATCCATGCTTAGTAATGTGAGTTAGTTACTCGGTTGACTCTAGTTGGTAATATCCTAGTTTTAGCGAGGTTAATGACTAGAGTGAGTTTCCTTTTTAGAACAAAAGGGTTCAGAAGTGAGATAGTAAATGGTATTTTAAATAAGCTCTGAATGAGTTTATTTAAGGTGATAAAATTCAAGTTGGATAAGATTTCCGTTGTTGATGTTTCCTTGAGATAGAATTTGAATGATGATGAATCCAGAACTTATGCAGAAGTTTTAGTATGAGATTTAGTAGTAGCATATCTATTAAAGCAAGAATAAGGAAGTACGGTTATGAGCATAAATGTTTTGACAATAGAGTACATTTCACAATATGATCGAGTTATGGTCAGAAGTAGTTGACCACTAAAAGCTGAGTTTCCAAAGCACACAAGACAAGAATACTACAGTTGGTTAATGCTTTAACGAGAAAGTGAGATAAAACCTTATAGATTTCAAATTTGGTTTGACAAAATTTCCAAGAAAGGGAAATGTCGTTCGAATTGTAGTAAATCAACCAGTAAAGATTCGAATGATCATTTGGACATCTGCAGAGTTCCAAATTGGTAGATTACAGAGTATATGCCCCAGGGGAAGAATAACCTAGGTCTCAAGTTACGTTTCGACCTTATGTATCACAGCTTAAAGGTTATTGGCAAGAGAAACTTGAGGATAAGTGGATTTGCGATTTTGAAGAGTAGATGGAAACGTTTTAAGAATGTTAGTAGCAAATCCTCCTGATAAGATTTTCGGGGACGAAAATCCCTAAGGGGGAGAATTGTAACAGCCTGATTTAGGGGCTAGTTGGAACAGTGATCTCGAAATCACTAATTCGAGGTTAGATAAAATTATTTGCATGATATGTTATGTGTTATATCATGTTTATAAGGATGCATGAAAATTTTGGTGCCTTAATTTTAGCGAATTCTAGCTAAATTGTGAAAAAGGACTAAATCGCATAAAGTACGAATGTTCTATTTTATTTGCTAGAGGTGCCAAATAGCTATGGATTATTAATTGGAGGTCCCAATTGTGCAATTTGGCCTTATTTAAGTGAGTTGGCCGGCCATAATAATACATAGGGGACAAGAGCATTTATTATGATAGAAAATTGGTGATATTAGTTGGAAAATTGAATAAAATAAGATGATATAAGCTAAAGTTATCATCTTTTTATTTAGTCTTCTTCTCCAACTGAAAATATCAACCATGGGAGGGCTTTGAAAGCTTGAAATTTTAGCAGCTCATTTTCTCTTCAAGTAAGTCACTTTGATGGTTATTTTTGATGATTTTTGTATTTTTGGAGTCCTCAAAGCTTAAGCTAGCTATTGGGAGGACTAGTTTGCAATATGGGTGAAAGTCTAGGGACTTACCATGCTAGATTTCATGTTGTTTAATGAGTTTTTATGGGAGAAAATGAATGATAGGATGATGAGAAACAACTTTTGTGAAAGGTGTTGCCATGAAAACACCTAATTGGGACTAAAATGCAAAAGTTGTAATTTGTTCATTAAGGCATGAAATAGATGGAGTTTTGGATAGTTGTAAGAGGATTAAATGTTCAGCTAGGCTTGCTTAATAAGAAATTGAGATGAAAATTTATTTACGAGCCTAGGGGCAAAATCGTAATTTTGCCAAAGTGTAGGGGCAAAATAGTCATTTTTCCCTAAAGTGTAGATTATGGTGCATTATGATTCATAAGTGATTAAATTAGTAAATTCCATTGTTCTAGATCAAAGAAAATGAGTTTCAAACTTAGAACGGGTGAAAAGAGAAATGTGGGCAAAAAGGTCCCTTTCGGCCCTTTCGACATCGAGGTAAGTTCATGTGCGAATGTTGCAATTACGTATGAGTTAATTTAATGTTCCAATGTTGTATGGAATGTATATTTACTCTATGAATGTATGAAATATCTTTGATGAGAGGTTAAAAGAATTGAATCTAAGAGTAATGGGAAATGTATGTAGAATGATATGATGATAGTCAAAGTCTCGTGTAAGACCATATTGGAATATGGCCTCGATGTAAGAATTCGTATAAGACCATGTCAGGGACATGGCATCGATATGTTAATGCAAGTAAGACCCTATTGGGGTATAAATTCTATGTGACATTATGAGTATGAGACTCAAGAGAGTTATTTAATAACTTGAGTGATTCAACGTATATGTGGAAAGGAAGAAAGTATGTGGTTGTACCACGAAAAGCACAAGTGTGTGTTAGAACTGAATTGATATGGATTCAGTGTATGATGAACCCTTAGTGGGTTATGTGTATTCAATACACTTTAGTTGCATGAGATAGATTTATTAATGTATTGTGTGAATGCAAACGAGTATCATAGAAAGTTAAGTAAGAATAGAAGTGTGTGAGAATGTTCTCGGATGAATATTTGAAATAGAGATATACATGTGGATTACTATCCATAAATGTAAAATGAAAGGTGGGCTAAGTGCGGAACCACCATAAGTATAAATGATTGGTGGGCTATGTGCGATACCACCCTATTAGAGATTCAATGGTGGGCTAAGTGCGAAACCACTGAGTTATTAGTAGCATGAGCGGCTTATTGAAAATGCTTGATGTGTTGTTTTATATGATCATGTGGTGATCAGTGCGGGAATGTAAGCTAATTGAACGAGCAATTGGCTTGTGACATGGTAAGAATGTGGTAAGAGATTGAATGAGTAAGTTTCAAGAATGTTTGAGCAAGTAACCATGAGTTTATGAGAGACACTCTTCATGATACTTTGTAATTATGTATATTCAATGAATATCAATATTTGATACATTATGCAGATGAGCTTACTAAGCATTATTGCTTACTCATTTACTTTTCTCATCCCTTATAGGTTATTTTGACTAGCTCGGGTTGGAGACCGCCGGAGATGTTTTCACACTATCGAGCAGACACTTGGCATGAGGTATCAAGTCCTTATGAGTCATGGCATGTATAGGGATTCTTTTAAAGTTGATTAAGTTCTAATCGATGTAGCCAAATTGTATTGGCCTAAGAGAATCTAGAGTTGGTTGTGTATGACCATAGATGATGGCTTAAGTTGGTTGTATTTGTATTGGGAGTAGTTCTCCCTAGTGTATGGGATAAAGACTTTATCTCTTTAATGATTAAATGTGTTAATTCATGTGTTTTAATTGATGATTTGAGAATGTTTTGAAGTAGTATATGAATGTATGCAAACGTGAGTGGTAAAAGGCTTGGTAAGATAGCCTCTAAGTGCCCACACGGATAGACACATGGGCGTGTGTCTAGGCCGTGTGTCTCTTGCACCTTAGTATCTTAAGTCAGATTAGACCACGGGCTGGTCACATGGTCGTTTGTTCAGGCCGTGTGATACACACGGTTGGCACATGGGCGCGTGTGCCAAGGCCGCCGTGTGAAGTCTGCACTTGACACTTAGAAATTTAATTGTCACACGGTGGCGCGACACGCAGGTGTGTGTGACACTGCGTGAATAAGTCGAAATGCCAAGGTTTGGCACACGGGCGAGGGCCACGGCCTTGTCCAGCCGTGTGTAATTTGCCGAGATCCTCCACGGGTGAAAGACACGGGCATGTTTTAGGGGTGTACGGAGTGTCCCAAGTCACACCGACGTGTGACCCTGCTTCGAGAGAAAGTTTCGGATGAGTTCCAAAAGTTTCGGACGTAAGTCCGAGGCCTCGTAGGCCCATGAAATGTCCGATTTGACTAAGAAAAGAAGTTTTTAATTCAGAACGAAATTTTATAGCCCGTAAGTACATGTTTAAGAAAGTTCAAGCATAGTAATGTCTCGTATCCGGTCTTAGCCTCGGACTCGGGTATGGGGTGTTACAATACTAGTTGTTAATTTATATCTATTTGATGTGAATTGAATGAATCTGTACCTAATTATAAGATAAGAAATGCTATGTGCGGATTGGAAATAGATGGCACTAAGTGTGCGAAATTTGAAATGGGATAGAAATAATTGGCACTGTGTGTGCGAGTTGATAGAAGCTTCAGCTTATTGAATTGGCACTGTGTGTGCGATATCGATATAAGCTCGGTTTAATGTATTGGCACTAAGTGTGCGATAACAAGCATGTCAAGTTTATAATTGGCACTAAGTGTGCGAAATAAGCAAGAGAATAGCAATGAGTGATCGAATCGAGAAGTCGAATGATTAATAGCATGGTTGGTAAGTTACTATGTGTTGGCAAATGTATGTAAGATATCTATGTGGTGGATGAAATAGAAACTATATGAATGGAATTTTATGTGAGTATTGGATAGGTTGAATTTGTGTATCATTGGTGAATTATCTATGTGATGGCTGAATGTATATATATTGATTTAATTCATTGAGTTAATGGTATTATATTTCGAAATTACTAAGCTTTGAAAGCTTACTGTGTGATTTATTTCTCTCGCTGCGAAGTCGAGAAAGCTAGCTCGGATCCGTGAATTGTCGGCATCTCTATCACACTATCGGCAATCTATTTTGGTACTTTTGGAAAGATGTTTATAGTTGAATTATGGCATGTATAGGCTAGTAGTTAACATATGCCTTGAAATGTTTAATCCTTGCCATGCGAGTTGGCTTGAGAGTTGAATGTTGTTAAACTTATGAATGAGTTATGAAAATGGTATATCTCATGATGGTGTGGTTGATGAAAGAATGTGGTTGAAGATAGTTCCTGATATTTGATATATGCATGTTTGAGTTGTATAATTGTCATTTTGAATAGCTTTAGTTGTGATGATAATAAGCATAGAAGTAGATGGATGAGTTTGTGAAAGAATAATGCATGAAATGGTATGATTGAAGGCATATGAAAGCTTGTAGTGATAGAGTATTAATGCTTGTAGGCATGAACCTATTGTGGATGAAATTTAGGCCTTGCATATGGCCTGTTTTGTCTACACGGTCATGGCACACGGGCGTGCCTAGTGACCGTGGGTTAAAGTAAGTAGTTAGCTTAGTTGCACACGGCCATAGCACATGGGCGTGTCTAGTGGCCGTGGGGATAAGTCAGTATATGGCCTAAAGAGCACACGGCTTTAGCACACGGGCGTGCCTGGTGGCCATGTGGAGAAGTCAGAATACTTGCTTTGTTTTGGCACGGCCTGGACACATGGGGGTGTCTAGTGACCGTGTGAGGCACACGGCCTGGTGGCACGAGCGTGTGACCTCAACAGTCTTGGTGAATATTTAAAATTTTGAAAATTTTCATAAATGTTCGGTTTAGTCCCGACCCCTCTCTAGTATGTGTTAAAGGTCTCCTGGGCTTCAATAAGGGACTATTTGATTATGTTTTGATAATGGTTGAATTTGTGTTGTGAATTGGATGTTAAATGATTCGATTGTTCGGTAATGCCTCTAAACCCTATTCCGGTGAAGGTTTCGGGTTAGGGGTGTTACAGTTACCTTGTTGGATTTTGCATATTTTGGTTCTTGTGAAACTGGAATTTCAACACTCAGTTGAACTTCCTCTAAGTCTTGAGCGTCAGCTGGCTACTTCTCAACTTCGACGGAATTGGGCTCTAAAGTCTTTCCGCACCTCAATGTCAATGCTTTACAATGCTCCTTCCCTGGATTCCTCGGATTCTCCGTATAACTAGGTAAAGCACCTTGTGGTCGATTCTTGAGTTCAGTAGCGAGCTGGCCCATTTGGTTCTCCAGATTTTTCAATATAGTTGCTTGGCTTTGAATTAAGGCATCATTCTTCGCCATGTATGTCTTTAACAAATTTTATAAGCCACTGGATGGTTCAGCTTGGGTTGGTTTCTGAACTTGTTGGGGAAAACTAGGTGGCTGGGTCGATCTAGGTTGGACGTAAGTGTTACTGGTTCCAGCCCCTTGGTTACTCCAGGAAAAATTCGGGTGGTTTTTCCATGATGGGTTATAGAAATTGGATTGCAGTCATTGCCTTCCTCGATTTTGGTTCTGGTTACCCATGAAATATACGGATTCTGGGTTCGATGGACATTCTTCAAACAAATTTCCTTCCCCACAATAGACATAGGCTATATTTTCAAATTGATTTGGTGGCTGTGCTGCAAAACTATTAGACCCATTAGTAGTAAGATTTTTTAACATTGAGGATATTAATGATACCTGAGATGTGAGTGAAGTAAGAGCGTCTACTTCATGTATTCCAGCAACTCGTCTTTCTGGCGCTGCTCGATTGGTTGGCCAATAATAATTGTTGCTGGCAATCCTCTCAATGATTTCATAAGCCTCATTATAAGACTTAGAAAGGAGAGCACCGTTAGCAGAAGCGTCCACTACCATCCTCGTGTGAGCATTGAGACCATTATAAAACGTCTCAAGTTGGATGCAATGTGGGATTCCATGATAAGGGCACTTCCGTAATAATTCTTTGTACCTTTCCCATGCCTCATACAAGGACTCATCATCCATTTGTTGGAAGGCAGTGATCTCATTCCTCAACTTAGCATTCTTGCTAGGCGGGAAATACTTCATGAGAAATCTTTCTGCTAACTCTTGCCATGTGGAAATTGAATTTGGTGGCAATGAGTTCAACCAGGCTCGAGCTTTGTCCCTTAGCAAATACGGGAACAGCTTCAATCGTAATACATCTTTGGGTACTCCGGCTAACTTGAAAGAGTCACTCACCTCCATAAACAGTCTTAAGTGAAGATGTAACACCCCTAACCCATATCCGTCGCCGGACTAGGGTTACGAGGTATTACCGATCAAATCGTAACCTTTAACTTTATAGTTTGCACAAAATTGAACCACAATCAATCAACTTTACTAAGTCCCTTAATAAGGTTTACGAGACCTTGAATATACATTGGGAAGGGGTCGGGACTAAACCGAGCTTATACAAAATTTTTCTGAAACTTAAAAATTTTCAAAGCTATAGAGGTAACACGCCCGTGTGGGTAGGCCGTGTGCCTCACATGGCCTCAGAAACACCCATGTGTCCAAGACGTGGAAAAATAGGGCATACATATTGACTTGTCCATACGGCCGAAGACATGCCCGTGTGCCCAACCCGTGGTCGACACTGACTTACTTCACACGGCCAGTCACACGCCCATGTGTTTAGCCCGTTTGTGAGTCTGACTTGTTTCAATTTGCAAACTTAAGAGACACGGTCGAGCCACACACCCGTGTGCTCAACCGTGTGGGCAAATATAGGCCATTTGCAAGGCCAATTTGCCACCCACACCTTGGGTCATACCTACAAGCATCAATCCATATAATTCCATACCCCAAATGGCATCCAAAACATACCAACATATGCACCAATTAACCTTCAAATATATCATTTATTTCATACTCAATTCTAACTCAAGCATACCCATCCAACGTATCAATATCACACCCAAATCATATAATCCATTCATCATTCAATCTCACACCCAAATTGCTTCTCGATTTTGAACTTCTAGCAGTATCTGCTGAGTTGTTTTTTCCCCTTTGTGCAAATCTGATAAAAAATGATCTAAATTAATTAAAATTTATTATAAAATTAATTAAAATTCTTTATGTTAATAATTTAAGTACAAAATAATTATTTTATAATAATTATATATTTTTCGACAATAATTTTGCCGAAACTGCATGAATTTGAGTTAAAAAGGGCTTGAAAAAAAGTGTATATTTTCGTGTTTCCAGTGTCTAAGATGAACACACCGTTTGCTGGCAGTATCACTGTTGAGGGTTTAGCCCATGTATTTGATGATTTATGTATCGAAGGAACATGATGGACTATTTCCAATCAAGAGGGTTATACTATTGAAAGGGCTTTGTTGAAGCCTATTGGGAAAATATGGTATCATTTTCTAATGAGCCGACTTATGCCATCACGCATAATACAAATTTTCAAAAGAGAGAATGCTTTTACTACACTCAATCATAAAACGGAGAAAAATTAATGTTAGTAGGATTATTTTTCAGGAAGTACACCAGTGTGCTGAGAAGAATGCTGATAGCTTAAACTTTCCCTCACTTCTTACTGCTCTATGTCAAACCGCTCGAGTCCCTTTCAATAAGGATGAGGATATCACCCCTAACAAATTTGGATTGTCCAGGACCATATTTGCCAAGATTCAAGGCACTGATGCTACCAGGGCAACTCAACATAGTCAGACCACCACTTCCACTGCTGCGCATTCTCTCACGGCAGCACCTTCAATTTCTCATATCATCCAAAATTATTTTTGTAGCCTCTATCCAATACTCGATTACAATAGGGGTCATCCCAGCAATAACCCTAAATAGTTCAGCTCCATTAGATCGAAGCCTTTCAGTTACAGACCCACGACTGTCAGGTCCAGCTTGGGCTCTAGCCACCCACTGAAGAACCCTTAGCGTAGCCTGTGGTAAATGTAAGAGTATGCCCAAAGATCAATCATGAGATGGTCGTAATAACATACTTGATTTACCATGTTTATTAATATAAGGCGTTGTCATTATTATTTCAATTTTTTTTTCTGTCTGTACAAATAAACTGTTTTATAATAATGTCCTGAGAATAATATGATTATTCTTAAAAGATACTTAGTCAAGTATTATTGTTGACTAGGACAACAATAATGCATTAAGACTAACATGTAGTTGATTGATGATAAAGAGTTTTCATTGATATGGAGTGTCAAAATCAATGCATGAATATGTGTGTTAGAGAACAACATATTGGACTGACCCACTATGAGTATGTTTCTTGGATTATTATGTAATTGTCACAACATTACTCAAAGTGATTAATATGTATATGATCCTCAGACTTGATATCATCATTATCCCAACATCGTGAGTTGTATATTTTAATACAGTCAAACGTACACCGTAATTGGTTATTCTATAAAGGCTAATGTTGGATATACCACAATCTATGTAGAGGGATATGGTTGATCAATATAGGATAAGTCCCTCCTACATAATGGGAGTAATATCTTAGGCCACTTGATTGAGTGAGACTAGAAATGCATGGCCATGCTCAAATAAGTTGATATGAGATGTCATACTTATTTGTATATCATAGTCTACTCAAGATATCAAGAAACATGGGATGGACTATGCAAGTGTGACTATTCCATGACTTGTGTTCATTCCAGAGATAAAGGACTTAAGGATTAATGCATGAAAGGTTAATCACAAAAGGTTATGTCGAATCATGACTTCTTGTAACTTAGGTAGCAATGATGCATTGCTAGATGCCACTCATTGTTTGTAACATTAGAATCGTTCTAGTATTGCTGCTAACGTTACAATAACCTACAGGGTTACACCCTATGCTTGAAATGAACGGAATAAAACATAGTTGGTATTGTGTTTGGTTGTCACATGAATTAAATTATTATAGAATTAATTTAATTGGGCAATCAAATATTGAACATATTATACGTACAAGGATGTTGTGCACATAATGAGAACATAGTTCTATTAATATATCAATTTGGTTCGTATATAAATTTAAATAAATATAGTTTATCGAAATCCTTGTTATAATTAATGTAATTATAATTTTCGGTTAAAACATTATTATTTTTATTTTTATTTTTATTTTTTAATTATGATTATTATGTTCGGATAAAAAAATTATGAATTATGATTCATTATATATATACAAATTATAAAAAGGTGAGAAAGAGAGAGCTTTTAAAAACCCTAAAAAAATATAAAGAAAACCAAAAAACTTTGCTTGTGAGGTCTAGCAGCCGTCAAGCATAGAAACCTCCAAAACAGTTTTAGAGATTTCTTCCGTTCATCGTCAAACTGGGTGGATTATGTAGAGGTCGAAATCATAAAAGGTTGCGGCTTGGTTCGATAGTAGATCAGATTTCTTGTTGCCAAGGCGTCGCTGTCTACTCAGATTGAAGTGTCGGTAATTTTGAAACCATTATTTCACCCCGTTTCGTTCCTCGCACATGGATCCATGGTTTGGATCGCCAGAATTTTTTTTACTGCGCCATGGGGGTATCGGCAATCCAATAGTGGTATCAGAGCCACTTGTGTGATACGGACTCGGGTTTAAATACTTGGGTGATGCAATTGTATGAGATGCATGCTTTAATTTTATTACGTTTTATCGCTTAAAATCGTTTAAGCATAACTTGATAACTGTTCCTTTCGATAATTGATTAAATGTTAATCATGGTGTTGTGGCCTATTCGGTTTTATGTTATTACTGTTAACTATTAACAAATGTGTAATGATGCGATGGTGGTATTTACAATTTCCAGTAAGAGTTAACTGGCTAATGGAACAAGGGTTGTTTCGATATGAAACCTCAAGGATTAAAATCCTGAAAACACGATTCTGTTGATAAAAGGTATCAAATCGTGAGGTTTCATTTGACTGGGGTATGCGGTTAATAAAACTAAAAGGTTTTGTTAATAAAAATAAAATATATAAAAAAAACTTGGTGGGCCACAAAAGGTTGAAAGGATATTTTATAATTCACCTTAGCAAAACGTTGAATTATGTATGCTATTTTTGACATGCATGGTGTTTGAAATGCATAGTTATAGCCCGATGACACATTTGATAAAAAGTTGTATTTTTTTATAAATACGGCCTGCGTGTCGTGCCTTACTACTATTCTCTTGTATTTCTCTTCTCATCTTACTCCCTCGTATGTAAAACGAGTTTCTGCATATTGTAATTTGCAAGAGTTGTTGTGGGCTAGACGAGAAGGAAGATGGGACAACTAGTGTGGACCGATAGCTTGTGAAACGGCTTACACCTTTAGGTTTCCTTTTGGTTCTCCCATTGGCTTGGGTTGAACCACCTTTGTTTATGGGCTATAACTATTGCATTTATTTATTGCTTTATTTATTCATGTATGAGATGCTATGGATGTCTAAAGCATGCCATTTTTAAATATATTAAAATTTGTTAATAGTAAACCCCATTAATTGATGAGATCAATTAAAAGACTAAATGGACTAAAGTAGACCGTAATTGGTGAGATGCAACAACCTTAATAAAATCCCTCTATTAAAATATTAAGTCAACATGGCCTTCCAATTTTGCCCTCGTTAAGGCCTCGATCAATACTATGTAGGTTCTGCCAAAGCGAAGTACTAGTATTTATCTTGGTTAAACGCGAAGAATAAACAAGTGATATTCGCTGGTTAAAAAAATTGGTTAATGACTTAACTAGGTTACTCTAATAGATTAGAAACCTAGAGGCAAGTAAATTGGATAAATCATAAGATGATTAGAACAAGAGTTGTTCACCAAATATTAGGAGTTACATATGATGTAATTAGCAAATGTTGCTTACCTAAATAACCATAGTCTTGAGAGTAAATCCAAAGCTGACTTAAGAGGAGGTGAAATATGGATCCTTAACCCACTAGAAATACTTTTTAGAAAGTCTTTCCAAAATTAATATATGAGGGTTATTAATTTTGAAATAAAATAGTGGGAACATCATTTAAAAAAGTCTTTTTAATGATTGATATAAACTTGGTAAATTTACTCACACGCATATTTTATTGTTGTAGATATATTATGGCTGCAAACACTAATACACTCTCATTGCGATCGGTCCTTGAGAAGGACAAATTGAATGGTTTGAACTTTCTTGACTGGTTCCGTAACTTGAGGATTGTCCTCAAACAAGAACGGAAATTATATGTCATTGAAAAACCACTTCTTAATGAACCACCCGCTAATGCCTCGAGGATCGATAGAGAGATGCTTACAAGAAGCATCTCGATGACATGGTAGACGTTGGATGTCTTATGCTTGCCACTATGAATCCTAAGCTTCAGAAGCAACATGAGGACATGGTTGCTTATGATATGATCGAGCACCTGAAAGAACTTTATCGTGGGCAAGCACGGCAAGAGAGGTTCGATATCTCTAAGGCCCTATTCCAATGTAAGCTCGGGTGAAGGAAGCCAGTGAGGGACCTCATGTCCTTAAGATGATTGGCTATATTGAAAGCCTTGTCTAAGCTTGGGTTTCCATTGAGCCAAGAGTTGGCCACCGATGTTATTCTCGCAATTGTTGCCGATAGCTACAGACCAGGCTTGTCCTCAATTTCAATATGAATGAAATTGACAAGACTCTGCCACGCTTGCTTAGTATGTTACTGAATCTACAAGGCAACATGAAAAAGGTTGGACCCAAGCCCATATTGATGGTCCGTAACAACAAGGGCAAGGGAAAGGCCAAAGTTCAGACAAAGCCCAAGGGCAAAGGTAGGCCCAAGCCTGGAAAAGGAAAGGCTGCACTGAAACCTAAAGGTGAGGTGTCTAAGGAAGGAAACTGCTTTCATTATGGTGTGACTGGACATTGGAAGCAGAACTGCCCTATCTATCTTGAGGAAGTCAAGAAGGCAAAACAAGCGGAACGTCTGCTTCAGGTATTTATGTTATTGATATTAATTTATCAACTACTACTTCTTGGGTATTAGATACTGGTTGTGGTTCTGATATTTGTACTTCTGTACAGGGACTACAAAGGAGTAGGACTTTGGCTAGACGAGATGTGGACCTGTGAGTTGGAAATGGAGCAAAAGCTACGGCATTAGCTGTGGGAACATATACTTTATCTTTGCCTAGTGGACTTGATTTATGTTTAGAGGATTGTTATTTTGTGCCCAGTTTGACTAAAAACATTATTTCAATTTCTTGTTTAGACAAAATTAGTTTTGAGATACTTATTAAGAATAATTTTTGTTCCTTTTATCTCAATAATGTTTTCTATGGTTCGGCACAATTGATTAATGGCCTCTATATTTTAGATCAAATGAATCCCATTTACAACATAAATACTAAAATATTTAAAATAAATTACTCAAATCAAACTTATCTTTGGCATTGTCTTTTGGGCCACATAAGTGAGAAACGCATATCCAAACTCCATAAAGATGGTTTCTTGGATTCATTTGTTTTTGAACAATTTGAAGTATGTGAATCTTGCTTATTGGGAAAAATGACTAAATCTCCTTTTACTGGTAAAAGTGAACGAGCTAGTGATTTATTGGGCCTAATACATTCTGATGTATGTGGACTAATAAATACACAGGCCAGAGGTGGATTTCACTACTTCATTACTTTCACTGATGATTTCAGTAGATATGGGTATGTTTATCTCATGCGCCATAAGTCTGAGTCCCTTGAAAAGTTCAAGGAATTCAAAAATGAAGTACAAAATCAACTAGGCAAAACTATCAAGTCACTTCGATCTGATCGAGGTGGAGAGTATTTGAGCCTAGAGTTTGATAATCTTTTGATGGAATATAGGATTGTCTCACAACTTACTCCTCATGGTACTCCTCAATGGAATGGAGTTTCTGAGAGAAGAAATTGAACTCTGTTAGACATGGTTCGATCCATGATGAGTCATGCTGATCTACCGACTTTCTTTTGGGGACATGCACTTGAGACAGCTGCTTTCACACTAAATCGTGTTCCATCTAAATCGATTTAAAAGATGCCATATGAGATGTGGACTGGGAAACATCCCAGTATGTTTTTTATGAAAATTTGGGGTTGCGAAGCTTATGTTAAATGTCAGACGTCTACTAAGCTTGAACCCAAATCTGAAATATGTATTTTTGTGGGGTATCCGAAAGAAACCAAAGGATATTATTTCTTTAATCCCACTGAGAACAAAACATTTGTTGCTCGGACTGGTGTCTTCCTAGAGAGAGAATTTATTTCTAGAAAAGGAAGTGAGAGAAAGATTAAACTTGAAGAAATTTGAGAATCACAAGATACCACTGAACCAGAGATAGAACAACAACAAATTCCATAAGAAATTGAGGAACAAGTAATTGCTGTAGAAACACAACCACCGCACAGATCTTTAAGAGAACGCCATGCACCTGAGAGATATGGATTTCTTATTACAACGCATGGTGACGTTCTTCTTATAGATCAAGATGAGCCTAGGACTTATCAAGAAGCAGTGACGAGCCCGGACTTTGAGAAATGGCTTGAGGCCATGAGATCTGAGATGGATTTCATGTATGAAAACCAAGTATGGACTTTGATTGACCCACCTGAAGGGGTTAAACCTATAGGGTGCAAGTGGGTTTTCAAAAAGAAAACCGACATGGATGGTAATGTACAAACATACAAGGGGCGATTAGTCGCTAAAGGTTTTCACCAAATTTATGGTGTTGACTATGATAAAACCTTTTCTCCTGTAGCTATGTTTAAATCCATCAGGATCTTGCTCGCCATAGCTGCATTTCATGATTATAAAATCTGCCAGATGGACGTCAAAATAGCTTTCCTTAACGGGAAACTTGAAGAGGATGTGTACATGACACAACCTAAAGGTTTTGTCAATCCAAAGGATGCTAGAAAGATATGTAAGCTACAAAGATCCATTTATGGATTAAAGCAAGCTTCTTGAAGTTGGAATCTTCGTTTTAACGATGCAATCAAAGAGTTTGGTTTTATCAAAAATGATGGTTTTATCAAAAATGAAGATGAACCATGTGTTTACAAGAAAGTTAGTGGGAGCACTATCACATTCTTGGTACTGTATGTGGATGACATACTTATCATGGGAAATGACATACCTACCTTGCAGTCTATTAAGACTTGGTTAGGAAGTTGTTTTTCTTTGAAGGACTTGGGCGAAGCCACTTACATCTTAGGAGTCAAGATCTATAGAGATAGATCAAGACAACTACTAGGTTTAAGCCAAAGTACATACATAGATAAAGTACTAAAAAGGTTCAATATGGAAGATTCTAAGAGAGGATTCCTACCTATGAGACATGGTATTTCACTCTCGAAGGAAATGTGTCCTTCAACTCCACAAGAGAGAGAACGCATGAGTAAAATTCCATATGCTTCCGCTATTGGATCTATCATGTATGCCATGTTATGTACCCGTCCAGATGTCTCATATGCCTTAAGTATGACGAGCAGGTACCAAGTAGATCCCGGTGAAGGTCATTGGACCACAGTCAAGAATATCCTTAAGTACTTAAGAAGAACTAAGGATACGTTCCTAATATATGGAGGTGAGGAAGAGTTAAGTGTAAAAGGTTACACTGATGCCAGCTTCCAAACCGACAAGGACGATTCTCGATCGCAATCGGTTTTTGTGTTTTGCCTTAATGGTGGTGCTTTGAGTCGGAAGAGTTTAAAGCAAAGTAATGCGATGGCGAGATTCTACAATAGAGGCCGAGTATATTGCAGCCAGTGAGGTAGAAAAAGAAGCGGTTTGGATCAAGAAGTTTATTACTGGACTAGGGGTTGTGCCTAGCATATCAGATGCTATAAAACTCCGATGTGATAACAATGGAGCCATTGCACAAGCTAAAGAACCCAGATCTCACCAGCAATCCAAACATATACTTAGGCGCTACCATCTTATTCGAGAGATTATCGATCGAGGGGATGTAGAGATATGGAGAGTACCTACAGATGATAGCATTGTTGATCCCTTGACCAAGCCTCTGACACAGCAGAAGCATGATCATCACACTAAGTCGCTTGGTATTAGATATATGAGTGATTGGTCTTATTGCTAGTGGGAGATTGTAAGAGTATGCCCAAAGATCAATCATGAGATGGTCGTAATAACATACTTGATTTACCATGTTTATTAATATAAGGCGTTGTCATTATTATTTCAGTTTTTTTTCTGAGTGTGCAAATAAACTGTTTTATAATAATGTCCTGAGAATAATATGATTATTCTTAAAATATCCTTAGTCAAGTATTATTGTTGACTAGGACAACAATAATGCATTAAGACTAACATGTAGTTGATTGATGATAAAGAGTTGTCACTGATATGGAGTGTCAAAATCAATGCATAAATATGTGTGTTAGAGAACAACATATTGGTCTGACCCACTATGAGTATGTTTCTTGGATTATTATGTAATTGTCACAACATTACTCATAGTGATTAATATGTATATGATCCTCACACTTGAGATCATCATTATCCCAACATCGTGAGTTGTATATGTTAATACAGTCAAACATACACCGTAACTGGTTGTTCTATAAAGGCTGATGTTGGATATACCACAATCTATGTAGAGGGATATGGTTGATCAATATAGGATAAGTCCCTCCTACATAATGGGAGTAATATCTTAGGCCACTTGATTGAGTGAGACTAGAAATGAATGGCCATGCTCAAATAAGTTGATATGAGATGTCATACTTATTTGTATATCATAGTCTACTCAAGATATCAAGAAACATGGGATGGACTATGCAAGTGTGACTATTCCATAACTTGTGTTCATTCCAGAGATAAAGGACTTAAGGATTAATGCATGAAAGGTTAATCACAAAAGGTTATGTCGAATCATGACTTCTTGCAACTTAGGTAGCAATGATGCATTGCTAGATGCCACTCATTGTTTGTAACATTAGAATCGTTCTAGTATTACTGCTAGCGTTACAAGAACCTACAGGGTCACACCCTATGGTTGAAATGAACGGAATAAAACATAGTTGGTATTGTGTTTGGTTGTCACATGAATTAAATTAATTATAGAATTAATTTAATTGGGCAATCAAATATTGAACATATTATATGTACAAGGATGTTGTACACATAATGAGAACATCGTTCTATTAATATATGAATTTGGTTCGTATATAAATTTAAATAAATATAGTTTACCAAAATCCTTGTTATAATTAATGTAATTATAATTTTTGGTTAAAACATTGTTATATATTTTTTTAATTATGAATATTATGTTCGGATAAAAATTTTATGAATTATGATTCATTATATATATACCAATTATAAAAAGGTGAGAAAGAGAGAGCTTTTAAAAACCCTAAAAAAATATAAAGAAAACCAAAAAACTTTGCTTGTGAGGTCTAGCAGCCGTCAAGCAAAGAAACCTCCAAAACAATTTTGGAGATTTCTTCCGTTCATCATCAAACTGGGTGGATAATGTAGAGGTCGAAATCATAAAAGGTTGCGGCTTGGCTCGATAGTAGATAAATATTCTTATTGCCAAGGCATCGCTGTCTACTCAGATTGAAGTTTCGGTAATTTTGAAACCATTATTTCACCCCGATTCGTTCCTCGCACATGGATCCATGGTTTGGATCATCAAAATATTTTTTTTTGCTGCACCATGGGGGTACCAGCAATCCAACAGTATAATGTCATCGAGAGGCTCCTAATGACTACCTCCAACGGTAGTTGCATTCTTAACGTGCTTGGCTATGAGTTCAAGGGTACGCACTTGAGATGTAGAGGACTCAACTTGGGCCTCACGACCTTGCACTCCATGAGCTCGCATTGTAACAGTCCGATTTTACACCTTAGTCGGAACAGTGGTTTCGGGACCACAAATCCGAGTTTGAATATTATTTTAATACTATGATTTGTGTCTATGATATGTGATTAAGCATGTGATAAATTTTTGTGAGTTAATTTGCTCGTATGTGTGGTTAATTGAGAAAAAGGACTTAATTGCATAAAAGGTAAAAGTAGCCTTTTCAATGATTGAATGATCAAATTGATGTGAATTTATAAGGAGGAGGCCTTATGTTTCAAGTTATCCTTTAGACAAAGGTAGTGGACGGCAACATGCATGCATTATGCTTTTATATGTTTATTATATTAGTTAAGTAATAATAATAGAATATCATATTATAATGTTATAATAAAATAATACATAAACAAAAACATGCATTTTTGGGTGTTCATCTTTCATGACCGAAACAAAAAGAAAAGAAAAAAGAAATAGAGAGGCTTAGGGTTCGGCATTTTTAAAGCTTGATTCAAGGTGAGTTCTAGCTCGGTTTTTAATAATTTTTACGTTTTTGAGATCATTGCTTTGAGTTTTAGCTAGCCCATGTTTAAATTTTTGAATTGGTTGTGTTTTTTGTGAGATGCCATTGAAGGAAGCTTGTTATTCTTGTTGTTTGATGTTGAAATATTAATTATATGTGATAGATTAACAAGTGTTGTTCTTGAATATTTGAAGAAATTGAGTGATTTGGATTAAATTGCAAAAATAAATTTTTGAGGGACTAAAATGTAAATAAATGGAATGTATGGACTTGTATGTGTATGAGCAACATTCGGCCTAAGCATGGTGTGTGCAAATTTTGCAAATTTTGTGTTTTATGCTATAGTGACTAAATTGCAAAAAGTGTAAAATGTCAGGGGTGAAATCGTAAATTGCCCGATTATGTATTTTTGGATTAAATTGAATGAAAATATGTTGAATGAACATAATTTTTAATTTATTTAGACCAAGAACAAAAAGGATCGGGAGTGGATCGGGGAAAGGCGAAGCTAAACGAATAGTCGGGAAACAAAGTCCGCCGAAATCCAAAGTAAGTTTTTAAGCAATTGGGTTGAATTGAATTTTTATCTATAATGAAGTACTTGAACTTATTAGTGATGAGTATGTACATTATGTTAATGCCGAATGAGATGTTAGTTGGAAGATGAATTTAGTTGAATGTGAAATATAAGTATATGTTAATCCTATAGCTATGTGCAAAATTGATTTCAAGAGATGAATTTTGGCCGAATGTGAGGTATATTGTATATCATTAGTATAGTCGAATGTGAGGTTGTTATATAGATGTATTAAGCTAAATTATATATATATAAGTTTTTATTCAAGTGAGTAACAGGTTCAAGTAAGGCACTAAGTGTGCGA
The DNA here is from genome assembly GCA_025698515.1 of Gossypium sturtianum. NCBI lineage: Eukaryota > Viridiplantae > Streptophyta > Magnoliopsida > Malvales > Malvaceae > Gossypium > Gossypium sturtianum. Next base: position 90,737,366 of record CM046950.1, on the reverse strand, counting down.
ATCTAAGTACCGAGCACTGTGGGTGCAAAATCGGTCATTTGGCACTAAGTGTGTGGAATATTAATGTAATGGCACTAAGTGTGCGATACATTACAAGTATTTGGCACTATGTGTGCGATATGTTCAGGTGACGGCACTAAGTGTGTGATACGTTACATGGCTTGGCACTGAGAGTGCGGGTTTGCGGATCCTCCAATGATATCGGTTAGTGAAATGAGTTAAACTAATTAAATGATCAAGTAAGTGATTTATGGTGGAGTAAATTAAGTATAAATTCGGTAGGTAATAGTTGTATATGATATCAAAGAAATGTGTTGTATTTATTTGCTTATGAATTTGTTTTGAGTTGAGAAAATGGTTTATGGTTCAAAGTGAACCTAATATTGAATGTTTGAGTATTCGATCTTAAGGATATGAATTTTGATTGTTTATGAATGATGCTATGATCTATACCCTGGGTAATAAGTATTAGTGATGATTGAAATAAAATTGATCTAATTAGTATATGATAAATTGTATACTTTTACAATTTCTTATAACTTACTAAGCTGTTAAAGCTTACTTGGTTCTTGGTTGTTTTCGTGTTTTAGATTTCTTTTGAGTGATCGTCACGCTCGGGGATCATCGTTGAAGCTCATCACACTATCGTCAATATTTTTGTACCCTTTTGAAAAAGAACTCTATGTCAATGGCATGTATGCCTATGTCTCTTCTTTGAGTTTACTATGAGTATAAAGTGTATAATGCCATGCGAAAATGGCTAAATCTTGATATTATGGATAATTATGGAGTCGGTTATGGTATTTGTTAATATGGAAGTAAATTACATGATGTATATATGTTTGTGGTTGGTGTTATGGCGTGATAATGGTGTTATATATGTGATGTTTAATTAGTCAAGTGTTTGATTCATATTAGAGATATGCCATATAGTACATTATGAATGTTGTGAGGAGTAAATAGGTTATTAATTTAAGTGTTCATGAGATTAGATTATTGGGAATGTATTATCTTATACATATTCGGCTTTGTTAGTTTCTTTAATAAACTGATTAAAATGTGCTCATGTACTCGGGCTTGAGAGGTATACAAATGATTGGGTGATACGATCTCGGTTACGTAGATTAATCATAGTCGTGAAGTTGCCCGATCGTTAAACAAGAAGGTTTCATTTGAGTATGAAAAGGTCTAGAAAGCTCGGGTTTAGAAGGGTCGGATAACAAAGATGGTTTAGGTTGATGGAAGGGTGTCAAATTAGGTAGGCTCGGTTATGAAAGGAATGGATAACTTCGGGTTTATCGGGTAGTCGGGTTAAGAAGGTTCGGAATTGATTGAGTTGGAAAGGCTCGAGAGGAGGGGTGAAATGGAAACTCAAAGTCAAGATCGAACCAAGCTTCGGAAGAAGGTTGACCCGAGACTTATAAGACTTAAGTTGGAATGACGATTGGGTATTACGAGACCTCAACCCGCTATCTAAAAAGATAGGAACCTCGGTATAAAGGTTTTTCGAACACCACACGAAGAACGTGATAAGTTCGGTTTAACAAAGAAACAGTTGACGCCACTAAGTTAGATAGATAAGTCAACAAGTCTTTGGACGAAATTTGAGAGAGAAAATCTCAAAAAAATTCGGCAGCAATTCATTAATGTTCAAAAGTCTCCCAACATTCAAAAATGACAAATATTTATAGCCCATTTCAATGGATAGCCGAATGGTCAAATATGTTCTTAGTAGTTAAGCAAAATTCGGCATTAATTGAATTAGAAAATTCTGGAAAAGATCTCTTAATCTCCTTCAATGTTCAACTGAACTTGGACACACTTGGGATGGCTTCTAGAAGTGGCTTTTGGGCTAACCGAACAGCTTTGAAGGCTGTTCATTGCTTCTCACGAAATGGCTCCTCGGAAAGGCACAATTTCGGCTCCTTTTTGAGCTCCACGAAGCAGCAACATCCCAAATTAATTCTATGCCTCTTAGTCTCCACGAATGGATGCATAAATCATTAATTCCGCCCACCAGCTGAACATTTAATGTTGTTCCTTCATGAATTAAATTCCAACAGCACATTAATGAAGCTCACGCGTGCCGAAGGCCTTGAATCCGTGCCTTGCTTTGCCTAACACCTTAACAAATTCGGCAAACACTCTTGAATCAAATCTGGCTGGTCACATGCATTAATTCAGAACACAAACAATGTTCTCGGTGAGATGAAAGGACGCATGGAGGAATGCAACCAGCAGCCGCCCTTATTAATGTTGCTGGAAAAAAATAAACATGCGTTTAAGGCATTGTTGGGGAGAGCAACGGCCAAAAGTTTGGGGAACCCAAATAGCTCCTTGAGGAGTTAATGATGCTGGCAGAATGTCTCCTTGAAGACACCAACGTGCAGCAACCCTTTAATTCCCTTCATTAAATCCTTGTCGTCCAAATAGGAGAAACCTGCAGCAAATTAAATTAGCTTCTTAAGTATAAAAATTCAGCACATTAAATGGGCAATGGAACTCATTAAATTCGGCAGCCCTTAGAACATCATAAATTCAGTTGCCATTTGGACACATTAAAAGCATGTTTCAACTAGGACAAATTAAATCCAAGACAAATTAAATCCTTGTAATGTTTAAGACATATTAATCAAATGAAATAAACCCAACATATTTAATATGACACTAATTAAATTAGTCTTTAATGGCTGTAACTAAGTTAACTAATAATTATTTAATTAAATTCAACAATTTAGCTAATTCTTTATTCTAGAAGTAAACGCAAGCAATATGAGCTAGAGAGGAGTTTCGTGAGCTGAATCTTGAGCTAGCCGAGCTTGGAGAATGTTGCATGGTCGGTCGAAGTCTTCGTTCTCAAGTAGTCCAGCCACAGCGTTGCTCCAGATCTTGCCTACAAAAGCCGAAACATCCTCCTTGAACTTCTTAGCTCAAGCACGAGTAATCGGCCCTTTAGGAAGTGCTAAGGGATCGTCAGCCACATTGGGAGGCGTCCAAGCCGCGGCCGTATCATCCCCTCCCCCTTCGAAACGACTTGTCCTCAAGTCATCACCTACATCATAAGGAGAAAAGTCAGCCACATTAAAACTCGCACTGATGTTATACTGTAATATCCGGGATTTAAGGGTTATGCACCTTAACTTAAATGTATGTGGTAGCATGCCTATGTGTGGTTTGAATGTGTTTTGGGGGTTTCGGGAACCCTAGAATATAGGTGAATGCCTTAGAAAAATATTGGATTTTTAAGCTTAAGGGGAGCTAAGCAAGATAGGCCTTAAGAAAAATTGTGTGGGGTTTTAGACACAAGTAACCAGTTGTCAAAGTGGCAAGGGAGGCGCCACTTAGGGCCTTGGAAGGTGACGCCACAAGCAGTAGAAGGGGGCTTAGGTTCGAGCAGCAAGGGAAGCATTTGGAGCTTTTATTTTGCAAAGAAGGAGGAGAGGTAGTGGGCGGCCTTTGGGACACTAAGTGGATGAGCATTTGATTAAGGCAAACTCATTCAAAATAAGGCTAAAGGGAGGAGATAAGTGTTGACTCATTCAAATTATTTTGAATGAGTAAAGAAGAGGAAAAGTAGGAGAAAAAGAAGGAAACCGATAGGGGAAGGAGAGTTGGCCGGCCAGGGGATTGTTTTGATGACATTTTCGGTCATGTTGAAGGGGGGAGAAACCGAATATGCATGGTGGGGTTTAGGCATTTTTCTTGTGCGATTTCTTTTTTTTGAAAGCTTTTGTGTTATTCTTTTTTTTAGACCGTAAACCAAGCAAGTGACCACTCGTGCACCTCTTTCTCTTTTGATCATTTATCCCTTCTCTTTATTTTGATTAGGCCAAACCTCTTATCCATTTTATTTCACCATTGCCGCAACTTCTAAGCCTCATCCTCTCCCTCTCCAATCTTTTGTTGTGGGCCTCACCATCATTTTCTCTTCTCTTCTCTTTTAACTTGTTCTAGATGAAACCTCTCTCTCTCAAAGACCTCCATTGCCGCAACCTTTTCAACCAAAATACCACCATTGCCGAATCTCTCTAAACTTCATCTCTTTTCTTCTTATTTGTTAAAGCCGAATCTTCCTTTGTCACCAATCCAAATCGCATCACACTCCATCTCCCTCTTCTTCTTTTCACAATCCATCAAAAGCCGAAAGCACAAGTAAGCCTTAGTCGATTGTTCATTAAACCCAAAGCTGAAACATATCAATCACCATCTAGCCGAATCTCTCTGTGGTTTCAAGCAAGGGTGCAATCGATCTCAGCGTTAGGGGTAAGAATCAACTGTCATTCGATTTTCTTTCCTTATCTTTTGGATTAGCCAAAATTAGGAATCTAATCCCATTTATTCTCTTTGGTCGAAACCTTGAAGGGGGGATTTCGGGATTTATTTGTAGCCGAATTCAAAGGGAGATCTTTCGGGATTTCGAGATCCAAGGTAAGTAAGTGTAATCTTGGGCGAAGGCCATATTGTCTATTAAGGTTGGCGAATCGACTATGGTCTTTTAGGGCGGATCGACATGGTATTAAAGGAGTCTCGGGATTCGGATCTTCTCGGTAAGGGTGTTTAAGTTGTAGATTTTGTTCAATTAAGATCTTGTATGTTAGTTAACCGTGTTTTTACGATTAAGTGTGCCTCAATGGATGCGAATACCGGTGGAAGGGAGAAAGGGGTAGTGCCTACCCTAAGTTCAAGAAACGCCGCGATTTTCTTTGTTCGTGATTGGCCACCGGGTGTGGGCGGCGTCGAAAAGGGATAAATAGTTCATTGTTATCCCTGCTAGCGAGAGTGTCGGTATCGATAGTATTGTACTCACGGTTATCAGGTGTGTAGCCTACACTAAATTTTCGATAGATTGTTAGTATTAATGATAGCATGTGTTAATAATTAATCTGTATGATAATGGTCGCGGGTACCATTCAGTGGTACATGGTATTCAGGTACGTTAACCCCTAATACTTCGTTAATAATGCTATGAGCATGGATACGAAATATGTATGTTCCGTTATGATTTTGGGGTATAATGCATAAAATCTGAATATTATGTGTGTTGCATGGGCATATGGGTGATTTTGATAAAGGGGAAGTGTTCCGGTGGTTTTTACCACATTATCCGGTGACTTCGGTCACATATTATGAATCTGGTGACTCTGTCACAATTATCTGGTGGCCATGCCACAATTTATAAGGGCGATGTGCGCTTGATCGCAAATGATCGCCTTCGAGGGTGTGTAACGGATGGAGGGTTGATTTAGTAATCCCCACGGTGTGATTGGCAGGTACGGGTGGTGTGTAGCGGCTGGATATCTAGGTGGGTTCAGGATTGCATTTCATTCTATATGTACACGAGATATAATCATGTCATTATCGATTTGATATGTTATGGGCTTATGGCTAAATGTGATTAAAATGGGCTTTGCCAAAGTGTTATCGTTAAGGCTATGATCGATTGGGTTTTAGTGTACTATTACACATTGAGTCTCATTGACTCACCTCTCGTGGGATATCTTTTTCAGTGACACCTAGCGTGATGGACACAGTCGGCACGAGGACTAGGTGGTGGCCATGCTCAACTCGATATTTCGGTTTTCTTTTAATTAAACTCATTTCGCTTTTCCTTATTTATTTCAAGATTTATTTTGGGTTATGTTTTGGTAATAAGGCCACCATTAGCTATGTTATTTATACGTTTTAAATTCTTATTCTGATACGATCAACTTCAGCTAAATAACTAAACATTTTCGATAAATAACTTGAACTGTTTTGACACCTAAACACCTAAGGTTTCCAAAATAATAATAAGTTTTAAACTTGGTTTCCTATTGACTTGTAATTTTTTTTTCTAAAATCATACAGATAACGTTTAATGTGACACAAACTTAAATCACAACACAGTTTTCAGCAAGAACATACTTCAAATCTATTTTTCCTCGAAATCAACATATTTTTCAAAAAACAAAAAGGAAAATAAAAAAAAATGAGTTCTACTCAAGTGGCATGCCAGATCCGGTCGGGACTTGTGGGCCAGGTTTGGGGTGTTTCAACTTGGTATCAGAGCCAAGTTTTAAACACTCGGCCTTGGGTTTTGAAGCCCACAACGTTTCCAAAATTTGAGCCAAAATGGGTTTTTGAAAATTTTTGTTAAAATGGTCCTATGGAAGCATGGCACCCGAGTTCTCGACCCAAGTCCGCCAGGTAAGTTCTTTAGATGATAAGTTGATTTGTATGTGCTAATATATGATACTATAGATGATAGGCTTAGGAAACTATACTATAGGGACATGAACCCTAGGTATATGTGTACTTCTACGGAGAAACCACTGACTAAAACTCTATTGCATAAAACTTCTCTTTAAACAAGAAGTGAAAAGATTTTAATGCATAAAAATTTCAAAAAAATCGATAAACCGCGACGATAGACATGAGCTCTAGGGGACGTGGTCGCAATACTCGTGGGCGCGACAGGCGAGAATGATCGTGTCGGAACCGATCAGAATGCAGTCGGGTTCCAGAAATGAGGCGTCGCCACCACCGTGTGAGGCGTAATTTCGTGAGCGAGACGGGAGGAGATGACGCATGACGCAAGCTATCTTCACGGGTGTTAGAGCGGGTAGCTGGAGCTAACATGGGAAATGGGGCTCGAAAGTTAGTATCTGAGAGACTTAGAGAAAATGGAGCCGAGGTTTTTAGAGGAGTATCTAGGGTAGCTCCGAACGTAGCGGAGTATTGGTTAGAGGCAGCCGAGAGGATCATGGATGATTTGGACTGCACTGTTGAGGAGAAGCTGAAAGGTGCTGTTTCGTTGCTTCGGGATGAGGCCTACCAGTGGTGGCTCACTGTCAGAGAGGCTACCCCTGCAGATCGAGTGGATTGGGGTTATTTTAAAATTAAATTCGAGGGAAAATACGTTGGAGCTAGCTACGTAGACTCACAGAGGAAGGCATTTCTAAATTTAGTGCAAGGAAGCAAGTCGGTAGCGAGTGCGGCGGAGTTTTTGCGGCTAAGCCGGTATGCGGAGGGATTGTAGCTCACGATTCTGAGCGATGTGTCGATTCGAGGATGGATTGCGAGATGAGCTGCGAGTGTTGATTGCCCTTAGCAACGGGAAAGAGACTTTGCAATCTTAGTGGATAAAGCTCGGATAGCGGAAGAAGTTAAGCGGACCGAGAGACAGAACCGGGACAGAGGTCAGGGTAAGAATAAGAGGAGCTATGGGTCTTCAGGGTCATCCAGAAATTTTCAAAAGAGACCTAGAGTTGATGGGTTGCGAGGTCGCGAGGTTCTTTGCTCAGGAGGACGATGACCGTACTTGTGCTCGGTGTGGGAAGATGCACCCGGGAGAAAGTTGGAAAAGGACAGGGGGATGTTTCAAGTGTGGGTCTAAGGATCACATGATTAGGGACTGTTCGGTGGAAATGGATAGGAGCCACCCAGCAGTCGGGGTTTTAATCAGTGGTAGAGGTGACAAAGCAGCCGCCGAGGGTCGTGGTCCGATTGGCGAGGTAATGGTTACGGTAGAGGTCGCGGAACACCGAGCGAGAGGAAGTGGTAACACGGAGGCGAGACACCAGTGCAGTATATATGCGGTTCATCGGAGGAGGATGGTGGCGCACTGATGTCATAACGGCGTTCCTTATCTCTCTCGATTACCCTTTATTGCTCGATAGATATAGGGTCAACTCATTCTTACATCGCTAGTGAGGTGTCCGAACTCTGCATGTGAACTTTGAGACTGTACCTAGGAAGATGACTGTACTTAGTCCTTTAGGGCAATCAGTAGTAGTAGACAAGCTCTTTAAGGAAATGCCTTTAGAAGTTCAGGGGACGCAGTTTCCGGCTGACTTAATGGAGTTGCTTGATCGTGGGTTTATCTGACCCAGTGTGTCTCCATGGGGAGCACCGGTCCTATTCGTGAAGAAGAAGGACGGGACTATGCGTATGTGCATAGATTACCGGCAGTTGAATAAGTTGACCATCAAGAACAAGTACCCTTTGCCAAGGATAGACAACTTGTTCAATCAGCTTAAGGGAGCCGCAGTATTTTCAAAGATAGATCTAAGGTCGGGATACCATCAGCTTAAGGTGAAGGAAGCAGATATCCATAAGACAGCTTTCCGAACAAGATACGGGCATTATGAGTTCTTAGTAATGCCATTCAGATTGACAAACGCCCCAGCTGCATTCATGGATATGATGAATCGGGTTTTCCAACCTTACTTGGATCAGTTCATCGTTGTGTTTATAGACGACATCCTAGTGTATTCCAAGTCTGAGGAAGAACATGATGAGCATCTTCGGGTAGTATTGCAGGTGTTAAGGGAGAAGAAGTTATATGCCAAGTTTAGCAAGTGCGAATTTTGGTTGAAGGAAGTTACGTTTTTGGGTCATGTGGTGTCTGCAGAAGGTATAAGAGTAGACCCTCAGAAGATTAAGGCAGTGCTAGATTGGAAACCACCTAAGTCCGTGTGGTGAGGTTCAGATTTCTTGGGGTTAGCAGGCTACTACAGAAGGTTCGTAGAAGGGTTCTCATCAATAGCAGCACCTCTGACGAAGTTGTTGAGAAAGGAGGTACCTTTCGTATGGGCGAATAAGTAGCAAGAAAGCTTTGAGAAGCTTAAGAGGGTTTTGACTGAAGCTCCAGTTTTGATTCAGCCTGAGGCAGGGAAGGATTTTGTGGTGTATTGTGATGCTTGTCACACAGGATTAGGATGTGTTCTGATGCAAGACGGGAAGGTAGTCGCTTATGCATCTCGGCAATTAAGGCCACATGAGGTTAACTATCCGACGCATGACTTGGAGTTGGCAGTGGTAGTCTTTGCTCTTAAGGTATGGAGGCATTATCTATATGGAGAGAAGTCAGTGATTTACACAGACCACAAGAGCCTTAAGTATCTGCTGACTCAGAAGGAGTTGAACTTGAGGCAACGAAGGTGGGTGGAGTTACTGAAAGATTACGATTGTTCTATAGAGTATCACCCGGGCAAGGCGAATGTAGTGGCAGACGCCCTAAGTCAGAAAGTAGTGTCAGATTTGCGGGCAATGTTTGCACATCTTAGCTTGTAACGATGGAAGTTTGCTAGCAGAGTTGGGAGAACGTCAGGTTTTGGGTCCAGAGATTGTGGCAGAATCTGAAGAAAAGGTTAAGGCAATTCGGACACGGTTGAAGGAGGCTTCTAACAGGCAAAAGTCGTACGCAGATCTTAAGCGGAAGGAAATAGAGTTTGTTGTGGGGGATCAGGTGTTTTTAAGAGTTTCGCCGTGGAAGAAGGTAATGAGATTTGGTCGCAAAGGAAAGTTAAGTCCCAGGTTTATAGGACCTTATAGGGTTTTGAAGAGGGTTGGACCAGTGGCATATCAGTTAGAGTTGCCTTTGGAGTTGAAGCAGATGCACGACGTGTTTCATGTTTCGATGCTACATCGTTACCGATCAGATCCATCTCATGTAGTGCCAGTTGAGGAGGTAGAGCTAAGACCAGATTTATCCTACGAGGAAGAGCCGATTCAGATTCTAGAGCGGGATGTGAAGGTGTTACGGAGGAAATCAGTTCCTCTACTCAAAGTGTTATGGTGTAACCATGGATCGGAAGAAGCTTCGTGGGAGCCAGAGGAGGCAATGCGACAGCAATACCCCCACTTGTTCTAGCCAGGTAATTTCGAGGTCGAAATTATTTTAAGGGGGTAGAACTGTAATATCTAGGATTTAGGGGTTATGCACCTTAACTTAAATGTATGTGGTAGCATGCCTATGTGTGGTTTGAATGTGTTTTGGGGGTTTCGGGAACCCTAGAATGTAGGTGAATGCCTTAGAAAAATATTGGATTTTTAAGCTTAAGGGGAGCTAAGCAAGATAGGCCTTAAGAAAAATTGTGTGAGGTTTTAGACACAAGTAACCAGTTGGCAAAGTGGCAAGGGAGGCGCCACTTAGGGCCTTGGAAGGTGATGCCACAAGCAGTAGAAGGGGGCTTAGGTTCGAGCAGCAAGGGAAGCATTTAGAGCTTTTATTTTGCAGCAAGGAGGAGAGGTAGTGGGCGGCCTTTGGGACACTAAGTGGATGAGCATTTGATTAAGGCAAACTCATTCAAAATAAGGCTAAAGGGAGGAGATAAGTGTTGACTCATTCAAATTATTTTGAATGAGTAAAGAAGAGGAAAAGTAGGAGAAAAAGAAGGAAACCGATAGGGAAGGAGAGTTGGCGGCTAGTGGATTGTTTTGATGACATTTTCGGTCATGTTGAAGGGGAGAAACCGAATATGCATGGTGGGGTTTAGGCATTTTTCTTGTGCGATTTCTTTTTTTTGAAAGCTTTTGTGTTCTTTTTCTTTTTAGACCGTAAACCAAGCAAGTGACCACTCGTGCACCTCTTTCTCTTTTGATCATTTATCCCTTCTCTTTATTTTGATTAGGCCGAACCTCTTATCCATTTTATTTCACCATTGCCGCAACTTCTAAGCCTCATCCTCTCCCTCTCCATTCTTTTGTTGTGGGCCTCACCATCATTTTCTCTTCTCTTCTCTTTTAACTTGTTCTAGATGAAACCTCTCTCTCTCAAAGACCTCCATTGCCGCAACCTTTTCAACCAAAATACCACCATTGCTGAATCTCTCTAAACTTCATCTCTTTTCTTCTTATTTGTTAAAGCCGAATCTTCCTTTGTCACCAATCCAAATCGCATCACACTCCATCTCCCTCTTCTTCTTTTCACAATCCATCAAAAGCCGAAAGCACAAGTAAGCCTTACTCGATTGTTCATTAAACCCAACGCCGAAACATATCAATCACCATCTAGCCGAATCTCTCTGTGGTTTCAAGCAAGGGTGCAATCGATCTCAGCGTTAGGGGTAAGAATCAACTGTCATTCGATTTTCTTTCCTTATCTTTTGGATTAGTCGAAAATTAGGAATCTAATCCCATTTATTCTCTTTGGCCGAAACCTTGAAGGGGGGATTTCGGGATTTATTTGTAGCCGAATTCAAAGGGAGATCTTTCGGGATTTTGAGATCCAAGGTAAGTAAGTGTAATCTTGGGCCGAAGGCCATATTGTCTATTAAGGTTGGCCGAATCTGACTATGGTCTTTTAGGGCGGATCGACAAAGTGGTATTAAAGGAGTCTCGGGATTCAGATCTTCTCGGTAAGGGTGTTTAAGTTGTAGATTTTGTTCAATTAAGATCTCGTATGTTAGTTAACCGGGTTTTCTGATTAAGTGTGCCTCAATGGATGCGAATACTAGTGGAAGGGAGAAAGGGGTAGTGCCTACCCCTAACTTCAAGAAACGCTCGGTTTCTGCTGTTCGTGATTGGCCACCGGGGTGTGGGCCAGCGTCGAAAAGGGATAAACAGTTCATTGTTATCCCTGCTAGCGAAAGTGTCGGTATCGATAGTATTGTACTCACGGTTATCAGGTGTGTAGCCTACACTAAATTTTTGATAGATTGTTAGTATTAATGATAGCATGTGTTAATAATTAATCTGTATGATAATGGTCGCGGGTACCATTCAGTGGTACATGGTATTCAGGTACGTTAACCCCTAATACTTCGTTAATAATGCTATGAGCATGGATACAAAATATGTATGTTCCGTTATGATTTTGGGGTATAATGCATAAAATCTGAATATTATGTGTGTTGCATGGGCATATGGGTGATTTTGATAAAGGGGAAGTGTTCCGGTGGTTTTTACCACATTATCCGATGACTTCGGTCACATATTATGAATCCGGTGACTCTGTCACAATTATCTGTGGCCATGCCACAATTTATAAGGGCGAAGTGCGATTGTGACGAAGAACTTCCTTCGAGGGTGTGTAACGGATGGAGGGTTGATTTAGTAATCCCCACGGTGTGATTGGCAGGTACGGGTGGTGTGTAGCGGCTGGATATCTAGGTGGGTTCGAGATTGCATTTCATTCTATATGTACACGAGATATAATCTGTCATTATCTGATTTGATATGTTATGGGCTTATGGCTAAATGTGATTAAAATGGGCTTTACCAAAGTGTTATCGTTAAGGCTATGATCGATTGGGTTTTAGTGTCTTCATTACACATTGAGTCTGTTGACTCACCCCTCATGGGATATCTTTTCAGTGACACCTAGCGTGATGGACACAGTCACGAGGACTAGGTGGTGGCCATGCTCAACTCAGTATTTCGGTTTTCTTTTAATTAAACTCATTTCGCTTTTCCTTATTTATTTCAGGATTTATTTTGGGTTATGTTTTGGTAATAAGGCCACCATTAGCTATGTTATTTATACGTTTTAAATTCTTATTCTGATACGATCAACTTCAGCTAAATAACTAAACATTTTCGATAAATAACTTGAACTGTTTTGACACCTAAACACCTAAGGTTTCCAAAATAATAATAAGTTTTAAACTTGGTTTCCTATTGACTTGTAATTTTTTTCTAAAATCATACAGATAACATTTAATGTGACACAAACTTAAATCACAACACAGTTTTCAGCAAGAACATACTTCAAATCTATTTTTCTTCGAAATCAACATATTTTTCAAAAAAAAAAGAAGAGGAAAACAAAAAAAAAATGAGTTCTACTCAAGGGGCATGCCAGATCCGGTCGGGGCTTGTGGGCCGGGTTTGGGGTGTTTCATATACTCACCTGGAAGATCGATTTTGTATGAATTATCGTTGATCTTCTCTAGAACTTGAAAAGGCCCGTCGCCTCTCGGCATCAATTTAGATCTTCGTTGGGCCGGGAACCGTTCCTTTCTCATGTGCACCCAAACCCAATCTTCGGGCTCAAAGGTAATTCTCTTACGTCCCTTGTTAGCCTTTTACTCATATTGTTTGGTCCTTTCCTCGATATTTCTTTGCACCTTCTCGTACAGACTTTTCACGTAGTTGGCTTTCTTTTTCACATCTGCATTCACAAATTGTTCGTTTGGCAACGGAATTAGATCTAAAGGTGTCAAAGGATTGAAACCATAAACAATTTCAAAAGGAGAGTGTTGAGTAGTCGAATGGGTAGAGCGGTTATATACAAACTCAATGTGCGGTAGGCACTCCTCCCATGATTTAAGGTTCTTCCGAATGATGGCACGCAACAGTGTCGACAATACTCGGTTCACAACTTCTGTTTGTCCATCCGACTGTGGGTGGCAAGTAGTCGAAAATAGCAGTCTTGTGCCAATCTTTCCCCAAAGCATTCTCCAAAAATGACTGAGGAACTTTGTGTCTTGATCAGAAATAATAGTCCTCGGCACTCCATGTAAATGTACCACCTCCTTGAAAAATAAGTTAGCTACATGCAAAGCATCGTCAGTTTTATTACATGCAATGAAGTGTGCCATTTTGAAAACTCATGCGACAACGCACGGCGAAAATGGAATCTTTTCCATTCTTGGTCCTAGGGAGACCTAGTACAAAGTCCATCGAGATGTCGATCCAAGGCCCCTCCAGAATAGGCAACGAATTGTATAGTCCATGGGGTTGAACTTTCAATTTAGCCTTCTTGCAGGTGATGCACCGATCACAAACCCGCTCAACGTCTCTTTTCATTTTAGGCCAATAGAAATGCTCGCGCAACGTTGCCATCGTCTTCGCTATGCCAAAATGGCCCATGAGCCTCCACTATGCTCCTCATTCACCAGTACGTTCCGGATGGATCCTTGAGGGATGCAGAGCTTGCCTTCTCGAAACAGGTATTCATTGCTACGATAAAATTTATCACAAATACCAGACTCGCAAGCTTTGTATATTTCAGCAAAATCAGGGTCAGTAGCATATAAGTCTTTCAAATATGTAAAACCCATAAATTTAGACTCCAAGGAGTTAAAGAGAGCGTATCTTCTCGACAGTGCGTCCGCCACAATATTTTCTTTACCTTGCTTGTATTTGATGACGTACGAAAATGATTCAAGAAACTCAATCCATTTGGCATGCCGTTTATTCAGTTTATGTTGGCCTTTTAAATGCTTCAATGCCTCGTGATCCGTATGGATGACGAATTCCTTTGGCCACAAGTAGTGTTGCCACGTCTCCAAGGCCCGAATCAACGCGTACATTTCTTTATCGTACGTGGGGTAATTAAGTGTCGACCCGTTCAATTTTTCACTGAAGTACGCTACTGGGCGTCCTTCTTGCATCAACACGGCTCCAATGCCTAATCCCGAGGCATCGCACTCAATTTCAAACGTTTTCTGGAAGTCTGGCAACACAAGTAAAGGAGCGTTAGTCAAAAGTTCTTTAATAGAATTAAAAGCACGCTCTTGTTCATCATTCCAAAAGAAAGCAGCATTTTTCTTAATAACACTAGTTAAAGGTGCAGCAATGGTGCTAAAATTTGGAACAAAACGCCTATAGAAGCTCGCCAAGCCATGGAAACTTCAAACTTGGCTGATGCTAGTGGGTCTCGGCCATTCACGAATTGCCTTAACCTTCTCTTGATCCACTTCGAGGCCCTTCTCGCTTACGACAAAACCTAAGAAGACAATTTGGTTAGAACAGAAAGTGCACTTCTTAAGATTAGCGTACAATGTCTCCTTACGCAAGACTTCAAGTATGGCTCGCAAATGGTTGACATGTTCTTCCAACGATCTGCTATAAACAAGGATATCGTCAAAATATACGATGCAAAATTTTCCAATGAAAGCACGCAGAACGTAATTCATTAACCGCATAAAGGTACTAGGTGCGTTAGTTAAGCCGAAAGGCATAACCAACCACTCATACAAACCATGCTTTGTTTTAAATACCGTTTTCCACTCATCTCCTTCCCGCATTCGGATTTGATGATATCCGCTCTTGAGGTCAATTTTGGAGAAGAGTTGCGCTCCACTGAGTTCGTCTAACATATCATCAAGGCGTGGAAAAGGATGCCGATACTTGATGGTTATCTTATTAACCGCACGATAATCCATGCACATACGCCAAGTACCGTCTTTCTTGGGCACCAAAAGTACAGGAACAGTGCACAGGCTTAGGCTTTCTCGAATGTAACCTTTGGACAATAGTTTGGATACTTGTCGCTGTAATTCTTTTGTTTCTTCAGGATTGCTTCGATATGCTGGACGATTAGGTATTGTAGCTCCGGGAATGAAATCAATCTGATGCTCAATCCCTCGAATAGGCGGAAGGCCACTAGGGATATCGTCCGGAAAGACGTCTTCAAAATCCTACAACAAAGATACAATTGAAGATGGGAGTGAAGCATCCAATTCGTTAGTATTGAGAAAATTCTCTTTGTACATAAGAACAACCATGGGTTGCCGAAGCAACAACATTTTGCGAATCTCACGTTCTTTTGCAAACACACTTAATTTTGCAATTCCTCCATCATCTCATTTTTCTTGTTCTTGGCTCACTTTTACCTCTTTTTCTTTATTTTTACCTCTTGGTTTTACCTCACTCTTTTCTTTCATTTTTCCACTCTTTGACTCTTTTTCTTTTTCCTCCCTTTTTGTTTGTTCTTTCGCCCTCATTTGTTGAACAGAATTTGTCAAATGCACTTGATCCTCGTACACTTGTTTGGGAGTCATTGGTGCTAGGGTAACATTCTTGCCATGGTGTTGGAAAGTATATCAGTTTGTATATCCGTCATGGATGGCTCGCCTATCGAACAGCCATGGTCTTCCCAAAAGTAAGTGGCTCGCATGCATCGGGGCCACATCGCAAACAACCTCGTCACTATACTTACCGATAGAAAAGGGAATGATAGCTTGTTTAGTGACTTTCAATTCACCTCCGTCGTTCAACCATTGGAGTTTATATGGCTGAGGATGTTTCGTTATTGGTAATTCTAGCTTTTCGATGAGCATGCTGCTTACAACATTCGTGCAGCTTCCCCCATTGATAATCATACTACAAATCTTGCCACGAATGTGACATCTCGAATGAAAGATGTTTTCGCATTGAAGTTCATCATCGGTGCTTTGAATACTCAAGCTTCATTTTACTACAAACAATTCTCCTTCAACAGCATACTCGAGTTCTTCTTCCTTTTCTTCTTCGGTAGGAGGGTCGGGTTCATTTTTTTCATCATCACCTGATTTGATCTCACCGTCGAGTCTCACGATCATCATCCGCCGATTTGGACACTGGCTGGCTATATGGCCCCTACCGAGACATTTGAAACACTTGATGTCTCGAGTGGGATTACACCCGACTTCATTGTTAGATTTGCTCGTCTCCCCACTTGGTTTGTTGATCTTCAGGTTTGACACATTCTCTCGTGCCCGGATGGGGGTTTCCTTCTTGCCGGCTCCTTGGTTCCATTTTTGAATAGGGGTGGAGTTTGGATAGGCACCGCGAGCGGGACATTTCCTTTTTAGCTGTTTCTCCACTTTTACGGCCATATGCACCATCTCTTCGATCTCGACGTAGTGTTGGAGTTCCACCATGTTGGCTATGTCTTTATTTAATCCAGCCAAGAATCTTGCCACGGTAGCCTCACGGTCTTCTTCGATGTTGGCTCGAATCATGGCTATTTCCATTTCCTTCTAATAGTCATCCACACTCCGACTACCTTAGGTAAGATGTTGCAGTTTCTGGTACAACTCCCGATGGTAGTATGCTGGGATGAACCTCTTGCGCATCAATGCTTTCATCTCGGCCCAAGTGTTAACAGGCCGCTCTCCGTTCCTTCTCCGGCTAGTGGTTAGCTGATCCCACCAGACAATTGCATAATCAGAAAACTCGATGGCAGCTATCTTTACCTTTTTGCCCTCCGAATAATTATGACATTCGAACACCAACTCGATTTTCTTTTCCCATTCTAAGTACGCCTCCGGGTCAGATTTTCCTTGAAATGGGGGTATAGACAATTTGATGTTCTTCAAATCGTCATCTATTCGAATACGATCTCGCTGACCTCGGTTTTGTTGGCCTCTCCTTTACACACTTTGATTGGAACCATGGTCGCTTTCGGCTTCACTAGGCTCCGTCCAATCTTCTTCGAGTACTCGTTGCCTTCCTCGTCGCCTTGGTGGACTTGGGGGCGTTCTTCCTCGTTGGGCACGGCCTTCAACTTGGTCGAGCCTCTCTTGGATAGGCTCAAGTTTTCGGGCAAATAATCGTTCGACTTCACGTAACAAGGCTTGTAAGTTGAGATTCAGGACATTTCGTACGGGTTGTCTATCCGTTCTATCGGCCATGTTGTGTTCTGGGCTTCGGGACATGAATGGACTTTAAACCTCACCACAAATCCTCTCGATCACTCGGAAAGAAAGAGTAGATATCACTCACACTCGTGTTTGCACTCTATTCGGCTTTTACCTCCGCTCTATTGTGCTCACACACTCGTGCCTTTTTCCGCTCGTTTCTTCTCTCGTGATTTCGTATAAGACTCGGGTGACCAAATCTACTCAAACTAGTAGGTCGGATTCAAAAAAGGGTTAACAAGGGGTAGAAGTGTTTCGGTACGGGTGGGCTGAAAGAAAGAAGAAGTTTGGAGAAGTGTGGCGATGGTCGAAAACGTTAGGAGCGATTAGATGGAGGTTCGGGAATTAATCAAAGAAAGAAACCGATTCAATTTTTTTTAAAATTTTCTGAAAAAAAAATTAATTCGTAATGATTTTTTTTAATTCGTAATGTTTTTTTTAATAATTTTTTTTCTTTTTTTTAAACGTACCTAATTCGGGATGGTTTTTGAACGTTTGAGCTTATTGTTTAATTAGCTCTGATACCAGATGATATGATCTCGGTTACATAGATTAATCCGAGTCGTGAAGTTGCCCGATCGTTAAACAAGAAGGTTTTATTCGAGTACGGAAAGGTTTAGAATGTTCGGGTTTAGAAGGGTCGGATAACAAAGATGGTTTAGGTTGATGGAAGAGTGTCGAATTAGGTAGGATCGGTTAGGAAAGGAATGGATAAGTTTGGGTTTATCGGGTAGTCAGGTTAAGAAGGTTTGGGATTGGTTGAGTTGGAAAGGCTCGGGAGGAGGGGTGAAATGGAAACTCAAAGTCAAGATCAAACCAAGCTTCGGAAGAAGGTTGACCCGAGACTTATAAGACTTAAGTTGGAATGACGATTGGGTATTACGAGACCTCGACCTGCTATCTAAAAAGATAGGAACCTCGGTATAAAGGTTTTTCGAACGCCACACGAAGAACGTGATAAGTTCGGTTTAACAAAGAAACGGTTGATGCCACTAAGTTAGATAGATAAGTCAACGAGTCTTTGGACGAAATTTGAGAGAGAAAATCTCACAAAAATTTGGCAGCAATTCATTAAGGTTCAAAAGTCTCCCAACATTCAAAAATGACAAATATTTATAGCCCATTTCAATGGCTAGCCGAATGGTCAAATATGTTCTTAGTAGTTAAGCAAAATTCGGCATTAATTGAATTAGAAAATTCTGGAAAAGATCTCTTAATCTCCTTCAATGTTTGGCTGAACTTGGACACACTTGGGATGGCTTCTAGAAGTGGCTTTTGGGCTAACCGAATAGCTTTGAAGGCTGTTCATTGCTTCTCACGACATGGCTCTTTGGAAAGGCACAATTTCGGCTCCTTTTTGAGCTCCACGAAGCAGCAACATCCCAAATTAATTCCATGCCTCTTAGTCTCCACGAATGGACACATAAATCATTAATTCTACCCACCAGCTGAACATTTAATGTTGTTCTTTCATGAATTAAATTCCAACAGCACATTAATGAAGCTCACGCGGCCTTGAATCCGTGCCTTGCTTTGCCCAACACCTTAATAAATTTGGTAAACACTCTTGAATCAAATTTGGCTGGTCACATGCATTAATTCGGCACACAAACAATGTTCTCGGTGAGATGAAAGGACGCATGGGGGAATGCAACCAGCAGCCGCCCTTATTAATGTTGCTGGGAAAAAATAAACATGCGTTTAAGGCATTGTTGGGGAGAGCAACGGCCAAAAGTTTGGGGAACCCAAATAGCTCCTTGAGGAGTTAATGATGCTGGCCGAATGTCTCCTTGAAGACACCAACGTGCAGCAACCCTTTAATTCCCTTCATTAAATCCTTACCGTCCAAATAGGAGAAACCTGTAGCAAATTAAATTAGCTTCTTAAGTATAAAAATTCAGCACATTAAATGGGCAATGGAACTCATTAAATTCGGAAGCCCTTAGAACATCATAAATTCGGAAGCCATTTGGACACATTAAAAGCATGTTTCAACTAGGACAAATTAAATCCAAGACAAATTAAATCCTTGTAATTTTTAGTACATATTAATCAAATGAAATAAACCCAACATATTTAATATGACACTAATTAAATTAGTCTTTAATGGCTGTAACTAAGTTAACTAATAATTATTTAATTAAGTTCAACAATTTAGCTAATTCTTTATTCTAGAAGTAAACGCAAGCAATATGAGCTAGAGAGGAGTTTCGTGAGCTGAATCTTGAGCTAGCCGAGCTTGGAGAATGTTGCATGGTTGGTCGAAGTCTTCGTTCTCAAGTAGTCCAGCCACAGCGTTGCTCCACATCTTGCCTACAAAATCCGAAACATCCTTTTTGAACTTCTTAGCTCGAGCACGAGTAATCGGCCCTTTAGGAAGTGCTAAGGGATCGTCAGCCACATTGGGAGGCGTCCGAGCCGCGGCCGTATCATTGGGTAAATATTTTAATTAGTTACTTAAATGTTTTAGGTCATTCGTAAGATATAATTGACTATGTTAATTATTGGAGATGTGGTTAATGAAATGGATGAATGCTTTCGGCAGTTGGTATTGAATTTGATGTACCTTAGATTCAGTTAAGTAAGGTTTTTGCCATATGTTTATATTTGGCATTGGTATTTGGTAACTTGTTTCGGTAATGTGATTATAAGCATGTGCATGTGTGGTTATTATAATTTAATGACCAAATGAATAGTACTTTTGCTATTTGATTAAAATTTCTTTTATGTGAAGTTGGTAATATAGATTTGTGATATGTTCTTTAAGATTTAAACTTACTATGAAAGTATAACTTTATCTATGGTACATTCGAATATGGCAGTTTAAATGATAGATTGTTATGTTAATATTGATAAATTAAATGATAGGTATGTGTTTGATAATGAGTTAGGCATTTGATGGTTATGCAAAGGTAGTACTAGTATTCAAATTGGTATTAAAGAATTACAAAGTGTTTATATAAAACATTTATAGGTATATACTAATTATTTATTTAAGAATGCTTGTTTTGGGGTTATGTTTGATAGATAATGCCCCGTAACCCTAATCCGGCGACGGATACGGGTTAGGGGTGTTACACGCATACCACAAAGTTCGCATACCTTTGGGTATTCAAATCATTTTCTTGAGTCTAAACTTTTATGTTTTATCTACAGTTCAAAAATGAAGTTCTAGTCATTAATCTGAGTAATTTTAGTCTAAAGTTTGACTACAGTGTATAGTCTATAGTTTGTCTATAGTTTTGGTAGTAATATTTTTGAAAAATAAACTTTTTAAAGTTTATTTATGGCATGTTTCCCAAAGTACCTTTTTTTAAAATATGCACGTAGATTTAAACAAAAACCGCAGTTCGAGTTTTGAACTCGGGCTCTAATACCACTAAATGTAACCTCCCAAACTCGACCTAGACGTTATGGTCAAATTCTAAAGGCTACATTGACCACCAAAATGGCCTAATTAAACCTTCGAATTTCAAATGTGCTTTTAAATCATTTGCTTATCCGTTCAAAAGTAGTGAAAAATGAATGTTCTCTTAATTTTTGTAAAACTATATTAATTTCATAAATCGATTGATTTTTGTATTGCATTTGAAAAGATTAATTATTTGAAAACTGGGTTGAATTTTTATTAAAAACTTACTTTCAGTATTGCAGCGGAAAAGAGTGATAATGTTAGATTTTTATTAAAACCAAGTTTCATGCATAATCATTTCAAATACCAATTTAAGAATTTTTAAAACTTTAATGTCATGTAATCAAAACAATCCCAAAATAAAACCCACCCCACAGTCTAGATAAATTAATTACAATCCCCAAAAAAATATTAAAAATAAGTTTAAAATACATAAAATGTAAAAACATCTGAGTTGCTCCTCTGATAGTTGTGTCCAAGTCCTAACCTCAAGGATTATCTAAAAATGAATCAGTAAACTAAAGATTGAGCTAATAAGCTCAGTGTGAGTCTTAACTCAAGTATTCCGTATAAGACAATAAAAGTAGCAGTCAAGCTAGTCATTAAACAGAGAATTAAAACAATATAGATTCACAGTTTCAGTATGCATGAACATGTCAATGCAATATTTTTAGAGAAGTTCCTACCCAACTCTGTTACACACCACAGTAAGAGTTCCCCAGAACTCATCCATCCAATAACACACCAGTTTGTGGACAAGCCACCAGTATTGGAGATAAACTAGCAATATTGTAGACAAGCCACCAGAATTGCAGATAAACTGTCAGTATTGTGGACAAGCCACCAGTATTATAGATAAACTTCCAGTACTTTCTCCTTTCATGATCGTCCCAACCCTTATGCAATGTTGAATGACATGCAATAACCATAATAGAATCAGTACAATAGGTATGATTTTAACATGCGGTCAGTGGCAGAAATAGTAGGCATGAATTATCATGCATTCAATATTTCAGAATCAGTAAACATGTTTTTTATCATCTCATCGATTTTAACAGAAACAGTGGGCATGTCTTCAACATGCATTTTGATTTATCAGTCTCAGTGAACATGATTTACCATGCTATCAATATCAATAACAGAACAGTGGCATGTTTTAGCATCATAGATCATGCAAAACAATATAGCATCATTTAATATCATTGTACACATGGTTGGTATTACATAAATCATAGGTACTTACTTTTAGCCAATCCTAATAAAGGATTTATTACTCATTGATCACTTCACCAAGAATACTTATGCAATCAATTAATCATTAATATTGTAAGAGTTTATACAGATATTATTATTAAATATACACATATTATTTATGGATAGAACATTCACAGTCTTTAATTGGTTAGAACCCAGACCTTCAATTACAAATCCGATGTACAAACTTCGATCCTTAATACTTCTATGATGCAGGTTTGGTCAGATTTTGCCAAGATATGAACTTTAAACAAACAAGACACACAAAGTCTCTCTATGTCAGTTTTTATTTAACCACTAAAATAGAGTCGATTAGGACAATTGTATAGAATCAGATTCAACCACTTACGCTATGTCAAAAATCAGGATTAAGGATGTGATTAGTCCAGTAATCAATGATAGTACGAGCTGATCGGATTTGAACCTTAGACAAAGGAATACACACGTATTAGTGTTGACTTAATAGAACCGAAAAGATAATATATATTCTAAATTTAATCAACTTACTCTTTACCGAAATAGTTCGAAATGAGAGACTCAATGGAGATCTTGAGTTGATGAAGGAGTAACAGCTATAGAAGATCAAGAATGGAGAAAATATGAGTAGATTTGTATAACATTTCAAAATGAAAAAGAAAGAATAATAATAGGAATTCAGTTACAACCAAAAGAAAAAAAAATGGAGAAAAAAATAACAATGGTGATGGTGGTCCGATAGTGACACGACGATAGCATGGTGGCGACAAAACGGCGATACGATGGTGATACGACGGTGGCAAAAGAAAGGAAGAGGAAATAAGAGTTGCGACAAGAGATGGGAAAAAGAAAAGGGAGAAGAATGGAAGGTAGCGAAAGATCAATGGTTGATGGTAATGGTGGCAGTAATGGTAGTGTATGTGGAACAAAGGGGGCGATGAAAAAAAAGGAGTGAAAGTGGGTGGCAGCAAGGTGGTACGATAGTGGTGCAAATAGTGGAGAAGGAGGAAGTGTGGCGGAAAAAATAAAAGAAATGAGGAGTTTTAGGAAAGGGGTGGCACAAAGTGGTGGTTAGGAGAAAAATAACAAAAGAAAAAAATGGATGATGATTCTTTGGTAGAAGGGGCGGCATGCATTAGTCAAAGGTGAAGAATAAGCAAGTGAGTAAAATAAAGGAGAAGAAAGGGAAGGGAGGGGACAAGGGAGTAAAAAGAGGAGAAAGTAAGGAAAGGAGGATGAAAAGAGAGGAAAGAATATTGAGTTTTGAAAACTCATTTGGGTGGCAAAGGGGTTGACCAAGGGGTGTGCCAGAATCATTTATAAAAAATACCCATGGGGATTTGAACTTGGGTCATAAGGAGAGCTACATTGCTTAACCATTAGGCCAGATACTCATTCTTGTTCAAAAGCTAACGATAACAATTTATAAAATGAGGCGTGACATCGCCACATGTCAATACAACAAAACATAATTCTAACACACAAGCATACTTGCAAGCTTTCACGCATTACACACATTTTGTTGCATGCTTAACTTTCTCATTCAACAAGATCACAAGCAACCTTAGGATTCAAATAGAACTCAAAAAAGGCATAGATGAAAATCATACATTCAGTAGAACATCCATCAATCACTCACATGTGGAGTACAAAACCCCACTTGAAATCCTTCATCCTCGCCAGCTTAGCTTGCCCAAACTCCAGAGCCTCCTTCGTCCTGGCAGCTAAGCACGACAATAAAATATACTTGTTAAATTAGAGGCATTAAGGCTTTAAATCCCTGAATTTAAATTCATGAATCTAGTTTTATGCAGAAATTTCCAAAGATTCTTTACGCTCCTTAATTTCTTTTTCCTCAATTTCACGATTACGATAAGATTAAAAAACCTACCAGTTCACTATATTTACTACATTTCAGACTTAAACCTCATGATCACTGCCCCATGCAAGATTTTCCTTAATTTTCTCTTCTTTGGAGCAATCGAAGAAGACAATACAGATAGGAGGAAAATAGATATGCATTTTGAATAAGAATTTTCCTCCTTGAATAAGGCTTCTCACACGCATATATATAACTCTCCTTGTGTTGGAATACCGGATCACCCCATGGCGTAGCGAAAAAATTAAATCTGGCAATCACATCCAGGGATCCATGTGCGAGGAACAAATCGAGGTGAGAAGGGTATGAATGATTACGTTTAATCGTCTGGAAAATCAAAGATAATTGTTGTGAAACTGATTACGCAATTGTATGTCGATTCCAAGCCGCTACGAAATGTTTTGGCCTCTATGTAATCCACTCGGTGTGACAACGAACGGCAAGAACTCTCTTAAACTTTTCAGAGAGAAATCACTATATAACGACTGCTAGACCTCACTCTGTTTTTTTTTTTTTGGTATATTATGTTTTCTTAAAAACCCTATATTTCCTAATTCGGGAATAGTTGATATTTTAATATGAATCAAAATTCATTATAATAATTAACTTAATATAATAATTATAGCTACCATAATTATAATAATGTTTGATTGAAAAATTACAATTACAATAATTATAATAATATTCAATCGTAAATTATAATTACAATAATTATAGCAGGGATTTCGATAAATTATGTTTAGTTAAATTTTTATACGAATCAAATTCATATATATATATATATATATATATATTAATTTAACCATGTTCTCATTATTTGTACAACATACTTGTACATATAATTCGTTCGATATTTAACGACCCATTAAATTAATTCTATAATTAGTTTAATTCATGTGACAGCTAAAAACAATACCAATTATGTTTGGATTCTGTTAGTTTCAACCATAGAGTGTGACTCTATAGGTTCTTGTAATGTTAGCAGTAATACTAGAGCGATTCTAATATTACAAACAATGAGTGGCATCTAACAATGCATCATTGTTGCCTAAGTTGCAAGAAGTCATAATTCGATATAACCTCTTTGTGATAAACCCTTCATGTATTAAATCCTTTATATCTAGAATGGACACAAGTCATGGAATAGTTACACTTGCATAGTCCATCTAATGTTTTTTGATATCCTGAGTAGACTTTGATAAACAAATACGTATGATATCTCATATCAACTTATTAAAGCATGGCCATTCATTTCTAGTCTCACTCAATCAAGTGGCCTAAGATATTGCTCCCATTATGTAGGAGGGACAAATCATATATTGATCAACCATATCTTACAACAAAGATTGTGGTATATCCAACATCAGCCTTTATAGAACAATCAGTTACGGTGCACGTTAGGCTGTATCAAAATATACGACTCATGATGTTGGGATAATGATGATCTCAAGTTTGAGGATCGTATACATAGTAATCATTATAAGTAATGTTGTGACTATTACATAATAATATAAGAAGCATACTCATAGCGGGTCAGTCCAATATGTTGTTCTCTAACACATACTCACGTATTGATTTTGACATCCCATGTCAATGACAACACTTTGTCATCAATAACTACACGTTAGTCTTAATGCATTATTGTTGTCCAAGCCCACAATAATACTCGACTAAGGACCTTTTAAGAATAATCATATTATTCTCAGGACATTATTATAAAACAATTTATTTATATACACAGAAAATAAACTAAAATAATAATGGCAATGTCTTATATTAATAAACAAGGTAAAACAAGTATGTTATTATAATTATCTCATGATTGGTCTTTGGGTATACTCTAACACCTTGCATGGTCATCAAAGCTCCAAATAAGAAATTCATCGACAATCATTTTGTCTCCCACTAAGGAACCAATCGGTCCCATTTAACTGAACTAGATTTGAAACTCAACTAATTTCCAATCAACCACAAAAATTTCCAGGTTTTTTAGTAGAGTCTATCGACTTACTATTTTATTCAATTAATTCCTGACTCTCCCTTATCTTTGGGATTTTAATGAAAACCGGGAGTAACACGTAGTTTGTCCTTCGATTGAAAAACTTCGCAAGTGCGAGGCAAAGAAGTATAAAGGCAAGAAAGACAATGACTCGAAAAAAGCCGAGTATTGGTTGGAAAATACCTAGAGGGTCCTCGACAAGCTGGTGTGCACCCTAGAGGATAACGTGAGATGTGTCATATCCCTACTATAAGAACAAGTGTATCAGTTGTGGATGACTTTGATATCCATCACCTTGAAAGATCGAGTGAATTGGAAGTTCTTTAAAACTAAGTTTAAAAAGAAATTTATCAGTCGATTGTATTTAGAAAAGAAGAAAATGGAATTCATAGAGCTAAAATAGGGAGAGATGAAAATGGCAGAATATGAAAAGGAATATGTTTGTCTGAGTAAATATGCTAGAGAGCTTGTGTCTACCAAAGCAGAGATGTGTACTCGTTTTGAGTGGGGATTGAACGAAGATTTTCGTATATTGGTAGGAGCTCTGGAGTTGAAAGAATTTTTTGTTTTATCCAAACAAGCTTAGAAAATAGATGATATGCGGAATGAAAAGAAGCAAGATAAGTCTAAGAACTAGGATTTTGGTAAGCGCAGTATGGCCAGATCATTCCTGACATCTCTAGCCAAAAATATGAGGAATTTTTGAAGTCATTCCTCCATTCCTACAGGGATCTCGAGGAGAGAAGTACCAATGCCTAGTAATCAATGACCTTAAGCTACGTTAGTAACTAGTATGGGTAGTGTAAGGAATGTGAGTAGACCAGTTTGTGAGCATTATTGAAAAGGCCATTTGAAAGAGTATAAGCTGAAAAAAAACATGTTTTAGATGCGACTCCATAGAACATTTCATGAGAGATTACTCGAGAAAGGCGGATTCTAGAAATGATAAGACTATAAAGTCGGTGCCAGTCTTACAGAAAGGTAGAAAGCCATGAAGTGGTGGTAGCACTAGTGGCAACCAAGGAGGAGTTAGGGATACATCACTGAAATCTAAGGCTCATGTGCTTGCCAGAGCTTATGCTATCTGGGCTAGAGAGGAGATTGTTGCTCCTGATGTTATTGTTGGTATATTTTCTTTGTTTGATATATTTGTGCATGCATTGGTTGACCTTGGATCGACTCATTCATACATCTGCACATCATTAGTAGTGGAGAGAAATATACTAGTAAAAATGACAGAGTTTGATGTACGTGTAACCAACCCGTTAGGCTAGAGTGTCATCATTAATAAATTTTGTAAAAATTGTCAACTGAAAATCTAGGGTCGTGAATTTTTGTTCAATCTGATGCTATTTCTGTTTGATGAATTCAATGTAATCCTCTGTATGGACTAGTTGACTCACCATAATGTTGTGGTCAATTGTAAGCAGAAAAGAATCTCACTTAAATATGTGAATGGTGAGATGATAAATGTAGAAGTTGGTAGATCAAAATGCCCAACCAATATAATTACTGCAATGTTAGCTCGGGAATTGATTAGAAAATGATATGAGCCATATTTAGCCTATATCATGCATTCCCAAATATCAGGGTTTGAATTGGATCAAGTTCCTACAGTTCAATAATTCTCAGATGTATTTCCCAATGAGTTACTAGGCTTGCCTCCTGAAAGAGAGGTTGAATTTGCTATTGAGGCACCACCAAAAACTACGTCGATTTTTATTGCGTCGTATAGAACCATTCTAGTTAAATTTAAAATTTTAAAAGCTTAGTTGTTAGAACTTCTAAATTGAGGATTTATCCAGTTGAGTGCATCTCGTGGGGAGCTTCGGTTCTATTTATAAAGAAAAAGTAATGAACCTCGAGATTGTGTATCGATTACTGGCAATTGAATAAGGTAATGATAAAGAACAAATATCCCCCTCCCCAAATTGATAATTTGTTCGACCAACTCAAAATAGCAAGTTTGTTTTTAAATATTGATCTCCGATCAGGGTATTATCAGCTCAGAGTTAAAGAGTCAGATGTGTCGAACACTGCTTTTCGAACTCGCTATAGACATTATGAGTTTTTGGTAATGTCGTTTGGCCTTACCAATGCCTTTGTCACCTTTAAGGATTTAATCTTTCAACCATATTTAGACCAGTTTGTGGTTGTGTTTATCAATGATAATTTGATTTATTCAAAGAACGAAAAAGATCATAATCAGCATCTAAGCACTGTGTTTCAGATTATGCAAGAAAAGCAATTGTATGCTAATTTTAGCAAATGCGAATTTTGGCTTTGAGAAGTGGGATTTCTAGGGCATGTAATATCGGCTAAAGGTATTAAGGTTGATCCAAGTAAAATCTCAACCATTATAGAGTAGAAGCCCCCCAAAGAATGTCACCGAAGTGAGAAGCTTTCTAGGATTAACGAGATACTACCAACGATTCTTAAAAGGTTTCTTGATAATAGCCCTTCTATTAACCAGATTGCTACAAAAGAACATTAGTTTTGAATTGTCTAAAAAGTATCAGTAGAGTTTTGAAAGAGTTTTCGGCTTAGTCCTTAACCATTTATTTGATAGAGTTTTGAATGGTCCTCAACCAATCTCGGTTTATCGAAAGAGCTTTCATAATCTCGTTCAAGTTTCGAATTTGATTTTATAATGTATTGTAATTATGTATTAAGCTTAATAACATGCGTAAACAGTTTACTTGATTTGCAAATGTGATCGTAGTTGCTTCGACAATGGATGTGACATTTCGTAGCTCAAACTCGACGACTATTACATTATAAGTTTTCTATCATTTTTGTTTAATGATAATATGTCATATTATTACTCTTTGATAGTGCACCAAAAGTGATTTTATATTAAATTAAATATATTATTAAGTGCATATGTAAATATGTGAATGATTATATGATATCACTTACCAATAGGTGAAGTTACATGCATTTAATATAATCAGACTAAATTATTTTTATCAAACTGATTATAAATAATAAGTTCTATCACAGGTGTATGTGTGTGGAAATCATATATCTACAACACAGATTTGTATTTCAAAATAACATACAACAAATAATGAAACGTATGGTTTGAATCTAATTAATAATAACACATGAAATATGTACGATATTAAAATAAAAAAGAATTAAATTGTAAGTAAAACGAGATTTAAACATATGAATATATCATATTAAGAATACTAAATTAAAACAATTATTAATCATGGCGTCGTCATCAATCATAAGTTGGTGTCGAGTTAATTTATGACGCATTCTCAATCAACAACATTATTAATATATATAATTGACGGATATAATAAAGTATGCATAATAAAATGAAAATATATAAAATAAAATTTTAGTTGAGTAATAAATTTAAATTTCTACTCATTGACAAGTTCAAATCCTACCTTAAACAATTTTTAAGTAAAAAACCTAAAATATTATTGAAGGATATAATTTATTTTAAATACCAAATATATTTTTATCATTTCCCTCACCAAAACCAAATTAATGCTATCAACTCCTTAATTTAGTCACTTCAGTAACTCGAATATAAAAACGTAGACATTAGTCAAATCCCTTTCATCGTCTAACCACCTTAATAATTTTGTATGACAAATTTGCCCCTACCAAAAGCAGTTCATTATTGAAAAACAAAAAAGAGCTAAAACTAAGAGGGGATGGCATATTAGACATTTTAAAGGAGGAAAGAGTGAGCGGTTTAGTACCCAAGGCATTGCTTTTGAGTAGGAGTATTTGTTGGCAGCTGATTTTAATTTGCAGAAGAGAAGTATGCAATGTTCAAAGGAAGCTGTGGTTAGGTTGTTTTACAACCTCTCAAGCTCCTCCTTGCTTCTCCTTCTATTCCTTTACTGCTCTTCCATTTTGCTTTCCAAGTTCTTCTACTTCATTGGAAGTTATCCACTTATTCAGAGGTCGCTCTACTTTCAACAAACACCTAATTCCTCTTTTTTTTTTTTTATCGATCCTTTCTTGTTGATGAAAAAGTTCATTGTTTTCTTAATATTGCAGGGATCATGATGGATACGAGTTTTCCGAGGAAGAGGAGGAGGAGGAAGAAGAATATGGTGGTGATAGGTATAATTATAGCGTGAACTGCATGGGAAGTGACCACCTGGTGGCAGACATTATTCATGGTAGGGAATCACTTGTATTCATATCAGATAATAGTTTTCATAGGACTCCAAATTATGTTGAGGATGATGAGCTGACAAGTGAAGATCAAGAGTATGGAAGCTATTCCACCGAACAGTTGTCTGCTCATTACTCATCACCTTGTTCAGATTCTGAACATCATTGTCATGATGACAATGAAACAGAATTGCTTGTTGAAGATGAAGAGATACCAACAAAAGATGCGGACTCACTTCAAAACTTTGATGTGAATCAAGATGGTCCAACCCAGACCCCCATGGACTCACAAATACTCACACACCTAGACAAAAGCAATCATAAGGTCCACAATGAAGAAGATGGTATGTGATTATCATCCCATGCTGTACATCATTTGCTTCTGATCGACCTCATATTGCTTCTACTTGGTGCAGATATTAGCAGTAATCGAGAAATCAAACCACGGGTAGAAACAGATTTTTCAAGATCAAGTGACAAGTATTTAGTTATTGGACCAAAGAAATTGGAATCTAACAAGTTACTAGTTCATGACAAAGATACAGATGAAGAAATCTATGGAGACTCTTGCACGGTTGGCTCCACTTCTAAGAGCTCCTCTGAGTGGAGAAGCTCAATAAATTGCAGAGATTCAGGGACTGATGATCCATTTTCTTCTTCTTCAAGAAGAAGTTGTCCCAAGTGGGAGTCCTACACGGTTTTCCAAAAATATGATGAAGAGATGATGTTCCTACACAGAGTTAGTGCGCAAAAACTCCAGGAAACAGGTAATATATATATAATTTAAAACAACCTAGAATTTGTTGAAGAAACTAATTTACCATTCTGCTTATTGATGTATTTGAAATTGTACTTGTAGAGTCACTAAGGTCCATCCAAGCTTGCCCAAGGTCGATATCAGAAAGAATAGTCCACAAGTTTGCCACAATGAACAAGAAGCCATCAGATATCAGACACAATCCATATCATGAACTAGAAGCTGCGTATGTAGCTCAAATTTGCTTAACATGGGAAGCTCTTAATTGGAATTACAAAAACTTTGAACGTAAAAGAGCTGCACGCAAAGATTTTGACTGTCCCGCCGGGATTGCTCAGCAGTTTCAGCAATTCCAAGTTCTTTTACAAAGATACATTGAAAATGAGCCTTATGAACAAGGGCGGAGACCCGTGGTCTATGTCAGGACGAGGCTGTTGGCACCCAAGTTGCTGTTGGTTCCTGAATATCGAGGTGATTATTAAACTAATCAGCACCTATATGTTGCTTCTTCTTTTTTTTAATATACATAGCTAGCTAGCTACGTTAATTTATATACCTTCATCATTCTTTTGTTTCCATATGTATATTTTGGTTTTAAGATTACGAGGATGATCAAAGGGATGAAGGTTTTGGCTCAAGAATTTCAGCAGATTCATTTCTGGTGATAATGGAAGATGGAATCCAAACCTTCATGAAATTTCTCAAGGCAGACAAGGAGAAACCATATCAAATCATTAAAGCATTGCTTGGAAGGAAGAGAAAAGGTTCACTTGACCCAACACTTGTCCGACTCGTGAAAAAAGTTAATGCCAAAGTAAGTTGGAATCAAAATTCCCTGATATAATATAATATATTATATTCATTCCAATGATGAGTAGTAATCGGATTTAATTAGCCTTATTATTATTTCCTTTAAACATGGCAGAAGAAGATGAAGCTTAAAGACCTTGGCAGGACTCACAAATGCTTAAGGAAAGGGAAAAACAAGGTGGAGAAGATGGAGATATTGATGGGTCTAATTGACCTAAAAGTGGTATCAAGGGTGTTGAGAATGAGAGATATAAGTGAACAACAGTTGCACTGGTGTGAAGAGAAGATGAACAAATTGAGGATTTTGGAAGGCGGTCTCCAAAGAGATTCCTCACCACTTTTTTTCCCTGCGCATTGACCCACCACCATTTTATTATATATCATCATATGCAAATCTTGTTGCTTTGGTGACTAGATTCTGACTCTGCATTGCTGCACAAAATGAATATCCTAAGCAAGCTTTTGTAAATACTAATAATGGAGAGAGAAGGGTCCTACAAATCAAAGTTAACTGCATGTGGGGGATGACATGGAAATTGGAGAAATGGGAAATCCATGCAATGAAAGCAAGAGTAGTAAAGCATATGGTATTGGTAGGCCGCGTAAGTGGCTTTTTGGTTTATTTTCAAAGTGAAAGACCAGACACAAAGCAAGGAACATGAAGATAGAAAGATACTACAATGGTAGCTTTATTACTTTGCTTTTACTTTTTCTTTTAAAAATTAAGTGGGGTTTATCTATTAGGATTTGAGAGAGGGAGGGAGATGAATCAAAAGATGAGAAGGCCTGATGCTCAGCAATAGGAACACATAGTGTTGCACATGCTACACTCCCAAGGATCCCCACTTTGGTCTTAGATTCAATAAGATTTTATATTAGACTTCACATTTAGAAACCCTGAAATTTATTTTGTTTATGAGTGAATAACTGTGCCAGTATAATAAAAGCTATTAAGGTGGGATAGGATAGGATTAAGTTAGCGCAGCCTCAAAGATGTTACATTATCTTAGTGAGCAAGTTAAACATTTCGCTATCAATACAGTGTTCTTTTCTCTGTGTATTTATTTTCTATTTTTTTTTCTTTTGCGGTGTTAAAAGCCTTCATGTAATTATATTTTCAATTCTTATACTCTTTTTACATTTAAGATTTTATCTTTTTTATTTTTAATTCTACAAATATAATTTTTTGAATGATTAAAGTCCAATTAATAATATTACCAAATAAATTTCATTAAATTAAGTTATGTGACATATTCAAAATAAAAATAAAATTATTCATGTGACAAATTTAAGTCTATCTAAATTTCATTTCGGTTCTCTAAATGTACTAAAACATTTTTTAACTCCTAATTCAAATCGAAAACCTTACCATCTTAGATTCAATATTTTCATTTTTTCTTTATTTGGTTTTCCACATGTGTAATACTAACCATGAAAATATTTTTTATTAAATTAAAATAATAGAGATACTAAATCTTTAAATTTAAAAATATAAATACTAATTTTTTTAGTACAACTATAATTTAAATCTAGACTATTTTTAAGAAAGGTGGATACTTAATCAATAAATCATATCTTGAAGTTTAAAATACTAAATTTTTAATGCAAGAAGAGTCGGAGATTGACGTTAGTCGTTTTATCAGCATGTTTCCTTTGACTAGGGGACAACAATTTGCAATTGATGACATGATTTTTTTTTCCAGCATAATAATAAATTTAGTCATTAATGTTTATATCTTTCATTAATTTGATTATTATTTCGGATGTAATTAATGTTAATTATAGAGCTAAATATCAATTTTACTCATTCAATTAGATTTAATGTATAATATGATACGTGAACTTTAATTTATTTTAATTATATATATAAAATTTTAATTTTGATTCAATTATAAACATTTAAAAAAACTAAATAAATATTTCCATGTTAGGTAAATAAGTTTATTTGTATATGCAAAAAGTAAGTCTAAAATGGCACTACATCAAGTACGTTATTAATAATTTGTGAAAATTAAATTAAATTTAATATTAATATATTAAATTGTACAAAATTAAAGTTCATGTATCAAATTGAATATTAAAGCATAGTTCATATATAACTTTAATGTATATCCCAATTTCTATATTTTAGTTTATATAAATAATCTTCCAAATTTAACCCAAACTTTTAAAATTTAATGACATTGCATTATTGTGTAAAAACTAAAGACTTTAAATGGTTTTTTTTTTTTTTTTTGCTAAAAAGCCTTTAAAAGTAAATTCTAGAACAACTCTAAAAATCGGTATAGGTAATAGGTTACTATGACATTTTGACCCTTTAAATTATATTTTATACATATGCTTAGGTGTCATTAAAACAAACCCTTCCAATTTTAAATCGAGCAATTCAAAGGCAGAATGGACCTTTATATATAGTTATAGATTATTTTAAATTGTATACTTTTTTATTGTTGCTTAGTTGTTAATTTCTTATTGATATATATAATTTTTGGTTTTTTAATTACTGAAAAAAAGAGGAGAATTTTTTTTGAACAATCTCATTATTGGTTCTGATAATAGAACTACTCATTGTCCTTCCCTAACCCTTAAATAGAGAGAGGATAGTGCGTTTCAATATACTCGAATTAACGTCCTCTTGCACTGACAACAATGTTCATGCCAATCGAGCTAAGACTCAATCGACTAAAGAGGGATTTTTTTTTTAAAAAAAAATTGGATTTGAAAAAGGTAAAATTGATCATTTCCTTGATGGTAAAAGATTTTATACTAGAAGTTAAATTGCATTTTGTCCATTTTACTAAAAAAATAAGCAAATTAGACATTGCATGTTAGATCAAAGAGTAATTTGATATTTTTTAAAAATTTCACCTTTTTATTTTGTTAAAATTTGACTTGATTGACGAAATAACAGACAATTTCATGTGGCATACATGTACCTTATGCTAAAATACAGAGACCGATTTTTAACAATAAAAATGGATGGATCTTTTAAACAAAAGGATTGGTTTGCTCTTTTGATCTAAAGTATAGGGACTAATTTGCCCATTTTTGAGTAGAGGGGAAAAAAATACAATCTGACTCATAATATAAGAGCTTTTACGGTACTTTTACCTTTTCACGATGTTTTCTATTTTTCTTCTTAAAACACATTTTCATAATATTTTTTTTTGCAAATTATATTTTAACAGTCAATAATTGAATTTATCAATATAAATTTATTTATCATGCATATAAAATTTTGAATCGATTTAATATTTCTATCATATTGATTTAAAATATGGTGATTCCGGTGCCTTCGTTTGCGAGAGATGCGTCTGAGAACGATTGGTTGAGGCGGGGCTCAGAGAATACGGAGAAGCAGAGTGAAGGTCTTTTTCTATCTTTTTGATTGTCAGATCCTACGGATTTTTGTAGCTGATGTGTTCAGATCGGAAGGGTACAAAGTGAACGACAAGTTTCTTCTTGATTTTTTCTGAATGAAGGAACTGTCATTGTTTTCCGGGTTGCCGGTTTTTCCATGGATAGGGAAACATCTGGTATTGAAAATGATGGTTTCTTTAATGTTCTGACTAAGTTGCTGGCCAGGTTGTCGATTGGGTTTTGCTTTCCTTTTATTTCTATTTGCCTTTTGGATTTTGTTTTCCTTTTGTTTCTGTTTCTCTTTATTTTCTGATTGGGCTCCTGTTCTATTTTAGGGCTTGGGCTCAGTTTGGTTTTGTTTTCTTATAGGCCGTTTCGTCATGAACTAGTTGTTCTGGGTTATTTTTAGCCCAATTTTTATTTTTCAATGAAAACCCAATTTCCCTTTAAAAAAAAGATATTGCCTATATCAATATATATAATGGTTAATTTTTTTTTACATAGAACAAATAATTAAAAAATTATTGAAAAAGTTATCAATTTTATGAATTTCTTATTAAGTGGATGTCCATCAAGATCAAGATAAGTTTTGATATATTTTAAATTCTAATAGTGATTAGAAGTAGATCTCTACTACATTTATACTTCTTATGCCTATAAATAGAGACTTAGGAGAATCTTTGAAAATATTTCAATTGATCAATAAAAATACGCTCTCTCTTTGCTCTCGTATTCTCTTTGTTCTTTTGTAACAGCCCAATTTAGACCCTAGTCGGAACAGTGGTTTCGAGACCACAAATTCGAGGTCAAAAAAATATTTTAATATTTATTTTCGAGTTTACAGTATGTGATTGAGCATGTGTGAAACTTTTGTGTGAAAATTTTATTGATTGTGTGCTTAATTTGTAAAAAGGACTTAATCGCATAAAGTACAAAAGTTGTGTGCTGATTGTTGAAGTGTTAATTTAGCATGGCTTATTATAATGTGAGTCCTTATGTTGTTATTATTCCATATGCTAAATGGATGGACAAAAATGCCTAAGGTTAGTGGAATTTAAATGTTATACATTAAGGGATAAAATGGTAAAATGATTATTAATGAATAATAAATAAAATAAAAGCATGAATTCAGTGGAGTGTTCATCTTCCATTGCCGAAAATACAAAGAAAAAGAAAAATAACATTAGGGTTCGACTAGAAGTTGGCTCAATCAAGGTATGTTTTGAGCTCGGTTTTTGATGATTTCAACGTTTTTGTGATCGTTGCTTCGTGTTCTCTCAAGCCCATGCTTTAATTTTAGAATTTGATGAAGATTTTGAGAAGTGCCATTGATGAATGTTTGAGCTTTATGATAGTTGATGGTGAAATATGAAAGTTTGATGTTGGGTTAATATATTTTGTCTTTGAATTTTTGGTGAATTTGAGTAATTTGGGTTAAATTGTGAAAATGAGAAATTGAAAGACTAAAATGTGAAATAAATGAAATATGTAGGCTTATATGAACATAAGGAAAATTTGGCTAAGCACGTGTAAATGGAAATTTTGTGTATTTTGTGATTTTATGAAATAGGGACTAAAGTGTCGAAATGTGAAAATGTGAGGGATATTTTGTAAAATGCCCTAAATATGTGTGTTTGGACTAAATTGAATGATTTGGTGATTGAATGAGATAAATTTGAATATGTATAGATCAAGAAAAGAGGGATTTGGATTGAGATCGAGGCAAAGATAAAGTGCTCGATTAATCGACTTGTTTCGTTACTTCGACGTCTGAGGTAAGTTCGGATATAATACGAGTTGTTAAACTTATATCTAAGTGCTATGAAATGAATGAATATGTGATTATTGAATTAGAAATGCTATATGTGGAATTGAGAACTGTGGCACTAAGTGTGCGTAATTAGAATCAGAACAAAGGTGAATAGTAATATGTGTGCGAAGTAATGGAAGCCTCGGCTTTATTGATTGGCACTGTGTGTGCGATACCGAGTTAAATTCGGTTGAATGTAAAGGCACTAAGTGTGCGATGATATTTAAGTTTCGACTATGAAATTGGCACTAAGTGTGCGATTAATTCGAAGGAAAAATGAAGATTGATCGAAATGTGATATCAAGCATTGAGTAACAAAATTGATCATTAACTAAGTGTTGGCAAAGGTATGTGCGGAACCTATGTGATTGATGATTTTGTAAATGAATATATGGAAGGTTGAGTGAGCATATTAGCTAAGGATGATATGGTGTATATTTGTGGATTGATTTATGTGATGGTTTAGTTTGTATATTGTAATTGATTTATTGAGTTAATAGTATTATATGATGAACTTACTAAGCTTTAGAGCTTACTGTGTGAAGCGTTTCTCTTTTTTACAGTGTCTTTAAAGCTAGCTCGGATCTGGGGGATCGTCAACGACTCAATCACACTATCGACTATCTATTTTGGTACTTTTGGAAGTTGTATATATTTGGTATATGGCATGTATAGGCTAGTGATTATGGCATGTTTTGAAGTGTATAAGCCTTGCCATGTGATTTGGGTTGGTAGTTTGATGGTTGTGATATGTTTTGAACATGTGAAGTGAATGACTTATAAGTGTATGTGTATACTCTATGTGAGTGATTATTATTGCATAAATTAGCAAGATGGAAATGGTATGTTTCATGATAGAATTGGTAAGGAATGAATGTTGAATAGATTATAAGTTTTGGGATGTGAAATTGATATTTTAGATGGACTTGTTTGAGTTGAATTTGAGTATGGAAGTAAATGGCGTGGTTGATGATTATTTGGTGCATATATTGGTATGTATTGGTTGCCATTTGAGGTATAAATGCATATGGTATGATGCTAGTAGGTGATCTTAAGTGTGGGTGGCAAGTTTGGCTTTGTAAATGGCCTATAATTGCCCACACGGTTGAGCACACGGGTTTGTGGCTCGGTCGTGTCTTTCGAGTTTATAAATTGAAGCAAGTCAGACTCGACCACGGGCTAGGCACACGGGCGTGTGACAGGCCGTGTGGTGCAAGTTAGTGTCGACCACGGGTGAGGCACACGGGCGTGTCTCAGGCCGTGTGGACAAGTCAGTATCTATGCCCTATTTTTCCACGGCTTGGACACATGGGCGTGTCCGAGACCGTGTGAGGCACACAGCCTACCCACACGGGCGTGTGGCCTCTATAGCTTTGAAAAATGTTTGATTTTTAAAAAAATTTGTATGTGTTCGGTTTAGTCCCGACCCCTTTCTGACACGTGTTTAAGGTCTCGTAGACCTCATTAAGGGACTATATGTATATATCTTGATGTGTTTGAATGATGATAGACTTTGTGTTTCAAAATGTTAGTAATTATTCCGGATTGATTGGTAATGCTTCTTAACCCTAGACCGGCGACGGTTACGGGTTAGGGGTGTTACATTTTATTGGTATCAGAGCTACGGTTTAGTCTATTCTAGGACTAACGTAGCGCGTGTGAGTCTAGCTATACATGCCATATATATAATTGCGATAGTGTGATGAATCCTGACAGTTAAAAATGTGTTTTCGTATAGTAAATGGATCCCGATCGAGCAGTTGCTGATGATGTTGAGAGCAATACGCCTGCTCCCATTCAAGGGACAGCGCCGACCGAGTCTAGGCTGATTGCTAGTAGCCACGAGGGAGAGGCTAAACAAGCCTTCTTCCAAATAATGAGTGAGTGGTTTTTGGATTTCGTTCGAATGAATCCGGCTGCTCAACAACCTCCACCCCCACAAGTACCTGTAGTGCCACAAGTGACAGATCCAATCCGATTGAGTAAGCCTCCTGTGGATAAAATTCGAAAGTATGGGGCTGAAGAGTTTAGAGCTACGGTTGATGATGATGCTAAACGAGTTGAGTTTTGGCTCGAGAATATAATTTGAGTGTTTGATGAGATGTCATTGACTCCTGATGAATGCTTAAAATGTATTGTTTCATTGTTGAGAGATATGGCATATAATTGGTGAAAAACGTTGATATCTGTGGTTCCGAGAGAGAGAATCACCTGAGATTTCTTTCAAGTTGAATTCTGAAAGAAGTATATCAGTCAACGATTCATAGATCAGAAACGTAAAGAATTTTTTGAGCTGAAACAGGGCCGTATGTCAGTTACTGAATATGAACGGGAGTTTATGAGATTAAGTTAGTATGCACGAGAATGTGTTTCGACAGAAGCTACTATGTGTAAACATTTTATTGAAGGGCTGAATGAAGACATTAAATTGTTGGTTGGAATACTTGATTTGAATGAATTTGTAGTGTTAGTTGAAAGAGCCTGCAAAGCTGAAGAACTGAGCAAAGAAAAGAAGAAAGCAGAATCTGAAGCTAGAGATGAAAGAAAAAGATCGATGAGCAAGTCGTATCAACCTTCATCAAAGAGATTTAGAGATGCAGTCAATCGTTCAAATGCTTCGTTGGGACATTCGAGTAGAGATCGTGTGAAGCAAAGTGTTGGTCCAAGAACTCAAATTACGATTGAATCAAGTATTGGAAGTGTCAAAAGCAACAAGCCTGAGTGTAGACAGTGTGGGAGACGACATGTTGGAGAATGTTGGGGCAAGTATAATAATAGAGCTTGCTATAAATGTGGATCACGAGATCATTTCATTTGAGATTGCCCGGAGTTAGCTGAGAAAGACAATGTTCAGAGTGTGAGGCCGAGTAATACGATGGCTAGGGGTAGACTACCTAGAAACACCAGAAATATGAGTGGAAGTCAGAGAGGGACTACCGATACAGCTGTGAGATCCGAGGCGAGAGCACCTTCCCGAGCCTATGCTATTCGCGCTCGTGAAGAAGCGTCATCCTCAGACGTCATAACTGGTACTTTTACTCTATTTGATACCGATGTGATTGCATTGATAGATCCAGGATCTACTCATTCATATGTGTGTGTGAATGTAGTATTTATTAAGACTCTGCCTGTTGAGTCTACTGAATTTGTAATTAGAGTATCAAACCCCTTAGGCAAGTGTGATTTGGTTGATAAAGTATGCAAGAACTGTCTGTTGATGTTTCGAGATATTCATTTTTCAGCTAATTTGATGCTGCTACCCTTTGATGAATTTTATATAATTTTGGGTATGGATTGGCTCACTTTGCATAATGCTATTGTGAATTGTAAACGAAAGAGTATTAATTTGAGAAGTCAGAATGATGAGATAGTTCGAATTGAATCCAGTGATTTGAATGGGTTACCAGCTGTTGTATCTTTAATAAAAGCTTTGAATTATGTGAAAAAGGGTTACGAAGCCTATCTTACGTATGTGATATATACAAAAGTGACTGAAAAGAAAGTTGAATCTGTACCTGTAGTTTGCGAGTTCCCAGATGTGTTTCCTGAAGAACTACCGGGATTACCTCCAATACGAGAAGTTGAGTTTGGTATTGATTTAGTGCCAGGAACAACTCCTATCTCAATATCTCCGTATAGAATGGCAATCGGCGAATTGAAAGAGTTGAAGTCTCAATTGCAAGAGTTGTGAGATAGAGGATTTGCACGACCGAAGCCGCCCAGGGTGATCTGTGTTGTTTGTGAAAAGAAAGATGGAACTATGAGGATGTGTATTGATCACCGACAGTTGAACAAAGTGATGATACAGAATAAATATCCTCTACCGTGAATCGATGATTTGTTTGATCAGCTGAAAGGAGCTACAGTGTTTTTTAAGATAGATTTGAGATCGGGCTATTATCAGCTACGAGTTAAAGAATCAGATGTGCCAAAAACTGCTTTAAGAACGAGGTACAGAAATTATGAATTCTTAGTTATGCCTTTTGGACTAACGAATGCTCCTGCAGTGTTTATGGATTTGATGAATCGGATATTCAGACCGTATTTGGATCGATTTATCATGGTGTTTATTGATGACATTCTGATTTATTCTTGTGATAAGACGCAACATGCCGAGCATTTGAGAATCGTGTTACAGACTCTGCGTGAAAAGCACTTGTATGCAAAGTTTAGCAAATGTGAGTTTTGGTTGCGTGAGGTGTGTTTTCTGGGACATATTGTATCAGCTGCTGGAATATAAGTTGATCCGAACAAGATTTCAGCAATTTTAGAGTGGAAGCCTCCGAGAAATGTGTCTGAAGTCCGTAGTTTTCTGGGACTAGCGGGATATTATAGGCGGTTCGTGAAAGGCTTTTCGATGATTGCGACTCCGTTGACGAAATTGTTACAGAAAGATGTTAAATTCGAGTGGTTAGAAAAGTGCCAACAGAGTTTTGAATAGTTGAAAGCATTATTGACAGAGGCACCAGTATTAGTCCAACCTGAATCGGGTAAAGAATTTATAGTTTACAGTGATGCATCGTTGAATGGTTTGGGCTGTATGCTGATGCATGAGGGAAAAGTTATAGCTTATGCTTCGAGACAGTTAAAGCCGTATGAAAAGAACTACCCGACGCACGATCTTGAATTAGCTGCAATTGTATTTGCATTAAATATTTGGCTTCATTACCTATTTGGTGAGAAATGTCACATTTATACTAATCACAAGAGTTTGAAATATCTGATGACTCAGAAAGAATTAAATTTAAGACAGCGGAGATGGTTAGAATTACTAAAAGACTATGAATTAGTAATTGATTATCATCCGGGAAAAGCTAATGTTGTTGCTGACGCTTTGAGCCGAAAGTCTTTATTTACTTTGCGAGCAATGAGTACTCAAATAGATTTGTGTGATGATGGTTCGATTTTGGCTGAGTTGAAAGTGATACCGATGTTTATACGTCAGATTTGTGATGCCCAGAAAAGTGATAATGAGATGATGACAAAACGAGCTCAATGTGGTTTGAATTCCGATTCAGAATTTCGAGTGGATAATGATGATTGTTTGATATTCAGAGATTGGATTTGTGTTCCAAGGAATTCAGAGTTGATTCAGTTGATTTTGAAAGAAGCTCACAATAGTCGTTTGGTTGTTCATCCAGGAAGTACAAAAATGTATAATGATCTGAAGCAGTTTTATTGGTGGCATGGTATGAAACGGGATATCTCAGAGTTTGTTTCGAAATGTTTAATATGTCAGCAAGTTAAAGTTGAACATCAGGTTCCATCCGGTTTGTTACAATCGATTATGATTCCTGAGTGGAAATGAGAGAGAATTACGATGGACTTTGTGTCGGGACTACCTTTATCCTCGAGAAAGAAAGATGCAATCTGGGTGATAGTTGACAGATTGACGAAATCAGCTCATTTTGTTCCGGTGAGAACAGATTATTCACTTGATAAATTAGCTGAATTGTATATTTCTGAGATTGTGAGATCCGAGATTTACCTCACGGTTTTGGAAGAAATTGCAAGAGGCTTTAGGCACAAAACTGCATTTCAGTACTGCATTTCATCCGTAAACGG
Source organism: Gossypium sturtianum (assembly GCA_025698515.1). Classification (NCBI taxonomy): domain Eukaryota; kingdom Viridiplantae; phylum Streptophyta; class Magnoliopsida; order Malvales; family Malvaceae; genus Gossypium; species Gossypium sturtianum. Next base: position 90,695,284 of record CM046950.1, on the reverse strand, counting down.
ATGGTCAATCCGAGCGGATCATTCAGATTCTTGAGGATATGTTGAGATGTTGTATTCTTGAATTTGAAAGTACATGGGAAAAGCATTTGACGTTGATTGAATTCGCATACAATAATAGTTTTCAATCTAGCATCAAAATGGCACCATATGAGGCTCTTTACGGTCGAAAATGCCAAACTCCATTGTACTGGACTGAGCTTAGCGAGAATAAGATTCACGGGGTTGATTTAATCAAAGAGACCGAGCAGAAAGTGAAAGCGATTCGTGATAGTTTGAAAGCGGCTTCAGATCGTCAGAAGTCCTATGCAGATTTGAAACGGAAAGATATTGAATTTGAGATCGGTGATAAAGTGTTTTTGAAAGTGTCTCCGTGGAAGAAAATACTTCGTTTTGGCAGAAAAGGCAAGTTGAGTCCGAGGTTCATCGGGTTGTATGAGATTATTGAAAGAATTGGGCCAGTTGCTTATAAATTGTTGTTGCCACTTGAGTTAGAAAAGATTCATAATGTGTTTCACGTATCGATGCTTCGATGATACAGATCTGATTCATCGCATGTGATTGCTCCTACAGAGTTTGAGATTCAGTAAGATTTATCGTATAATGAAGAACCGATTCGAATTTTGGCATGTGACATTAAAGAGTTGAGAAATAAGAAGACTTCTTTAGTGAAAGTGTTGTGGCATAAACATGGAGTTGAAGAGGCTACGTGGGAGCCTGAAGATGTTATGAGAGAGCAATATCCGAACCTATTCACTGGTAAGATTTTAGGGGACGAAAATCCCTAAGAGGGGAGAGTTGTAACAGCCTGGTTTAGACCCTAGTCGGAACAGTGGTTTTTAGAGCATAAATTCGAGGTCAGAAAAATATTTTAATATTATTTTTTGAGTTTACAGTATGTGATTGAGCATGTGTGAAAATTTTATCGATTGTGTGCTTAATTTGTAAAAAGGACTTAATCGCATAAAATACAAAAGCTGTGTGCTGATTGTTAAAGTGTTAATTTGGCATGGCTTATTATAATGTGAGTCCTTATGTTGTTATTATTCCATATGCTAAATGGATGGACAAAAATGCCTAAGGTTAGTGGAATTTAAATGTTATACATTAAGGGATAAAATGGTAAAATGATTATTAATGAATAATAAATAAAAAAAAGCATGAATTCAGCGGAGTTTTCATCTTCCATTTCCGAAAATACAAAGAAAAAGAAAAAGAAAAATAACATTAGGGTTCGGCTAGAAGTTGGCTCAATCAAGGTATGTTTTGAGCTCGATTTTTGATGATTTCTACGTTTTTATGATCGTTGCTTCGTGTTCTCTCAAGCCCATGCTTTAATTTTAGAATTTGATGAAGATTTTGAGAAGTGCCATTGATGAATGTTTGAGCTTTATGATAGTTAATGGTGAAATATAACAGTTTGATGTTGGGTTAATATATTTTGTCTTTGAATTTTTGGTGAATTTAAGTAATTTGGGTTAAATTGTGAAAATGAGAAATTAAAGGACTAAAATTTGAAATAAATGAAATATGTGGGCTTGTTTGAACATAAGGAAAATTTGGCTAAGCATGTGTAAATGGAAATTTTGTGTATTTTGTGATTTTATGAAATAGGGACTAAAGTGTCAAAATGTGAAAATGTGAGGGCTATTTTGTAAAATGCCCTAAATATGTGTGTTTGGACTAAATTGAATGATTTGGTGATTGAATGAGATAAATTTGAATATGTATAGATCAAGAAAAGAGGGATTTGGATCGAGATCGTGGCAAAGATAAAGTGCTCGATTAATTGACTCGTTTCGTTACTTCGACGTCCGAGGTAAGTTCAGATATAATACGAGTTGTTAAAATTATATATAAGTGCTATGAAATGAATGAATATGTGATTATTGAATTAGAAATACTATATATGGAATTGAGAACTGTGGCACTAAGTGTGCGTAATTAGAATCGGAACAAAGGTGAATAGCACTATGTGTGCGAAGTAATAGAAGCCTCGGCTTTATTCATTGGCATTGTGTGTGCGATACCGAGTTAAATTCGGTTGAATGTAAAGGCACTAAGTGTGCGATGATATTTAAGTTTCGGCTATGAAATTGGCAATAAGTGTGCGATTAATTCGAAGGAAAAATTAAGATTGATCGAAATTTGATATCGAGGATTGAGTAACAAAATTGATCGTTAACTAAGTGTTGGAAAAGGTATGTGCGAAACCTATGTGAATGATGATTTTGTAAAGAAATATATGGAAGGTTGAGTGAGCATATTAGCTAAGGATGATATGGTGTATGTTTGTGGATTGATCTATGTGATGGTTTAGTTTGTATATTGTAATTGAATTATTGAGTTAATAGTATTATATGATGAACTTACTAAGCTTTAGAGCTTACTGTGTGAAGTGTTTCTCTGTTTTACAGTGTCTTTAAAGCTAGCTCGGATCTGGGGATCGTCAGCGACTCAATCACACTATCGGCTATCTATTTTGGTACTTTTGGAAGTTGTATATATTTGGAATATGGCATGTATAGGCTAGTGATTATGGCATGTTTTGAAGTGTATAAGCCTTGCCATGTGATTTGGGTTGGTAGTTTGATGGTTGTGATATGTTTTGAACATGTGAAGTGAATGACTTATAAGTGTATGTGTATACTCTATGTGAGTGATTATTATTGCATAAATTAGCAAGATGGAAATGGTATGTTTCATGATAGAATTGGTAAGGAATGAATGTTGAATAGATTATAAGTTTTGGGATGTGAAATTGATATTTTAGATGGACTTGTTTGAGTTGAATTTGAGCATGGAAGTAAATGGCGTGGTTGATGATTATTTGGTGCATATATTGGTATGTATTGGTTGCCATTTGAGGTATAAATGCATATGGTATGATGCTAGTAGGTGATCTTAAGTGTGGGTGGCAAGTTTGGCTTTGTAAATGGCCTATAATTGCCCACACGGTTGAGCACACGGGCGTGTGGCTCGGCCGTGTCTTTCGATTTTATAAATTGAAGCAAGTCAGACTCGACCACGGGCTAGGCACACGGGCGTGTGACAGGCAGTGTGGTGCAAGTTAGTGTCGACCACGGGTGAGGCACACGGGCGTGTCTCAGGCCGTGTGGACAAGTCAGTATGTATGCCCTGTTTTTCCACGGCTTGGACACATGGGCGTGTCCGAGACCGTGTGAGGCACACGGCCTACCCACACGGGCGTGTGGCCTCTGTAGCTTTGAAAAATGTTTGATTTTTTAAAAAAATTGTATGTGTTCGATTTAGTCCCGACCCCTTTCTAACACGTGTTTAAGGTCTCGTAGACCTCATTAAGGGACTATATGTATATATCTCGATGTGTTTGAATGATGATAGACTTTGTGTTGTAAAATGTTAGTAATTGTTCCGGATTGATCGGTAATGCTTCTTTGCCCTAGACCAGCGACGGTTACGGGTTAGGGGTGTTACATCTTTACTTTCTGTCTTTTTATTTTATAATACGTTATCAGCATGATTCTCTTTTAATTATCTTAGTTGTGGATTAAATCAGCGGCAACTTTGGGAACCATTAAGTCTCATCCATAATACCAAAATTCAACCTCTGACCACAAAAATTACTCTTATTTTTCTATTCCGTTAGCTCCTTTGCTTCTTCGAATGGCTATTTATTATTGTTGGTTGCTATTCAAATTGAGCTCCCTAATTTTCCATTACTTGATGCCTTTCGCCTACTGCTGTTTGCAACTCTTTGCAGGAAGTTTTTATCTATTTAGTGTTTTATATCTAGATTAATTTTTAATCAAGTTAAATTAATTTGAAATTATTTTAATTAACTTATTTTACTTCTTATTAAAGTTGGTAAAAGAGTATTACTCCGAATAGAAGGTTTGAGTATACACTAAGAGGCTCAACACCAAGATGGACACTGCAGTCCATTGCATTGGTTGGTAAGAAAAAAATTTTGATCTCAGCATGGATTTTGGATTTATAGAGCACAATTTAAATTGGTAAAGAGCTTCAAAATTTTTTTTTTTGAGGTATGATTGTTATTATTTATTTATTTTAAGTCTGATCAAATTATTAAGTTATATTATTGAATATCGATGGGTTCATAATGTTTACTAATAAAACTTTATGATATATTATTTTTAAATGGTTGTTGAAATATATATTAATTGTTGACGTAAAATATAAGTTTTTGTGATATTGGTCTGTTGGAAAATATGGACATCACATATATACTAAGGGTAATTACATGTTATTATTTACTATCATGATAGGTTAGACCAAATTAAAAGTGATCTAATTTAGTTAGAATTTTATTGGGCTTTGATTATTAAATGAAATATGGGTCAAATATGTGTAGATACTCTAGTAATTGAGTTCTAATCAAATTCTAATTAATGATGGGCTAATTAGAATTTGATTAGAACTAATATGCCAAGGTTATAAATATTAGGGTTATGGTCCCTAAATTATACACAAGATATGTTTTCTAATATCCCATCATTAGGGAAGACAGAGCAGATATTCTCTGAATTTATTGTGTGCTAATTTGGAAGATCAAATCCCCAAAATCTAGTAAAACTTCAAGGAATTCATGGATTCAGGTACGCTTCCGCATTTAGTTTTATTCTTGATTTATTCTTAATGGTTTGACATGATAGTCCTGGTTTATTCAGTTTTATTTTAGATTTATTTTACAAATCTAACAAGTGGCATCCGAGCCTCGTCATATCGAATCATTGAGAATTGATTAAGGTTCTTCTTTTGAATGATTGATACATGAAATTTCATGGGTTTATATATTGATCTTTGAATGTTTATATTAAAGTAATTTTTTTAAAGATCTTGATTATCTTGAATTCATCTTAAAATTTTAGGGTTTTGTTTAATTTTTTTTTTAATTTGAGCGATTTTCGAATTGATGAATTCAATTACAAAAGTTTTTGCGTTTTAATATTTTTCTTGCGATTCAATTATTTTCTTTATTCATGATTTGTGCTACTGTAATTGCAAAATCATGTTTCTGTCACTTTTTGCTTTTTTTTTTGAAAGCATTATATTTTTTTCATTTTTTTAATGGTATAAGAAATTTATTTTGATGTTAAAAAAAGGGGGTTAACATATATGCATGGCTTAATTCTTTAATATATATATTTTATTATATATAAATATATAATATATACATGCTTTGATTGGTTTAATGCATGTTAGTTTTATAAATATATATGATTATCTTTTAATTTGATTGAAAGATAAAATTAAGGTAAATATTTTGAAAAAAATAAATTCAGATTTTGGCTTTTAATTAAGGATGTCTAATATTTTAAATAAATTAGTTGAAAATAAATGCAGCCAAAGTAACCTCTTTTGTGTAGATTAGTTTATTTAAAATATTAAGATGATTATATGTTTTTGTGATTCATGTGTTTATTAATTGACCCAAAGGTAAGTTAATATTTGAAAAAATTTCAACGACATCTGTGGTGATAAATGTGTGATAATTATAAGGTATTTTATGTGAGCAATAAGTTAGTCCAAAGATTAATTCATTGTTTGACATAATTTATTGTCAATGTTTGATTGCTACAACAAGAGTACAACTTACTGTTAATATTACTATCCAAAGACTTGATATTAATGTTGTGTTTGGTATCTTGAGAGGGGATTAGCCATTATCTTGAATTTATTGTTTACTTATGAATAATGATTTAAGCTTGTTTTTGTTCTATATTCAGCTAATTCATCTTCTGCTGCCACAATATCTGCTAATATAAATTCTATACCCATGCTTAATGGGACTAATTTTAAGGAATGGAAAAGGCACTTACTTATAGTGCTTGGCTATATGGACATAGACCTTGCACTAAGGGAAGAACAACCTGCACCTCTCACTGCGGAAAGCACCCCTGATGTTAAGAGGGATTTTGAGAGGTGGGATCGTTCAAATCGCATGAGTCTAATGATCATGAAACAAAACATTCTTTGATGTCTATGAAGTATAAGGGTCAAGGAAACGTAAGAGAGTGCATTATGGAGATGTTCCATACTGCTTCAAGACTTAAGGCACTTAAGATCGAGCTTTCTGAGGAAATGCTTGTTCTTATGGTTTTGGTATCGCTTCCTGCACAGTTTAATCAATTTAAAATTAGCTATAACTGTCAAAAGGAGAAATCGACCCTAAATGAGCTCATTTCTCTTTGTGTGCAAGAGGAAGAAAGGTTGAAGCATGATAAGTTTGAAAGTGCTCATTTGGCCAATTCCCCTAAAGACAAGGGAAAGAAAAGAAAATGTCAGAATGAAGCTGCTAAGGGTCCAGCTCAAAAGAAACAACAACAAGCTACAGAAAGTTGTTTCTTTTGTAACAAGTCTGGACATGTAAAGAAAGATTGTACGAAATATCATGCTTGGTATGCAAAGAAAGGTATAATTCTTAATTTGGTCTGTTCTGAGATTAATTTAGCTTCGATACCTAGAAACATTTGGTGGATAGATTCTGGTGCTACTACTCACATAAGTGTTTCTATGCAGGGTTGCCTGAGTTACCGAAAGCCAAGTGATGGTGAAAGACACATCTTTGTGGGCGATGGAAAATCAGTAGAAGTGGAAGCGATTGGGCATTTTAGGTTGTTATTAGGAACTGGTTTTTATTTGGATTTAAAAGACACTTTTATTGTACCGTCATTTAGGCGGAATTTAGTTTCCGTTTCTTCGTTGGACAAATTTGGATATTATTGTTCATTCGGAAACAATCAATTTAATTTGCCTTTAAATTCAAATGTTATTGGAACTGGTTATTTAAATACTTATGACAACCTTTATTTGCTAGAAACAGTTGCATTCTATAATGAAACCTTGCATGTGGAATCATGTGGTATTAAACACAAATTAAATAAGGAAAATTCAGCATCATTATGGCATAGGCGCTTAGGTCATATCTCAAAAGTTAGAGTTGAACACCTTGTGTCTAATGGTATTTTAGAGTCCTTTGACTTCATAGACTTTGATGTCTGTGTCAATTGCATTAAGGGAAAACAGACCAAAACCAAGAGATTGGGTGCCAACAGATCTTCAGACGTCTTAGAATTAATTCATACAGATATTTGTGGGCAATTCCCTACGGCATCCTTGAATGGTCAACAATATTTCATAACATTCATAGACGATTACTCACGTTATGAGTACCTATATCTCATTCATGAGAAATCTCAATCTTTGGACATGTTCAAAGCTTATAAAGCTGGAGTTGAGAATCAACTCAACAAAAGGATTAAAAACATCAGATCTGATTGTTGTGGTGAGTACTACGGTAGATATGATGGCTCAGGTGAACAATGTCCAGGACCATTTGCGAAATTCCTACAGGAATGTGGTATTGTCCCACAGTACACCATGGCAGTATCACCTAGTATGAATGGTGTAGCTGAAAGACGAAATAGAACTCTTAAGGATATGGTAAGGAGCATGATTACTCATTCTACCTTACCTGAGTCCCTCTGGGGAGAAGCATTAAAGACAACAGCTTACATTCTGAATAGAGTACCCAATAAAGCAGTTGCAAAAACACCTTATGAGCTTTGGACAGGTCAAAAGCCTAGTCTAAAGCACTTTCACATTGGGGGATGTCCAGATGAGGCAAGGCCTTATAGGCCACATGAAAAGAAATTGGACTCCAAAACAGTAAGCAGTTACTTTATTGGTTATTCTGAGCAATCTAGGGGCTATAAATTTTATGATCCCATAATAAGGAATATTTTTGAGACGGGAACTGCAACATTTTTTGAGGATGTTGAGTTTGAAGGGAGAAATAAGGTTAGAGACATTGCTTTTGAGGAGGAATTGGATTCTAACTCAATTCCTACCATCACTTTTGACGATGTTCAGGTTCTTATACCTATCATTGATCAAGAAGTGAATCCAGAACCTCTACAAGACAATGTTGGACAACTCCCAATTCAAAATGAGGTAATTGTTCCAGAAGAACAAACTCAACAACCTCAAGAACAAGTGCCATTAAGGAGGTCCACAAGAGAAAGGAGAAATGCTATTCCAAATGATTATATTGTATTTCTCAAAGAACATGAGGATGATAATGGGATGATGGAAGATGATCCAATCAACTTTCATCAAGCCATGAAAAGTTCTAATTCTCAAAAGTGGGTTGATGCCATGAAAGATGAGTATAAATCTATGCAAGACAATAAAGTTTGGGAACTTGTCCCATTACCTGAAGGTGCAAAACCAATTGGTTGTAAAAGGATATTTAAAACCAAGAGGGATGCAAATGGTAATGTGGAGAGGTATAAGGCGCGTCTTGTAGCTAAAGGATATACTCAGAAAGAAGTTATTAATTTTACAGAGACTTTTTCTCCAGTTTCATTGAAAGACTCCTTCAGGATAATCATGGCGCTTGTTGCTCATTTTGATCTTGAATTACATCAGATGGATGTTAAGACTGCGTTTCTTAATGGAAACAATGAAGAAACAATTTATATGGTGCAACCAGAAAATTTTGAGTCGGAAGACTCAAAGACTATGGTTTGCAAATTGACAAAATCCATCTATGGACTCAAACAAGCTTCCCGAAAATGGTACCACAAGTTTCATCAAATAATTGTTTCGTTCGGTTTTGAGATGAATATTGTTGATGATTGTGTGTATCACAAATTCAATGGGAGTAAGTACATATTTCTGGTACTATATGTTGATGACATTTTGCTTGTCGCTAATGATATAGGCTTATTGCACGAAACCAAGAGGTTTTTATCTAAGCATTTTGAGATGAAAAATCTTGGGGACGCCTCTTTTGTTTTAGGAATTCAGATACATCGAGATCGATCTTGAGGTATTCTTGGATTATCATAAAAGAGCTATATCGATAAAGTACTCAAAAGGTTTGGCATGCAAAGTTGTAGACCAGGTGACACCCCTGTCACTAAAGGAGACAAATTTAGTCTTACTCAATGCTCTAAAAGTAACCTTGAAATTCAGGAAATGCAAAAGATTCCCTATGCATCAGCTATTGGGAGTTTAATGTATGGTCAAGTTTGTACGCGTCTGAACATTGCGTACATTGTTGGGATGTTAGGCAGATATTTAAGCAACCCTGGTATAGACCATTGGATAGCAGCCAAAAGGGTTATGAGATATCTTCAGAGAACAAAAGATTACATGCTTACTTATAAGAGATCAGAGCTTTTGGAGGTCATAGGGTATTCTGCTTCTGATTTCACTAGATACCAAGATAGTAGGAAATCTACATCAGGCTATATTTACCTGTTAACTGGAGGAGCTATATCTTGGAAAAGTGTTAAATAGACACTTGTAGCTTCGTCCACTATGGAAGTAGTGTTTGTAGCATGCTATGAGGCATCAAACCATGGAATATGGTTGCGAAACTTTGTCACAGGGCTGCACATTTTGAAGAATGTAGAAAGACCACTCAAATTATTTTGTGACAATAAGTCATCAGTGCTGTGTTCCAATAACAAAAAGAGTTCATCTAAGTCAAAGCATATTGACATAAAGTTCCTAGTTGTAAAAGAAAGAGTGCAAGATGGTCAAATATCCATAGAGCACATTAGGACAAACTCCATGACAGCGGATCCGCTCACAAAAGGTTTACCACCCAAGGTCTTTCATGAGCACACTGCTAATATGGGTGTGACATTGTTTGAGGATATCATGATTTATTGGGAGTTTATATTTTATTTGTTTTATGTTTGTTTTCAGACATTTATGTATTTGGTTATTTTCTGATCAGAAATAAAGTATTCAGTTTATTCATTATGTTTATTATTTTGGTACTGACCTCACTTAAGTTTAAAGAGGACTAGTTGGAAATAGACATGTTTAGATCATATTGCATGTAATTTCCATGCTACACATCCATACTTGATCTATGTCATTTGGTTGTGTTAATATACGTGATCATTGATGGATTTAGTTACGATATATGTAATGAAAGTCGCCTTGGTTCTATGTTAACATAATTAATGGACGAGATTGTTCGAAATACATTTTGGATATGATAGTAAAATTTTGAGCTCATAAGGTTATATAATGACATGTAATTATAGAGTAATTAGTATATATATGTGGTCCAAGTGGGAGATTGTTGGAAAATATGGACATCACATATATATTAAGGGTAATTACATGTTATTATTTACTATCATGATAGGTTAACCCAAATTAAAAGTGATCTAATTTGGTTAGAATTTTATTGGGCTTTAATTATTAAATAAAGTATAGGTCAAATATGTGTAGATACTCTAGTAATTGAGTTCTAATCAAATTCTAATTAATGATGGGCTAATTAGAATTTGATTAGAACTAATATGCCAAGGTTATAAATATTAGGGTTATGGTCCCTAAATTATACACAAGATATCTTTTCTAATATCCCATCATTAGGGAAGACAGAGCAGATATTCTCTGAATTTCTTATGTGCTAATTTGGAAGATCAAATCCCCAAAATCTGGTAAAACTTCAAGGAATTCATGGATTCAGGTACGCTTCCGCATTTAGTTTTATTCTTGATTTATTCTTAATGATTTGACATGATAGATCCTGGTTTATTCAGTTTTATAGATTTATTTTACAAATCTAACATGGTCCCCCTTTAAAGAGAATTCTTTTTTGTTATTGATGAATGATTATATTATACCTTTTAGATTGAATTATAAAGTACAAAAATTCATTAGAGTATTATAAGATTCTATAAGTTATATATAGTATGTTCTTATGAAAGCATAGTTATTTTAGTACTTGTAATAGTGCTCGTTATAATAGCCAAGGTGACGACAATGGTGTTAAATATCTTCAGGTATATTTTACTATGATTTATTTATTATATCATGTTTATTATAATTGGAGACTGATCATGACAACATGAATAGATAGATTTTGAAATGAAATCCATGCATGTTTGCAATGGTGATTATGAAATAAAGAATATATTGGGACGATTATATGTTCGTCCTCGTAAATTTATGGCATTCCTCGAAGTGAACGCAAACACAAAAGAAAATAAAAACCAATATTATTTCAATATTTGGTAGTATAAAGTTAGTGGAAAGCTCTAAAAGAGCTAATATATTAATATTTTGTGATGGTTAATCCATTGGTTTTAAAAGATATTCATAATGGATCTCATATTTAGATTGTAAATGAGGAAAAGATTATATTTCATATGAATCAAAGGAGAATTGAGTTATTGATTACTCTTGTTATTAAATTGAATTGATTATGACTAGCTTTGTGATCTTTTGTCATCATCACCATTAAGGGGTTGAAAGCAAAATATTTGACTGTGAAAGATCTACTTATGAGAAATAGAATATGATAATTCTATCTAAAGCTCGTTATGGTTGGATGCACCTAAAGTTGCAAGTTTTTTTTTAAAAAAAGCTGTGGGTATAACTCTGTAGTATTCAGAATAAGTTCTCAATTAAAATTACGTGGAAAAATATTACTGATGAAAACTTGCAGGAGAGAAAACTTATGTATAAAAAGTCATTGGTTATGTACTTATTGTACACCTGGAAAATAAGATATGCTCTCAAAGTTTGCTACTAATAGATTTTGATTGGATTCAAAGTCTACTACTAGAGTTTAATTTGTTTATTTCTTGATAAAATTGTCAAGACTCAATGCAGAAAAAAAAAGATTTTGGCATATTCCCTGAAGTGAATATTGCATATAATTGTTTGGAAATTATATTTATTTTGTTAACTTAGTGACATTAAAGAATTTACATTGATTTAGACATTTCCATCAGTAAATGTCACAATAGTACTTATATGTGGATACAAAGTAAAAAAATGACAGTAAAATTATCAATTTGTCACAATTTATATTGACATTATTAGTACAATTGAAATGCATGCTAAAGTAAACCAGAAGTTTACTAATACAAATAAATTTACTACTTGGCGTGACTAGTTAGACCATCTTGGATCATATATGATGTGAAAATTAATTAAGAATTTATATGGACATTCATTAAAGAACCAGAAGATTCTTTAATTTAATAAATTCTCATTTGTTGTTTGTTCTTCATGAAAACTGATTGTTAAAAACTCACTAGCTAAAGTTGAGATTTAATGTCTTGCATTTCTGAAATGAATATGGGCTCATTCGTCCACTATGTGGATGATTTTGATATTATATGATTTTGGTAGACGCATCTACAAAATAATCACTTGTTTTACAAACTTGCAACCTGTCATTTGCAAGATTGCTTGTTTAAATAACTAATTTTAGATCATGTAATTAAGACAATTTATCTTGCTAATACTGATAAGTATATATCTCAGTCTTTTATTGATGGTGTTTGAAAAACTTCTATAAAAGTTTTTTATATATGCGCATAATGGTTAGATAAATTATTGATTGAACGCCTCTGATTGATATCTAAACCATTACTTATGAGAACTAAACTCCCTATTTCAACATGAGATTATGTTGATTTACGTGTTGTACGCATCAAGCTAATAAGTTATAAATACCCTGTAACGCCCCAAATTTTTGGGCCTGGTAGAATTGGGCCTATTGGGCCTTGGGCATGGGAGCGTTTAAAATTTTTGAGAACAAGAGAACGACACTAATGCAAGTTGGACCTATTAGGTGAGTGATTTTGGAAGGCTAGGGGGCTTCCATGAAGTCCCGGGTTCAAACCTGGGCTTTAGGAAAAAAATTGGTTTTAGGTGAATAAAACCCTGTGAGTAAGTAAGTAGGCTTTAAGAATAAATTGTGGGAAAAAAATTACACAAAGAAGCATGTGGCCTAGTGGCAAGGCGTCATTAAGGTTGCAAGGGAGCATGGGTTCAAGTCTTGGCGCTTGCAATTCATTTTGATTTCCTTTTAAATGAACTTAGACTTTGGCCCATAGACTTATATTTAGTTGTGCTTGTTTTGTTACACAAGGAGTCTACTAGTAAAGGTGGCGAGTGGCGTGTGGAGTGTCCTAATGGTCTGAGGTTCGAAACCCCTTGCATGCGAAAGGTGACTATTTTGCTAATTTGGGACGGTTTTGGAAGATTGATGGAGGGATCCCATATCGGGAAGCTAGCGTGAGAGTAGGCGAGAAGCTGGCTTTAAATAGAGCGATCTATGAGGAGAGTAGGCATACCTTGGTTGGCATTTGGGCATAGGAGTGTTCAGAGCGTGGATTAACTCTAGATTCCTATCAGGTGTGTATTTCGCACTACTCTAGCTGTAGAGCGGCAAATGCCGAAATGCCGGTCACACGGTAATGGTAGCCACACGAGCGTGCGAGCGTACGTGTGGGAGCTTTGACACGATAGTTGAGGCCCTCATGAGTGTTCTCATGGGTTTAGGCTGCCTTGGGTCGAGTGGGCCCGTGGGCCCATGTGAATAAATTGTAAGATGGTGAAGTAGATATTGGATTGGTCTATGTGAATCTCATATATGTGGCTAGATTTGGGCTGAATGGGCCACACGAGCGTGTGGGCCCATTTGGGTTGAGAATGGGCCCTAGGCCCATTCGCATCATTATCTTTGTTTAGAATACTTCGGCTTAACTAGGGAAATCGTAGTTGATTACTCTAGTGAAGGTGACGGCGCTCGTGATTATTTAGTACTCTACGTGATAAGGTGTGTATCCGTATACACTGTTCTGATTGTTGCTCGGTTGAAAAGCTGAAGATGCGTATATTGTACTATTTTGACTGTTGATCGGCATTATGCCGAAAAGTTGAAATACCGACGAACGATGCCATACGAGCGTGCGATCGCGAGTGTGGTGAACTATGCTCACGGAGCGTGAGCGTGTGATGAGAAAGGCCACCATGAGCGGATTCATGGGCTTGGGCCGTAGTGGGTCACTTGGGTTGGAATGGGCCTCGATGGGCCAATGGGCCGTAGGGCCCGCGAATGCAAGTCACACTGTTAAATGGGAAATAGATAGGCTTATCATGTCGCGCACATGACTTCGGTGCTTTGGGCCGCGTCAGGCCGAAAGGGGGCTGTGTAGATCCAATGGGCTTGTAGGCCCACACAGATGAAATGTCCATGATGTGATAAGTTATTGATTTGGGCTGTGCCGTTGCATAGTCGTGGTTGTTTCTAGGCTAAATGGGCCACACGAGTGTGTGGGCCCACTTGGGCAGGGTAATGGGCCTTAGGCCCATCTTCGCCGTTAAGTCAGATTGGATTTCCTAAGTCGTTCGAGGCGACGGTGGACCTTCTGTTGGGTCGTTAATAACCCTCGATTTGTAAAATTACTGAAATACCCTCGATTTGTAAAATTACTGAAATACCCTCGATTTTTAAAATTACAGAAATACCCTCAATTTGTAAAATTACTGAAATACCCTCAGCTTGTAAAATTACTAAAATAGCCTCAGTTTGTAAAATTACTAAAATACCCTCGATTTGTAAAATTACTGAAATACCCTCAGTTTGTAAAATTACTAAAATACCCTCGATTTGTAAAGTTACTGAAATACCTCTGATTTGTTAAATTACCGAAAGACCCGTGACTTATGAAATTACTAAAATACCATTGGTTTACAAATTACTGAAATACCTCGATTTGCAAAATTACCGAAATACCTTGATTTGTGAAATTACTGAAATACCTTTGTAGGGTAGAATCACCGAATTGCCCCGTTGGGTAGAATTACCAAAATACCCCTGAGGGGTAGGATTACCGACATACCCTTATAGGGTAAAATGAGTGATTTGCCCTTGTGGGTAAATGATTGACTTGTGATATGATTTGACCGATTTGACTGTGATCGTATGACTGTGTTTTAACTGACTTGACTGTGGGCGTGTGGTGAAATGTTTGTTAATATGTGTTGAAATGTCTCATTACTAAGCATGGCCATTTTGCATACACGTAATGATTGGGCATGACATACACGACATATTGCATGGGGTTGGGATTTGTATTTGGAGGAAGTATCGTACTAGTGGCTGCCCACGCTTTCTCGCTCTAGTGGCCGCCACGCATATCGATTTTAGTGGCACGCCACGCGTTCCGCTATTAGCAAACTCTGCTTTGCATTAGTACTATGTACTAGTGGCTTTGCCACGTTTATCATTATAGTGGCATCGCCACGTGTCCCGATTTTAGTGGCTCGACCAAGTATATCGTTATTAGCAGCTTTGTTGCATTGTTATTAGCAGCTATGCTGCGTCATTGGTGTGTAGGGCTGGGTGGGTCGACTTGGTCCCCACATGGTGTGTATGGTTGGTACGGGTGGTGTGTTGGCTAGATTGGGTGGGGTGCATCCTCATACTATTCCATATCTGTTTATGAGATCTGTCACTGTACTGGGCTTAGGCCACTTGTTCTGATCTTGGTTTGGGCTAGGCCCAATTGATTCTGTTATGGGCTGTGACCCAAATGATATTGTAGTGGGCTTTGACTCACGTATGCTTTGAACTGACTATACTGTTACTCTTAAAGGGCTTTGGTCAGACTGTTTCAGTTTCGATTTCTGTATACTGATTGTTACTCTAGTAAAGGGGATTACACACTGAGTTTTCATAAACTCACCCCATTTTTAACTATGCAAGTAATTCTCAGCCTTAGACGGATCAGAGCTGTGAGGGACTCGGAGAAGACCACACCCTGCTTATGCTTGCTGTTTTGATTAATTACTTTTAAATATTTTATTTGGGTTGTTATAAGGCCTCTCTAATTTTAACTTATTATTTTTGATATTTATTTATGATGTTTTCTAAAAGCTAAAAGTGGGATACGATTTCCGAAACGATAATTGTCTTCAAAACACTACGTTTCCGCAACGTTTTCAAAATGCTTCTGCTACTCAATTTTTAAACACTACATTTTCGTAAATTATTTATTTTAATTATTCTTCCGCAACAGATAAAGTTTTCAAAGTAATTACGTTTGCAAGTGGATAACAATTGCTTAAGTGTTTTGAGTTTTAACAAAGAGGCTGTAACTCTTAAACAAGTTTTAACAACAAGAAACATGGTTTTGAAAAACACTTCCATGTGACACGCCAGATTTGGGCCTAACTTCTAGGCCGGGTTTGGGGTGTTACATTTAATGGTATCAAAGCCCGGTTGCAAAACTCGGTTGTGGATTGGGTCTTCAAAATTGAATTTCTGAAAGTATTGTTTTAAAAAGGCTTGAAAAGATTTAAAGTTCTGAAATTGTATTGACCGTTTTCCGAAAGTGTGGTACACCGAGTCTCCGAATCCGTAAGTTTCTCAAATTGTTGTTGGTTTCGTTGAAAAGCAATAGATAAAGATACTATGATTTCTTAGATATTAGACTGTATGGCTATACTTAAACTTAGAGTTTGTATTTATTCTGTGTATATTCTGGAAATGATTTGCATGTGGTATCCATCCCCTCTGATGGATAGATAGTGTGGTGCGTGCTTGTGTTATTAAGATCAGAGTGCGCAACGAGAGCGTAGTGTGCTAGGTTAGGATGTGCGAGTGTTCCTATAGTAGGAAATTTTGAGGATGAAATTTCTTTAAGGGGGTAGAATTGTAACGCCCCGATTTTTTGGGCCTAGTAGAATTGGGCCTATTGGGCCTTGAGCATGGGAGCGTTTAAAATTTTTGAGAACAAGAGAACGGCACTAATGCAAGTTGGACCTATTAGGTGAGTAATTTTGGAAGGCTAGGGGCCTTCCATGAAGTCCCGGGTTCAAACCTGGGCTTTAGGAAAAAAATTGGTTTTAGGTGAATAAAACCCTGGGAGTAAGTAAGTAGGCTTTAAGAATAAATTGTGGGAAAAAATGACACAAGGAAGCATGTGGCCTAGTGGCAAGGTGTCATTACGGTTGCAAGGGAGCATGGGTTCAAGTCTTGGCGCTTGCAATTCATTTTGATTTCCTTTTAAATGAACTTAGACTTTGGCCATTAGACTTATATTTAGTTGTGCTTGTTTTGTTACACAAGGAGTCTACTGGTAAAGGTGGCGAGTGACTTGTGGAGTGTCCTAATGCTCTGAGGTTCGAAACCCCTTGCATGCAAAAGGTGACTATTTTGCTAATTTGGGACGGTTTTGGAAGATTGTTGGAGGGATCCCACATCGGGAAGCTAGCGTGAGAGTAGGCAAGAAGCTGGCTTTAAATAGAGCGATCTATGAGGAGAGTAGGCATAGCTTGGTTGGCGTTTGGGCATAGGAGTGTTCGGAGCGCGGATTAACTCCAGATTCCTATCAAGTGTGTATTTCTTACTACTCTAGCTGTAGAGCAACAAATGCCGAAATGTCGGTCACATGGCGATGGTAGCCACACGAGCATGCGAGCGCACGTGTGGGAGCTTCGACGCAATAGTTGAGGCCCTCATGAGTGTTCTTATGGGTTTAGGCTACCTTGGGCCGAGTGGGCCTATGGGCCCATGTGAATAAATTGTAAGATTGTGTAGTAGATATTGGACTGGTCTATGTGAATCTCATATTTGTGGCTAGATTTGGGCTGAATGGGCCACACGAGCGTGTGGGCCCATTTGGGTTGAGAATGGGCCCTAGGCCCATTCGCATCATTATCTCTATTTAGAATACTTCGGTTTAACTGGGCAAATCGTAGTTGATCGCTCTAGTGAAGGTGACGGCGCTCATGATTATTTAGTATTCTACGTGATAAGGTATGTATCCGTATACACTGTTCTGATTGTTGATCGGTTGAAAAGTTGAAGATGCGTATATTGTACTATTTTGACTGTTGATCGGCATTATGCCAAAAAGCCAAAATACCGGCAAACGATGCCATATGAGCGTGCGATCACGCGTGTGGTGAACCGTGCTCACGGAGCGTGAGCGTGTGATTAGAAAGGTCACCGTGAGCGGATTCATGGGCTTGGGCCGTAGTGGGTCACTTGGGCTGGAATGGGCCTCGATGGGACAATGGGCCGTAGGGCCCGCGAATGCAAGTCACACTATTAAATGGGAAATAGATAGGCTTATCATGTCGCGCACATGACTTAGGTGCTTTGGGCGCGTCAAAGGCAGTGCAAAGGGTGTGGGGCCCCAATGGGCTTGTGTGCCCACACAGATGAAATGTCCGTGATGTGATAAGTTATTGATTTGGGCTATGCCGTTGCATAGCCGTGGTTATTTCTAGGCTAAATGGGCCACACGAGTGTGTGGGGCCCCACTTGGGCAGGGTAATGGGCTTTAGGCCCATCTTCGCCGTTAAGTCAATTTGGATTTCCTAAGTCGCTCGAGGCGACGTTGGACCTTCTGTTGGGTCGTTAATAACCCTTGATTTGTAAAATTACTGAAATACCCTCAGTTTGTAAAATTACTAAAATACCCTCAATTTGTAAAATTACTGAAATACCCTCGGTTTGTAAAATTACTAAAATACCCTCTATTTGTAAAATTACTGAAATACCCTCAGTTTGTAAAATTATTGAAATACCCTCGGTTTGTAAAATTACTGAAATACCCTCAATTTGTAAAATCACTGAAATACCCTCAGTTTGTAAAATTACTGAAATACCCTCAGTTTATAAAATTACTGAAATACCCTCGATTTGTAAAGTTACTGAAATAACTCTGATTTGTGAAATTACCGAAATTACCTTTGATTCATGAAGAACAAAAAAAAAATGAGAATTTATTAAATTAAAGAATCTTCTGGTTCTTTAATGAATATCCATATAAATTCTTAATTAATTTTCACATCATATATGATCTAAGATGGTCTAACTAGTCACGCCAAGTAGTAAATGTATTTGTATCAGTAAACTTCTGGTTTACTTTAGCATGCATTTCAATTGTACTAATAATTTCAATTATAAGGCCTCTCTAATTTTAACTTATTATTTCTGATATTTATTTATGATGTTTTCTAACTGCTAAAAGTGGGATACGATTTCCGAAACGATAATTGTCTTCAAAACACTACGTTTTCGCAACGTTTCCAAAATGCTTCTGCTACTCAATTTTTAAACACTTCATTTTCGTAAATTATTTATTTTAATTATGCTTCCGTAACAGATAAAGTTTTCAAAGTAATTACGTTTGCAAGTGGATAACAATTGCTTAAGTGTTTTGAGTTTTAACAAAGAGGCTGTAACTCTCAAACAAGTTTTAACAACAAGAAACATGGTTTTGAAAAACACTTCCATGTGACACGCCAGATTCGGGCCTAACTTCTAGGCCGGGTTTGGGGTGTTACATACCCCCATTACAATTGGTTTTTAGTAAAGAGTTAAATATTTCTCATCTTTAAATTTTTGTATGTGCATATATGTAACACCCCAAACCCGGTCTATGCGTTTAGACGAGATTTGGTTTGTCACACCAAACATACTTTCGTTTCTTTTCAAGATTTACGATAAAATAATGATGCAAAAACTTTTGAAAATCGAGTTAAAGATGTAGTACGAGGTTTTGAAAATAATTTAAGAATATACTTGTTTAAAACTAATCTTAAATAAAATGTTTATCGAAACTTTAAAACTTCTTAAAAGAATTTGGAGGAAAATTTTAAAGAAAATCGTCTAATTGTCAAAATATTAAATAAACGATATTTTTAGGAAAAACCAAATGATTTAACATAAACTCATAATTAAAGTCTCAAAATAAAAATTATAAAACCATCCACACGATAAAATCCATAAAACATACTTAGAGGCCTTATTACATCAACCCAATAATAGCAATTAAAATAAAAACTTAAATAAAGTCATAGTTTATAAAAAAACCCAAATTCGTAGTATGGGCTCCACCAAGTCATCTCCTACCAAGTCCACGTCAATTTCCATTACCCAAAATGGTTAATAAAAAATTGGGTGAGTTACAAAGAACTCAAAGGTGCAACTCACTTACCACCATTTTTAGGCCGATCGTCAAGATATCATCTTTGGGCTTGAGCCCATTAATGATTTCAACCATACATTGTAAAGTAACATAATTTAAAGAAAAGAATGCATGAAGTATGAATTTCCCAAACCAACCTAGTATCCATCCGCTAACACCCCGTACCCAACACACCTGTGGGGATCAAGTCAACCCACCCCGCCAAACACACCAATCATGGGCTTAAAGCCCTTAAATAATTTTGTAGTGCACTACCAACTAGATTGTGACATTGTCACCGAACTAGAGGCATTTAGTCGAATTTGTGGCGAGCCACCGAACTAGAGGCAATGAGCCATATTGTGGCGAGCCACCGAACTAGAGGCAATGAGCCAAATTTGTGGCAACTCGCCATTCTTCTCTTCATATAACCCACCCCATGCAATCATGCGTATATAACAAATATAATCATATAACGATTTTCATTAATCCATATCATCGGTGGGCTTATCAATTAACCCTTCATTAGGCTCATATAAACAATTTATCAACTAGCCCATTTAGTAGTTTAGTGACTTTGGCCCAATTTAGCCCAATTTATCGAAACAGTATTTTCGCCCATTTAATCGAACTAGAGTAATATCGCCCATTTTATCGAACTAGAGTTTTATCGGCCCATTTTATCGAACTAGAGTATTATCGACCCATTTTATCGAACTAGAGTATTATCGACCCATTTTATCGAACTAGAGTATTATCGCCCATTTTATCGAACTAGAGTATTATCGTATTTTATTTTCTGCTTTAACCGCTTTCATGCATTTACTCAAAAATATGAGTTACTACGTATTTTCCGTTTTTACTATTTTACGAATTTATCACGTAACTTACAACATGATGTCCAACCCCAAAATGAGTGTGAAGTTACACACCGGTTATGGAGAGAACTAAACTTTCCCGCTCTTCAACACCTATACGTATTGTGTTAATTAAAACACTATAATCTATAATAAAACCGATCTAAATATAGCGATCTAGAAATTTACCCTCGGATTTTCGTAAGACTTCTACTTGCGATTTCTCTCCGATTGATGGTTCGCTAACCGAATCGAATCCACGAACAAATAATGGTTCGGAGTACGAACGACTTCGAATAGTTGATTTTCCTCGGTTGAACGTCCGCAACCCGGTGGAAAATCTCTGATTCCCGAAATAGTCCTTTGCTTGTACTTAGGGAATAATGAACCTCCCTTCTTCCGAAGGCTAAACACCGCCTGCTTTCTTCCCTATGTTGAATGTCTTCAAAGGCAAAGAATATTAATCTAATGATATCGAAAAATTTCTAAAGTTTAAAAGATGTGATTTCCTTACCACGAGAATCGATTCCTATGCTTTGTCACCCACCACTTCTTGATTCCAACTTTCCGTTATCGCACTAAAGTTTAACAAAATAAACGTTAATAAAATAAACGTTTATTTTGATCCAAATAATGCCTTCAAGCCAACATTAATATTCTAAGCACTAACCACTAATAACTAATTGAAACAAAAAGAACTCTTACCTATATTCCACGTCGAAAAGAAAGGATTTGAGAATAGTATGGTTTTAAGGAGGATTCGGCTATGAAAGATTAAAGAGAAAGGGAAATAATTTGGCTTATGAACACCTTAGCATTCGGCCATGAGAGAAATATTGGAGAGAAATATTGATTGATAATGAATAAAAATAAGAAAATGGAGATGATGATGAATTCGGTTTTCAAAGAAAATAAAAGAGAAAGAAAGAGAGGAGATTAGAATCAAGACACATTCGGCAATGAAGAAAAGAGAGAAAAGAAAGGAATGGTCATTTGATGTAGGTGATTTCGGCACTCAAATGAAATAAGGCACAAAAGAATACCAATTGATGTGCAAAAATGACCAAATGGTCAAAAACTTTAGGACTTACCAATGCTCAAATTCGGCAAAAGGGAGAAAAGTTTGAGAGAGTTTTCAAAACTTGCACAAACTAACAAAATGACCAAAACAAGACTAAAATTCCTAGCCAAAACTATCACCAAAATTCGGCTCCCCCCCTATAGCCATATTGCCGTCTAAGTACATGGTCTTTAGGCCAAGATATTGTTTCCAAAAATTCTTCCTTGATTCATGCCTCATATCTTCACATTTTCCTTATTCTTTTGATACCCTTCCTTAAGTTCAAAATTTCCTTATTCCTTGATATTTTAACCAAAAATAACAAGTCAACACCTTCCATAAAAGCTCTTGGCCGACACTTGCTATATATTGTGCATAAAAATTCAAAATAAAATTCACCTAGATGCTAAACATGGGATTCAACCTTCAACCTCATGCACAAGCTCATGCGCCATCACCACTTGTCCAATAATTCATCTTATGCCTCACTTTGACACTTAAATTAATTTATGTGTCAAGGTCACTTAATCCACTTCCATAAATAATTTCTTAAAAATAATAATATTCCTTCTAAAAAAATTTTAAACCCTTCTTCAGACTATACTAACCACGAAAAATAAATCAGAAAATTTTACTTTCTAGAATAATTACTCAAAGCACAGATAGAAAATAAATTACTCAAATTTTCGTGGTGTTACAACTCTACCCCTCTAAAAGAAAATTTCGTCCTCGAAATTTACTCCGGCTGAAAAAGGTGAGGGTATTGTTGCCGAATTGCATCCTCAGCTCCCACGTAGCTTCCTCCACTCCGTGGTTACGCCACAACACTTTGACCAACGGCACGTCTTCTTTCTTAGCACCTTCACGTCTCTGGTCCTAAGATTTCCACCGGTTCCTCCTCAAAAGACAAATCCAAATTCAACTCCACTTCTTCTACCGGCACTATGTGCGAAGGATCCGATCTATAGCGCCTCAACATGGACACGTGGAAAACATTATGAATTTGGCTCAATTCGAGGTAACTCAATCGATAGGCCATCTGACCAACTCGCTTCACCACACGATATGGTCCAATGTATCTAGGACTCAACTTGCCCTTCTTCCCGAATCAAATATCTTCTTCCAAGGTGAGACCTTCAGAAGACTTGATCTCCTACGGCATACTCGATCTCTTTACGCTTGGATCCGCATACGACTTCTGTCTATCCAAGCTTCCTTTAACCGTGTCTTCAATAACTTTCACTTTTTCTTCCGTTTCAAAAATCATCTCGAGTCCTAACAATCGCCGATCACCCAACTCACCCATATAAACAACACTCCTTCCGCAAAAGCTTAGTTAGAGGTGCAAAGAATCAATGAGAACCCTCAACAAAGCGCCTATAATATCCACCAAACCCAAGAAACTCCGAATCTCAACTACCGACTTCGGTGGTTTCCAATCCAATACCGCTCAATCTTCCGAGGATCCACCCTTATTCCTTCTACCGATACCACATGACCCAAGAAAGTCACTTCTCTTAACCAAAATTCACATTTACCGAATTTGGCATACAACTGATTATCTCAAGCACTTGCAATACAATCCGCAAATGCGAGTCATGTTCTTCTTCGCTCCTCGAATAAACCGTAATGTCATCTATGAATACCACCACAAACCGATCTAAGAATGGTTGAAAGACCGGTTCATCATATCCATAAATGCAAATGGTGCATTGGTCAACCCAAACGGCATCACTAAAAACTCATAGTGTCCGTGAATCGGTTCGAACGCCATCCCCGTGAATATCCGCTTCTTTCACCTTAAGCCGGTGGTAACCCGACCTTAAATCAATCTTGAGAAAACAGAAGCTCCTTCAATTGATCAAACAGTCGTCAATCCTCGGCAGAGGGTACCGATTCTTGATCGCCACTTTATTCAATTGCCTATAGTCAATACACATACGCATTGACCCATCCTTCTTCTTAACAAACAAAACCTGTGCTCCCCACGGAGACACACTCGGTCGAATAAAACCCCGATCTAGCGGTTCTTGAATTTGGGCTTTAAGCTCAAACAACTCCTTCTGGTGCCATTCTATAAGGAGCAATGGACACTGGAGCGCCTCCGGCAAAAGCTCAATACCAAATTCCACTTCCCGATCCGAGGTACACCAGAAGTTCTTCAGAAAACATCGTGGAACTCCTTCACCGCTCTCACATCTTCCACCAACACTTTTTTGGCATCTAAAGCACAAATAAATGCTAAAAATGCTCCGTATCCTTTTCGCACTAACTTCTCCGCCTTCAACGCAGTAAATCATGTTTGCCAAGTAATTTCTCCGCTCGCCTATCATAACTATCTCCTTATCCTCCACATTTCTTATCGACATACGCTTTTCAAAGACAGTCCAATTTCGCCTTGCTGCTAACCAACCAATCCATGCCCGAATAATATCGAATTCGCCAAAAGGCGCTTCCATCAAATTTGCCAGAATGTTTCTCCTTGAATTACTAAGGGCACGTCTCTAAACAATTTATTAACCAACACCGATCGTCCCTAAGGGACTAATCACCTCATCTCTTTATCGGAAATTTCGAGTCTAATTTCAAGTTTCCAGCTATGGTGCTAGCAATGTACGAATGAGTAGAACCAATATCTATCGTGGCAATAACGGGTACATCGTAAATGAAGAACGCATCGCTTATCACATCGTGCATTGCCATCCTCACGACGTCGACCGCATACACCAATCCCGGGCCGCCTTGCATCCGCGTTGCCCCTAGGACCATTGCCTCGACCAGCGCACCTGACCACGCCCAGCCCCATTACCACCACGACCGGTCCCCGACCTCTCTGTGGTTGCCGAACTCCTCTTGCCGGTGGTACATCAAGAGCACGAACTTCTTGAGTTGTATCCATACGCCGAGGGCAACTCCTATATTGATGCTCTGTCGATCCACATTTATAGCAAGCACCCGCTTTCCTCCAACATTCTCCTAATGTCTTTTCCCACATTCAAAGCACAATCCCGACTGATTAACGACCATCGGTGCTCTTCCTTGAGCTGGTTCCTCATTCCGGGCCTCTTCAGAATCTTCTCAAGAACCCGAATGCTTCAGATCTTTCTTGCCTCGAATTTGCTCCCGATTTTGACGTTCCGAGTTCTTAGCCTCTTCGGCTATCTTGGCCTTCTCCACAAGAGCGGCAAAAGTTCTAACTTGTTGTGGGGCTATCGTAACCCGCAACTCGCCTTTCAAACCGCCCTCGGCGCACACAACGCTCATGGTCCGTTGCCACTATCGCTCGAGCATAGCGACTCAAACGTAAGAACTCACCTCATATATGCCGCCACCGCCTTATTTCCTTGCACCAGTTCAAGAATTCCTTCCTTCGGCATCCACATAGCTTGTTCCCACATATTTCCCTTGAAAGGAAGCCTTAAAGAACTCCCAATTAACCAAAGCAAATCGGTGCCATCTCGGATAGTAAGCCACCATTGGTAAGCTTCGTCTCTCAACAAAGATACCGCTCCTCTTAACTTTTGTTCCACAAAGCACTCAAGATCGCCCATAATTCGCTCTCATCGCCTCAAGCCAATATTCAATGACATTGGGAGCTACACCAGAGACACCTCTCGAAAACCTCACTCCATCGGGATTTCATCGCCCGGTGATCGAACCACGAGCGGTTGGTCCATTCGAATCCAAATGACCTTTCAAGTACTCGCAGCATTGCTCGTGTCACAAATTATCCTCTTCCATATGGTCGCGGCGATCCCGTCTCACTCTCGAGTGACGCAGTGCATCCATTTCCGACATATGACCCGGCACATCGCTTGCGCCCCTAACACCTCGCCCTCTACCACGGCCACGCCTACCGCGCGCCCACGACCACGCCCTCTAGTGCTCATGGCGACTAATTTGATTTAACTGATTTAAGAGTTTTATGAATCGAATAATATTTCAATTGTTTATTAACGATATCTTATGATATGAAAGAGATAGAGTGTTTTCGCATCAATATCCTATTGTCTCAATCTCTACGGTTTTAACACCTAAAACTAGAAGTTCTAGAGTGTTTCTTATAATCATATCACAATGATAATAAACATACAAGATATCTGAGATACTTACTTGACTTGGCGCGGGATGTTCATGGTGCCATACTACCTTTAATCAAAACTCTAGAAATTATTTTCAAACAAATTTCTTTATTGAACCCAAACCACACCGAGTTTTGAAACCGGCTCGATATACCACTAAATGTAACACCCCAAACCCGGTCTATGCGTTTAGACGAGATTTGGTTTGTCACACCAAACATACTTTCGCTTTCTTTTCAAGATTTACGATAAAATAATGTTGCAAAAACTTTTGAAAATCGAGTTAAAGATGTAGTACGAG
The DNA here is from genome assembly GCA_025698515.1 of Gossypium sturtianum. NCBI lineage: Eukaryota > Viridiplantae > Streptophyta > Magnoliopsida > Malvales > Malvaceae > Gossypium > Gossypium sturtianum. Next base: position 90,669,227 of record CM046950.1, on the reverse strand, counting down.
GTTTTGAAAATAATTTAAGAATATACTTGTTTAAAACTAATCTTAAATAAAATGTTTATCGAAACTTTAAAACTTCTTAAAAGAATTTGGAGGAAAATTTTAAAGAAAATCGTCTAATTGTCAAAATATTAAATAAACGATATTTTTAGGAAAAACCAAATGATTTAACATAAACTCATAATTAAAGTCTCAAAATAAAAATTATAAAACCATCCACACGATAAAATCCATAAAACATACTTAGAGGCCTTATTACATCAACCCAATAATAGCAATTAAAATAAAAACTTAAATAAAGTCATAGTTTATAAAAAAAAACCCAAATTCGTAGTATGGGCTCCACCAAGTCATCTCCTACCAAGTCCACGTCAATTTCCATTACCCGAAATGGTTAATAAAAATTGGGTGAGTTACAAAGAACTCGATGTGCAACTCACTTACCACCATTTTTAGGCCGGATCGTCAAGATATCATGTCGGGCTTGAGCCCATTAATGATTTCAACCATACATTGTAAAGTAACATAATTTAAAGAAAAGAATGCATGAAGTATGAATTTCCCAAACCAACCTAGTATCCATCCGCTAACACCCCGTACCAACCAACACACCTGTGGGGATCAAGTCAACCCACCCCGCCAAACACACCAATCATGGGCTTAAAGCCCTTAAATAATTTTGTAGTGCACTCACAGAACTAGATTGTGACATTGTCACCGAACTAGAGGCATTTAGTCGAATTTGTGGCGAGCCACCGAACTAGAGGCAATGAGCCATATTGTGGCAGAGCCACCGAACTAGAGGCAATGAGCCAAATTTGTGGCAACTGGCCATTCTTCTCTTCATATAACCCACCCCATGCAATCATGCGTATATAACAAATATAATCATATAACATTTTCATTAATCCATATCATCGGTGGGCTTATCAATTAACCCTTCATTAGGCTCATATAAACAATTTATCAACTAGCCCATTTAGTAGTTTAGTGACTTTGGCCCAATTTAGCCCAATTTATCGAAACAGCAGTATTTTCGCCCATTTAATCGAACTAGAGTAATATCGCCCATTTTATCGAACTAGAGTTTTATCGCCCATTTTATCGAACTAGAGTATTATCGACCCATTTTATCGAACTAGAGTATTATCGACCCATTTTATCGAACTAGAGTATTATCGCCCATTTTATCGAACTAGAGTATTATCGTATTTTATTTTCTGCTTTAACCGCTTTTCATGCATTTACTCAAAATATGAGTTACTACGTATTTTTCCCGCTTTTACTATTTTACGAATTTATCACGTAACTTACAACATGATGTCCAACTCGAAAATGAGTGTGAAGTTACACACCGGTTATGGAGAGAACTAAACTTTCCCGCTCTTCAACACCTATACGTATTGTGTTAATTAAAACACTATAATCTATAATAAAACCGATCTAAATATAGCGATCTAGAAATTTACCTCGGATTTTCGTAAGACTTCTACTTGCGATTTCTCTCCGATTGATGGTTCGCTAACCGAATCGAATCCACGAACAAATAATGGTTCGAGTACGAACGACTTGAGCAGCTTGATTTTCCTCGGTTGAACGTCCGCAACCCGGTGGAAAATCTCTGATTCCCGAAATAGTCCTTTGCTTGTACTTAGGGAATAACAGAACCTCCTTCTTCCGAAGGCTAAACACCGCCCGCTTTCTTCCCTATGTTGAATGTCTTCAAAGGCAAAGAATATTAATCTAATGATATCGAAAAATTTCTAAAGTTTAAAAGATGTGATTTCCTTACCACGAGAATCGATTCCTATGCTTTGTCACCCACCACTTCTTGATTCCAACTTTCCGTTATCGCACTAAAGTTTAACAAAATAAACGTTAATAAAATAAACGCTTATTTTGATCCAAATAATGCCTTCAAGCCAACATTAATATTCGGCACTAACCACTAATAACTAATTGAAACAAAAAGAACTCTTACCTATATTCCACGTTGAAAAGAAAGGATTTGAGAACAGTATGGTTTTAAGGAGGATTCGGCTATGAAAGATTAAAGAGAAAGGGAAATAATTTGGCTTATGAACACCTTAGCATTCGGCCATGAGAGAAATATTGGAGAGAAATATTGATTGATAATGAATAAAAATAAGAAAATGGAGATGATGATGAATTCGGTTTTCAAAGAAAATAAAAGAGAAAGAAAGAGAGGAGATTAGAATCAAGACACATTCTAAGCAATGAAGAAAAGAGAGAAAAGAAAGGAATGGTCATTTGATGTAGGTGATTTCTGCACTCAAATGAAATAAGGCACAAAAGAATACCAATTGATGTGCAAAAATGACCAAATGGTCAAAAACTTTAGGACTTACCAATGCTCAAATTCGGCAAAAGGGAGAAAAGTTTGAGAGAGTTTTCAAAACTTGCACAAACTAACAAAATGACCAAAACAAGACTAAAATTCCTAGCCAAAACTATCACCAAAATTCGGCTCCCCCCCTATAGCCATATTGCCGTCCAAGTACATGGTCTTTAGGCCAAGATATTGTTTCCAAAAATTCTTCCTTGATTCATGCCTCATATCTTCACATTTTCCTTATTCTTTTGATACCCTTCCTTAAGTTCAAAATTTCCTTATTCCCTTGATATTTTAACCAAAAATAACAAGTCAACACCTTCCATAAAAGCTCTTGGCCGACACTTGCTATATTGGTGCATAAAAATTCAAAATAAAATTCACCTAGATGCTAAACATGGGATTCGAACCTTCAACCTCATGCACAAGCTCATGCGCCATCACCACTTGTCCAATAATTCATCTTATGCCTCACTTTGACACTTAAATTAATTTATGTGTCAAGGTCACTTAATCCACTTCCATAAATAATTTCTTAAAAATAATAATATTCCTTCTAAAAAAAATTTTAAACCCTTCTTCAGGACTATACTAACCACGAAAATAAATCAGAAAATTTTACTTTCTAGAATAATTACTCAAAGCACAGATAGAAAATAAATTACTCAAATTTTCAGGGTGTTACAATATATGTTCTAATTGCTCCACCACAACGCACAAAGATGAGTGAATCCTCAAAGAAAGTTGGGAATATATATTAATTACGAGTCTCATTGTATTATTATATGTTTTAAATGTATTGGAGATTCAATTATGACATAATTTGTGATCACTATTTTGATTCGATAGTTTTCCTGATATTAGGGGGAGAGAAATAATAACTTGTAATGAGTTAGGGGGGAGAGTAATTTGAACCATAAGTTCAATAAGCATAACTCATTACAAGTTCCAAATATGAAAATTCTCAGAAAATAAAATAATAAAACTAAATGATCATATAGTGGAGGTGGGTGCTCCAGAAGAGACCCAAGACATAACTAAAACTCCAGAAGAGATTCAGGTACCTGAAACTGAAGATTAAAATAGTGAAAATAAGAGATCTCGATAAGTTATGTCAATTTGAGAAAATATCAAACCGATAATAAAATTGGTCGACAATGGTTTTGTATGCAATATTATTGTTGAAATAATGAAATAAAAAGATGATCTTGACTAAATCTATTGAGAAATATAGATATGAAATAAATTGGTCAAAATAAAAAGACGCAACTCAATAACAATTAAATTTGTGGAGTTTTTGGACCAGTAGTCCAAATATCTAAAGGTATAAAGCCAATGAGGGTGAAGATGAAGTAGTTTTGCAAAACGGGATGAAATATGAAGTTTTTGTTGTAAAAATGGATATTTTTGAAGCTTTGAGGCATATTCTCGATTAGTAAAGGTGGAGATTTGAATCATTAAACTATGGTTTTATATTCTACTCCATGAGATCTTTATAACGGTATATCATATGCTCAAAATGGTTGAGTGATGAATGAGAAATTGATGCTCAAAGTAAGCCACTTGTGAATTATGTTGAGGAAAATGGAAAGCTTAGTCTTACATTGGTTAGATATCAAGAGTGGAATATGTTTATATATGTGAACCAAATAACTAAACTAATACTCTCCCTCACGTGTAAGGGGTTACAAATCCAAACCCGTCGGGGTTGGGGACGCACTCGCACGACGTGGGTGACGCAAAATGTCCAGACCGGTCAGGTTTTCTAGGCCTGCGGATATTTTAGCCCAATATGTATCCTTAATTTTCCTCAGCAGAGATTATCTTTTTGGAATCAAAAGGAGTTCATGCCTTTAATTAAAACGTTAATTTAGGTTTAAATATCTCCTTGATTCACGGACACGTTTTGGTTCAATTAGTCAAAGATTTCCAAAAATTATTCCCTTGAATTTATTTTAAAAGCCAAATAATCTAACAAGGAAGATACACACTGAAATTTTCCATGTTTTCGAGATATCTTTTCCCTGCATATTTTTCAATCTGTTTTTCAGTGATAAACGAAGGCAAGGCTACTATTCGTTGAGCACTGCAGCCGTGCTACTGCCGTGCTCATCTTGTTTTTGTGTCCTGGGAGACAGTTGACCACCGTTTCTCTAGCACCAAAGGAGCGGCCAAATCTATCTTAAAGAGACTGTCTCTACAGGCTTCAACTACCAGTGTAATATTTCAATTTTATTTTATTTTGGTTTCCAATTTTATATATATTATTTTTGTTCGATCTTATGATTAATATAAAACTTTTTATTACTGTTATTTTACTAACGTTTGTGCAATAGTTTTTTGCTAAGTCCTGGCATTGATTATGAAAAGATATAATATTCTTTTGTGGTGGATGCAATAACCTTTAGATATATTATTAAACTGACAGTTCATAAAAGATTTAACTTGCATCTAATGGTTGTTGTTACAACCTTTTATAAATCACTATATAGTAAAGTTTATATTAAAATCCTTGAAGGATTTAGAATGCTAGAAGCATATTGAAATTATCGGGAAATTGTTCATTTATATGAATTGAAATAATTAAACAAATGTGGTAAACTTGACTTAGTCAATAGTAGTTGAAGGAGGATTATAAAATGATCCAAAATACCTATTTGTATTTTTATAAAGGGATCATGATTAAAGTTTGTTATGATTATTGTTGAAACTCTTGAAGAGATCAATATATATTTCCCCCCAAATTTTCCCTCGCTTATGACTTTCAAAAGAATGTTGATATAAATGCTTAGCAAATACGTTCAAATGGTCATTTGAAAAGCTAGTATTCAAGATTGAATACATGTAATATGAGATATTATGTGATGTTTTCATGAGGGGGAGTAAATGCGTGCTGTACTCTTTTTCCCTTAACCAAGGTTTTGTCTCATTGGGTTTTCCTGGTAAGGTATTAAATGAGGCAGCATATTATGCGTATTATAGATATGTTTTCACTAGGATTTTTTCCCCACAGGATTTTAATCTTAGTAAGATTTTAACGAGGCACGTTATCTACCAATGGATATCCAATGGGGAGTGTTATGAATATCTTATTAAGTAAATGTTCATCAAGATCAAGATAAGTTTTGATGTACTTTAAATTCTAATAGTGATTAGAAGTAGATCTCTACTTCATTTATACCTCTTATGCTTATAAATAGAGATTTTGGAGAAGCTTTGTAAATATTTCAATTGATCAATAAAAATGCGCTCTCTCTTTGCTCTCCCATTCTATTTGTTTTTTACTTTCTCTATTTTTATTTTACAATTAAAATATATTAAACTATATTAATTTATATCGATGGATTCCATCCTTATATTTTTTTTTCTGTTTATTAATTTTGAATGAGATTTTCGGATTATGTATATACTAATATGTAAGAAGGAATGCTATAGTTGTAAAGTCGAAGGTAGTAATAGTAATGGAGGAATCTTTTGCTGCATTGCCATAGGAAAACATGGTATGAACTCGATAACTAATTCATGGACTTTTACTGAATTTTGAATCATTATTGTCTGCTTGATGAACTGTGTTGGTTATGTTAGTTCTGATTCCTTTTATAAAAAATAAATAAATTTTACTTTCATTACTAAAAGAATTCAATTATCATTATTATTTAATGTTTGATATTTATTATTATTATGTGATATTTATCATACTTATTTTACATAAATGCGGTTTTTTTTATTAACTAATAAGCATTTATATTAATGCAAATAAAATGAAAATTGTTAATATTGATAAATTAAATATATCTAAAAATAGAATATAGTATTAAGATAGTAAGAAATATTGGATCATATTCAAATGACAATTACACCACGGAGATGAAAAAAAATTAATTGATGAGAAGGTGATATTATCATATTTGTTATAAAATAAAGAGAGACAGAGAGAATAAAGAACAAAGAAAATATGAAAGCAATAAAGAATGTACTTTATTGATCAAATGGATGATTTACAATGCTTTATCATGGTCTCTATTTATAGGCATAAGAAGTATAAAAGAAGTAGATATCTAATTCTAATAACTATTAGAATTTAAAGTACAACAAAATTTTATCTTGATCATGATGGACATCCACCTAATAAGATATTCATAACACTCCCCCTTGGATATCCATTGGTAGATAATGTGCCCCGTTAAAACCTTATTAGGATAAACCCTGTGGGATAAAAAAACCTAATGAAGGAAAAAGAGTACACAATCTTCTATTACAAGTTGCCTCGTTAAAAATCTTTACCAGGATAACCCAATGAGACAAAACCTTGGTTAAAGGAAAAGAGTACAACTTGTTTTTAGACTCCCCCTGATGGTAACATTACATTACATCTTTGAGTCGACGCATTTCAATCTTGTGTAGTAGTCTTTCAAATGTTGAAGTTGACGATGCCTTAGTAAAAAGATCTGCTAAATTATCACTAGAACGAATTTGTTGAACATTTATATCACCTCTTTTCTCAAGATCATGGGTGAATAATAATTTTGGTGAAATATGTTTCGTTCTATCACCTTTGATGTAATCACCCTTCAATGGAGCTATACATGCTGCATTATCTTCATATAAGATAGTTGACATCTTTTCCTGTAAAGGCAAATTACAAATCTTCTGGATATGTTGGGTCAATAACCTTAGCCAAACACACTCTCGACTTGCCTCATACATTGCAATTATTTTTGCATGATTGAAGAAGCAACAAGTAATGTTTTCTTTTTTGAACGTCATGATATGGCAGTACCCCCACATATAAATAAATATCCTATTTGAGATCGACCTTTGTGTGTATCTAATAAGTATACAGCATCAGCATTGTAATAGCCCAATTTAGGGGCCAGTCAGAATAGTGGTTTTGGAACCACTAATCCGAGGTCGGAGAGAATTATTTTTATAATATTTTATGTGTTATAACATGATTGCAAGAGTGCATGAAAAATTTTGGTGCTTTAATTTTAGCGATTTCATGCTTAATTTTGAAGAAGGACTAAATCGCATAAAGTGCGAAAGTTTTATTTTACAAGCTAGAGGTGTCATATAGCTACGGAATATTAATTAGAGGTCCCTAATGTGCAATTAGGCCTTATTTTAAGAGGTGGCCGGCCATAGGGACAAAGAAAAGACTTTGTCATTTGGTTAGGTGAAAATTTGGTGATTAAATTGATTTTTAATCATAAAATAAAGAAATAAAAGATATAATCTTTTCTCTCCATCTTCTCCACCGAAAAATACAAGCAAAATAGGGGTTTGAGAGCTCAAAATTTTCAGCAACTTCTCACCTTTAAAAGTAAGTGACTTTGGTGTTTTTTCTTGATAATAATTGTACTTTTGGAACCCCTAAAGCTTAAGCTAGCTAAAGAGGGGACTATTTTGCAAAATAGTTAAGAGTTTTGAGTTTTGCCATGTGACCATTTAAGTTGTTTGCTGCATTTTTATGGAAGAAAATGAGTCTTAGTTGTTAGATAAACAACTTTTGTGAAAGGTGTTACCATGAAAACACCAAAAAGGACTTTTTTGATAAGGTTGTAAATATGTGGTAAATGTGTGAAATAATGAGTATTGAGAGCTGCCATAGGAGTAATAAATGTTCATCTAGGCTTGTAGATGGATGAAATTTGATTGAAATCGAATTACGAGCCTAGGGGTAAAATAGTCATTTTGTGAAAGTATGAGGGCAAAATGGTAATTATGCCAAAGTATGAATTATGAGATGTGTTGATTAATGTGATTATTAAATGAGCTAAATTGTTATTATAGATCAAGAAGAACAAAGAATTAACCTTGATCGAGGAAAGGGCAAGGTAACGGACTAGATCGACAATTTAGCCTATTTTGAAATCGAGGTAAGTTTGTGTGTAATAAATTCAAAATCGTGTTATTAAGCCTTAAAATGTTCGATGTTAATGATGATGTATATTATTTCTATGAATTTGAGTAATGATGTTGAATGATGAAATAATGAGAATCCATGATGTTGAAGTCCCGGTTGGACTTAAATAAATGAGAGAATATTATCATCAAGGCTTGAGATGGGTAAGGTCCCGAATAAGGCCATGTTTGGGACGTGGCCTCGGCATCGAGTTGAGATCCCGTATAAGACCATATCTGGGATATGGCATCGGCATCGAATATGAAAGTCGTATAAGACCATATCTAGGATATGGCATCGACACCGAAATGAGATCCCGTATAAGACCATATCCGGGATACGGCATCGACATCGAGATGTGACCCCATATAAGACCACATTCGGGATGTGGAAATGGCATCGTGTTTATGTGTAAGATGATGATTATGTATCTTTGAGTATCCCAAGTGATTCAATGGGATAAATAGTTAAGCTTAATAGAGACGAATTAGTACTAATGTTATGAGGTGAAGTGATACAGGTGCATGTGAGTAATTCACGAGAAATTTTATGATATGAGACATGATATGTACATAGTAAGAGTAAGTATGAGTAAGTTATAGAAATGAGCTTAAGAATTGTGTTTTTATTCAATGCAATGGATGGATGACATTACGAGCTTTATGTTACTATTTATTTCATGCAAACTTACAAAGCTTTATGCTTACCCCTCTCATTTCCTTTTCCTTGTAGCATTGCCAAGTTAGCTCGAGAATTCGTGGAACGTCAGAGTTCGGAAATCACACTATCGACTACTTTTTGGTATAGCCAAGTTAGATTTATTTTGAGTATGGCATGTATAGGACTTGGTCATTTTGTTATGTTATATTTGTTAGCCAAAGTGTTGGCTATTAATGTTGTTAAATTCATTTTGTAAATGGTCATTGGAAATTGGCCAATACTTGACAAGTTCTTATATTCAATGATGATGAAATTCATGAAATGCATGCTTGTGTGGATGTCTTAAATTTTGAGTTCTTAGAAGTGCCTTATGGTCATGATATATGTTGATTTGATTTGAAATAAGTGTGGTTTCTTTGTAGGGTGGAAAATGGCTTGGTAGATAGCCATATAATTGTCCACACGGGTAGACACACGGGCATGTATCTAGGCCGTGTGTGACCCACGGCCAGCCCCATGGGCGTGTTGATTGGCCGTGTGACCCATTGCATGCTAGGTTTGCAAGACAGTATACTCAGTAGTAAACACACGGGCAGAGACACGACCGTGTGTCTCAGCTATGTGGGAGGCACGGCCGTGAACATGGGCGTGTACCCAGGCCTTGTGAAGTTTGCACTTGAAATTAGGAATTTAATTCGACACACGGTCTAAGGACACGAGCGTGTGCCTTGGCCATGTCACCTTAGTGAGGTGATGACATCATAAATAGAATGCCATGATTTTTGCACACGGGCTAAGACACGGGCGTGTCGTAGCCGTGTGAGGGACACGGGCCAGGGACACGGGCGTGTCGTAGCCGTGTGAGGGACACGGGCCAGGGACACGGGCGTGTGTCTAGCCATGTGAAAACCCCTGTAGGCTCGTATTTGGAAATAATTCCACACGTTTGTGGAACACGGGCATGTGATATGCCACACGGGCGTGTGGCCCTGTTTTATGTCAAATTGGTCTAAGTGTTCAAAAGTTTCAAGTTTAGTCCTGAAGTACTTCGTATGTAAGTTTTGGGTCTCGTAGGCCCATATTAAGGACTTTATGAATACGAATGAGAAGTTTTAAGTTGAAATGAAATTTTATGGCCCGATGTTGTATGTTTAAGTAAGTTAAGTTCGGTAATGCCTCGTATCCGGTTTCAGCTTGGAACACGGGTAAGGGGTGTTACAAGCATAGCCAACTAATAGGGATTTTGAATCATTTGAATAAAATAACCCCATATCAATGGTCCCTCTAAAATATCTAAATACATGTTTAATTCTATTCCAATGTCTACATGTTGGAGAAGAACTAAATCTTACTAACAAGTTTACAACGAAAGCTATATCAGATCTTGTGTTGTTTGAAAGATACATCAATGCCCCTGTGGCACTTAGATATGGTACTTCAGGACCAAGAAACTTTTCATCATTCTTGCAAGGACGAAATTGATCTTTATTCACATCTAACGATCATACAACCATGGAGTACTTAATGGATGTGTTTTATCCATGTAAAATTTCTTTAATATCTTTTCCATATAAGTTGATTAATGAACATGAATTTCATCTTTTAAATGCTCGATTTGTAATCCAAGATAAAAATTTGTTTTTCCAAGATCTTTCATCTCAAAATCTTTCTTTAAACAATTTATTGTATTTTGAAGCTCTTCAAGAGTTCCAATAATATTTAGATCATCAACATAAACAAAAAATATCACAAAATATGATTCAAACCATTTCATAAAGATATATGGACAAATTGAATCGTTTTTGTAACATTCTTTTAACAAGTATTCATTAAGACGATTGTACCACATAAGTCTAGATTGTTTTATTCTATATAAACTTTTTTTTAATCTGATCGAGCAATTTTCTCAAGAAACTTTATATCTTTTCGGGATTTTAAATCCTTCAGGAATTTTCATATAAATTTCACTATCAAGTGTACCATATAAATAGGATGTAAAAACATCCATTAGTTGCATGTCAAGTTTTTCATGTACTGCCAGACTAATAAGATATCTAATCGTGATTGCATCCACCACAGGAGAATATGTCTTTTCATAATCAATGCTGGGCCTTTGCAAAAATCCTTGTGCTACAAGGCGAGCTTTATATCTTACGACTTCATCAATTTCATTTTGTTTTCACACAAATACCCATTTATATCCTACCGGCTTTACACCTTTAGGTGTTTGGACTATAGGTCCAAAAATTTCACGTTTAGAAAGTGAATTCAATTCTACTTGAATTGCATCTTTCCATTTTGGCCAATCTTTTCTATTTTTTACATTCCTTAGTAGATTTAGGCTCAGGATTCTCATTTTCTTTTGTTATTTCAATAGCAACATTATAAGCAAAATTGTTGTCGAAAACTACATTTTGTTTTTGTTCCATCTTTTTCTCGGATTGACATAACTTATTGAGATCTCTTTATTTTCATCATTTCCATTTTTACTTTTAGGTACCTGAATCTCTTCTTGAATTTTACAATTAGTTATGTCATGGGTCTCTTCAGGAACCCTCGCCTCCACTATATAACCATCTTGAATGTTTGTTCCCCTTTTTTTACGAGGAGTTTTATCTTTGGAACCGACCGGTCTTCCACGCTTCATGCATGAATTACTTTCTTTTGCATTAACAGTTTACCCTATTAAGACATCAATTCGTATTGGAGCATTTTCAGCTGGTATGTGAGATTTAATGAATCTGACAGTTGATTTGTAAAATGAATTATCTGTTGAACTTCTGGTTCACATTGCTTTGTACGAGAATCTTAGACATTGATAATTCATTTCAAGTACTCTATTAATCCAGCTTTTTATTTTCTCCCCATAATGTTGGGAAAACTGACAACTCTTGTCATAACTAAATATCAAATTAATAGCTCAATAATATTATAAGGAGACTCATATAAATATTGATTCCCAATTTCTTATGATGACCCATCTTTGTGCATTGTGGTGGAGCAATTGGAACATATACCGTACATCCAAAAATTATAAGATGGGAAATATTTGGCTCTTGACCAAAAATCAATTGTAATGAGGAGTATTTATAATTTATTGGCTTGATGCGTACAACAGGTAAATCAATACAATCTTATGCTGAAATAGAAATTTTTTTCTCATAACTAAATATTTAGCTATTAGTTGGAGGCATTTGATAAACAATTCAGCTAAATCATTTTGTGTGTGAACATGAACTACAGGATGTTCAACTTTTATCCCAATTGACATGCAATAATCATTGAAAACTTGGGATGTAAACTCACCAACATTAGCAAGATGAATTTTTTTAGTTGCATAATCTGAAATTAGTCATTTAAACAATCACTCTTGCAAACGACAGGTTGCGAGTTGAAAACACATATGATTATTTTATAGATACATCTACCAAAATCATATAATATCAAAACCATCCACATGGTAGATGAATGGGCCCATATTTATTTCAGAAATGTAAGACATTAAATCTCAACTTTAGCTAGTGAGTTTCTAAGAACCAATTTTTTTGAGAACAAGCAACAAATGAGAATTCCTTAAATTAAAGAATCTTCTGGTTCTTTAATGGATATCCATACGAATTCTCAATTAATTTTCGCATCATATACGATCCAGGATGGTCTAACTAGTCACACCAAGTAGTAAACACATTTGTATTAGTAAACTTCTGGTTTACTTTAACATGTATTTCAATTGTACTAAATTGTAACAAATTGATACTTTTATTATCATTCCTTTTAATTTGTATCCACATATAAGTACTATTGTGACATTTACTACTAGAAATGTCTAAATCAATGTAAATTCTATAGAGCCACCAAGTCAATAAATATAATTTCCAAATAATTATATGCAGTATTCGCTTCAGGGAATATGCCAAAGTCTTCAAATGCCCAAAAATCTATTAATAGAAAACTTTGAGAGTGGATCTTATTTTCCAGATGTACAACAGGTACATAACCAATGACTTTTCATACATAAGTTTTCTCTCTTGCTGTAACGCCCCAGTTTTTCATTTATTTCAGCTTTTATAATTTTGAGACACAATGTCTATCTGCTTCAGTGGTTATGTGTTCTGGGTGTGTGTGAGAGGTCCCAAGTTCAAGTCTCAACTTGGGTAAATTTTGGTATTTTTATGAATAAAGCCCAAACTTTGGTTAGTAGGCTTATAAGTATTTATTTGTAAGAACATGTCAGAATGGGCCTGCTGGTCTGTTGGTTAAATGAAGTGTTGGTGTGCTGGAGGTCCTAAGACCGAGTCCTGGCATTGGCATTAATTTTTGCTCTATTATGGGACAGTGTTTCGGTAGAATTAAAATGCTGATAGTGGATGGATATGGCCGGATTTGTAAGGGATTTGGTCAGTGGTTGTGTTGTAGTAGGATACTTGGGAGTTGGGAGAATAGTTGAAAGTAACAGGAATTCTAATATGATTCTTCTTTTGTGAAAATTCAGTTTCCTCTTCTCTTCGTTTTTCTGATGTTCCTGTCCTCTTTTCTTTCTTTTTCCTTTCATTCTTCGGTTGTTTCTCTCCAAATTCTATTCGTGCGTTTATTGCCTTCTAAAGCCCATTGCGCCGTTTCCGTGGATAGTTGGTAAGTAGTTGAGTACGTTATAGTTTAGATTTCTTTTAAGTATTACTGGATGGGGATTTACAACTACTGTTTTGGATAGCAGAGAATAGGATTGAGCGAGGCTCCTCTCGTGTTGATTCGTAGTCGATATCGTGCGTGGTTTCGAGGTAAATGTTAAGCGATCAAGTTAGACACTTGTTGGTGTTGTGTATCGGAATGACTGTGATCTAAGAACTGATTATTGGGGTTCAATGTGTCAATTATAGGTTCGAGATTGCTCAGGGATCACTTTAGCATCAATCGGAACCAGGTGTGTACCCAGAAATGCAGAAAATGAGGTTTCAGCGGAAGTCGAAAACCTTATTATCGACGCCACACGGGCGTGTGGTCGCCTGTGTTGTAGGCCGTGTGCAAGACTGTTAGTCACCACACGGTCGTGCGGGCCACACGAGTGTGTGGGCCCGCACGGGTGAACCATGCTAGCGTGTGGGATTCTGGGCCAGGCCGTGTGGGCCACACGGGCAGGCCACATGGGCGTGTGAGCCCGTTTTTCTGAAAAAACTCTGTAAGGTTGTACGGGTTGCCCAAGTCAACTGTGGACCTACCGTAAGGTCGGTAAGCAATACTTAGACCCCTAAATAAATGACCTGTCTGTCTGATTTCTGTATTAAGCATGTATACTGATCTGAATATATGAGTTTTAATTACATAATAGAATGTCATTCTTGTATGTTGCATTGCATCGGGGTGGGTTGATTATGATTGGAGGAAGTATCTGAAAGACTCTTAAGCTCATTATCCGCACCACCAGAAATTTCGATTATGTGCCGCATTCGGTACATCATGGTGTGTAGGGCTGGGTGGGTTGATTTTATCCCCACATGGTGTGTAGGGTTGGACGGAGTTGGTGTGTAGAGGCTGGTGGGTAGGACTCTGTTTTTGCATATTCTGTCTAAAATGGGCTAAGGCCCTATAATATGTATGAATTTGTATCTGAGTGGGCTAAGGTCCACACCATTTCTGTAATGGGCTCAGACCCGAACTGTGAATTTATGTCTGTTATCTAATTCTACTGTGTGTATGTTTTCTGTGGGGATTACACACTGAGTTTGCAAAAACTCGCCCTTTTCTATTTAATCTATTCAGGAAATCCCCAGCAGTAGACGGGTTGGTGCAGCGGAGGACTCGGTGGTGGCCACGGTTCTGGACCTTTACGGTTTTTAATTTTACTCATGGTTTTAATTATATTTGGGAAAAATTTTATGTAATATGGCCTTTATGGATTTTTTTTAAAGTTGGGATTTTTATTTTATAACTGCTAGCAGTAGGATAAGACGCGAGTTTTCAAAATAAACAAATGTTTTATGTATAAATTCATAAAATTATTTTAAAAGCTTTCGCAACGTATAATGTTTTTAAAATGGATAATGAATGAATAAATGACATGTTTTTTTACGGTAACCTAAGAAATCGAAAATGGGTTTATTGTAATTACGTTTTCTAAAGCACTATCATGTAACATCGCTAGATTCGGCCATAACGTCTAGGCCAGGTTTGGGGTGTTACATTTAGTGGTATCAGAGCCAGGTTGCAAAACTCGACTTTAGATTTGGGTTTTAAAAGTTGGTTTTAGAGAAACGATTTTCAAGTGATTCAGAATATTTTTGAAATGAATATGTGGTACACCGAGTCTCCGGTGCTGACCCTGTAAGTGTTCTGAATTCTGTTTAAATTTGTTTGAAATACTACTTGTTTGCTTGAAACAACCTTAGGTAGTATACTCTATGGAAAACACTTTAGGTAGTGTAAACTGAAAACTGTAGCGAAATTGAAAATCGTAGTGAACCTGCGATTCGCGATAACGAACTCTAAACTTCTGATACTGATCTGCATAAAACATTTGTTAATAAATATCAGAACTGTAAACTAATGCATAAAACTGCTAATACAGATAAACTCCAAATTTACGATGAGCGCACGAGGTATCTGTGAATGGGGTACTAGAGGCCGTGGTAGAGGCCGTAGGGGGGCTCGAGCTGGGTCATCCACATCTGAGAATCTGCCCAATTTGGATACGAGCGAGACGCCAATCTCACCTGCTACAAAGACTGGGTCTCATGGTCGTGAGGCTAGGGATGACGCACTATCCTGAGCCATGTTATGGATTTTAGAGAGGGTCGCTGGGCCCAACACCGAATCTAGGGGCCGTGGGTCGATTAGAGAATGACTCCGGTCCAATGGGGCTGAACTATTCAGGGGTATCACTGGAGTCTCCCCTAGTGTGGCCGAATATTGGATGGAGGCCACGAAAAGAATCATGGACGATTTGGACTTTACCGCGGAGTAGAAACTTAAGGGGGCTGTCTCTCTGCTTCGCGACGAAGCTTACCAATGGTGGCTGACAGTTAAGGAGGGCACTCAACCCGACCGTTTGACTCGGGACTACTTTAAGACGGCTTTCCAGAGTAAGTATGTGGGAGCTAGCAAAATCGATGCTAGGAGGCGTGAGTTTCTTAATCTCACCCAAGGGGATCGTTTAGTGGCTGAGTATGAGGCCGAGTTCCTAAGACTGAGCCGTTATGCTCGGGGCATGGTGGCGATCGAGTATGAGCGATGTGTCCATTTTAAGGATAGACTCAGGGACAGCTTATGGGTTCTAAAAGCTCTGCAGAGGGAGCGTGATTTTTCTGCGTTAGTGGAGAAGGCAAAGATCGCTGAGGAGGTTAAGCGCACTGAGCGCCAAAACCACGAGAAATGAAAGAACAAGAGGGAATCAGAGCCCTCTAGTTCTGTGATGAGGCCTAAGGAAAAGGCCAGACTGGATGGGCTAGTGAGAGTTGGGCCTCCTGGTGCACCTACTGGGGTGGCGCTTTGTGGGCACTGTGGTAGACGCCATCCGGGTGAGTGCTGGAGGACGACTGGGGCATGTTTGAGATGTAGGTCGACTGAGCACCGTGTTCAGGATTTTCCGTTGAGAACTGATCAGGTGCAAGCTATGGGTACTAGTGCCGCGCAGCCGCAAAGAGTAGTTCAGTAGCCACCTAGGGGCCGAGGACAGGCCAGGGGTGGTAATGGCATGGGCCAAGGACAGAGAGCACCAGGCAAAGGTGCGAGACCGACTGAGGCGAGGCAGCCTGCACTGGTTTATGCTGCACGTCGCCAAGAGGATGGTGATGCTCCGGACGTCATTACGGGTACGTTCTTAATTTTTAATGTACCCTACACTGCATTGATAGACATAGGCTCTACACACTCTTACGTAGCTAGCTCTGTGTATGAAACTTTGGGGATTCCGGTTGAGAGTACTTCGAGTGAGGTAACCGCTGTGAGTCTGTTTAGACAGTTTATCCGAGTGAGTAAATTGTATAGAGACGTCCCGTTGGAGGTTCAAGGGATAGTATTTCTGGTTGATCTGATGGAGCTTCCATTTGGGGAGTTTGATTTGATTCTGGGAATGGACTGGCTGGTCAAACACCGTGTAAGTCTGGACTGTGCGTCAAAAGGGTGGTTTTGAGAATCGAGGACGACAAAGAGGTAGTGGTGATTGCGGAACATCGGGACTATCTGACGAATGTGATTTCTGCGTTGGTGGCAGAGAGGTTGGTGCGGAAGGGATGTGAGGCATTCTTGGCCTACATCAGTGTTTCTGACTCTAGGGACTCTTTGGTTAAGGACATCAGAATCGTAAGGGAATTTCCGGATGTTTTCCATGAGGAACTACTGGGTCTACCTTCGAGCTTAGAAGTGGAATTTGGGATTGAGCTCTTTCCTAGTATAGCTCCGGTGTCCATCGCCCCTTGTAGAATAGCAGGAGCTGGTGGAGCTTAAGGCCCAGATTCAAGAGTTACTAGATCGTGGGTTCATTCGCCCTGGTGTGTCTCCATGGGGAGCACCTGTGTTGTTTGTGAAGAAGAAGGATGGATCCATGCGTATGTGTATCGACTACCGCCAATTGAATAAGCTGACCATTAAGAACAAGTACCTACTACCGATAATAGATAATTTATTTGACCAGTTTAGAGGGGCTTCTGTGTTCTCTAAGATCGATCTGCGATCTGGATACCATCAACTGAATTTTAAGGAGACCGATGTGCATAAGACGATATTTAGGACTCGGTACGGCCATTACGAGTTCCTAGTGATGCCATTTGGACTGACAAATGCACCAGCAGCTTTTATGGATCTGATGAATCGAGTGTTCCAGCCTTATCTGGATCGGTTCGTGGTAGTCTTCATTGACGACATTTTCGTGTATTCAAAGATTGAGGACGAGCACGATGAGCATCTCCGAGTAGTATTACAGACTCTTTGTGAGAAGTAGTTGTATTCGAAGTTCAGTAAGTGTGAGTTCTGGCTCCGAGAAGTAACCTTTCTGGGGCATATGGTTTCAGTGGAGGGGAATCGGGTGGATCCTCGTAAGGTTGAGGCTGTGTTGGAGTGGAAATAGCTGAAGAATGTGTCTGAAATCCGTAGCTTTCTGGGGCTGGTGGGTTATTATTGACGTTTTGTAGAAGGGTTCTCCTTGATTGCGGCACCGTTAACCAAGCTTCTATGCAAGGAAGCCCCCTTTGTCTGGACTGATAAGCAACAAGCGAGCTTCGAGAAGCTCAAATCTGCTCGACACGTGCTCTGCTCGATGACTGACGAGCTCCGGTAGAGATTTCGTGGTATACAGTGATGCGTCACATGTGGGTCTGGGCTGCGTCCTGATGCAGGATGGCAAAGTGGTAGCTTATACGTCTCATCAGCTCAAGATGCATGAGGCTAACTATCCGATGCACGACTTGGAGCTGGCTGCTGTAGTCTTCGCTCTGAAAATCTAGAGGCACTATCTGTACGGTGAGAAATGTACTATCTACACTGATCACAAAAGCCTCAAGTACCTCCTCACTCAGAAGGAGTTAAACCTTAGGCCTCGTAGATGGGTGGAACTGCTTAAGAACTATGATTGCACCATCGAGTACCACCCTGGTAAAACTAATATGGTGGCTAGGGCTATGACCGATCTGAGAGTGATGTTCGCTCGACTCAGTTTGTTCGATGATAGGAGTCTGTTAGCGGAATTTCAGGTTAAGCCTGTATGGATTGATCAGATCAGAGGTAAACAGATGGGGAATAAGTCGCTGGAGTTGCGGTTCTGTCAGGTTGAGAATGGGGATACTATTGATTTTGGGATTAACAGTGATGGGATACTGTGTTTTCACGGTCGGATCTGTGTACCAAATGATGAGGATTTGAGACAATAAATTTTGAGGGAAGCGCATAGTAGCCCGTATGCTATGCATCCCGGCGGGAATAAAATGCACCGGGATCTCTGAGAGTTGTATTGGTTGCCAGGGTTGAAGCGTGAGGTTACGGACTTCGTTGCGCGCTGTTTGACTTGTAAGTAGGTTAAGGATGAGCATCAGCTGCCTTCGGGGTTGCTGCAGTCGGTAAAGATACCGATGTGGAAATGGGAGCGAGTAACGATGGATTTCGTTAGTGGATTACCTTTAACACCCACTAAGAAGGATTCTGTCTGGGTAATCGTTGATCGATTGACCAAGTCCTCTCATTTCATTCCGGTCTGGATGGACTTCTCTCTCAAGAAGTTAGCTAAGCTATACATATCTGAAATTGTGAGACGTCATGGGGTTCCTGTCTCGATCATCTCCAATAGGGATCCTCGATTCACGTCTCGTATTTGGAAGAAGTTACACGAAGCTCTGGGTTCGAGGTTGGACTTCAGTACTGCTTTCCATCCTCAGACAGATGGTCAGTCCGAGAGGGTGATTCAAGTACTGGAGGATATGTTGAGAAGCTGTGTTATAGATTTCTGGGGTAGTTGGGAGGAGTATTTTTCGTTGGCAGAGTTCGCCTATAACAATAGCTATCAGTCTAGCATTCAGATGGCACCTTACGAGGCCCTGTATGGCCGTAAGTGTCGCACTCCCTTATGTTGGACTGAGTTGGGTGAGCGCCGTGTTCTGGGTCCAAAATTGGTTTCTGAAACTGAAGATAAGGTTCGACTGATTTGAGATCGACTGAAAGTGGCATCTGATAGGAAAAAGTCCTATACCGATCTGAAGAGGAAGGATATTGAGTATTCTATGGGGGATTTAGTTTTTCTCAAGGTCTCGCCATGGAAGAAGGTTCTGAGATTTGGTCACAAGGGTAAGCTGAGCCCTTGATTTATTGGGCCGTATCGCATTTTGAAGCGAGTGGGGCCAGTTGCATATCAGTTGGAGCTTCCTCGGAGTTGGATCGCATTCATGATGTGTTCCACGTCTCAATGTTGAGACGTTACCGCTCTAATCCCACGCATGTTATTCCTATAGAGAACATTGAGGTTAGACCGGATCTGACGTTTGAGGAGGAGCCGGTCCAGATCCTGGATCGCGATATTAAAGTTCTGCGAAGGAAGTCTATCACCTTAGTGAAAGTGCTGTGGCGAAATCATAGCACTGAAGAGGCCACTTAGGAGCCAGAGGATGTGATGCGTCAGTAGTATCCTCACCTTTTCTGATAAGGTAAAATTTCGAGGACGAAATTTTCTTTTAGGGGGTAGAGTTGTAACGCCCCAGTTTTTTATTTATTTCGGCTTTTGTAATTTTGAGACACAATGTCTATCTACTTCAGTGGTTATGTGTTCTGGGTGTGTGTGAGAGGTCCCAAGTTCAAGTCTCAACTTGGGTAAATTTTGGTATTTTTATGAATAAAGCCCAAACTTTAGTTAGTAGGCTTATAAGTATTTATTTGTAAGAACATGTCAGAATGGGCATGCTGGTCTGGTGGTTAAGTGGAGTGTTGGTGTGCTAGAGGTCCTGAGATCTAGTCATGGCGTTGGCATTAATTTTTGCTCTATTATGGGGCAGTGTTTTGGTAGAATTAAAATGCTGATAGTGGATGGATGTGGCCGGATTTGTAGGGGATTTGTTCAGTGGTTGTGTTGTAGTAGGATACTTGGGAGTTGGGAGAATAGCGGGAAGTAACAGGAATTCTAATCTAATTCTTCTTTTGTGAAAATTCAGTTTCCTCTTCTCTTCGTTTTTCTGACGTTCTTGTCCTCTTTTCTTTCTTTTTCCTTTCATTCTTCGATTGTTTCTCTCCCAATTCCGTTCGTGTATTTATTGCCTTTAAAAGCCCGTTGCGCTGTTTCCGCGGATAGTTGGTAAGTAGTTGAGTACGTTATAGTTTCAATTTCTTTTAAGTATTATTGGATGGGGATTTACAACTTCTGTTTTGGATAGCAGAGAATAGGATTGAGCGAGGCTCCTCTCGTGTTGATTCGTAGTCGATATCGTGCGTGGTTTCCAAGTAAATGTTAAGCGATCATGTTAGACACTTGTTGGTGTTGTGTATTGGAATGACTGTGATCTAAGAACTGATTATTGGGGTTAAATGTGTCAATTGTAGGTTCGAGATTGCTCAGAGATCGCTTTAGCATCAATCGGAACCAGGTGTGTACCCGAAAACGTAGAAAACGAGGTTTTGACGGAAGTCGAAAACCTTACTGTCGATGCCACATGGGCGTGTGGTCGCCCGTGTGCAAGACTGTTAGTCACCACACGGCCGTGTGATCGACGAGCCAGGCTGTGCGCGAGTGACACTGCCGTGTGACGGCTGGGCAAGGCCGTGTGCGACACACAGGCTCGACCAATTGGGCCGTGTGGGCCACACGGGCGTATGGGATTTTGGGCCAGGCCGTGTGATCCACACGGCAAAGGCCAATTTGGGCCGTGTGGGCCACACGGGCGGGCCACATGGGCGTGTGAGCCCATTTTTCTGAAAAACTCTGTAAGGTTGCAAGGGTCGCCCAAGTCGACTGTGGACCTACCGTAGGGTTGGTAAGCAATACTTAGACCCCTAAATAAATGACATGTCTGTCTGATTTCTGTATTAAGCATGTATACTGATCTGAATATATGAGTTTTAATTGAATAACAGAATGCCATTCTTGTATGTTGCATTGCATCGGGGTGGGTTGATTATGATTGGAGGAAGTATCTGAAAGGCTCTTAAGCCTGTTATCTGTCAGCTCAGCTGCAAATTTCTTATTATAAGCCGCATTCGGTACAACATGGTGTGTAGGGCTGGGTGGGTTGATTTTATCCCCACATGGTGTGTAGGGTTGGACGGAGTGGGTTTGTAGAGGCTGGTGGGTAGGACTCTATTTTCTACATATTCTGTCTGAAATGGGCTAAGGCCCTATAATATGTCTAAATCTATATCTGAGTGGGCTAAGGTCCACACCGTTTCTGTAATGGGCTCAGACCCGAACTGTGAATTTATGTCTGTTATCTAATTCTACTGTGTGTATGTTTTCTGTGGGGATTACACACTGAGTTT
Source organism: Gossypium sturtianum (assembly GCA_025698515.1). Classification (NCBI taxonomy): domain Eukaryota; kingdom Viridiplantae; phylum Streptophyta; class Magnoliopsida; order Malvales; family Malvaceae; genus Gossypium; species Gossypium sturtianum. Next base: position 90,647,373 of record CM046950.1, on the reverse strand, counting down.
GCGAAAACTCACCCTTTTCTATTTAATCTGTTCAGGAAACCCCTAGCAGTAGACGGATTGGTGCAGCGGAGGACTCGGCAGTAACCACGGTTCTGGACCTTTACAGTTTTTAATTTTACTCATGGTTTTAATTATATTTGGGAAAAAAATTATGTAATATGGTCTTTACGGATTTTTGTTTAAAGTTGGGATTTTTATTTTATAACTGCTAACAGTAGGATAAGACGCGAGTTTTCAAAATAAACAAATGTTTTATGTATAAATTCGTAAAATTATTTTAAAAGCTTCCGCAACGTATAATGTTTTGAAAATGGATAATGAATGAATAAACGACACGTTTTTTACGGTAACCTAAGAAATCGAAAATGGCTTTATTGTAATTACGTTTTCTAAAGTACTATCATGTAACATCACCAGATTCGGCCATAACGTCTAGGCCGGGTTTGGGGTATTACACTTGCAAGTTCTCATCAGTAATATTTTACCACGTAATTTTAATTGAGAACTTATTATGAGTACTATAGAGTGATACTCACAATTTTTAAAAAAACTTGCAACTTTAGGTGCATCCAACCATAATAAGCTTTAGATAGAATTATCATATTTTATTGCTCATAAGTATATCTTTCACAGTCAAATATTTTGTGTTCAACCCTTTAATAGGGATGATGACAAAAGAATATCACAAATATTATAAAATAAATATAAATTAATAGCCCAATCCCCTTTTTTATTCATATGAAATATAATATTTTCCTCATTCCCAATCTCAATATGAGATCCATTACAAATAACTTTTAAAAGTAATTTATTAACCATCACAAATTTTGTGCTTTTTAGATAGTGATATATTAGCTCTTCTGGAGCTTTCAACTAATTTTGTACTATCAAATATTGGAATAATATTTGTTTGTTTCAATACCAAATAAGATAAATATTTTCTATCTGTAATGATAGAATTCATTACTATATTTTCATATTATTCCTCAAAGAATATTAACAAAAACAAAATATTTGGGCATACGCCACATATGTGGCCAATAATCTTTCATATCACATTGATAACATAAGTTATCTTTACCCTTTGAAAAGTTATTTTGAAAAGTTATCTTGAGAACTCTCATTGTTCTCTTATTTATTACTATGTTCCCACTTTTAGTGGTCCATGGGTATATCTTTTATTTTCTTTATATTTACATTCACTTTGGGGAATGCAATAGATTTACTAGGATGAACTTATAAACGTCTCAATAGATTCTTTATTTCATAATCACCATTGCAAACATGCGTGGATTTTAAATTAGAATCTATCTATTCATGTTGTCATGATTAGTCTCCAATTATAATAAATAAAATACAATAAAATATATCTAAAGATCTTTAACATCATCATCACCCACGTAAGGATTATATAAATTTCTTTTCATAAAAGGGGCATAAAAAAATTTAGAGATTTATGTGTACTTGAGTGGTTAAAGGCTCTAATGATTACCCATAGTGCGCAGGCCTCAATTGAAATAGCAACAGCTCTAGGAGGCAATCGACAACAGTAAGTTTTGGGATATTTTTGTAACTTATGGAGAAAAACAATTAAAAGTGAATCGTACTGATAACATGTTATAAAATAAAGAGAGACGGAGAGAATAAAGAACAAAGAAAATATGAAAGCAATAAAGAATGTACTTTATTGATCAAATAGATGATTTACAATACTTTATCAGAGTCTCTATTTATAGGCATAAGAAGTATAAAAGAAGTAGATATCTAATTCTAATAACTATTAGAATTTAAAGTACATCAAAACTTTATCTTGATCATGATGAACAACCACTTACTAAGATATTCATAACAATATTTATATTTTAGAGATGAAAGAACATTTTAAACAATAAATATTCTAAATATAATATTAAACTAACTTTTTTAAAATTTTAATTTTTAAGGAATCAAAATTCAAGTTCAATCTTTAATTACTATTGTGATAAAGTTGAAAGATAATTATCAGAAAACCATTATAAATTCTTACTTAATCATTTTTTATCAATCTGATTTTGATATACGAAATATTATTATTATTAGTTTTTTTTCTAAAATTTTACGCTCTTTAAAATATTTATTATTTTTTAACTTTTAAATATTAAAAATATTTTATTAATATAATATTACTTAAAAACTTAAATCGGCACAACGATTGAATATATTTAACAATAAAAGATCAATATAATTTGATAAATTTAGAGCAATAAAAATCTCATTTATGTTTTTCAGAACAAGCATTTAAATTTAAACATAAAAATATTATTAAATTGAAACTAAATAAATATTTGAATAAATGAAGTCTAGTAAATATTGAATTACACTTCATGTTTATATTGAAATGCATTTTTGTTGTAATTTAAATTATTCAAATTTATAAATAAGAAATATTTTATTAAATTATTTTTTAATTTAAATATTTTATTGTTATTTTAAAAAATAAAAATTAAATAGATAAAGTATAATAAAATATTAAATTTATAATGACCCGATTTTGATTGATGTCGAAAAATTGTGGTTTCAAAATTATATTCTGTAAATCGAGATGATAGAATTTCTAATTGAAGGATTTATGCCTTTAGTGAGATTATAATATCGAACTATTGACTAAAATAATTGAGGGAGTTGTTATGTATAGTATAAGGACTAAAGTGCAAAGTATTATCACAAATGAATTATAACTGAAGAAATGAAGGAAGCCTAAAGTAGTAAATAAGCCAAGGACCAGTTAGCTTTTATACCATCATTACTTCATGCATTACTGGAAAAGAATGATCCATTTCTACTATGTTTGTTAATTTGAAATCATGGCCATCCATTAAGTCTTAAGTAACTATTAATCAACCTTAATTAGCCACTAATTATATGTATATATACAAGTGAGTGGGAGAGAAGAAAAACACTTACCTTCTCCATCTTTGTGTCGTCTGTGCTAGGGAGAAAGGAAGAAAAAAAGAAGCTAAATCCTTAGCCATTTTTTATTCAAATTAACCAAGGTATGAGGGCTTAACTTTATTTTTCTTTTCATGAATTCTTGATCATCTAAGGTTGTTTTAACTAACCTACGTACTAAACCTTTCAATTGTTGAATTTAGTTTAGGTTGCCATTATTGTGATTGGATGAAATTGAAGCTTTGATGTGATGAATTGTAGATGTTAACTTTAGAATGTTAATATCATGTTAGAATATAGTGACAAGTAGAGAATTAAGTTTGAATTTAAGTTAAGCTTTATAGTTAAGTTTAAGTCATTAGTGTTGGAAAAATCTGGTTAAGAAAACGATTTACAGTTATAGCAGAAGTTTAAAAATTTTCAAAACTGAGCTGATTTTTATATTAACAACAATAAACTTTTATCGAAAAGTACATGTGCTTTACAGATTCAAGTTGATCTTGCCTTTCAATCAAACAACCTTCTCTGCTATCCTCATATCACAAATTAAGTCGAGTGTGGCTCAAGCAACACGAACCAAACAAGAAACAAAAAACAATATTATCACTTTTACTAGGAAAGTAATTCTCTTAATAGAAACCAAAAAAGTCGTAATTCCCAAAAAAATATAATTTATTCTAAGTAAATAAATTATACGAGTCGCAAGGCCCAAAATTAGGCTCATGAACGTGATGGGCTCAAATTTTCTCAAGGACCAATAATGAGGTCGAAAGCTAAGCAATTCCGAGCAAGATTGAACAGGACCATCCAAGACTTTGTTACCAAGGCCGTAGATGCACACACGACCGAAGAAGAAAATCAAGATTCACTTTTTTGTTTTCAAGAAAATCAAGAAACCGAATCTTGGTTCAATTTTGTTGTTTCGGACAATTTCAAGAATCAAGAAAATCAAGATTTCAAATCTTGGAAATCTTGGTCCAAGAAACCAAATCTTGTAGCCAAGGCGCATTGGATTTCATGTACGAGCTTGAACGAGCCAATTTCGAGAGCAAGCGGATCACAAGACCAAGTTCTTGAAAAAAATAGCCCATTAAGATGTCTACAAGCCCATCCTAAAGTTTGGAAAGTAATTTAATTGAATGTCAGACCAAATTATCAAGGTGGCCCAAATTGTAAAATATTTAAACTATAGGTCCAATTTTATTTTAATAGGTGGATCATCATGTAAGAATTTAGCCCAAGGAGCCCATTTAATTCATTTGGCTGAATTTCCATTAAAAGTCCACACTTAGAATTTTTTATTTATTTGATGAGTTGACATGTTAGTTATTCCATTAGGGTTAGGAAAACTTATTTTAGGGCCTATAAGTAGCATGGATGTTCACCCCTATACACATACAATTGATTTATGTTTTTTTGAGTTAATGATAATTCTCTTTGAGTTTTTCTTCAAGAATTGCTTTTGAGTTTCTTTTAGAAGTTGTTTTAACAATCTTTCAGGTTGTGGGAATCATTTTCAAGTTTTTTCTTGCCAAGATCTTTTTCTTGGAGGAGGAATTAGAGCCATTGAAAGGAGTTATGGATTCTTAATATTTCTAAGGCTTCTTAGGACGTCATCTTCTCTTTTCTATCCTTAATTTATCGTTTCTTACTTATTTGAGTTAGTTCTTGCTGTTTTGATTTGCTGATTTTATTGATTTTTGTTATAGGTTAAAGTTGTTTCAAGAAAGATGTTCTCCTTTCTTGTTCCATCAAGAATCACATCAAAATTAGGAGTTTTAATCTTTTCTTGTAGTTTCAAATATTCTTGCACAAAACAATTTGCTTTTGTCTTTAAAATCACTTCTAACAAATCGATTTGTGTTTTGTTTTTCTAGATTTGGTTGGGGCATTTTCTTGAGGTCCAAGGACGGTTTCTTTCCATCCAACAAACCCTAATTCGTTCTCTTTTAGACTCTTTACCAGCCAGTTCATCTTTCTTTTGTTTTATTTTCGTTTGACTCTCCTTTGTGACAACTAATATGTTTTCGTTGTTTCTCATTTTAGTTACGTTTGTCTAGAGATCTAGGATACATCTGCAACTTGAACAAACTTTACGATCCACTTCCGCATTCATCTGCCTCATTCTTTATCAATAAATCACCACTATTTTCTTGTAGAATAACAATAATTGAATAATCAAGAAGTCTTTTTTAGGTCAATGGTTACCATTTATTTATAGAGAGAGATAGGAGAATCCTGGTTGAATAAGACTTAAACAAATAATATTATTTTAATAGAAAACATACTCCTACTCTAAGTAGAGTAGGAGTGGGCAGCGCACCCTAATTAATAATACTAGGGTTACCCTTCTCATCTATTTGAGGGATTTTGGGTCTCTCATGTATTAGGTCAGATTAATTATAATTAATTAAATAGTAATTCGAAACTTTAAATTAATTATGAATACATTTTTATACTTAGTTAGAAAACAAATTAATTTGTGAATACAACCCATTTCTTTAACTTCATCATTTCCATTCAAATAAGTTCATTTAGTTTTACATGTAACTCATTTCTAGTTTCAACGAGCTAGCAGAGGGATCGATTTGGACATATATAATTAGGGAACAGATAATTTATAATTAACTTCCAACTTTTCGCCTATTAGTTATAAATTTATTTAGTCATAAAGTCATTCCACTATAATATCATGACTGAGTGTAACACCCTATACCCGGTCCGGTTGTCAGACCCGAGTTATAAGGTGCTACAAGAAAATAGAGAACATTTCATAGTCCAAATATCAATTCCATATCAATTTATTCATATATAATCAAATACAACATACAATTCATCTATTTTGAGTTTATATCGAGCTTACAAAATATTAAAACCAACCCGATATCAATCAGGGATCAAATTGAAACAAAGATAGAAAGATAGGAAAATTTTACAAACAGGGGTCACACGCCTATATCTCCTGACCGTGCAAAGAGATTTTGGCTATGTGGGGTGGGTCAAAAGTGTAAATATTCAAAAATATATCACACGGCTGTGTCATCAGGCCATGTAACAGACTATGGCCGTGTGCACCAAAATCACCTAAAGTTTTATAGATCACACGGTCGTGCCATATGCCTGTGTATGGCACATGACCATTTTCCATGCCATGTCTTAGGCTGCGTGTACCTGGAAATACCTTTCAATGCAAGCTTAACGACCCAAATTCACTTACGTCACAAGCAACCATTTATACCATACTTTAACCAATTCAAAGACATCAATTTCTTGACAATAACATCATTTATATCACCACCTAAGTGTCTGACCAATATGCCACATTTAGCACCTCAATCCAATAATCAAACTCAAACAAAGATTCATATTCCAACAAGTCAATGAGGGAAGAAATTGGAGAAAGAGAACACCAAAAAAATGCTAAAAGAAACAAGCCATACAAGCACCCAAAATTTGCCAAAAGACTAATGCAAAATTCGGCTACCAAGACCCCTCCCAAAACCGTGTATCTTTTTACCAAAATGATCAAAATTGACCAAAAACTCTTTCCAAAACATCTTCCACATTATAGGCCAACATGTTCCCTTCTCTTTCCTTTTCTTTCATTTCTTTCCTTCTTTTCCCTTATCTTCCTCCTTACCATATTCCTTAGCCTCCTTTCCATCAATAAAAAGTCTCCCTTACCATAAATAGGACCATGGCCGACACTTGGGATAGGAGTACAAAAAAAAATCCAAAATTTGCAAAAGATGGGTTTTGAACCCCTTCCCTCCATGTTTTCCACTTGACGCCATAACCTCCTTGCCATATGCTCACTTATGCTAGCAAAATACACACTTATTTCCTTAAGCATTGATGCCACTTACCTTCTCTCCTTAAAGTGCTCAAACACAAAAATTTTGCTAAGGCCCAACTCAATCCCGTGCCTTCTAAGGCCCCTAATCATACACAATTAACATTTTTAACTAGCCTAAAGCATGATATACTTCAAAACGTAAAATTCCGAATTTTAGGATGTTACAGTGCTAACCCTTCCTCGTACGTAACCGACTCCCGAACTCGTTTTTCTAAACTTCGTAGGCCAAAATCAATGTTTTGAAATAAACATTTTATAAGGTGATCCAATCACACCTAAGCAAAAGGGGTTGGTGGCGACTCCATTTTCATTTTTAAAGTCGATCCCCGTTTTTTTAAAAAAACTTAAAAATGGTTTCGACAGCTTGGCGACTCCACTGGGGACTAACAAGAGAGTCAAGCCGTAAAATTGATTATTTCCTGTCCTTTTGTCTAAATTCAAAAATACGATTTGAAAAATAGTGATCCTTTTTATTGCATGCTGTTCTAATATCTCTTCATTACATTGCATGACCGTTGTGGTCACACCCTTTTAAGTGGAGTGAGAAGTTACTCATTCGTAAGGTTTTCACCTCTGTGCAGGATAGTGAATCGCTTTCGGGATACATCCGTACCTATGTCTTCGTGAGATTTTCATCTTCGTGCAGCCATAGGGAAATGTATTCCCCTGAACTGAACTCGGTCCATATGAGCCTATAATGGGTGAGGATCGAGGAATCTACTGGTTCAGGTACCTCAACTTTAGAGCTAAACCACATGTATAAAACTTAAGGACCTACCCTAGGTAGAACTATACCAAACCTTAGCGATTACCTGGATATGCGTTTGTTTATTTGCTTTATGTTTTATTTCATGTTACTAACTGGTTGTGTTTTATTTTGATGCATGTCATTTCATATTTTAAAAGGTATCGATTCACGGTCAGTTACTAAGTTAAAAAGCTAGTTATGGAGAATGAATTCCTTGATAAAGTGGAAGACAATGCAGCCGTACGTAGGTGGTCAGAGCAAACACAATTAGAGAAAGGGGATAGCCTAGCTGAAGGGTACACATCAGAATTATGAGACTACACTCGCATCAGTGTGACGCAGAACAATCTCCAGGAATTAAGAGAAATATGGGATCGGTGGAGCGACGAGACCAAGCAGTTGTTTTACTGCAGCTATGGGGAGTTGTCATACTTGTTGGACATTCAGGTAGATGAACATCTGTTTCGAGCCATCACCCAATATTGGAATCCTGCGTATAGTTGCTTTACTTTCGGAAGGGTTGATTTGGTACCCACGGTGGAAGCGTATACAGTTCTATTGCATTGTCCCAAGATTCAAGTTGACAAAGCTTACTCAAGGGCTACTAGTGTTCTGACCTTTTTGAGAAAATTAATGAGTATTACGGGGATGAGTGAACAGTGGGTCACAGCCAGAATCAAGCAAAAAGGTGAGTGTAAATGCATCCTATGGAAAGTTTTGAAGGATTTGATTCTAGTACATCCTGATATGAAAAAGAAGGTCGATGTTTTTGCTTTGAGTATATATGGATTAGTGATCTTCCCTAGGGCATTGGGATATGTGGATGAAGCAGTCTCATATATTTTTAATCGACTTGACAAACAAGTCACGCCTGTGCCTGCAATCTTGGTTGAGACATTTCGATCGCTGAATGCATGTAGGAGAGGTTCGAAGGAAGATTCCAAAGAATAAATGATTCAAAGAATGATTATTTGTATGGTCATAAACAATGAAAGAATACTTGAAAGAAAGTCTAAAGAACAAACAAAAAAAACAATTGTTTGTACAGTATGAAATGGTAAAAATAAAAGAATATTTGCTCAAAAAGATGCATTTTATTGAAATAAAAATTCCAGACACAAGCCTATTTCGCAAAAGGATTCTTATTGCCTCTAGGCTTAAGGCAACAAGTGTGTTTTGAATATTACTCTAGATTAGCTCTAAAAATATAGGGATCTCTTCCACAGTCCCATTATTAAAACACTCCCAAGTATGAAAGGTTTTGGAAACTTCGTTCCCCGGTTCCATCTCCGCTATATCTAAATCAGGGATAACAGGATCAGCAGGGTTATCTCCTGGGTCAGATCCTGAGCCAACTTGGAAATTCATGGGTACCCCAACATCAGCTTGACCTTGTTGAGGCCTAATTGTAACAGATGGCCTTTGAGGATATGCTTCAGGTTGTGCATGCGGTAGGGTAAAACTCGGAGGGTAATCCTCATTATCTTCTCCAGCATTAGTCATGGGACCTTTTCCCTTGTCCATTGCCCCATTCAGTAGCTGAATCATTTGAGCCACCATATTCCTTTGGGCTTCCATCATTTTTTCCCTCATATCTTGTTGGATTTTTGCCAACTACTCTTGCAGCTAGTCTTGCATGTCTCTTTGGAACTGTTCGAGTCTTTGATCCATGTTTTTTCTTTCTTTTTTTAGCGCGTGTACCGCAACGGTGTTTAGTTTCCAGATTAACCTTCTTTCTCTCTCTTTGATAACTTCAACTAATTAGGGTTCTTCTACAAATTTAAATGCATATGATGTGATGTAATGCAAATGCATGAATGCAAAAAGGCATCGATTCTGATTCAATTTCATTTAGAAAACTTTATTAGAAAACAAAATCCTTTACATAAAACGGACTACAAATATGCTTTCGCCCTTATGCCCAAGGTCTTAACTTCCCTAAACAACAAGGCTAACTCTTGACCACGATCTGACTGCAACTCATATTTCATGCTCAACATATCAGCTTGTACTGCCAGGGTCTGTAAATGATCAGCTACCTCTCGAATCTGAGCTATGGCCTTACCCATGAGGTAATCCCTATTTCTAACTTGATCCTGAAAATGGTGAAGCTCTTCCTTCCAATGCCCTTCTCTTTCTTCAAGAAACTCGATCCGGAGTTCACAATTTTGTAATGCCGATTCAAATTTTTCGATCTTGCCCTTCATTTCCTCAATCTTGCTCAGACTTAATTTTAGCTTGATAGCAGAATTACGGCTTCGATGGTGATGAAGAGACCGTCCAAGTTCAGCCACTCTAGCCTTTAATCCCCATTTCTCCTTCTGGCTTTCTGCGAAACTCCTTTCTAGGACCCTGTTTTGCGCCTGAATTTCATGGAATTTCCTCTCCCATTGGTCAGCTTTAGCCTTTTCCTCTTGAATCTCCTGTTGCCACTGTTCTGAAGTCTTCCCCAATCCAGCATTTTTCATTGATAGACGCAGCTTCTTATACTCTGTCTTTAGGCTATCCAGATCTTCTTTGCCCATTTTCTTCCCTTTTCTTAATTTTTTGGCCTTTGATTTCTGAACATCCACATCTAATCTCAGGTACATTTTTTCTTCTTTCAACCTCTCTATCCTCTTTCCAAGCTCTGAACTCTTCCTTTCAAAATCTTGTTTTACAATCTCTAATTCTGATGGGACCACTCGTAAATACTCTTCGATCGATCAAGCGTTCTTTGAAGCTTGGCACAAGGATATTGTCGTTGACTCTTCTACTCCACCATCCATTGTACTCTGAGGTCTTCATTGGACATACGTCCACTCTCTTCATACGGCGGGTCTGATTCCAGGCATTAGAAATCTCCTTAACCCTCTTTTTGTAGCTATCTCCCTTATACGAAAACTGACATTGAGCCAACCCATGTGTAGCCAGTATGAACTGCCTCGATCTATATTGTCTCAGTACGAACAGGGATACATATCCAATGGCTCCCCAAATTCCAAGTAGAGGGACCCAATCAAAACTCCCACACCGGTACAGCACCTCATCAGGAAGCATCCAGGGAGCTCTCCATTCGACGTCCTCTTCTTGGAGATTTCGTAAAAGCGCTATCCAATTTTCTTCTGATATGTCATCTCTCCTTAGGGTGGCCACTATCTCCTTTAATGGGGAATAATTTTCCGAGAAGACCCGATAGGAAACCTTGTCCACCTTCTAGAAATGACTGTGGAACCAAGCTAACAACAACTGCGCACATCCTATAAATCTGCCTTCGCCAGCACAATAGGTCTCCAGATATCAATGATGTGAGCAACGCTGCTACTGACTCAGAGTCTCCTTTCGAGTAAGATATGTGTCTAGAGGGATCTCAGGACTTTGAAGATGACAGAGATTGTAACCTATCTTCTGATTTGTTAAGAATGGTAGAACAAGATGAAAAACAGACCCTACTCTACAAAGGGTCAGTGGATATTATGAATCTAGAAAAGAGGTGAAGATTGTAGCCTAGCGAGACATAATTGAGTTATTTTCAAGAATTCAAAGATGTTTTCGCACGATCATATCAGGACATGCCTGGGCTACTAAGACGCGGGCTAAACATGAGGATCGGGCACTGTTGGTCTACCATAAAAGGGAGATTACTTCAGTTATGTCGTAAATGCCATATTGAGGAATACAAGACTCATGTGCCTCATCTATTTATTCAAGGATTTTTTATATGTGGGGAATGGATATTATGGGGCCGATCTCGTTAAAACCTTCTAGTCGACATCGATTCATCGTCGTGGTCATCGTCTACTTCACTAAGAGGGTGGAAGTAGCTTCATATGCCAATGTTACAAAGTCGATAGTCATCAAATTCTCAAAAAAAAAAGGTGCCGACAAAGAGTGCTAAAAAGGACAATTCCAAGAGTTCACAAGTCTGTTCAAAGATCAGACACTATATCACAGTGCAGTAAAGGCAGCAACAAAAGAAGGGGAAAACAAAAACAAAAACAACCAAACAAGGATCATGGGAAAGATGGCTGAGACTTGTAATTATTGACATAAAGAAGTTACCATTTACCTTCTGTCTTATCGAACGTCGGTTAGAACCTTCGCTGGGGCAACACATTTCTCATTGGAATAGAAACAGTTTTGCCAATTGAACCTAATCGAAAGAAAAAAGGTTAAAAGCTATCTGTCACGGCCTGATGATGCGAGCTTACGTTAAAGAGGTTCATCTTAGAGAATTCCACGAGGGGAACCTGATGTTAAAAAATCTTTCTTATACAAAAATATTTCAGAGGAAAGCAAGTGCCAAACGGGGAAGGACCTTATGTAGTAAAAAAGGGCCCGTTCTAGAGGAGCATTGATATTGACCGAGACGGATGGCGAAGACTTGCCCAACTCGGCGAATTCAGGTTCAGTCAAGAAGTATTTTACCTGAAAGGGGAAAGGCCAAGGTGAAAACCTGTAAAGGGCGCCTTGAGATCAAATTCAAATTCAAAAAAAAAAAAAGAGGAGAGGCCAAGGCGAAAACCCGCAAAGGGCACTTTGAGACCAAAAGGGTTTTGAGCCGAAAACCCAAAAAGGGCGACTCAAATTTTGATCAAAGATAGGGCATGTGGTAGTCTTGCTATGCCTGAATTAACAATGAGGAAGTATGCTACGTCTTGGGGCATTGAAAAAGTACTCTGGATCCTCTAAACACGTATTAAGCTCAAAATGGTCCTCAAAAAGTTTGTACAGAGAAGCTCAGGCTGCGATATCTGGGGCACTTAGCTTCTATTTTACTCATTTTTGAATTTGCTATCTTTGATTACTTTATTCTTTTCAAGATACGCCCCAATCAATTTTCTTTTATTACCTTGATTATCTTTGATTAACTTATTTGTTTCGAGCTATGCTCCTGATTAATTTCTTTCTCGTCCATTGTTGTGATCTTTTTCAAGCATTTTATATTGAAATAACGATTAATGGACTAATAATACTTTCATAAAAGGAGTTTTGCATATTACTCTGGAAGCTTCTAAATAATATGAGAACCTGAAACAAGACTATTGTTTAGAACTCACCAAGCCTAAGGGTTGGAAATATTGAAAGATGATTATCTCTTCGGATTTTTATTGGATAAGACATTTCGTCGGTGATACCATTTTGAAAAATGACGATGTCAACCCAAGTGTAAAAGGGGATCGTTCTCGGGAAAAGAAAAATTATACCCTGCAAATTTCAGGCACATACATCTGGTCATTACACCCAAGGAATGGTGTAACAGATCAAATTGATTGAAGATGATACGAATTCTATACCTCTGAGTGGTAGCAGGATGGATGGAAGAAACCAAATGTTATTCTCCTAAAGTTGCAATGGGAGGTACAAACTTTATGTCCCAGAAGGTACAGTGGAAGGGACTCTGAAATTACAGCGGGGCAAGCTTGTTGAGCAAGATAAGATTGTTTCTTTGGGTTTTCTATCAAAGATACTAGATGAACAAGAAAGCATGGTAACGCATCAGTGATAGAACCTTGATGAACTATGAGCAATGACAACCCAAAAAAGGGATCATTCTCATGCATTTATATATCATTCATACACTTCCAATTAGGAGCATTTGATTCATACCGATCGTTGTATCCTAATCGTTGTACATTAAAAAAAAGAAGGAGATCATTCTCATGACATTCTGCATTCATGCAAATGTCATCCCTAATATCATTTAGTTAGGAGCATTAGATTCATTCCAATCATTGCATCCTAATCATTATACATTTAAAAAATGGGATCATGAGATTCTGCATTCATGCAAATGTCGTCCATAATACATTTAGTTAGGAGCATTTAACTCATTTCGATCAGGGCATCCTAATTATTAGGCATAAGCATATACCCATTCTACAGGTTATGTCCTCTATAGGACAATGTAGTAGGGTAAATTGACACTTTCAGCCTTGTCTCCCTGAAGTCGCAGAGGAGTAGATTGAAGACAACAAATCTTACTTTCCTGAAGTTATAGGAAGAAGATCGAAGATACTAGTCTGGCATCCCTGAGTTTGCAGTGGAGCAGATTGAAGATAGCAGATTTGGCATTCCTGAAGTTGCAGGAAGCAGATCGAAGACATCAGATCTTGTCTCCCTGAGTTTACAGTGGAGCAGATTGAAGATAGCAGATCTGGCATTCCTGAAGTTGCAGGAAGCAGATCGAAGACATTAGATCTTGTCTCCCTGAGTTTGCAGTGGAGCAGATTGAAGATAGCAGATTTGGCATTCCTGAAGTTGCAGGAAGCAGATCGAAGCCATCAAATCTTGTCTCCCTGAGTTTGCAGTGGAGCATATTGAAGATAGCAGATTTAGCATTCCTGAAGTTGCAGGAAGCAGATCAAAGACATTAGATCTTGTCTCCCTGAATTTGCAGTGGAGCAGATTGAAGATAGCAAATTTGGTAGTCCTAAAGTTGCAGGAAGCAGATCAAAGACATCAGATCTTGTCTCCCTAAGTTTGCAGTGGAGCAGATTGAAGATAGCAGATTTGGCATTCCTGAAGTTGCAGGAAGCAGATCGAAGACATCAGATCTTGTCTCTCTGAGTTTGCAATAGAGTAGATTGAAGATAGCAGATTTGGTATTCCTGAAGTTGCAGGAAGTAGATCGAAGACATCAGATCTTGTCTCCCTGAGTTTGCAGTGGAGCAAATTGAAGATAGCAGATTTGGCATTCCTGAAGTTGCAGGAAGCAGATCGAAGACATCAGATCTTGTCTGCCTAAATTTGTAGTGGAGCAGATTAAAAATAGCAGATCTGGCGTTCCTGAAGTTGCAGTGAAGCAGATCAAAGACATCAGCCTTGCCTCTCCGAGTTTGCAGTAGAGCAGGCTAAAAGACAACAGATCTTGCCTTCTTGAGGTTGCATGAAGCAGATCGAAAATACCCGCCTAGCATCCCTAAGTTTGCAGCGGAGCAAATTAAAGATAGAAGATATTGCCTTCCTGAAGTTGCAGTGAAGCAGATTGAAGCCATCAGACTTATTTCTAAAATTGAAATCAAGATGAAGTTCCAATACCGTTGAAGTTGCAGTGGAGTTGGAAGCCATATGAAGAAGACGATGACCAAGAATTCAAGCCTCGGCAAAGACCGGGCAAAATTGGTCCTTTTATAGTCTTTACTCTATTCTCGTTACACGACAATGAGCAAAGAGGGGCAGCTGTAATAAGCCCATTTTGCCGGGGCCCATGCAAATAAAACAAACTAGAATAAAAAAATAATAATAAACCAAAAGTCTAGTTTACTGTCCGTTTACAAAGCCCAAATTTACAAAATGACCCAATGACCAATTACACCCAAAATAGAGACCCAAACCTACACGGCCCAAAATGTCCCAACACTAAATCAGAAACCAAGGTGATTTCCTAATATTCAGTTTCGTCTTTTTTATTTTTTTTTGATTCATGCATTTTTTTTACATACAAAATACTACTAAAATAAAAAGCACGAGTATACCTTTTAATTCGCATGAAAAACTGAAGTTTCGGACCTCTGGTCGCCGGGTATGATGGCGTCTATGGTGGCGCGTGAGGCGCGTGGGGCAGTGGCCCGGAGGTCAGATGATCGAAACCCAGACAAAAGGAGGAAGGGTTTGAGAGAATTTTTGAAGGATTTTTTTTAAAAAAAATAGGGTTCAAATGAATTTTTTATGTTAAAATTAACTTATATAGCAGCATAAAAACGATGTCGTTTTTGCTTAAGCCAATAAGCATGAGTAGGAGAAGATTCGGCTAAAGCAATCTAGACACCAAACAAAATAAATGAAAAGAAACACGATAGGTAAGATGAAATGTGAACAAGAGAAAGAGTGCACCAAATGCTTCCCAAAAAGAGTTTCTGAAAAATGAACAAAAAGAGAAAATGCACACCCTAGGAGAATTTTCGGTTCAACTCATACACTAGGCTGCCAAATTTGCTACACAACACCCCTCTCTAGCCGAAATTCTCATCCCCACACACTCCCACATTCGGCCAACTCTACCACTCTCCCCTATCCCATGATTCTCTCCCCTTTTTCCTCCTCACTTTGCTCTCCACCTCTCATTCAAACCGTTTGACTCAGTCTCCAACCTCCACGGTAGAGTTTGATCCAAACTCTACTTCCTCCTCTTCCCAAGCAAAAAATAAAGGCCACCAAAATGCAGCTTGTGGGATTCAAACCCCTTCCCCCTTTCTCACTCATTGACGCCACCACCATTCTACCACATGGCCAACTTGTGATAAAAACCACACTTTAATTTAAATAAGTCCTGCCTCCAATAGCCCTCTCCACTAAAGAGCCCAAAAACCAAAATTTTTCCAGGGCTTGGACTCGAACCCAGGCCTCCCTAGAACCCCCAATTACACTCAAATAACGAGCTGAGCCATCACCACATGAAATTATGCAAAAATTTACAACCCCAAATTTTTGGGATGTTACAATTCTACCTCCCTTAAAGAAATTTCGTCCTCAAAATTTCCAACTATCTAATAGCTGCAAAATACCTGTTGTACCACTATGCTTCTGTTGTGCACTCTAGTTCTAATTGCAAATTAGGTAAATAGTACACTATGGGTAAAGTACGTACCAGTATTTGCATCTGGAGCGTCTACGTCCTCTCGGCGACGTGCTGCATAAACCAATGCTGGCTACCTTACCTTCGTATGACTAGCACCTCTACCTAGAGTTCCATGGCGCAAACTGTTTCCATCCCTGGCATGCCCACGGCCTCTAGGCAGCTGCTGTCCACCCCTCAGTGGCTGTACAACACCCCTACCGAAAGCCTGCCTCTGATTCGGTCTTCTGGGACACTCTCTGAGACGATGTTCCATGGAACCACAACTCAGACAAGCCCATGTCCTTCTCCAGCACTCGCCCACATGACCTTTTCAACAAGTAGCACAAGGTGGTAACCCAGTAGTGGCAACAGGGGCCCCAGCTCTGGCTAGCCCATCTACTCTAGCCCTTCTCTTAAATCTCTAATCAGAATCGGAATGCTCAAAATTCCTCTTGTTTCTACCCCTTTCTCTTTCCCAATTTAAGCGCTCAGAGCGCTTCACATCTTCAGCGATCTTAGTTTCTCTACCAATGCAGCAAAGTCCCTCTCCCTCTGTGGAGCTATCAACACTCGGAGACTGTCCCTGAGGCCATCTTCGAACCGAACATAACGTTCATACTCCATTGCCACAATTCCTTGAGCATACCAGCTAAGTCGCAAAAATTTTGCCTTGTACTCAGCCACAGACTTGTCACCTTGACCCAGATTCAGAAATTCTTTCCTACGAGCGTCGACATAGCTAGAGCCCACATACTTTCCCTAAAATGTGGACTTGAAGAATTCCCAGGTCAATGGATCAGACTAGGTTCTCTCTTTTACCGTAAGCCACCACTGGTAGGCTTCATCCCTTAACAAAGACACGACACCCTTCAACTTTTGTTTCGGCGTGCAGTCGAGGTCGTCCATAATTCTTTCGGTGGCCTCTAATCAGTACTCCGCCACACTTGGGGCCATCCCAGAAACTCCCCTGAAGATCTCTACTCCATTGGACCGGAGTCGTTCCGTAACCGACCCACGGCCCCCAATAACGGTATTAGGCTCAACAGACCCAGTAACTCTTTCCAAAATACACAGCATCACTTGAGACAGTGCGTCATCCCCAGTAGCTCGGTCGAACGACCCTGTCTCAGTTATCGGTGAAGCCGGTGCTTCTCTCGCCTCGACATTTGGCATGTGGCCTGACGTCGAAGACCCAGCCCTAGCACTTCCATGACCTCTACCGCGGCCTCTTGCACCCCTTCTAGCGCTTATTATCACTTCGCGTATTATTTGAATTAGAAATTTTATGAACTTAGCTCATAGTTCCAGTAATTAAACCAATGTTTTATGGAAGTAGTAGTTAAGAGTTGTTTTCGTAATCGCAAGCTCACTACAGTTTTAGTCTCCTACGGGCCTCAGTTTTACTCTAACTAAGAGTCTCAGTATAGTCTATCATCTAAAGTAAGCCCAGTAACTATCTACAGTATAACAGTTTAAAATATATTTCAGTGTCAGGAGAACTTACTTAGTCCGACGCCGGAGACTCGGTGTGCCACATAAGAATCTTCCAAAATCACTTCAAAATCATTTGTAAATATCTTTAAAATAAAAATAAAGTCCACTTCATAGCCTGAGTTTTGCAACCGGGCTCTGATACCATTAAATGTAACACCCCAAACCCGGCTTAGAAGTTAGGCCCGAATCTGGCGTGTCACGTTGAGGTGTTTTTCGAAAACCGTTGTTTCGTCAAAAACCCTTCTTGATATTTAAAAACTAAAGTGTCAGTTTGCGTTTGTTTATTATTAATCGACGTTTATTAAAAGTTATAAATTTCAAAACCTCAGATTTCATTTGCTTATTTTCAAAATGGGGTTTATTAACAGTCACTCTCTTGTAAAACCTTATTATCTCTAAAACCTTGTTGTTGCGGAAGCTTAATTTAAAACAATGATTTACGAAGACGTGTTATCCAAAAAGATTGAGTTGTGGAAACGTAGTATTTTGAAAACAGTTATCGTTTTGGGAAAACCATGTTCAACTTATAGCAGATTTAAAACATAATAACCTGAAAATCCCAAATTAAAAACCAGAATTTAAGAGAGGCCTTATTACAACCCAATAAGAAAACGGTTTAAGTAAGTAAAATAGAATACTAAGATTCAAGCTACTCGTAATGTGGCCACCTCCGAGTACTCCCGTACGTCGAACCGCTTACTGAGGATTACCTGAAAATTAAAAACAAAGGGGGTGAGTTTACGAGAACTCAATGTGTACCCCCTCATCGGTAAAAACAGTATCACAACAATCTGGGCCTAAGCCCATTACAGTCATCAATGTGGGCCCAAGCCCAACACAGTAGTGGTGGCATTTAGGCCTTAGCCCATAACAGCCTCAGTTGGGCCTTAACCTATCTCAAATGTCACATATCATATTTATCTGGGCCTAAGCCCATCTCAATATTAAAATCTATATATGCAATGCATTAATGCCCATACCAACCACACTCCATCTCTGTCCAACCACCCGCACTCTGTGGGGATTTAATCGACCCACCCATCCCTACACTCCTTATGTAGCACCGGGTGCGGCACGAACCAATATTGCAGTAGAGCTGCCAATCATATAATCGGCTTAAAGCCATCGGTGGATCCACAGTCGTCAAGTGACCATGCGATCCTATCAGAACTTCCTCCATAACCAATATCCCAACCCCATGCAACATAATATCACATGAATGCAACATACCATAATTAACATACGATAACAATCATATAACATGTAGGGCATTTTAGTCATTCTGCCCTTCAGGGGCATAACGGTCATTTTACCCTCTAGGGGTATTTCGGTCATTTTACCCTTCGAGGGTATTTTGGTAATTTTACGTCCTTTCTGAATGTCTACAGTCACCTCGAGCGTCAAAATGACTTATTTAACCAAAACATTGTATTTGGGCCCAAAGCCTGAAACTCGGCCCAGGTGGGCCCACACTCTCGTACGACCCATTCGGCCCAAAATGGCCTTTGGCCATATGATCGCCATGGCTGGCTCCTTATTTCCTATCCGTTCATAAAATTTACTCGCGAAGGGCCACGGGCCCGTTGGGCCCACTCGGCCCATTTCAGCCAAACGAGGCCCAAAATTACCTAAGCTCATGAGAACGCTCAGGGTGGCCTCAAGCGTCTTACGCCCACACTCGTGGGCTCAGTCTACCACACGTGCGATCGCACGCTCGTGTGGCATCGTTTGCTGATACCTAGGCTTTTCGGCATTTGCTGATCTACAGTTGAAAAAGTGTGAGTACACACCTAATTACGAGTTGTGCTAACCACCGATTCCAACACCAGAGATCGACCACTCCTTGCTGAGCAAGAGTATTTGGTTTACTGCCCTTGATCACAAAAATGAGTCTCCACAAATGCATGACAATGATTGGCAAACGACCAACCACAAGATTCGGCTCTCAGCATAGAGAACAAAAAGAACTCGAGATGGAAGAGGGTGAGTGAATTCTGCCTTGCAACTAGAGAAGAACCGAATAAGGAAGAAGATTCGGCAGACAGAAGAGAACCAATTTGCCTGCTACTAGATGTTCGGCTAAGGAAAAACAAAATGGAAAAAGAGGTGATTCTTCGGCTTTATGAAAAGGGAAGAAATAGATACCACAAGAGAATAGATGAGTAGGAGAAGATTCGGCTAAAGCAATCTAGACACCAAACAAAATAAATGAAAAGAAACACGAGAGGTAAGATGAAATGTGAACAAGAAAAAGAGTGCACCAAATGCTTCCCAAAAAGAGTTTCTGAAAAATGAACAAAAAGAGAAAATGCACACCCTAGGAGAATTTTCGGTTCAACTCATACACTAGGCTGCCGAATTTGCTACACAACACCGCTCTCTAGCCAAAATTCTCATCCCCACACACTCCCACATTCGGCCAACTCTACCACTCTCCCCTATCCCATGATTCTCTCCCCTTTTTTCTCCTCACTTTTCTCTCCACCTCTCATTCAAACCGTTTGACTCAGTCTCCAACCTCCACGGTAGAGCTTGATCCCAACTCTGCTTCCTCCTCTTCCCAAGCACAAAATAAAGGCCACCAAAATGCAACTTGTGGGATTCGAACCCCTTCCCCCGTGCTCACCCATTGACGCCACCACCATTCTACCACATGGCCAACTTGTGATAAAAACCACACTTTAATTTAAATAAGTCCTGCCTTCAACAGCCCTCTCCACTAAAGAGCCCCAAAACCAAAATTTTTCCAGGGCTTGGACTCGAACCCAGGCCTCCCTAGAACCCCCAATTACACTCAAATAACCAGCTGAGCCATCACCACATGAAATTATGCAAAAATTTACAACCCCAAATTTTTGGGATGTTACAATTTTAAAATATGTATATTAGTTATTATATTATACTTTTTATATTATATATTATTATATTATTATATATGACATTTAAATCATTTTACCCTTAGTATTGTATAAAATTTTGTATATCATATAACATATATTGTTTATATTGTTTATATTAAATATATAACTTTTTTATGATTATTGTATTATAAATATATTTTTATTTAAAGTTATATACTATTTACTTATAACTATTTTTATCATGTATTATTTTTTTATTATATATTTATTATAAGTTATCATTGACATTTTTCATATTTTAAGTTTTTATATTATTTATTTAAAGTATTGTTTATATATATATTAAATTGTTTTAGAAATTGTCGTATTCTTTTTATTTTTATTTTGTTATAATATTCATTCAGTGTCTAAATATATCATCCATTTATTTACTTTTATATTTGATTTTGTTTGTAGGGTTTAATATTCATTTCTTAAATCTTTATCTTTCACATAGATTTTTAATTTCTGTTGATTATTTTATATCCTATATTTATTCATGCTCTTTTATTTGCGTATTATTGCTTTAGCATAGTCCTTTCATCGTATGTATCATTTGCTATGTTACATTATTCTTTCGTTAATTGTCTATATTAGTATTAATCATTAATATGATTTGTAATTATAGTGAATTGCTATTTGATATTTATATTTTGTAATGTATCAATACAAAATCGGATTCATATCATTTTTATAAAAAAATACATTTTGCAAAATTATCGTATCTTATTCAAAGTTTTTTTAAAAAATACGGTGATACATAATATTTTTGGGCTTCGAGAAAAATTGTGCCCTAACTCACTGGGTTTCAATTTTTCTCGTTGAACTTAAGATATTAAGTATCCCTTTTCTTTTAAAATTGAAATCCATAAACTTCAAATCAAATCTTATTCTCGGAAACTCAAAACGTTGTATCCTAACTTATTGGATATGATGTTCTGTGTCTCGAGATAAGAATTTTCTACAAATAAAGGCAAACTTAGTTTCGAAGTTTTGAGATGTTGCATCCTAACTTATTGGGTGTGACATTTTATTTCTTTGAGATAAGCAAGTCTAGGCTTTCTTTCGAATAAAAGGATCGTATTTTAAATTTTTCAAATTTTAGATATTTGGACATTAAATAATCAATTAGGTACTAATTTTTTGGGCGTTACGAGAGTGCTAACCCTTCCTCGTACGTAACCGACTCCCGAACTCATTTTTTCGAAATTCGTAGGCCAAAATCAATGTTTTGAAATAAACATTTTGTAAGGTGATCCAATCACACCTAAGCAAAAGGGGTTGGTGGCGACTCCATTTTCGTTTTTAAAGTCGATCCCCGTTTTTTTAAAAAAACTTAAAAATGGTTTCGACATATACAAAGTTCTCAAAATGCCAATAAGATCAAAGTTAAACAATGTTTAACCAAAGACTCCTTAGGTACATGCCATGACCCAAAAATAAACTACCACCCATTCTTGAGTTTGAGATTGCCGCTGGATGCTGAAGTTGACGATCGACTCAAAAGTACCTAGCCTGTGCACGGAAAATAAAATCGCACGCTGAGTATAACTTAGTGGTATTTCTATAATTCGATAATTGAAACATAATATGAATAATTTTAAATGCATAAGTTAAAAATGAATAATGAAATGAAATTATCATGTCATCTATACCAATTTACATATTCTTTGTTCATTAACACATCTTACTGTATAATACATAGCAAACCACTTCACATATCATCTGGTATCTCAATCTCCAATTTCATGTATTCATTGTGCATGTCTATCATTGTTCAACTCATTTCACAAATAGTCATTTTATTTCACATTTTTCTTCCATTGAACATCCATTGCCATCTTAATTACAATCACCAAATCTCAATTTACATCAATTTTTATCATGATTTCATTTATCAAAACATATGGCAACATCAACCATCTCAATATATATATTCAATTTCATACTTATATAAACATACACATTTTTCATATAATTCAATTTAGTTCTCATGAACATCAATCAATTTAAGTCATTCCCAAAACATTTCATTATCACAAAATGTCTCACCTTATGTTCTTACCATACACAAACAAGTCAATATGCAACAATTTACAAAGTAGTTTAGATTAAAAAATACAAACTGTAACCTCCAACAATTTGTCGATGACTTTGTCTTTTCTTTACTTGCATCACAATACACGATTTTTCCATCCTAAATAGTTTACTCCTTTATCACGAAAATCAACAGTTTAGTCCTTCATACCATTAATCTATTGCCACCTGGTCAATATCTAATTTACATATAGATATTTCATATTTTTCAATTTAATCATTTTGATGTCAAAACAATATATAATAACAATTCAACTATAAAATAAAACAATATAACAAAAATATATCTTCAATTAATAAAGTAAGTACCAAATGAATTTACCTAACTGGGTTAGCAAACAAATTGAAGCTTTAGGGATTAATCGTCAATTTTGGCTTTTCCGTGATTATCTTCTAATTAGCTCAAATCTCAATCAATCGAAGGGTTAAAGCTTGAAAGCTCAACTCCTATTTCTTTCTTCAAGCTATGACCATGGGAAAAAGATGAAGAGAAAATGAATTGGATTTCTGTCTTTCTTCCCACTAATATGTTTGTTTTATTATTTATTTAAACATATAATAATCATTATATTAAAAATATTTTAACACATAAAAACTTTAAAATAAGACACTAACCGTCCATTACCTTAATAAAGTGGTCTAATTATCCCTTAGACCATTGAACAAATTTTTAATTAAGCCATTTTAGCTAATAAAAATAATAGTAATTAACTTTTACAATTATTACGATTTAGCCATTTTTCCTTAATTAACTATCCAAACATCAAAATTTCTGAATCAAATTTCAATTTACCTACACAAAAAATCCGTAAATATTTAATAATAATATTTACATACTCAATTTACAGAAATGAGGTCCCGATACCTCATTTTCCAAAACCACTTGACTTTAGCTAACTGTCTAATTACGAAAACTTACCGGATCAAAATTTAATAAAACACTATAATCAACACGTAAATATTAATAAATAATATTTACGAACTCGATCATTGGAGAACGGGGTTCCAAAACCACCATTTTTGGCACCATTGGAAACTGAGCCTGTAACACCCCGTACCCGAGACCGTCGCCGGAGTTGAGCAAGAGGCGTTACTAGACTTGACTATTAACATAAGGTGTAAAACTTTAAAGCTGTCCAACTGTGTCATGCTGACTAAATCGACCATAACTCGAGTTATAAAACTCGAAATTTAGATCCGTAAATTTTCCTTGAAACTAGACTCATATAACATTTCATCATAATTTTTCCAGAATTTTTCATGTGGCCAA